>VDFB02270651.1:712037171-712295851 GCA_007258455.2 Sequoia sempervirens
GATGTTATGTTCACTTCTATGTTATTACTTACTGCTATAGCAAATAATAATTGGATTGTTAGCAATCAATTGGTTTAGTAGAATACTAATTCACCCCCCCTCTCAATATTCCATGTGTTCAACACCAAGGGTAAGAAGCCCATTTTGTTATGTGCCATTTTTGTACAATTATTTTTTATGCATAGACATTTCAATAGATATGTCGTCACCACTATTTTTTATCACAATGGTGTGATACATGTACATGACATACATTTGATATATATATATATATATAAGGTTCCGATTTCAACATTATGGTGTTCATATTTGTGTATGATTTTATTTTCATGTACAATTATGTGATGGATGATATACTTATGGATGTATCCTTAGATTAGATTTTATCATGATCTAATAAGCACACATGAATGCATGTAAATTAAATATAATGATGATATAATTTCCTAACCAAAAGATGTAATCAAATATAATGCACAAACACATAACATAATAAAATATATGTATCTATGTAATTTCTGATTAAAGAAATTAACCACACACACACACATAAATGTTCATATCATAACACAAAATGTAATAATCTGTTAATGAATGAATGCCATAATATGATACAATAAAATACATGAGGGATGGGAATTACACTTAGAAGAGAGTTATGGCCAAGGCTTTAATATCTTAAGCAAACAATGATGCAACATAACCAATGAACATGAAGTCCAAAAATTGCTAGAACAAATCCCAATTAAAAGATACCAAAGGACTAGGATATCAAGGTCCTCCTCCCTCTGCCTCTTCCAAGGAAACAAGTGTCCTCCATAATGATCAACCAATGCCTAACAAGGATGACATAATCATCTTAGGTCCTCCTCCTCTAAATCCACTTCAACAAGTTATCCAACCAAGCAAGAAATACAAGCCATATAAAGTAAACTAATTGTCATTTTTGCACACTAAAACTTAAATTGAATGAAAAATGGAACAACTTCTTCGTTTAGGATTGATTTACTTGCTACCTATCAAAGAAAACAAAAAAGGTAAGAGTACAAACATGAATTACTGTGCATTTCATCAAACACTTTACCATCTTATTGATGAGTTTTGTGCCATAAATAGAATCATTAGCAAATTTGAACCATTTTCACAGGAACATGATTAGATAATCTCTTAAAAATTAATTGCTTTACTCCTTGCCATGTGATAGTTGTAGAATCATAGCATACTCACTATTGCATGCTTTACATTTATTGCACATTATTTTTGTATTGTAAGGAGCACATTTCTTATCCTTTTCCTGCACTTAGTGGGGGTAAGGGGTTAGGTAAGCCTATCCTAGTACGACACTTGTTGTTGTCCCTTTTGCTAGTTATCTGCCTTTCACATATGATGAACAAGATTGGGATGTGGATGACCTGCTATAGGTTGACCTGCAAGTTCCTTACTAGTCTTTTCTTTGTCTTCTTTTATGTTCTTTGAGCATGATTGCATGTGCGTAATTTGATCCCCCATATTGTTCTGATTGACATGTCTTTATGTTCATTCCTCTATTTGTACCTACATTCTTCTATATGTTATAAACCTTTATCTTTTCTTTTGTCTTGTGTTTTCCTTTTGGGAATGACACAAGGCATCAAGACATTTAAGTCTCTTCCATGTTGACCCAAAATATTTTCTATGTTTTCACTCTCTATGTGTCATTCTTCCATTTCCACAAGTATTTTGGGAATGATGACGTTTCCGAGCTCTATAATAACATTGTATAAAAGACATACGCTAACCCCGAATCCATGGATCCCTTATGTGTTTGGAATTTCATTTGGGGGAAACCCATTCTGCATGAATCAACTTCATTTGGAAGCATATGTTTGACATAGGGCTTTCTAAATAAGCTCTCATGTCTTCTTTATTGTTTAGCATTTATCATTTTCTACTTTAAAGTAATTTCTCACAATGTGGTGTTTAGCAATTTCTTTAAAGTGGGAGCATACATTGGAATTATCATTTTGACATTTTTCTATAACTCATGTTTCTTAGTGCAGTATTATTACTTCATGCGATGTGTCTTCTTCTTGGTGGTGTCATTGGGTTTGATGTCCTTCCATATTGTAATCTTTTGAGCATATTACATTCCTCTTAGTGGTAATGCTACTAAGTGTATTCCCTAAGTTGTGAATATTTTATCCTCAACTAGTCCTCTCTTAGAGACATTAGGCATGATGTTCCCTAAGGTGATACATTTCATGAACTAAGAAAAACCCCTCTAAATATCTTAAATTGCATGTATCAAGGCCACCAAGCGTAACACAACTTGCTTGCTAGTGAAGCTATTACCCTTTTTTTAAGGCCACCAAGCATAACACAACTTGCTTTCTAGTGGATCCTTTTTTCATGAGTTCCTAGCATAACACAACTTTCTAGCATTGTGACCATCTTTGTGGTGCCTTATCAAAGTTATCAGGAGGTATAAATTTGGTAAGGTTAGCTAGCCACTTCCTAGGGCTCACCTAGTGGACAATGGGTTTCACTAGCCCATGTGAGCGCATTTGGTTTGCATAGTGGGAAATCGGTCTCATTTGTAAACATTTTTTGGAAAAACAACTAAGGCTTGATCCACATTGAGTTGGAAAAATAGTCGAGACTTGATCCACCCCCCTTTCTTTTCTTTCTTTAAGTCTTTGACATTGTATGATTGAGTATCTTGTCATTGTTGTTGCATATTTAACAAAGGCATGTGTCTCCTTATGCCTTTGTTGGATTTCCATGAGATCTTAGATCTTGGGGGCTTGATAATCCTCCCTGACCTTTGTCATCTTATCTTTCCAACAGTTGTACAATTATACCTCTCTTGATTGTATACTTTAGTGTGAGTTTGACATAAGGTCATCCTCTCACTAAAGTGGGGGCTAAATGTAGTGTAGAAAAATGCAATCCTTTACATTTTCACACTTTTTTTGGGTCCTCTCAATTAAAATTGCACTTAATTATGCCTTAATAAGTCCTATTTTACATCCAAAATCCTAATAAATTAAATTTTTTGAAGGGGAAACCTGACAATAATTAATGCCAACACATAATACTTTACCTTAAGCAATGTGTATTCCAAGAATAGAGACCTGAGACCCATTCACCCATGGGTGAATGGGTCCTCCCTAGGCCTTTGAACCTAAATTTAAAATATGTTTTTTGCAGTGTTTTATTATCCTTGAATTCAAATTTTAATGTTGACTTGTAATGTTTAATTTTTGGGAAATTAAGGATACATACCTATAAGTACAAGGTTGTTTCATCAATTCAAATCCTAGAAAGTAAGAAGCAACCTAGAATTTTCAAGAAGCAAGAAGATAACTTTCACAAGAGAAAAGATTATGATCAAGGCATTCGAGAGTAGAATTATCAATGATTTATTGCAATAATAAATATATCAAGCATCATGTCAAAATCTCTTGCAATCATGCATGTTTTTGGATCTAACATTGTGATGTAGGTTTCAAATATTCAAGTCAAGCATTCAAATCAAGATTCAAGTATCAAGATCCACATCCATTGAAGTGATTTCATGCAAGATCAAGATCAAAAGTTCAGTCCTCCAAAGGTTTATTCAAGGGTTTGGTGAGTTGCAACATAGCATTGTTCATTCATTATTCCTTTCATGTTCCATTATTTCAATTCATTTTTTTAATTACCCAAATGAAGTTTGACCAAGGAAAACCCTCGTTCACCAAAAAAAAATCAATTTTTCCCTCTTGTGTTTTGTTGATGTGTTTTTTATGCACTTCTCAACACAGGCAGTGCATAGGTGCACTACCTCTCTTGAAAGACAATCTTCCATAATCAAGTTGCAGAACACTATCCCAAGGTCTCTAATGTCAAGTCTTGACAATGATTGGAATATCTCAGTTGTATGATGTGATTTGTTGGAATCACAAGGCGGACTTACATACAGATTACAAAGCATGGGAAGTTGGATCTTGAAATGGAGTTCTTAAGATAGGGAAGTTATTGTGCATTTGTTGTAGGTTCAAACAACATTCGTAAACTCCATGTTTATCATTGGATTTAGCTTTACAATGTGCAATGAACCTTAGCATAGGTCACTCATAAAAAGAAAAAAAAGATAGGGGAGAGAGAAGGCTTCTAGATATTCAACTAACTATGAATAGTGACAATGGAGTTCCTGCAATGGATAGCTTCTTAAAACAATATCCCACTTAACCAGAGATCTCACAGTATCATGGAACTTGTGCTATCTTCTAAGGTCTAGAAATATTTTGTCTTTCATTCACCATGTGCATGCATGAACAAAGATAAAAGTTTTCGAGCAGCTTCGAATTCAAGTCCAGACTAACTTTACACAGCTATCTAGCATTAGCAAACAACAAAAAGTATGGACTAAGAAGTCATCAACACAACAGGGATTTTCATGATCACAAACAACAATCCTAAAATATACCAAAGCAAGAGAACAATTAACTAAAACAATAATAAAATCTAAGTCAAACATCTAGCTATGGAGATTGAATCAAGCAACATGTGAGAAACTCATAAAATGCACCAAGTCAATGTATTTTCTTTATAAATTTATACAGCATGCCTTTACAACAACTCAACTCCCTTTGCAAATGAGAGGAGAGCTCTACTTATAGTGCCCAAAAGATCCAATGAATGGCTAAGATCAATTCTCATTGTGTGTCCAAGATTCATTACAAAATAAGGTTTCACCCACCCCCCAATATATCACAATTTAAAATTACATTTTGTCATTTTCCCTATTTTGTCCTCTACTGATGGCACTGTAGCACTTTTGTCTTTAAGTCGATTGTTGTTTTACTGTAGCTACTCTTTAGGGAGTTCTTCATCTTTGACGGGGCTGTCCTCTTGCCTCTTAGAAGCTGTGTATTCCATGAACTTTAGGATAACTGGCTGGAGCTTGTCCACTTCAATAATCTCGTACCTTAGTACTTGGTAGTTCCACTCCTTCGCATTATCTTCTAGCCTTTTCCAGTCCTCATCATACTTTGTGCCTTGGTCCTAGAATAGTTCTGACTGATCGAAGGCACAGGCAGCAAAACTCATGAATTCCACTGTGATTTCACTAGACATTCCGTCCTCCATCTTTTTCTAGAGGTAGGGATTTATCTTCTCCGGATCCATTTGCACTGTGGGCATGTCATACTCTGTCATCAGCTTGAGATAACGAGCATACTCTACCCTAATTTCCTTGATCCATTCAATGTCTGGATCCACTTTGCTCATGATCTATTCCAGTCTTTCTTTCTGATTATCAAAGTCTTGCCGCCACACATTGATCAGCCAGTGATCATCCCTTTTAAACGCAAGCTCCTTTTCCCACGTGGCCTCTGGTAATTGAAGGATAGCCCCAATATTTAGGAAGGTGGAGTCGTAGGTTGCAGGGAAGTCGGTGTACAGCTTCCCTGTGCCCTCCAGAGACTGCAACGGGTTTAAGAACTTGTTGGCTATTCACACAGCTTGGCTAATTCCCATGTTTCTGATGTACAAGACCTATTGGAACCAGCCCTCCGTGGTCTTCTCCAAGTTCTTTCTCCTTTCTATCTTATCGATCTGCTCTTTGGATAGCAGCTGGGGTGTAGCTATGGATGTGGTAGGCAGGTCATCCACTAAAGACCATTGTTGTATGTAATTTGTTAAGGCCGGGACCTGTGCCTTGAGCTCATCCTTTGAGATCTTATCCTGCTTTATCAAATGCACCACCATAGCCACTGACTCCTCAAGGTGCCCGACTTTCTACTCTCTGGTGACAGTCCCCAAGTCGATGGTGGAGATGTTGTAACTCACCCCAGCCTGGTCAATCATAGGCATTGCTATTTGCACTACTCAAGACCCGAAAGCATCCATCGTTACCCTGGATCAGACTTTGGGCTTCTTCTCCTTCTTTGTCGTGATTTGAGCTTGAGCCAAGATGGCCTCTAGCCTCGCCCTTGGGTCCTTTAGTATAGGGGTTTTTCTTTCGAGCTGCCTCTCTAACCATTCAGGCACAACAAATTTTCCCCTAGGTGAATCATGGCCACCCTCGCCCCTCTCGATCAAGGCTAAGGTTTCCACTCCTTTTTCTTCTAGGGACTTTTCTTTCTCCTTGGCAGCATCTCCCTCTTCCTCGTCAGAGTCTTGGATGAACACGAGGTGTTTGATAGACAACACAGTGGACAGTTGTTGTATGGGAATTTCTTTCTTTGTTGTCTCTTCTTTCTTTTCCTCAGCATGTTCAATCTCGTGCACATGTTCTTTGAATTTCTTGACTTCGAGGCTCTTGACAGCTTGGGTCCCACCCTTAGTTTTTTCTTCTTGCCATCGTTCTTCTTCTTCAAGGGGTAGCCTTTCTACCTCAGATTTGGTGTTCTTTGGCGGCCGGTCTAGTTCTTCTTCAAGATCATCATCAAAGGCTTGCACGATTACCTTGCCACCAATGCTATCTTCCTCATCCCTGCTCTCCGAGGAACTAGTTCCCTCATCCTCATAGGCCACCCTGTCAATTGCTCAGTGCTCATATTCAAGGTGCTCATGGTATTCATCAGCCTCCTCCTCAAAGGGCTTTGAGGCCTCTTGTTCTTGGTCTTCCCACTCCTTGGAAATTAGCATAGTGGCTTCCATGGTAGGTGGCCCTGTCGGGGGCTATGAAGGTTGGGCAGTGGCGAGGACCTAAGCCAAGGCTACCTGAAGCATAGGATCCATGAGGATCAGGGAGAGTTCAGGGGGAATATTCTGCATATGCCTCAAGAGAGCTTCAGGCATGGTGGAAGTGGGAATAGGTGTTGTCACCGTAGCCAGAGGGAGTGACATGGTTGGTGACATGGCAATGGAGGAAGGGGGAGTAGTTACGGTAGGAGAAGAGTCAACAACTATTACGGCCTCAGCTGGAGGTGAAGGGGTGAGATGGACAGAAATGTCCACTGCTAGTGGGGATGTGGCAATCATGGCTAGAGAGGTAGGTGGTGCAACAGTAGGGGCAGGGAGGGCCAAGAGGGGTTCCAATTGATCCATACCCTTCACTTCCTCCTCTTGGGTTGAGGGCTTCTCCATGGTTCCCCCTGCTTGTTTGAGCCTTTTGGAGGGTGAGCCCCCCATTTCTTTCCTTGTATAGACCTTGGGGTCGGGAGACTGCTCTACTTCTGTCTCTTTCCTCTTCTTGGACCTGGTCACTGGAGGAGACTTGGATGTCTTGCTAATTGAAGTGGTGATGGTAGCATCTTCCATGGAACTGGGCTCACTTTTAATCCCTTCATAAGTCAAAATTATCCCTTGCTATTTCAATTGGGATACTTTCCCATCGACCCATTCTTTAGTACGGGCCAAGATTGGCTTAGTTATAATGTCGATGTCATCGACCTCCTGCTTGTCCCAGTCAATTGTTGGTATCAGAAAATTGGTGACCATAGGGTACCTGGAATCCATTAAGGTGCTCTCATCCTCTTTGGCCTGATCTGGTATAGGGAACGACTATACCTTTCTTATGAAATATGTAGTCATGCGCATATAATTGCTTGCCCGTACCTCCTTATCATCTTGGCAGTCTTCCCAGAAGTCCTCGATATGGTGAAGATGGGCATACCCTAATCCCAATGCCTTCCTTACATGCCCATATGGGTCCATTTGCGAGTGGGTTGTGTGTAGGTGAAAGTGATAGTCCTTTAGTTCTTTCTCAGAATTAGGAGCACATTGGAAGGTTTGTAGTCTATACATGCCCTGGTAGAGAGTCATTGGATAAGAGATCCCCGCTATGTGTTTGTTACTGAAGATTTCCTATACGTATTGGAGCTATCAAGAAAGCTCCAGAAGGATGATCCGGTCATTGGGGTATTGAGGCAACTTATTTGGCCTCTCGGTGAAGCCTTGGGCACATATGTACATGAAATTTGGGTACTGGATGAAGAGAAAGGCGTAATTCTTCAAGAGTTCCCTAGCACTGTGGGAGACCCTCCTCTCAAAGTCCCCGACAATCATTTTGATAACATGGCCAATGAAGGTATCATTTACTCTGTAGTATTCCTTCTTGAAGTTCCGGTACTGGAGCTATGGGTACCTATCATAGGTCTTGAGTCTTTGCCCCTACTCCTGATCAGGTGCCACAAATAACCCATTGTACTGTCTTTGATTTGCTAAGGAATAGATGAGATAAGAAGTCATATAAAATTTGGAGCTCTTCTTCATGTTGACGAATTTCTCATGGAAGCAGTTGCTTATTATACCTCCCCAATAGAATGAAATCTTTGTGGTGACATCATCATTCCCCTGAAGAATTTTCTAAACGAAGTACACCATCCATTCCTGAAAGAAGGCGGTCGTAGGGAGGCCCATCACCCTGCTTAGTATCATGACCAAGTCATGGTAATCTTCATGGAAGTCACTTCAGAAGAGTTCATGAGGAACCTTCGTAGTGTTTCCCCACTTTTCTTTGAGCCAATGCTGATTTATTAACCTTTTGCATTCTGTCGGGTTGTCTTCCCATGCCACTTGGTATTCCTCTATGTTGGGTGTTTCCATTTCTTGAAATGTGGGAATATGGAAGGTCTTTGTGATCCCTTCAGCCGACATGTCGGTGAGGACATTGCCCTCTCTATCAATGATTTTCCTTGTGTCGGTTTGATATGCCTCCCAACAAGCCATGACCAACTCAAGGGCCACGAGGGATGGAGGGAATCCTACAGCCTTTGCGATTCTTCTTTGCCTTATCAGCCTTGCATTTTTGGTCGTTGGATTGACCCTAACCCTTTGTGTGAATTCCTCAATATTGATGTGGTTGATGTTAGTATCGGTGATCTCCTTCCAATCTGTGGTAACCTTCAAGTGCAAAGGCTCACCCTGAAATTGATATTTCATTTGGTCCTTGTCTTCTTTCCCTTGAGGAGTTTTGCTTAACTTCTTTCCTTTGTCCTTTTTGATGGCTTCCCCCGAAGGTCCCACGCTCGATTCCATATATTCTGCAAGCAAAGGCATAGTTAGCACAATGGATCACAAAAGAATTCATGTTAGCCAAAATCTTAAAGATGACATCCATTTTAAACAATCTATTAAGCATAACATGACTTTTTATCTCCTGATGTCATTGATCTTTTGATTAAGGGCATTTGACAGTTCAGGCCCGGAGGGCCAGACTTCCTTAGCAGGAATGTTGTTTGGAAGGGAAAATAGGGCAGAGGGCTCCTGGAGATTCTCTTCGATCCGATTTTAGTACTTTAAGAGGTTCACAATGAAGAGGACAGAAATTAAGCACATGGGTCAAAGTTAGATTTCAGATTTGAGCTCATTTGGATCAGTTTGGGAGAATCCGGAAGTCCCAGGTTGGAGAGCTGTCTGGAGATGGTAGTTTGGAACAACAGATTGAAAACAAAATTTTAGAGATGGAACTCCGGAGTCCGGGGTCTGGCAGGTCAAAGGGCGGCCAACAATTTACATTACCAGGTCCAGAAGGTCGGGGGTCCGTGGTGCACTCAATGTTTGGGATGGTAAACATCAGACGAAAGTCCAGAGCTTCGAGTCTGGGTGGAGAGGAAGCCATAATTTCATTTTAGTCTTGAATCGGTGCGAAAATCTACCTCGAAGAAAGGTCTTAGCAAAAGCCTCATGTCTCGCTGACTAAGCACGTCGGCGCAGGGTTTGCATCTTCGGCAAGAGGCTTCACCGACAGGGAAAAGTCATGGTGACGGAAGAACTTTGGAGATCAAAGTGCTCTCACCAAGAAGTCATACCGAAAGGAAAAGGCCCTAGCGACCATTAGGAAGGAAGTTCATCAACAGGAGGTTTGTGTCCTCGGTGAGAGGTCTCACTGACATCTGCATGTCTCACTGACCGAGCATGTCGGCAGGAAAACCCATAGGCGGGGAGATGTCTTGCTGACCGGGCAATGTTATGCCGATAGAGGGGGCCTTTGGTGTAAGTTCTTAGGTCAGGAAAGGTCTTGGCGAAGATGAAAGTCTCGCTGATAGTCGGGAACAAGATCGAACCTGGCACAAGGGCCTGCCGTTCGATTTTGTTTTCACTCCCACTGCAGATGGAAGGGCGGAGCCCGAAGCTCAGAGGGACGGGGAAGATTTTCCCCTCGGGACAACGGATGGGGAAAGGACTCCTGGATGGTGGAGCTTGGAAGTCAAACAGAGATCTGGCGTTCAGAGCCTGAAAGGGGAAAGGCCGCTCTAAGTTTAGCTGGGATTCCAATGGAGAATGGAGGCCAGGGCCCAGATGGCAGGGCTCCACCATAAATTTGGAGGCAGGCATGGCAGAATCTGAAAGGAGTTCCGGAGGCAGGATCTAGGAACTTGAAGGGCACTTGAACAATTTCAAAATGCCTGGAATGAGGAGAAGGGCGAGCCCCAACAGACGAGAGGTCAGGGAAAGTTCACCGTTTTGACATGGCAGCATCCTTGCTGACTTCTGAACAAGGAAGTCTGACTCCTTGGGTCTGAAGGGGGAAATTTCCATCGGAAAGAAGGTTTATCACTTTTGTTTGGATAGCCAAGATAGGTCCCAGGGCGAAGGGGATGATCTCCCTGTGGGAAGAACAACCGCAGTGAGGTGGAGCTCTGGATCGGTCATGAGGGCACCCTCAAAGGTTTTCTTAAGTTTTCAAAACATGGGTTTTACTCGGGACTCTATGGTTCATCATTCATACATCATTTTGATGTTTATTGGCCATTTTAATCCTTAGAAATCATGAAAATAATGCTCGGGAGGGTGAACGGAGAACCTACCTCAAACACTTGATGTGGGGAGGTGCAGGATCCACTTACGATCGATGAAGTGATGGTGAGGGTGATGAGCGTGAAGGTCTCGAAGACAGTGGGCTCCTCTAGCAAGTTCTCTAATCGCTCTGCAACTCTAACAAGTGAGAATGATAGGAGTGAACCTTGTATTTATATTCTCCACTACCATTAATGGCCCTATTAAATGCAGGTACAGTGAGCAGTGAGGTGGGTGAATTTGAATTCATTGACGACGGTGGGAGACATGGGGTCCAGAGACCGGGAAGGTGCAAGTTGGCAGGCGCTTAGTAAACTCAGAAATAATGGCAGCAAAGGGGCAGCTAATTCTTTGATGTGTTCAACTTCCATTTGACATAAGCAATAGTCAAACTCAGAATGGGCAGCATTGTGAATCCTGCACCAATTTGGCAACAAGAGATCCTGGAAATTCATCCGAGTGCCCAAGCTGAGTTGGTCACTAACACACTTTTCCATGAACCCCTAGAAATCATTGAGTAATCCCCATTTGTCATCTTCATCGGGCCTAGCACTTGGTCCTACCAGCCTTTTGTACTTAGAGATATTTGAGTGGAATCTATTGGAGGACTGCACAACACTAGGAGTACTTCGTCAGCATATTCTTCCTGGAGCTCGACCTTGTTTTGGTAGGTGAAAGGATGGTAATTCTCCAGATCAATCTCGGAAAACAACACCTCATTAATATTATTGTACTCCATGATCATGTATTTCATACGGGGTTCATGGTCGATACGGATTTGATTTGGCAGCCCCTTCCATGGTAGCCACATGTGAGAAAGGTCTGTGGCGATATATCCATTCAGTGCCTTGGTGAATTCCCTTCCCAAGATGATTCCATATGCATCGGGAATTTCTGCCACTTGAATATCAATGACTTGTTGTATCCTTGGGTCTATGGCAATTTGCATCGGGATCCGATTTATTTCTCCCACGATGTTAATCTTTGTTTTGTCCAGCTGGGTCACCTTCCTCCTTGAAGGCATGGGAGTGATGCCTAGAGCCTTACATACTGCCCAGGGCATAACATTGGCAGATGCTCCCGAGTTGAGCAAGCAGTTATGTAGGTTCTTCTCGAAGATCCTAATGGTGGTCAAGAAAGGGGGAGTTTCCATCCTTCCTTGAAAGATGCCCATAGGTGTATCTATGTGAGTGACCCAACCTTTGTTCTTATCACTATTTTTATCCTTGGTCTGCCTAAAAGGTCAGTTCATTGGAAAACTACCTATTACTCTACTCTGGTTCCTTTTCCATTTCTTTACTTGCAGACTGATTTACGGGAACATCCTTCCCTTTCCCAGTATTTTGCTACATCTCTGGTTCTTGCCTAGGCTCTTCAAAGGTAACCCTCTTAGCTGGTGTTTCTTGCGTTGTACTGGAAGATGGGGTTCCATTAAGGACCCTAAAGAAGGCATGCCTTATAGTAGGGACTTTGAGTAATTCAAAGGCAGATAAGCTAATCTTTACCCTTTTGAACTCCTCTGCCACATATTCACCCATTTGCTCAATTTCTAAACTAAAAGCTTAACCTATTGCAGAACTAGGAGTTTGGAATTTCATTTGACTAGACTAATTTTGAGATTGGCCTTGAGCCTGATTTTGTGTCTGGTTTTGAGACCCGTTCTTGTTGAGGTATTGGGTAGGTATATGGGGGATTCCAGGGTTATTGCTGGCATTGGGATCAGGAGGTGTGGTGAGATTGTTTGGTGGAATAGAGGTTGTAAAGGGTCCACCCGCCTATCTATTCCGGAGGAAGTAGGGAGTTGACCTTTGATGGAACATGTGGACCTCATCTACAAATGACTCCTCTTCATCCATCAGAACATTATCTATTGAATCAAAAATCTGAGCCAAAGTTTGTTCATTACTTACCTCTTGCACTTCTTCACCCTCAAGAGGAGCAGGCTCGACCTGGAGTTCGTTGTGATCGCCTCGCGGAAATGGCGCTTGGCTCACCACGAGACAGGAGGAATCATACAGCTCAGATGGGATAATGTCCCTACAACCAGCATTATCTACTGCATTTTGCACTTCTACCTAGAATATTTCAGCAGCTGTCTAGAATTCGAGGCAATCCAACTCAGAATGTTTGCTAGTTTTATGAATCCTGCACCATCCGAACAAGGCTACCTCAGAAAGGTATACTCCACTGGTCACTTTTTCGTTGCTTGCCGGTTGGTCAAAAGGTGTAGGGACACCTCTATTATTGGGCCTAGTGTTCCATGTGTGATTCTGCCTCTAAGAAGGTCTCCTTTTTGAATTTTGATTAGCGTTTTGCCCCCTATCATAGTTCTGCCCAGAGGAAGTAGTTGCTTCTTGGTTATCCCTACTGTCCCTATTGTCTCAGTTATCCCAGTTGAGATTGGCCTGGAAATTATGCTAGGAGGCCTGTAACTAATTATTCTAATTTTTTAGGTGCGTCATTTTTGTGGACATTTTCTTTATCATCTCTGTTAGTTCCTCTAACTTGTCTTTCTCAGTCATGTTATTCAGCTGCGACGCCGAGCTTTGGAGGAGCACGAGCGGGGCTACTAGCTAATTCTGAAGCACTGGAGGGAATTCTAACCTTGGTAGATACAATGGTGCTTGGGGCTGCTATGAATACACCTATTGTTGTTGGGCAAGTTTAGCATGGTTGTGCTGTGGCTGAGGCTACAAATATGAAGGCACGTGAGACGCATAATTCAGTGGCTGCCCTAGATGTGGGACAATGGGAAACTAAGGAATTTGGTTCATAAGAGGGTTCTGATGAGTGAATTCTTGATTTAGTCCTTGAATCTGTATCGGGTGAGCTACCAGCTCCAAAGAAGGCAGCGGGCCAGAGATATTCTACCCCAAATTTGCACACGCGACAACAGCCTCTGTATAGGCGGTCACCAGGGTAGTGAGTGGTGGGCGCATCCTTTTCACCAAAGCCAATGTGAGGTTGTCCAATGCCGCATAGTAGACTAGGAGAGCCACATCATCATTATGAAGGTACGGGTCCTTAAGCCTTGTATAGGCCCGATGAAAGTGATCATTGAAAGACCCAATAGGTTTGTTGACTTCCTTTCTGACAGACATAAACTACTGGTAAAGTTCTAAAGGGTTGATGGGAATCTTGTATTTCTACAGGAAGGAATTCTTCATCAGATTCCATGAGGTAATGGATCCCCTTGGTAGATTGATGTACCAATAGAAGGCCTCTTCCCCCAATGAATGTGGAAAAAGGCGGCATGCGACATCCTCGTGGTCGACTTGCATTTCAATGATGGTCGTCTCAAATATTTTGATATGTTCCTTAGCTATTCTCTGTAGGTCATGAGGATGAAACTATAAAAAAAAGCCCTCTGGATTCTTGGGCATATCATGGTAAGCGGCGAAATGAATTGGCGAAGGGTTATGTTCCAACCAAGCCAAGATGGGAGGTGGAGGCGGTGCCTGCTATTGAAAAGCAGCAAGTTGAACTTGTGCCTGTACTGGAATAGCAATTCAGGGCTGCACCTGAGTTGCAACTATTCGAACTGTGCCTTAGGCTGGAAGGGCCTAGAGAGAAGCAACCTCCTGGCTGTAGGAGATAGGAGGTGCAAATGCAGTTGCAGATGGTGGGATGGAAGACGAAGGCCAGTTGAATGAAGAAGGTGGAATGGAAGTGAGTGGAATGGAAGGGGAGGGAGAAACCACACTACTCCCTTTGATGCATTTTGCCCTTGTAGGAGGCTGTAATTCCTCAAATTCTCCCTTGTTTGGTGTTGACCGCAGAACTCTTTGAAATATTTTTGGGGAGAATGACCTGATTCGATCCAGCTTCACCTTTAACCTTCAAATTTGTATTCCCAATGTGTTGCCCTCCCTCTAATACCAGTTCTATTGATGTGTTTTTTATGCACTTCTCAACACAGGCAATGCATAGGTGCACTACCTCTCTTGAAAGACAATCTTCCACAATCAAGTTGTAGAACACTATCCCAAGGTCTCTAATGTCAAGTCTTGATAGTGCTTGGAATATCTTAGTTGTTTGATGTGATTTGCTAGAATCATGATGCAGAGTCAGGAGACTCAACCTTACTCAAATTGGAAACCTGCCTTCAAGAGGCATCTAGAAAGATTAAAATGATCATATAAAGAAATTCAACCAATCTTCCAAGTTCAACAATCATCAGAAGCACAATTTCCCAATTTCACTCCTAAACCCTAGTTTTAGTGCAAACCTAGTTTAGGCATTTTCACCAATATTTTCCAAAACACCTAACAAAATCAAGGATGACTAAGATACCATTTTGCAAGTTATACAACATACAGGAAAACCAATATCAACTCTTTTGGACAAATTCAAAGATCCAATACTCCTGCCATGGAAAAGGCTGGTGGATTAGCCCACTTTTACAAAGAAGGTACCCTTTAAACTCCACCAAACCTTATGAAACCTTGGGAAAATAATTAAAATGCCCAAAAACTATTAAATCCACCACTAGTTTCCAGAAATAACTCTTCCAACATCACAAACCCTAAAACCCTTGATTCTAGGCCTTCAAAAGGAGGGTTTATTGTAAATCATACCTCCAGGCCTTTCCAGGCCCTACCACCTATTCAAACACTAATAATTATGCCTACACAAGCTTCAAAATTTATTTAATATGTTATTTCTTCCAAAAAACTCATAAACCATCCTTTAGTTCCTTACTTTCACAAGGAAAATCACCCAAATTCAACCTAGGGCAACACCCAAAACCCACAAACACACTTCCTCTGACCTGCAAATAATTTGGAAACCTATTTTACAAAAAATGGGGTCATTCCACCTAGTTACAATTGCTACAGTAGGTGGAATGCCCTAAAAACTCATTTTATTACTCTCAAACCACCAATTTTCACAAAGGAAGTACCCTTCAAACTTATCCAATCATCTTGAAACATTGGGGAAGCAATTAAAATTCCCAAAAACTATTAAATCCACCACTAGTTTCCAAAAATAACTCTTCCAACATCGCAAACCCTAAAACCCTTGATTCTAGGCCTTCAAAAGGAGGGTTTATTGTAAATCATACCTCCAGGCCTTTCCAGACCCTACCACCTATTCAAACACTCATAATTATGCTTGCACAAGCTTCAAACTTCATTTAATATGTTATTTCTTCCAAAAAACTCATAAACCATCCTTTAGTTCCTTACTTTCACAAGGAAAATCACCCAAATTCAACCTAGGGCAACACCCAAAACCCACAAACACACTTCCTCTAACCTGCAAATAATTGGAAACATATTTTACAACAAATGGGGTCATTCCACCGAGTTACAATTGCTACAATAGGTGGAATGCCCTAAAAACTCATTGTACTACTCTCAAACCACTAATTTACACCAAAACAGGGCAGTTTCAATAAAACGTTAATAAAACCCTCTACACTCAATAAACCCTCGTTTCAATTCAAGGTTTAATTACCCAAATGAGGTTTGACCAAGGAAAATCCTCGTTCACCAAAAAAAATCAATTTTTCCCTCTTGTGTTTTGTTGATGTGTTTTTTATGCACTTCTCAACACAGGCAGTGCATAAGTGCACTACCTCTCTTGAAAGACAATCTTCCACAATCAAGTTGCAGAACACTATCCCAAGGTCTCTAATGTCAAGTCTTGACAATGATTGGAATATCTCAGTTGTTTGATGTGATTTGTTGGAATCACAAGGCGGACTTACATACGGATTACAAAGCATGGGAAGTTGGATCTTGAAATGGAGTTCTTAAGATAGGGAAGTTATTATGAATTTGTTGTAGGTTCAAAAAACATTCGTAAACTCCATGTTTATCATTGGATTTATCTTTACAATGTGCAATGAACCTTAGCATAGGTCACTCATAAAAAGGAAAAAAAGATAGGGGAGATAGAAGGCTTCTAGATCTTCAACTAACTGTGAACAGTGACAATGGAGTTCCTGCAGAGGACAACTTCTTAAAACAATATCCCACTTAACCAGAGATCTCATAGTATAGTGGAACTTGTGCTATCTTCTAAGGTTTGCAAATATTTTGTCTTTCATTCACCATGTGCATGCATGAACAAAGATAAAAGTTTTGGAGTAGCTTCGAATTCAAGTCCAAACTAACTTTACACAGCTATCTACCATCAACAAATAGCAAAAAGTATGGACTAAGAAGTCATCAACACAATGGGGATTTTCATGATTATAGAACAACATTCCTAAAATATACCAAAGCAAGAGAATAATTAACTAAAACAATAATAAAATCTAAGTCAAACATCTAGCTATGGAGATTGAATCAAGCAACATGTGAGAAACTCAAAAAATGCACCAAGTCAATGTCTTTTCTTTATAAATTTTTGTAGCATGCCTTTACAACAACTCAACTCCCTTTGCAAATGAGAGGAGAGTTCTATTTATAGTGCCCAAAAGATCCAATGAATGGCTAAGATCAATTCTTATTGTGTGGCCAAGATTCATTACAAAATAAGGTTTCACCCACCCCCCAATATATCACAATTTAAAATTATATTTTGTCACTTTCCCTATTTTGTCCTCTACTGATGGAACTGTAGCACTTTTATCTTTTAGCTGATTGTTGTTTTATTGTAGCTACTCTTTAGGGAGTTCTTCATCTTTGACAGGGATGTCCTCTTGCCTCTTAGAAGCTATGTATTCCATGAACTTTAGGATAATCGACTGGAGCTTGTCCACTTCAATAATCTCGTACCTTAGTACTTGGTAGTTCCACTCCTTCGCATTATCTTCTAGCCTTTTCCAGTCCTCATCATACTTTGCGCCTTGGTCCTAGAATATTTCTAACTGATCGAAGGCACGGGCAGCAAAACTCATGAATTCAACTGTGATTTCACTAGACATCCCATCCTCCATCTTTTTCTGGAAGTAGGGCTTTATCTTCTCCGGATCCATTTGCACTGTGGGCATGTCGTACTCTGTCATCAGCTTGAGATAACAAGTGCACTCTTCCCTAATTTCCTTGATCCATTCAATGTCCAGATCCACCTTACTCATGATTTGTTCCAGTCTTTCTTTCCAGTTATCAAAGTCTCGCTGCCACACATCCATCATTCAGTGATCATCCCTTTTAAACGCAAGCTCCTTTTTCCACGTGGCCTCTAGCAATTGAAGGATAGCCCCAATCTTTGGGAAGGTGGAGTCGTAGGATGTAGGGAAGTCGGTGCAGAGCTTCCTCATGCCCTCCAGAGACTGCAACAGGTCTAAGAACTTGTTGGCTATTTGCACAGCCCGACTAATTCCCATGTTTCCAATGTACAAGACCTATTAGAACTAGCCCTTTGTGGTTTTCTCCAAGATCTTTCTCCTTTCCATCTTATCGATCTGCTCTTTGGATAGCAGCTGGAGTGTGGTTGTGGATGTGGTAGGCAGGTCGTCCACTGAAGACCATTGTTGTATGTAATTTGTTAAGGCCGCGACCTGTGCCTTGAGCTCATCCTTTGAGATCTTATCCTGCTTTATCAAATGCACCACCATAGCGACTGACTCCTCAAGGTGCCCAACTTTCTGCTCTCTGGTGGCAGTCCCCAAGTTGATGGTGGAGATGTTGTAACTCACCCCAGCCTGGCCAATCATAGGCATTGCTATTTGCGTTGCTCAAGACCCAGGAGTATCCATCGTTACCCTGGATCGGACTTTGGGCTTCTTCTCCTTCTTTGTCGTGATTTGAGCTCAAGCTAAGATGGCCTCTAGCCTTGCCCTTGGGTCCTTTAGTATAGAGGTTTTTCTTTCGAGCTACCTCTCTAACCATTCAGGCACAACAGATTTTCACTTAGGTGAATCATGGCTACCCTCGCCCCTCTTAGTCAAGGCCAAGGTTTCTGCTCCTTTTTCTTCTGGGGACTTTTCTTTCTCCTTGGCAGCATCTCCCTCTTCCTCGTCGGAGTCTTGGATGAACATGAGGCATTTGATACAAAGCACGGTGGATAGTTGTTGTATGGGACTTTCTTTCTGTGTCGTCTCTTCTTCTTTCTTTTCCTTAGCATGTTCAATCTCGTGCACATGTTCTTTGAATTGCACAACTTCGAGGCTCTTGATAGATTGGGTCCCACCCTCAGTTTTTTCTTCTTGCTGCTATTTTTCTTCTTCAAGGGGTGGCCTTTCTCCTCTGATTTGGTGTCCTTTGGCTGCCGGGCCAATTCTTCTTCAAGATCATCGTCAAATGCCTGCATGATTACCTTGCCACCAGTGCTATCTTCCTCATCCCCACTCTTCAAGGAACTAGTTCCCTCCTCCTCATAGGCAACCTTGTCAATTGCTTGGTGCTCATATTCCAAGTGCTTGTGGTATTCATCAGCCTCCTCCTCAAAGGGATTTGAGGCCTCTTGTTCTCGCTCTTCCCACTCCTTGGAAATTAGCATAGTGGCTTCCATGGCAGGTGGCCCTGTCAAAGGCTGTGAAGGTTGGGAAGTGGTGAGGACCTAAGCCAAGGCTGCTTGAAGCGTAGGATCCATGAGGATCTAGGAGAGTTCAGGAGGAATATTCTGCATATGCCTCGAGAGAGCTTCAGGCATGGTGGAAGTGGGAATAGGTGTTGTCACCATAGCCAGAGGGAGCGACGTGGTTGGTGACATGGCAACAGAGGAAGGGGGAGTAGTTACGACAGAAGAAGAGTTGACAACTATTACGGCCTCAGCTGGAGGTGAAGGGGTGAGATGGACAGAAATGTCCACTACCAGCGAGGATGTGGCAATCATGGATAGAGAGGTAGGTGGTGCAATAGTAGGGGTAGGGAGGGCCAAGAGGGGTTCTAATTGATCCATACCCTTCACTTCCTCCTCTTGGGTTGAGGGCTGCTCCACTATGCCCCCTACTTGTTTGAGCCTTTTGGAGGGCGAGCCCTCCATTTCTTTCCTTGTATAGACCTTGGGGTCAGGAGACTACTCTGCTTCTGTATCTTTCCTCTTCTTGGACTTGGTCACTGGAGGAGACTTGGACGTCCCACCAGTTGAAATGGTGATGGCAGCATCTTCCGTGGCATTGGGCTCACTTTTAATCCCTTCATAAGTCAAAATTATCCCTTGTCGTTTCAATTGGGCTACTTGCCCATTGACCCATTCTTTAGTATAGGCCAATATTGGCTTAGTTATAATGTCGAGGTCATCGACCTCCTACTCATCCTTGTCAATTGTTGGTATCAGCAAATTGGCAACCACAGGGTACCTGGAATCCATTAAGGTGCTCTCATCCTCTTTGGCTTGATCCGGTATACAGAAAGGCTATACCTTTCTTATGAAATACGCAGTCATGCACATATAATGCCTTGCTTGTACCTCCTTATCATCTTGGCAGTCTTCCCAGAAGTCCTCAATATGGTGAAGATGGGCATACCCTGATCCCAACACCTTCCTTACATGCCCATATGGGTCCATTCTCGGGCGGGCCGTGTGTAGGTGAAAGTGATAGTCCTTTAATTCTTTCTCAGAATTAGTAGCACATTGGGAGGTTTGTAGTCTATACATGCCCTAGCTGAGAGTCATGGGATAAGAGATTCTCACTATGTGTTTGTAACTGAAGATTTCCTATATGTGTTGGAGCTGTCGATAAATCTTCAGAAGGATGATCTGGTTATTGGGGTATCAAGACAACTTGTTTGGCCTCTCGGTGAAGCCTTGGGCATGGATGTATGTGAACTTTGGGTACTAGATGAAGAGAAAGGTGTAATGCTTCAAGAGTTCCCTGGCACTGTGGGAAACCCTCCTCTCAAAGTCCCCGACAATCATTCTGATAACATGGCCGATGAAGGTGTCATTTACTTTGTAGTATTCCTTATTGAAGTTCCGGTACTAGAGCTACGGGTACCTATCATAGGCCTTGAGTCTTTGCCCCTACTCCTAATCGGGTGCCACAAATAACCCTTTGTACTCTCTCTGATCCGCCAAGGAATAGATGAGATAGGAAGTCATATAAAATTTGGAGCTCTTCTTCACGTTGATGAATTTCTCATGGAAGCAGTTGCTTATTATACCTCCCCAATAGAATGAAATCTTTGTGGTGAAATCATCATTCCCCTAAAAAAATTTCTCAATGAAGTACACCATCTATTCCTGAAAGAAGGCAGTCGTAGGGAGGCCCATCACCCTACTTAGCATCATGACCAAGTCGTGGTAATCTTCATGGAAGTCACTGCGGAAGAGTTCGTGAGGAACCCTCGCAGCGCTGCCCCACTTTTCTTTGAGCCAATGCTAATTTATTAACCTTTTGCATCCTGTCGGGTTGTTGTCCCATGCCGCTTGGCATTCCTCTATATTGGGCATTTCCATTTCTTGAAATGTGGGAATATGGAAGGTCTTTGTGATCCCTTCAGCTGACACATCGACGAGGACATTGCCCTCTCTATCAATGATTGTCCTTGTGTTAGTTTGATATGCCTCTCAACAAGCCATGACCAACTCGGGGGCCAGGAGGGATGGAGGGAATCTCGCATCCTTTGCGATTCGGGTTTTCCTTATCAGCCTTGCATTTTTGGTCATTGGATTGACCCTAACCCTTTGTGTGAATTCATCAATATTGACGTGGCTGATGTTAGCATCGGTGATCTCCTTCCAATCTATGGTAACCTTCGAGTGTAGAGGCTCACCTTGAAATTGATATTTCATTTGTTCCTTATCTTCTTTCCCTCGAGGAGTTTTTCCTAACTTCTTTCCTTTGTCCTTTTCGATGGCTGCCCCTGAAGGTCCTGCGCCCGATTCCATATATTTTTCAAGCAAAGGCATAGTCAGCACAATGGATCACAAAAGCATTCATGTTAGCTTAAATCCTAAGGATGACATCCATTTTAAACAATCTATTAAGCATAACATGACCTTTTATCTCTTGATGTCATTGATCTTTTGATTAAGGGCATTTGGACAATTTAGGCCTGGAGGGCCAGACTTCCTTGGTAGGAATGCTATTTGGAAGGAAAAATAGGGTAGAGGGCTCCTAGAGATTCTCTTTAGTCAGATTTTAGTACTTTAAGAGGTTTGCAATGAAGAGGACCGAAATTAAGCACATGGGTCGAAGTTAGATTTCAGATTTGGGCTCATTTGGATCGGTTTGGGAGAATCCGAAAGTCCCGGGCCAAAGAGCCATCTGGAGATGGTAGTTTGGAATAGTAGATTGAAAAAAAAATTCAGAGACGGAACTCTGGGGTTCGGGGTTCGGCGGGTCAAAGGGCGGCCAACAGTTTTACATTACCGGGTCAGAAGGCGGGGGGTCGTGGTGCACTCAGCGTTTAGGATGGCAAACGTCAGATGGAAGTTCAGATCTTTGGGTCCAGGTGGAGAGGAAGCCGTCATTTCATTTCAGTCTTGAATCGGTGTTAAGATCCACCTCAGAGAAAGGTCTCGGCGAAAGGCTCGTGTCTCACCAAATAAGCACTTCGGTGCAGGGATTGCATCTTCAGCAAGAGGCTTCGCCGATCAGGAAAAGTCATGGCGATGGAAGAACTTGGGAGATCAAAGAGCTCTCACCAAGAAGTCATGCTAAAAGGAAAAGGCCCTGACGACTGTCAGGAAGGAAGTTCATCAGTGGGAGGTTTGTGTCCTCAGTGAGAGGTCTCACCGACATCTACATGTCTCACTGACCGAGCATGTCAGCAGGAAAACCCTTAGGCAGGGAGATGTCTTGCCGACCGAGCAATGTTATGCCAATAGAGGGGGCCTTCAGCATAAGTTCTCAGGTTGGGTAAGGTATTGGCGAAGATGAAAGTCTCATCGACAGCCGAGAATAAGACTAGACCTAACACAAGGGGTTGTTGTTCGATTTTGTTTTCAGTCCTACAGCGGACGGAAGGGCAGAACCCAGAGCTCAGAGGGATAGGCGAGATTTTCCCCTCAGGACGGCGAATGGGGAAAGGATTCCCAGATGGTAGAGCTCGAAAGTCAGATGGAGATCCAGCATTTGTAGCCTGAAAGGGGAAAGGCCACTCTGAGTTTAGCTAGGATTCCAACGGAGAATGGAGGCCCGGGGCCTAGATGGCAAGGCTCCGCCAAAAATTCAAAGGTAGGCATGGAAAAATCTGAAAGGAGTTCCAGAGGGCGGGATCTAGGAACTCGAAGGGTGCTTGACCAATTTCAAAATTCTCACAGCGAGGAGAAGGGCAGGCCCCAGCAGACGGGCGGTCGGGGAAAGTTCACCATTTTGACATGGCGGCATCCCTGCTAACTTCCAAACAAGGAAGTCCGACTACTCGGGCTCGAAGGGGGAAATTGTCATCGGAAAGAAGGTTCATTGCTTTGGTTTGGATAGCCAAGATAGGTCCCAGGGCCAAAGGGGATGATCTCCCTACGGGAAGAATAGTCGTAGCGAGGTGGAGCTTTGGATTGGTCATGAGAGCACCCTCAAAGGTTTTCTTAAGTTTTCAAAACATGGGTTTTACTCGTGATGCTATGGTTCATCATTCATACATTGTTTTGATGTTTATTGTTCATTTTAATCCTTAGAAATCATGAAAATAATGCTCAGGAGGGTGAACGGAGAACCTACCTCAAACACTCGATGCGAGGAGGTGCAGGATCCACTTACAATCGATGAAGTGATGGTGAGGGCGATGAGCATGAAGGTCTCAAAGACGGTGGGCTCCTCTAGCAAGTTCTCTGATCGCTCTACAACTCTAAAAAGTGAGAATGACAGGAGTGAACCTTGTATTTATATTCTCCACCACCATTAATGGCCCTATTAAATGCAGGTACGGCGAGCAGTGAGGTGGGTGAATTTGAATTCACCGACGGCAGCGGGAGACCTGAGGTCCGAAGACCAGGAAGGTGTAGGTCATCGGGCGCTTATCAAACTCAGAAATAATAGCGGCAAAGGGGTAGTCGGGGCTCGGAAGGCAGAGCTCCGACTGAGGTCCACCATTAGGGATGACAAAACACTCATGGAACCCCGGGCCCAAAAGGTCAAAGAGAAGTTAAGTTTTCACAGATTTTAGCAGATGGAGAATGGGGGTCTGGACCCCAGGGTTTGGGAGGACATGACCCAATAGCCGTTAGGAATGGCGAACACAACAAGGAAACCCGGGAGGGGAAACCTGAAGGGCCAGGCCTGGCAGAGCCCCAAGGCTACTGGTAGAGGCAAACTGCCAGAGAGCCCCCGGGAGGCACCAAAATTTGATAAAATTAAAAGGGGAAGGAACGGTTAACTTATGGTGAGACTTTGAAGGAACGTTGACCAACTGGGACACCAAAAATAGGGCACGCAAAATGAGGCGGTGAAAAAAATGACCCGACTAGGCGAAAGAAAAGGGGGTCCCCGTTCCGAACGGGGCATGTGTGCCAAGGGAACAACATGTTTGTGTTGCAGATCTTAGGTTGAAGAAGGATTGAAGATCTCTTGAAGAGAAAAATTGGAAAATTTGTCAAAGTTACAAAAAGTTGTCAACATTATTGTCAATTCACAAAATCTCGCCTACAGATCTCATTTCTAACTTTCCAACATTGAAACCTTTATCAAACATAAGCTATAGACTGACATAAGAGGCTCCTGAAAGTTGGTTAAAACCTTTGCACAAAGAACCATTCACCTATAGGCTAATGAGTCCCAGTTAGCCTCTCAAAACTGCATTTTGGTGACAGGTACACATCACTCTACCATTTCCAAATTTGTCAGAAATTTGTTGTTTCTATCTGTATTATGCTTTAAATTGATGTCTCAAGTTGGAATAGGCATGATTGAGTTGATTTACTATTTTTAGTTGTTCTCCCAAGAGTTTTGTTTAGGTTGATACCCCTATCCTCAATCATAAGGAAATTGGTAGATTCTCTCATTGAGTTTACTCATCTAAGGGTTGTAAGTCAATTCTTTGTGTGGATCTCATTTCCTAATGAAAATAAGGAAATAAGTCCATCCACAACTACATTTTAAAATTGGTGAACCCCCCTATATTAAACCATATTTTCCTTTGTTTCAAATGGTTAAATATGCTTAGAATAGAAAATCCTAAACAACTTAATGCAAAATAAATGAGTATGAAAATGATTAGAGATGCTTAAAATAAGAATTCCTAAACAACTTAATAAAACCTAAATGAGTGTGAATGATGAAATGGATAGATGGTAGGTGGTGTATGGGTGAAGTCATAGTACATTGATCGAAAATATCAAAAACTAAGAAGAAAATAATGAGGGGACACATTTGTACATTCTAAATCTAAGACTAGGAAAGGAGTCATGATAGGAAATAATGGTAGGATGATGGATAGATATGATGGGGATTTTTGAGTAATTTAGTGTCATATAAAAACAACAATGTAGTGAGCACTTAATTTGATATAGCATGGGATATTATGCACCAAGGTATGAGGAACCAAGGTGAATTTGTATCACATGCATGGGAACAACACAAAAAAAAATAGTTAGTCCAATATATCACAAAGTAGAAAAGGACTTTGGTGGATATGATGTTGGAAAACCACAAACAAAAGGAATACTTGAGTTTAACACAAGACCATGAAGGATCTTGGTGGATACTATGCAAGGTAACCAAGAAGACACAACAAAAAGAAGCCATGACCATGCCCCTATTTTCACTATTTGAAGCACACCATGATATGATGGATTGTGGTGACTATGAGGAGGTGAATTAGGAAGCTCAAATCAAAGATAAATAAAGATTCAAAAGCACCAAAGAAATAAAAAACATATCAAGTTCCTTTTTTCAAAGGGACAATGGATGGGTTAATGTGGTCTAATTTGGTATACGATATATTTTTCAAAGACCAAGGATGGATAGGTAAGACCCACGATTCTCATCATAAGAGGTGATCAAGATACTTGAAGCCAAAGGGGGCTAATGATTGTTTTTGCAGTATTAGCTTGATAGGGGATGCTTAGTGACACAACAGACACAAGGATGAGACCTAATAACACGTATGTATGAGGATGAACCTATATGGGGATGCAAGATTGACCTTATGTACAAGATGCATAATATATATAAGATATAAAATATACACAACTAATGATGTAAAAAAAAATCCTAATTGTGGGATACTCATAATATAGTGATCGTATAGGATTTTTGGGACACATCCATAACAAATAGATGAAGCTTAGGAGTTGAGATAGTAATCCAAATCATCTAATTATCAACAACATATAATAGGGGATATGCATAAGACTATATACAAGGATGTATAAGATAACATTAGGTGGATGGAAGGATCATGAAAGTTAGATGATGACAAGTAGGATAATGAAATTTCCACTTACTTATAGCACCTATTTCCAAGTTTTCACTACACACACCTATCTAAGGTGATACCAAGGGTGGTTTCACCATAGGATGAATTGTTTCTCTTTACTATTTTGCTTTGTTATTTTTATTTTTTATTTTTATTTTTAAATGGGTAACTCAGTTGATTCAAGTATAGAACATTTTGAGATAGATGAGGTTGATGGGTTCATCCAAAGTTTATCCTTTTGGAGTAGCCAAATGATATGATCTTCAACCATACTTGACAGTGATGATATATGGACCTACCCAATTAGCTTCAAAATTTCCTTTCTTTTCTTGACCTTGTTGGTTCCATTGATTCTTTTTAAGTACAAGACCACCAATTTGAAATTGTTGAGGCTTGATATTCTTGTTGTAACTTATTCTCAACACTCTATGATATGCTTGGAGATGATTGTAGGCATTGATGTGACTTTCATCAATACGTTCTAGTTGAATCAAGTATGCAACATAATATTCCTCACCATTGATAATATTTTTCAATGAAATGCAAAGGATGGTAATTCCAATTATATCAACAAGATAGCTTCAACAACATAAACCAAAGACTATGGAGTGGTACCAGTAGGGTTATAAATATTGGTAAAATAATCCTAAAGTATGAGATTGAGATTAAGGTACCAATTGTGGCCAATTTCATTATAATATTCTTAAAGATTTTTACTATGGTCTTATTGGTTGCCTTTGTTTTGTGATTACCTTCGGGGTAATAGGGGGTGGACCAATAGTTTTGGATATGGAATTTTTCCCAATGAATATGAACACATTAATTCTTAAAGGGTCTATCATTGTTAGTGATGATGGTGGAGGAGATACCATAATGACAAATGATATGGTATAGGATGAATTTTGAGATTTGGAGGTTGATTATGAGGGTGAGGGGGATATATTCCACCCATTTGGTGAAGTATTTGGTGGTGGTTATAATGAAATTATGTCCACTAGAGGATGAGGGATGCACCTTTCCAACTAGATCGAGACTCTATTGAGAAAAGGGCCAAGGTGAAGTGAAGGTTGCAATGCTTGAGATGGTACATGTATCAATTATCCATTTTGTTGATAAGGGAGACACTTTTTGACATATTCTCAAGCATCATGCTCCATGGTGGGCCAATAATAAAATGTGCAAAGAATCTTCTTAGCAAGGACTGTTCCACTAGCATAAGCCCCAAACAAACCATTATGCACTTTTTCTAACATGAGATTGGCTTTTGTAGTGTTTAAGCACCATAGTAGAGAACCATCATAAATCTAATGATATAAAGTGTCACCTAATATTATGTAATGTGAGGAATGTTGGATAAATGATTGAAATTGATGGTGACTTAGGCCAAGTGGTAAAATATTATCATGAAGGTAGGTGTAGACATCATGGAACCAAGGGGATTCAAAACCAATGATTTCACACACCATTTATGTATTTGAGATATCATATGAAGGAACAAGAAGTCATTAAACTATAAATTAACACTCATGGCTATCATGGGACATGTCTAACAAGGATCCAATGGTTGCCATTGCATTGGAAACTTTATTTTGGAGATGGAGAACTTGCTCAAATTGGATGCGGATAAAGTAATCCTTGAATTCATCAACCATGCATTTGTAGGGAAGAAATTTGTAATCAATAGTCTAGAATTCATCATTGACCCAATTGAGTATGAGTTGAGAATCATCGTAGACATGTATTTGACTAATATTATCAAACCTATGATTAAGGATTCATACTCTGCTATGTTATTTGTGTTTAAAAAATCTAATATGAATGACTTGGGTATGAAATAACCTTGAGGGGTGATGAAGAGGATACCCACACTAGATCCATGTTGTGTAAATGAACCATCAAAATGTAATTTCTATGATTCCTATTATATAATGGTAAATATAGATTCATCAAGTAAATCCATAACCAACAAATAAGCATCAACAAGAGGATCTTTTACTAATTGATCCATGATGACTTGGAATTTTATAGCTTTCCTATCCATATAATTGATATCAAAATCACTTAGAGGAATGACTCACTTAGCGACACAACCAATTAAGGATATTGTAGATAGAAGATATTTGAGTGGATCAAAATTTGATATAAGCTTGAAATAATGACTAAGCATATAATACTATAAATTTTGAGAACATAAAACCATTGTTAGGCATGCCTTCTCCATCGGAGTATAATTGATCTCATATCCCACTAGAGTATGAATAATGTAGCATATTTCTCTCTCCTTCCTATTCTCATCATGTTGAGCCAAAAGTGCCCCAATGCAACTAAAGTAGTTGATATGTATACCAACAGTGGTTTATATTATTTAAGTGGCATGAGAATAGGTAGGTTAACCAAATACTCCTTAATATTATCAAATATTTGTTGATAGGAAGAGCTCCATTTGAATGACTTATCCTTGTGAAGCAAGTGATTGATTGGTTGAAACTTATTTGTAAGTTGAGCTATGAATATTCAGATGGATTGCAATTTTCCTTGGAGAATCCTCAACTATTTGAGTGTCTTAGGAGGAGGAATGTCTATAATAGCTTTGAATCCAATAGGATTGACTTCAATGCCTCTCCTAGACATGATGAATCCCAAGAGTTTATCTAACGTTACACTAAAGACACACTTCTTTGGGTTGAGCCTCAATTGACATTACTCTAATTGAGAAAATATATTCTCAAGGATAATTATATTCTCTTCTTTGGTCTTATATTTTCCTATCAAATCATCCATGTAGTCCTTAACAATTATGTGAATGATTTCATGTAATATGACCATAATTTCTCTTTGATAGGTAGTGCTATCATTCTTCAAGCCAAAAGGAATGACTTGATAATAAAAGGTACACCATGGGGTGGTGAAAGTGATTTTATGCTAATCTTCTTTTGAAATGTGGATTTTATTACACTTGGAGAAATCATCCATGGGGGACAACATGTCATGCCCTACCATTGGATCCATTGGTGTTTCCAAATAATTGGCCAATTTTATCTAAGGATTGGCCAAATCCAATGCTCAAGAACCCTAAAAGTAAAAGATAGTTTTCAAAATTTAGGTTGATTTTGTATAGGTTTTGATTTTGTGAATTAATCTGATTGATGCCTTATCCATTACAGAGTCAAGAATGAAGCTATTATCCTAATAAAAAACTAAAAACTAATTTAATGATATTTCAAAATATTATTTCCTTACAATAAGAAAACAAACTAATGTAAAATATTGTTAATCTTCTTTAAGATCCCTATTATAACCATAATATCTTTAATTATCCAATTGAAAGTAATTTTAATCCATTACTTGAATAGAATCCAACAATCAAACATCCATTACAAAAAAAAATCTATGAGAAACTTGATGATCTTTGATTATTAAGATTCAAAAGATATTATTTTACAATATGGAGATATCAACAATATGACTTGTATTCATAAACACATCAAAATTGAACTTTTTTTTGTTATTACAAAGAAAATTTATAACATTCCCCTTTTGAAATTTCAATGGAACTAATTGTATAAGACTAAATCTATGTAGAGACTTGCTTAAAACCTAAGGACTTGAATCCTAGAATAAGGCCCAAAATTCCCTTTTATAGAAGTAAGGGAGCAATGAGCAAAAGTAGTATTCCACCGCTTATCACACAAAAGACAAAAAATAAGTGGTAACAACTTTAAAAAAGACAAAATACATTTATACATGATAAAGTGATCATTAAAATAACTATTAAATATCTTTAAGAAAATTTATACCTTTGGATGGTTTGATTTGATCAAAATTACCTCTTGAAGTCAATAGGGTAAATATGATATTCTTATTCTGACATGTTGATCATGCATTTATGTTGATTGGTGATAACCAATTAAAAATAAACTCAAATTTTTGCACTACACTTCTTTGTATTTTCATCCTTCTTTGATGATATCACTTATGAGTGGGATAAATTGGTTAGCTCTAACTATGTGATCCATCTGATCATCACTTGTTGAAATATAGAAAAATATAGGGCTTCTCAAAATGGGGTGATTGAATATGTGATGCACCTATCTTCCTTATTTCATTAGGAAATTAGATCCCAAAAGGTAGGATTAACTTTCAACCCTAGGTGAGTCAATCCTATTAGAGATCTTGCAAATTTCCTTATGACAAGATGGGGTGAGATCTTCCTGAACAACACTTTGGGGAGAAAAACTAAAAATAGTAAATGAACTCAATTATTCAATGTGAAACTTGAATCATCAATTTAAAGCATAAAAAATAGACTTCTGATAGATATGAGAAGGGTAAGTTGATGTGTACCAGTCACCAAAAGTTGTTGAGTTTCCTCCTAGGACAAATTTTCCTTAGGTTGAATGGGTCTTGCTATAGGGGTCCAAAATATGATTTCATAGTCCTCTACTCTTGGATCTACACTCTTGATTTCTCTGGATCTCATTGTAGGAAAGTCAAAATTAAATTCTGCAAGTAAGATTTCATGTCTTGAAAAATTTGATGACAACTTTGACAACTTTGCAAAATTGCACTTTTGATCATTATTCAATCCTTCTTCACCTGCAAATCTGCATATACAATGAGAGGGAAAATTTATTTATTTTTGGTGAATAGGGGTTTGCCTTGGTCAAACCCCATTTTGGTAATTAAACCTTGAAATGAAACATGAATGGAAGGAATGATGAATGAACAATGCTATGTTGCAACTCACCAAACCCTTGAATGGAGATCCTTAGAGGACTGAAGTCTAACGCATCTCTCCAAGGTCTTGATCTTGCATGAAATGGCTTGATTGGATGTTGATCTTGATGCTTGAATGCTTGAAACCTACATCACAATGTTAGCTCCAAAAATATGCATAGATATAAATAACTTTAACATGATGCTTGAGATCTTGAATGTTGATGTAGAAGGATGATAAATCTACTCTTGAACACTTTTGAAAATAATATTTTCTCTTTTGAAGTCTCCCAAAAATTTCTATCTTGCTTCTAGATATTGAATTGATAAAAGGACCTTGTATTCATTGGTAATTTTCTAATTTCTCAAAAATTAATCATCAAAGGTCGATAATTGCAATTTGAATTTGAATCAGAAAAACACCACCAAAAACATATTAAAAATTGTTATCCTCAACTTAAGGAGGACCATTCACCCTTGGGTGAATGGGTCTAAGGAACTAAATCTAAGACACTCAATTTCCATGGCAATTTAATTAATGTTTGCAATTGTTTAGTACATGTTTCCCTTTCAAAAAATAGGATTAATTAGGCCTTTACATACATAATTGGGTCAATTAGAGGCCAAATTAAGTCCAATTAAATTAAAGGACCCAAATATAGACCTAAATTTCTCAACGCCTTGCATCATCCCCAAAAGGAAAACACAAGAAAAAAGATAAAGGTGTACAACATATAGAAGAATATAGATACAAATAGAAGAATTTCATGACAAATTCACCTCCTTTGTATCCTTGCACCAATAGAGTGACAAGGGTCATCCAAAGTAGGCTCATAATCATGAAAAGACACACAAAGAAACACTATACATGGGATCACATTACACACATGCAATCACAAAGAACATGAAAGGAAGACAAAGAAAAGAATAGTATGGTACATAAGAGTCAACCTATAACAAGTCTTCCACATCCCAATCTTGTTCATCATATGTGAAAGGTGAACAACTAGCCAAAGGGAGAAGGACAAGTGTCAAACTAGGACAAGGCTATCTAACTCCTTGGCGTCACTAAGTGCGGGACATAGGTGAGCTGAGGAAGGTGGTGAGAATGTGATCCTTGCAATATAGAAAATGATTTGAATTAAATGTAAAATATGTAAAAGTGAGTATGCTATGAATCTACAACTATCACATGGCAAGGAGCAAAGCAAACAATTGCTAAGGGATTATACGATCATATTCCTATGAAAATGGTTCAAATTTTCTAATGATTCTCTTTAAGGCACAACACTCATCAATACTATGTCCAAGAGTTCTATGATATTGATGATGAGACATGTTTATAATTTTTCCTTTTTCATTTTCCTTGATAGGTGGCAATGTTATAATTCCTTGATTAAGGAGTGTGTAAATATTTTTCATTCTTAGACATAGGAAAAGGAAATTGTAACTTCTTGAGTTTATAAGGCCTTTGTCTTTTTCTTGATTGGGAAACTTCTTGAGGTGGAGGTGGAGGTGGAGGAACTAAGGTAAATCCATCATCCTTATGATTCATTAATTGGTCTCTTTATATGATCTGTGAAAGAGGATGCCTTTTCCCTTAGGAGATGTGGAAGGGGGGGAAGATCCTGATATCCTAACCCCTTGGTATCCTTGAATGGTATTTTCTCTAATAGTTTTTGGATTTCATGCTCATTTGTTATGTCACATCCTTGTTTATTTAAGATCTTAAAGCCTTGACCATAACTCTCTTCTAAGTTAATGGGTGTATTAGTAACATGATGATCATAAGATAAAAGAGTATCATTATTCTCCTTGTTAACAAGTTCATTAATGATTGATGGTTGAGGCTTGCTTTGTGCTTTGATTTCAAGATGTAAGAGGTTGCACATATCAATTGATGGAATTATAGGTGGTGTTTGCATGGATGGATAAAGGGGTGCATTTTTCTCAAGATTGTGTAGGGAGTCTTGTTTGAATTTTTGCATGTTATCTTCATCTTGACCTAAGATTTCCACTTCATGGGGTGATTCATTAGGAGGTGAAGACTCATTAATAGGCTCAATTGCTTTAGGGTCATCACCAAACACACAACTTGAAACATCTAGCAAAGATCTCAAGGACCTCCATATATTACTCATACACATGTCCATGATGAAATTTAATGCAAAGTTTCAAATCTAATATATGAATTTTTTCTAATTTTTGAATGCAAGATACTGAAAATGATATGTTGTTAATTCTAATTTTGATTTGAAACAATGCACTCGGTTTGCAAAAATTAACCTAATGCAAGAAACTACAATTTTTTTTTAATTTATGAAATTGAAACATAGATTTAATGGAAAAATAAAATAAAGAAAATAGAGACAAATTACCACCCAAAAAATTTGAAATAGCACCTATACAGGGACTTATTCGCCCTAGGGAAAATGGGTCTGTTGTGTAGTTTTCGCACACACACCCCATTGAAAGTAGGGACCCTCTTTTGCTTTCATTCTTGGTGTTTTGGCCCTTTTATTTTGATCATTTGGTTTCTTTGGCATATACCAAATGATTATATTACTCTTGAAAATGCGCCTTTTGAGGAAACAATTTGAAAATCTTGTGTTTTGGGACTTATTTTGAGTTTTTCTCTATTTTTGGGAAAATTCCCTCTGGGCAGAATTCTTCAAACACTTTGAAAACCTGATGGAGGTTTATTTGTATTGTTTTTGAAAATTCTAGGATTTCACGAAATTCTGTCCGGTTTGGATTTTTCTAAAATTTCTTCGTGCCTTCAGATTCCTGAAACTACTATCTTTTGGAAGCAATTTATGTCTCCTCTACGATCTTGCAGTTTTCCTTTATGGGATTTAATTGCAATCTATGATGATAATTTCATGTAATTTTCCTTCTTGTAAGATTTGAGGAGCTTGGTTTTGAATTGCTATTGCTGGATTGTGCGTTTGAGATTGTGGTTGATCATTGTAGTAGGGTTTTCTGGTGATCGCTTGCATTATGCTCAGACTTCAAGGTTTCTTTCTAGTTGCTACTATTTCAATTTCTTTGTTGTCATGGTATGTACATGTTGCCTTCTCTTTTTGAATGAATTGAATTTGCTTCAGGGTTTGCATGTGTGTATGCTTTGAGTCAAGATTTTGATGTGGTAGAGTCTGGTAGTGGGGCTAGGGTTTCTGGTTTCGGGTCCAATGTTCTTTCCTGTAGCTCATGCTACCTTTACTTCTCCAAGACTGTGATTCAACATGGTTAATCATTGCTTTGTTTGACTCTTAGCTTGATTTTATGTTTTCCCATGTCAACCTCTGGTTTGACCTAGAAATCCCCGACCTTTGATAAAATCACGTCTTGGGTGAAGTGAAACTTGTTGTTCATTGTCCAATTTGATAATCACCCTGTCTTAGTTAGGTTGTGGGGGAATTTGTGTGAAGAATTGTAGAAATGAAAATGAAGAGTTAGGATCCAAGTTGTGCTATCATGGAGATTTCTTAGGGTTTCCCTTGTTGAAATCATTTCCCATATTGATTGGATCTCATTTAGATAGATTGGAAACCTGGATTGTTCATCTTGCACTTTGAACAAACTGAATCCAAAGCTAAATCCCCAACTTCCTAATCATTGGATCAATCTGAGCGAAATCCTGACAAAGTCAAATATTTTGGGTTTTCGGGCATCTCGCGGATTTTCCTTTAAGGAATTTCCTAGTTTTTCGTCGCTTTATTGATTTCCCAAAAATGTGCTTAAAAGGTGAAAATTATGTTGACTTCGTCAAATTCCATTTCCTTGGGATTTTACCAAAACTTCTTTGCCCCTTCATTTTCCTAAAATTTGTGAACTATTGTTATTTTTCGTAGAATTTTGTCCTTCACATAATTCTCTGAAACCTTGTTGAAAATGAAGAATTGAGAGATAGCATGAGTTATTAGTTGATGATTGTGCACCATATGATCAATTTGAAGATGTTTCATTTTGTTTCTTAGCTAATGAGGCTTGATTAAATGATTACTAGAATTTTTTGTGTTTATTTTGTTGAATTTCGTCTGGCTTGAATTCCGCGAGAGGACTAAAAATCCGAAGTTTGAAGAAAGTAATCTTTATGAGATTATGGGATTTTTTGTTCATCATGGGACTCATATTAAGGATGAATATATCATTTATGATGAATTAGTTTGAATTTCATGTGGTGATGGATCTTTACAATGGTCTCTTTATTGAATGCGGGAAAAATCAAGTCAAGTTGTTGCTGGAAGGACCATAGGTAGGATAATGGATCCAAGTGCTAAAGGGTTTGCTATCTCTGAGGAAAAAAGGATTAAAATGGATATAAAGAGCAGAATCCTAGAGAGAAAGATGACTTCTATCTAGTCAGAGGTTACTGATACAAATGTTGGGCTATGGGATTATGAAGAATTTAAGGCAAGGATGACAACACAAAACCTCCCTTTGTTAGCTAGAAGGATATTGGAATTAGGGTTGGCACATGTAGCTGGGTTCCCTCCTATAGTTTAGTGTTACGAGTTGGTGCTTGAATGTGCCAAACATTAGGACAGGGGCACACAGAGGATAGTTGGTCCTCAAGGAAGGATTGTGGAAAATCTCAACCCTGTGTCTATAGCCCAAACCTTTGACATGCCCAATAGGTCTCATGTAGTGGGTTTTGATATGGATATAGCAAAGAAATACTATGATGAAGATGCCATCAAATCCCAGCAGGTCATCAATTCCTGGCTGGAGAAACCCAAGTCCCACTTCTCCAAGCTACCCAAGTAGCTATTTAGAGCTAAATTCAAGAAGGAATACTATGATGCTATCACACTTCTTAGTAGGGTGGTGGGATTGAAAAGTGCAAGAGTATTTGATAACTGGATGTTCCATGTCATTGTCAAGATGGAGTAGAATATTGACTACCATTGGGCAGGCATTATAAGTTCAATGATACATGAATAGATGTGCAATTTCCTATAGACAAAGACCTTCACAATGACCTCCTACATGGTTTATGAACTTGCAAGGTTCCATCCATACAAAGGGCTAAGAACAAGGGGTGTGTTTGGGTAGGATGTGATTTATGAAGTATACCCACAATTTTGATTGGGTGGAACAAGTTATAGGAGGGTGAATGATGCATTCACCATGTACATCACCAGGCTATTACAAGGTGCAAAGCATGTTTGGATCTCAAATAATGCTAAGGAATTAATCAAGAGGTTTGGAGCTTGGTTTATCAAGTTACCTACCTTTTCATATATCAAAATAGATGGTTTTCAGAGGGCTCCATACAGACTCCCTAGATATCCCATAGATCATATTATACTTCTAGAGGTCACAAGGAAAATATGTGATTTTGATGCAATTGTCAAGAAGGATAAACATAAGACTAGATTATGTGGTGATTTTCCTTTGAGGATAGGCAGTAGTGAGGCCTACCCCTCTATTAATTTGGCCCATGCTTTTGAAGAAAAAATGAGTACTCTAGGTCTATCTTTCCATTCTAAGAGATCTAGATTTGATAGGACTGGTGAGGCACAAAAGAGGGCTAGCAGGGAATACAGTCATAAGGAAGATATAGAGGATTACTGGGCCAACAACAATGATGAATTTGAAATTAGAAAAAAGAAGTTCTCCCTCTTACCAATAAACTTAGTCTAGCTATACAACATAAAGGCCATTCCAGATTAGGTTGAAGATGATGGAGATTTGATTCAGGGCCATGACTATGAAGCTATGAAAGATAAACCAGTTGGAGAAATAGACTATCTGGAGGAAGGGAAGATGGAATTGGAACAAATCATGACTCCAGTGATCAAGTACACTAAGTTGTGGTTCAAGCACAAGATGTGGGAGTTGGAAAGTGAGGGTGTGTAATGCACCTATGATCTAATGGGAGACTTGGAGTCTCATTCTACTTATGAGGAATCAACTAAGCATGATCCTAAGGGTAAGGCTAAGGTGTGCTCTCCTTTAAAGATAAAGATTAAAGATACTCAAGTGGAGGAGGTAGAAGAGGCAAAGAAGCAAAGAAAACCCATTTCTAAGAAAAGGAAACACATTTCAAAGATGAAGAAATCTGCAAAGGATGAAGCTAAGAAAGAAGGAAAAGAGGGTAGTGCTTTTGTGCCTAAGAGAAGAAGAATAGTGAGATTGTCACAGAAAGAGAAGGAAACTTCTAAGGAAGGGAATGAAGTTAACCCACCAGTAGTAAATGTGGAAATTTCAAGAGAGAAGACATGGGTGTACATAAGAAGATCAAGAACTCCATCTCCTTAAGATGGCGTGCCAAAGAAAAGTGCTCCCATAGCTGTTCCTGCCACTGAGCATGATAGTGTCCCTCCTTCTCATGAGACTCAAAATGTACCAAGTGAATCCAAAGATGCAGAGGATTACCAAGATCAAGGAGGATAATAATTCCAAGAGGGTGAACTCTACAATGTTGAGGTAGAAATAGAGAAGGTATTGTAGTCTCCTCTGGTGACTTATGAGGATTCAACTACATGAAATGAAGAGGATATACCTCCTTAGAGAGAGGAAATTACAATTAGGAATCCTTCACCAATACATGAAGAAGAAGATCATGATAAAGGAAAAGAAGATAAAGTTGAAGAGATTCCTGAAAAACAAGATTTGAATGAAGATGTACCCAATGTTCAACAGGATCTGGTTGGACAAGGTAATGTACAATCGGATTCTATTGTTCTAGGTTGGTTGGAAAAAGAGTTAGAGTAAAAAAATTGTGGTAGATGATACTCCTCTCAACTGGGATGAATTACTGGGAAACATAGGAAAGGGAAAAGAAAAGAATAAAGCCAGGGTTATCTCCAAGATCGAGAGAGATGAAGCAACTAATAGGGTGGTTCACAATGCTACTCCTTCTCCTAATAAGAATAAGGATTATGTGAGTGGTAGTGATTACAGTGTGCAAACTATCAACTTAGGGCCTACTTCCATGGAATAGGAGATTGAAGAATATGAAGGCTCTAGTGCTGTAATCTTAGGTAGATTGAGGAAAGAGGTGCAAACCAAGCAAGAATTAAAGAAGGAGAATGATAAACTTAAGAGGTATCTACAAGACTTGATGAAAGCCTTGCAATCCATCAGCTCCTCATCATCTACTGCAATTTTTCTGCCATAAGAAACAATAACTTAGTTGGAGAAGATGAAAACCACTACACATGCCACAACGAGCTGGTTGCAGGGAGTGCAAGCTAAAGGAGATAATGGTATCAAAGACATCCTTTCAACTGGTGGGGATGCTATGAGATCAATAGATTGGTTAAGGAATGTACTAGCTTAGGATAGGGAGGATGTGGACCTCTTGTTGCAAAAGACCAAAACCATCATGGAATACACTGAAGACAAATTGGTAAGTGATGGAATTCTTCCTTCATCCAAAGCTGCAGAACCCTGGGAATGGTTTGAAGTTTTGAAAATAAGGAAAATAATTTTAGAGAAGGTACATATGCAAGGGAAGCAAATTGAGGACACTATAACTAAGATCTACAAAAAATACATTTCTTTCTTTGAAGTTATGACAGGAAGAAAAAGGTTTGCACCAAAACATCTGAGCTTGGAGAAATTGAAAAATGGTGACGTGATATATATTCTCCAATCAATGAGGACCCAGTCACTGAACATCAGTTAGATGATGCATCCACATACATTGCAGTAATGGATAAGTATCAAACCTTGAAGGTGGATTGAGATAAAGTTGTAGAACAGTCAAGAGAGGACATTAAGTCAATTGAAAGGAGAATTAAAGTTTTTTTTATTCCACCTATAACCGACTTGGAGAAGATATTTTTGATGGTGCAAGATAAGATGGAGTGAGCTAAGGAAAAACGTGTGAGCAGTTAATACAATTCATCATTGGAACTTGTGTTTCGCCATTATTTCTCTTCCTCCTTCACATGCATTGGACTGGGCTATGTTGGAGATCCAAGGCCGACCTGGATGGAGTACATGCATTTAATGTATACTCTATTTTATTTTCAATTTCCCTTGCCTGACTTGTTTTAGGGGCCAATTGTTTTGTAACCCTATTTGGGCCTACATAATATGTAATATCTATAAATGGGGTTAGTACCTCATTTGTAAGGGCTAGATAGTTTTCACTTTGGAGTGAATTAAGTAGTACATTAAGAGTTAGAGATAGGAGTTAATTCATTTTGAGCAAGTGTTGTAACACAAAACAATGGAATTGTTGCTATTATTAGATGATTCAATACAATTGAAGACATTGTGCTTTGGTGATCTCTCTTGTGTTGACTTATCTTGCATGGTTCTTGTTGTTCTATCTTTTGAGATTGTTCAAGAAATATTGGCATAAGTTAGATTTAGAGTTAGATTTGATTCAATGGTGTTTATGGTTTGATACTTGAAGTGTTTGTAGCAATCCCTAGTCCATACTTTTTGTAGCTAGTTGATTGTTAGTTGCTTTGCAAAGTTAGCCTGGACTTTTATATTCAATGTGCTTAGTTCAATTGTGGATATTTGTTCATTTTAATTGCAATAGTGTTGTTTTGTTTGAATTTTCATAATCTTAAAATCTTTAATGCCTTAGAAGATTGCACTATTTCTGTAAGATTGTAGATTTATTTGGGTCAAGTAGGAATAAGTTTATGAGGGATTGGTCCATTTCAAGTATTTTATCATTTGCATTGTCAATCTTAGGGCTAGTGTTAAATTTAGAAATATCTCTAAAACATTTATCTCTTTTTCTATTCCTTTTATCATTTGGGTTAGATTAAGGATTCAAAGTATCACCATATTGCTAGATCTGATAAATTTGAATTCAATATTTTCTTGTAGTAAGGTCCATTTGTGATTACCAACATTTTCACATAATATCTAAGTTGTTTATGCATTGTCAAGACCTAACATTAGAGACCTTGGGGTTATCTCTTAAGGCTTGCTGATAGAGATTTATCTTTCAAGAGAGATAGGATTTCCATATTCTGTCTGAGTTGTTGCTGTGCAGAAAACACCATCAACAGATTGGTGCTAGAACGAGGGCCTGAGTAAGCAAGCTGGATCAATTTTTTTTGCCATTTCTCCTAAAAGATTCATAAGAAGAACCAAATCTACTCTAGGGGAAGAGGAATTTCAAGAGTTTCAAGCTCCTACTAGGTCAGGAAGGACCAGAAGAAGGAGAGAATCATCATCCACCCAACCACTTCCATCATCCCCATCATCCTTAGCCTCATCAAGTTCATCCTCATCTTATTCAAAAGCAATTCCTATTCCACAACCCTAGCAAGCCATAAATCATCCATTACTGCCTCCATCTCCACCAATGGCTTTCCTTTCCAATAATCCATCTCCCTTGATCTTCAATAATTACAATGTTATGCCCAAGAACCCAGAACACTTTTGTTCTAAGTTCCATGTTAATGACCCCAATAGGACCACTGAGGAACATATCAAGATTTTTTAGACTTTCCTTAGGGACAAAGGGATCAATCATGAGGATGTGGCATGTAGGATCTTTCCTTATTCCCTAGGAGAAGATGCATTCTACTGGTACAATCATTTTCCTGTTGGGTCTATTTAGAATTAGACTGAACTGGAGACTGCATTTCTACAAAAGTTTAGGATTCCCCTTAGTCCAAATGAGCTTTATCTTCAGTTCATTAAGGTTAAGAGAGAAGTCAATGAGACCATAAGGTCCTTTAACAACAGGTTTCATTGTGCCTATACCAGACTACAGGCCCCCTATGTTGTTGACAAGGCCATTGATTTAGAAGTCTATTATGAGGGTCTTGATAGTCTGACAACCACCTTCATGAAATGGAGAAACAACCCTCCTACTACCTTACTTGATGCATACACAAAGGCTGTAAAGGTTAGCACTGCTTTAATACAACACTTATCTGGGCCTTTACCATCACTAGGACCCATTGCTCACCCTGGGTAGGTCCCAGCTCTCAATTAGGCTCTTGCCAATCACACTCCTATCATGAATCTGATACCTCATTTACCCTTGGTTCCTCACCTAGGACCTCCTATGAATCAAGTTCCACCCATAGTCAACTACCCCCAGCAAAATATTAATCAACCTCTTCATCCACAGCCTCAGGCTAGTTTTCCAACATATATGCAGAACTCTAAAGTATTGAACTAGTCACTGAATTCTAGTGCTACAGTAGGATATCCTCAAAACAACACAGACCAACCTCCATATAGTAATTCTGACAAGGAGAGATTGGTTGAACTGACTGAACAAGTGAAGAAGCTAAACATGGAGGTAACTTATCTGAGAAACTAGAAAAATTAGCTCCAAGCTGCACAAAGGATTATACAGTCTAATTATAATAAAGAAAGGGAACCCAAACAAGGAAAAATTTTTGATAGGGTGCAAGGGTTTGATAGAGGACAACATGCTGACAGAGGACAACATTTTGATAGAGGAAAAAACTTTGAGAAAGGACAGCCCTCTACCCAAAATTTTGATAGAGGACAAGCTGGTGGACAAGGGTTTGACATGAGACAACCACCCAAATAGAACAGGACTTGGAATACAAGGCCTAACAATGGAGGTGTCCCCACCCCATTGGATCAGCCATTCAATCAAGAAAAACCTCCTAGTGGTGTATATTTAGCTGAAGCTTCTTTATCAGGCTGGTGTAGGCTCTATAAGACAAGTCAACATTCAGAATTAGACTATCTTGAGTTCCAAACAATAGCTTCAATCTTTCAGTATGAGGTGGAGAATAATGCAAGTAATTAGGAGTTGGTACCATCTACTCCCCATGATTCCTCAGTGTTGGTGCTAAATCATGCTTCTTTTCCACAAAGCAAGGAGAATGTGCCTAAATTTGAATTAGTCCAGTTTAAGGAGAAGGTAGATCAGGTGTGCAATGGAGATGAGATTACACGGTTGTTTGATGAAAATCCTATGAATGACAATGGTCTCATGGATGAAGAAGAAACTTATATTGAAGAGGTGCAAACATTCGAATGACCTGTTAAGAAATATGATATGAGGGATCTTCCACACAGACATTTGTAGGCTGGAGGCCCCTTCACCACTTCTATTATCCAAACAACTTCACCACGCCTCTAGATCTGTGATGTCTCGATGCGGGCCCCTATTAGAAGGTGACGTAGGTCTGTCCGAGTTGTTTGCCCAGCCATGTGTCCAAGGTCTTCGGCGGGAGTACCTATCCTGGGGATGCCCCCTTAATGCTAAGAGGGGTGTCGTTCACTACCAGTCCAGGATTTTGGTGCAACGGTAACTAACTTGGTATCAGAGCTGGAGGTCTCGAGGTCGAGACTCGTAGAGCATGGTGGGTTGTGATGTCCCAATGCGGGCCCCTATCGGAAGGTGACGTAGGTCTGTCCGAGTAGTTTTCCCAGCCACATGTCCAGGGTCTTCGGTGGGAGTACCTATCCTAGGGATGCCCCCTTAACACTAAGAGGGGTGTTGTTCTCTACCAGTCTGGGCTTTTGGTGCAACGGTAACTAACTAGGTATCAAACCTCTGATACCAAGTTAGTTACCGTTGGGTACCAAAGCTTGTGGACTGGTAGTGAAACCACACCCTCTTAGTGTTATGGGTATCCCTGTGATAGGTACCTACCAAGACCGACACGTGGTCGGTTCATTGCACTCCATGTCACCTTCCGATAGGGGCCCACATCGGGACATCACAGCCCACCATGCTCCGCGAGTCTCGACCTCGAGACCTCCAACTCTGATACCAAGTTAGTTACCATTGCACCAAAAGCCCGGACTGGTAGAGAACGACACCCCTCTTAGCATTAAGGGGGCATCCCCAGGATAGGTACTCCCGCTGAAGACCCTAGACATGTGGCTGGGCAAACCGCTCTGAAAGACCTACGTCACCTTCCAATAGGGGCTCGCATCGGGACATCATAGCCCACCACGCTCCGCGAGTCTCGACCTCGAGACCTCCAGCTCTGATACCAAGTTAGTTACCATTGCACCAAAATCCCAGACTGGTAGTGAACGGCACCCCTCTTAGTGTTAAGGGGGCATCCCTAGGATAGGTACTCCCACCGAAGACCCTGGACACGTGGCTGGGAAAACCGCTCGGACAGACCTACGTCACCTTCCGATAGGGGCCCGCATCGGGACATCACAAGATCCCAATTCCAACAATAATCCAACATATCCTCATGTGTCTAGGCAATACTTATCTAAAGATCAAGGACCAATGGATCCATCAAAAGGGTGGACTGCTGAAAAAAGCAAGGATAAGGTAGTAGAATGCCCTAAAGAGGCTCTTGCTGATTTGAGTGTAGAACAACTGGCCATATATGTTGTAGAAGAACTCAAGAAGCTAAAGGTAAGTCTCTCTACATTTGAATTATTGAGAGTTTCAACTATTAGAAATGCAGTTCTAGGAGCTTACAATGTAAGTTCAGTATCACAAGATAAATCAGTCAGTGAGAGTGTCAATATTGCATCTAGTTCTCACGCAGTAAAAGGTCAGAATCAAATTCACAATCAGATTCACATACCACCTAGAGATAAAGGGAAAGAAAAAGATAAAACTCAAGTTGCCCAGGTTGATACTCCCTTAACTTTGTTTCAAGGGAAAACAAAAACTCCTCCATTTCTAATCTTTGTTTGTATATTTGGTAAGAACTTGCACAATTTCTTGTTGGATTTAGGTGCTTCTACCAATGTAATTCCCTTTGGTGTCTATAGAACTCTAGGTAGTACCCCTATTGACTCCCAAAAAAAAGTCACTCAAATGGATAGAACTGAAGTTAATGTTGTAGGGGAATTGAACATGATTCACATGTAGGTTGCCTCTGACCCTAGAATTCAACAAGTCATTAACATATAGGTGGCAGATATACCTGATGCTTATAGTCTAATTTTGGGAAGAGACTTTATGAAGGATTTGAATGGATATGTGTCAACTGATCAATCTCATATGTGGCTTCCTTGGAAAGGAGTTCCAAATCAGATTAGGATTGAAAGAGAGCCCAGGATGAAATATATGATCACAAAATATCAGAATACTTCAAATGAAATACTGATATCAGAGGTGAGCATGGGTAATTACATACTTGCAGCCCCTTTTGAGGAATCTGATGTGGAAGAAATCCTTACGCTACATACTACACCTATTGACCTTACAGCTAAATCTAGTGGTACTAGAGCCCTAGTGGAACTAATTGATGATGATGTTCTTGAAGATCATCAAATCAACTTGTTGGATAATTTCCAACAATTCATTCAAAAATGCATTGAGGATCAAATTCGTTTGGGTAGAGGAATGAATTTTGGAGAATTACTTTTTCCTAATTGGTGTAGAGTTCACAATGCCTCTCATTCTGAATTGGATTGTTGCTTGTGCCAGGTTGCAGTAGAAAAAGTGCATAAATGCATTAATCCCACTCCAACAGTCAAAATTAATATACAAAATATTCAAGATGACCACAAAGGAAAAAGAATGGTGCACTTTGAAGAGCCCTCCAGTAGTAACAATACAAGAGACAAGATGAAGAAATCTGGAGTTGTTGGTTGTTGGACCTTAAGGTTTGATGGATCCAAATCAAAGCAAGGTGTTGGAGCAAGATTTGAGCTTATCAATCTAAAAGGTAAGACTTTCTTTGCTGCTCACAGGCTTCAATTTCATTATACCAATAATGTAGCAGAGTATGAGGCTTTGATTCATGGGTTGCTCATGGAACTAAAGAAAAAGGTTAAGATTTTGCAAGTCTTTGGGGATTCTGAGCTAGTGGTCAAAAAATTCAGGAGGCAATACTCATGTCATGATAGAAGGATGACCAATTATAGGCACAGACTATGGGACCTTATTGAATGATTTGATGCCTTAAACATTTAGTTGATACCACGTAATAAGAACTAAACAACAGATTCCCTTGCTCAAGCAGCTAGTACTTTGCAGCCTTTGTCTCTCTCTGGATTGAAGAAGTTTACTATGGAGCTGACTCCAATACCTTCAGTACTTGACAATGTGACTAAATTTTAGGTATTTAAAGATGATAGACATATTTTGGATTTTATTACAAGTTCAGATGTCCTTACTTCCCAGATTATTGATGAAGCTGAACTCCAAGAAGCAGAGATGGATTTAGAAGGGGTGATTAATTTGAAGACTAATACTATCCCAAGGGGAATGGTAAAACTAGAAAGGATTTTTGATCTGGACAAGGTCAAAGATCAAGATCAAGATGCTAAGAAGGAGTCCATCAGTGGACAATGTGAAACGTACAACATGGGGACTCCAAATGATATCAAGAATGTATTCATTGGAAAAGTGTGTACTCCAGAGGAGAGGAAAGGAATTATTGATGCATTACATACATATCAAGATGTGATATCCTGGAGTTATGAAGACCTAAAGACATATGAAACTTTGATTATAACTCACACTATCCCTTTGAAGCCAGGAGTAAGACCTTTCAGGCAAAAGCAAAGACCAATCAATGCTTTGCTGGAATCCATAATTCAAAAGGAGGTGCAGAAGTTACTGTCAACTAGAATTATATTCCCAGTTAGGCATTCAACTTGGGTTGCAAATCTGGGTCCTATGAGAAAGAAGAATGGGGAAATCAGGCTATGTGTGGATTTTAGGAACCTTAATAGAGCATCAGAAAAGGAAAATTATCCAATTCCTTTGCTGGATGAAGTGCTTCAAATTGTCAATGGGTCTCAAATGATGTCTTTTCTGGATGGCTACTCTGGATATAACCAATTTATGGTACAGTATGAAGATAGGCATAAAACTGCCTTCACCACAAAGTGGGGCACTTTTGCTTACAGAAGAATTCCCTTCGGCTTGATTAATGTTGGAGCCACGTTCCAGAGGGCTATGGACATTTCTTTTAAGGATATTCTTGGAGTCTTTTCCAAGAAGTGAGGTGATCACATAGCTAACTTATGCAGAGTGTTTCAGAGGTGCAAAGAGTTTGGCATCTCCCTTAATCCAAAGAAGTGCATCTTTGGAGTTACTGAAGGAAAATTGTTGGGACATGTCATTTCAAAGAAAGGTATTGCTATTGATCCTGAACGAGTGGAAGCCATACTTAAAATCTAGCCACCTACTAGCAAGAAGGAGATGAAGTCATTCTTTGGAAAAATCAACTTTGTACATAAATTCATCACTGGATTTGCTAAGACAGTCAAGCCATTAAATTCCATATTGAAGCAGGAAGCTAAAGTTGAATGGAATACAGAGGCTAAAGAAGAATTTATAGAAATCAAAAGGGCCATTGTTGAGGCCCTAGTTTTGGTGAGTCCTGATTATGCTAAGCCATTTTATATATATTCATTTGCTTCTGATCACTCCTATACCGACATGTTGACCCAAAAGTCTAATCAAGGGAATGAGCACCCCATAGCATTTATGAGTGCACCATTGAAAGATGCAGAACTAAGGTACCCAAATGTGGAGAAGCAAGCTTACGCCTTGGTTAGGGTTGTGAAGAAATTTAGACACTATATTCTCAGGAACAAGGTCTTTGCAATAGTCCCTGATCCTGTGGTCAAGTTGTTGATGCAAAATGAGCTGGGAGAATTCCTAGCTAAGTGGGTGACCATGTTGCAGGAGTATGATATTGAAATTCAACCCATGAAATTGGTAAGAGGGAAGGGGCTTACGAGAACCATAGTAGAAATGGGCCCTGACCTTGCAGTGCAACATTATAATCTTGAAGATGGTTCTCCAGGGAATTGGTATGATGATATCATTCACTATCTTTTGAATCAACAATGTCCAGATCATCTTAATGCTATACAGAGAAGAGAATTGCATTTGAAGAGTGACAGTTTCATGCTGAAGCGAGTTTTCCTATACAAAAAGAACCATGAAGGTGTCTACTTAAGATGTTTGGGACAACAGGAGGCTGAAAGAGTCATGGCAGAATTTCATGATGGATATGGTACTGGCCATGGGTCTGCACCATCCACTGCAAATCGGATTATGAGAGCTGGTTATTATTGGCCCACATTGTTCAAGGAAACACACAACCATGTCAGAACATTTCATGTGTGTCAAACTACAGCAACCAGAGAGAATCATGCAACACTCCCACTTCAACCAGTCTTTGAGGTAAAACCTTTCACGCAGTGGGGAATGGACTTTATAGGTCCAATCAATCTGCCCTCTTCTGCAAGTCACAGGTCTATTCTTATTGTTATTGATTATTTTACAAGATGGACTGAGACTCTTGCATGCAAATAGTGTACTTCTAAAGTGGTAATCAATTTCATCAAATCAGGTATTATCAATCACTATGGATGTCCTATATCTTTGGTTTGTGATAATGGTCTTGCATTTGCATCATTGAAATTCTCTAATTGGGCCTTTGATCATGGAATTATAATTAAATTTGCATCCAATTATTACCCTCAAGTTAATGGCTTGGCCGAGTCCTCCAATAAGAACCTCCTGATAGTCATTCATAAATTGTTAGAAAAAAACCCTAAGGACTGGCATACCCAGCTTTAGTTTTCTCTTTGGCTAGATCGTACAAGACACAAGACTTCCATAGGAACTTCCCCTTACCATTTGGTTTATGGGCTAGAACCTATGTTTCCCATTCAGTTAAAAATCCCCACCCTATAGTTCATTAATGAATATTATGATGAAGAGGATAAACAAGAAGCCAGACTTGCTGAGTTGTTACACCTTGAAGAGAAAAGAGATGAAGCCCTTGAAAACTTTTCCAAACATTAGGGTGTAGTCAAAAGATGGTTTGATAGGAGATCCAAGGTAAAATCCTTTCGAATCTCTAACTTAGTTCTCTACTGGGATAAAGCCCATGACCATAAGGGAGAGCATGGTAAATTTGACAAACTCTGGCTTGGCCCATATCAGATTTCAGAGATTCTGGGAGATAATGCTTTTCGCCTAAAAACCCTCACTAGAGAGGATATCCCACTACCTGTCAATGGGTAGTACTTGAAGCATTATTTCCAATCTTGAGTTGTTTACAACTCCTTTCTTGTACATAGTTAGAATAGGTTTCCTTTTTGTTTGCTTTGCTTTGCTTTGGTTAGAGTAGGGTTCACTTTCTGCTTTGCTTTGTTTGTTTGATGTTCTTGGTTAGTTTAGGTTTTCTTTTGGATTGGTTTGATTTTGCTCCACTCTTGCTCTGGGTCTTCCTGTTTTCTTTTGGGTATTTCGCACCTACATGGCAATCATATTATTATCTAGGATTGTTCTGAATATTTCTTTTACAAACTTTAATTATTTTCTCCAGAGTCAGTTGGTGAAGGTCCTTTGTTTGGTGTCACATGTATTTAATGCTATGAGTGGATAAGTCATGGGATTGGGTTAAAACTGGAATGTATTTGGGTCTCATATCTTTACACAGATCATTTAAAATTCCATGGTTGCATGGGGTCCTTATGAAGTCTGGTTAGGTGAAAAATCTTATTTATGCTTTAGTGCCACTGCGGTTCTTAGTCCTAAGTGTGAACTTTGTTGTGTTGGTGTGAATAATTGTCTTGTACCTAGCTAATTCATTCACTAGGTAATTAGGGGACATATTCACATGGTTAAGTTTACTTAGGTAAAAGATTCTTTCTAGAAGGCTTAGTTGGCTTATCTAGAACTTATCTTATCTAGCTAGGATGCATCATTTCCTAGGTGATTAGGTTGTTGGTTGTCTCATGTCATAGGATCATGACATTTGTCAACATCATATTCATATCTATCTCTCAACCTTGCCCATATAAGCAAGGCATCTCATGTACATTTGTATTCAAGCTTCAATCAAGCAATCAATCAATCTTGCATTGTGAAGCAAGCTTTCTTGCCATTCTCTCTCTTATGGAAGTGGTTTTGGTCGCAACTGATCTTGGGGGTGTTGAGGAGTCACCATCAACTCCTACATGGTATCAGAGCTCTCCAGGTGTTGCAGATTCCTTCCCGAGATCTGAGGTGATATTTGGCTTGAAGATTTTTGCTGGGTGCAGATTGGGTTTCAATAACCTCACGGTTGAGTTCAGAAGCTTCCGCAGACGAATTTTGACTGTAAATTCGCCTATATTGGATAAAGTTGTTTTTGAAGCAAAAAAAATTTCGCTGTAACAACTTTCTCTGCGGTACGAATTTTCCATTTTTCGCAAAAAAATATTTTCGTTAAATATTTTCTGCGGATTTGTATTTAAAATTTCAGGGAAAAATTTTTGTATTTTTGGGCAAAGATTTTATTTTCAGGGTTGACATATCCACCGAATATTTCTCGGTGAACGAAGTCTCCCAAATCCGTCATCCACGGTACCTGTCATATGTTACTCCTGCGCAGAGATCCGTGCTTAAGCTCATTATCAAGTGGTCAAGTTGCTTTTTGATCGGCCTACTCTGTCTCTCCATTGGCGGGGTGTAGTTCCTAACTGCCGGTCTCCATCGATTTGTACATCGTCCGTCACTGGTCAACAGATTTGGGTGGTGGATATTCCCATCGGCATTTAAGCCGTTGCTGTCCTTGGTAGGTCAAAATCACTGTCATCCGCATTTGGTCTGGCAGAAAGTCTGCGGCTTGTACCGGTGTCGCTCCACCCGTCTCCGATCACCTCAGTGTTGTTGGTCAGGATTTAATGGTTGACACAGTGTCACTAGTCCCTGCCTTTCAGTGACGGGTATGATCATTTATTGCTTGGGTCTTCACATCGGCTGGTACACGGTGGGTACAATCGTTCTGCCAGGGCACTAGTCTCCTCTGCAGTCCGCGGCACAAGGCCAGATCAGTAGCCCGTCGGAATTCTTGCCTGAGACCTATCCTTCAGTCAGATCTCTGCCTTGGCAATATACAAGAGCTGCTTCAAAGTCAAATGGTACTGCATTAGTCTACCGACCATTGAAGATTTTTGTCGGCTCTCTTAATTGTCCGTTGGCTGTCAAAATCTCTGTATCATCGGCAGTAAGGTCTTCATCAGAGGCGCGTACCCGGTCACTGGCTGTCGCATTGGTCAGATCTGAAACTTCGGCATCGGCGTACAGGGTACTATTTGTACAGTGGGCACACCGGTCGCATCAACTTGGTCATCGGCATTTGGTACGAGTGTTTTGAAATATTCCTTTGTATAATGTTTTAAGCCAATCGTATATTGTTGAATGCTCAAGGGTTATTCCCAAACTTGTATTATTTTGGCCGACATCATTGTTTTAGCCCACGGGGTGTTTTTAATTTTTTGCAACATTTTTGCTACCGGTCACATGGATGACCGTAATTTTAGCCCCCGTGTGCCCTAATTTTGCTCCATTTTAGCCTTGAATTGCCCCCAAGTGCCTATTTATAGGCCTTTTTTCAATTTATCATAACTTTCACATACGGAGGCAAAATTTTTCAAACGAAATATCAACGGAAAGGTGGAGATCTGAATTTTTCAGTGGTGCAGATATTTTGCAGAAATTTTGCAGTTTTGTGCCTCTTTTTCCAGGTTGAAGCCAGATCTTCATTTTTCACCTTCGAGTTCATATCTTTGTGCTCCGATCTCCGATTTTCTCCAAATTTGTGGCGTTTGGAAGGTATTCGAGAGTACTTCAGATCTAGTCATGCATTTTTTGCAGATTTATTTCCAGATTTTCATATTTTCAGTTTGTAGTTGATTTGATAGTTTGGGATTCCTTGTTGTAAATTTGCAAAAAAAAGTGCAAATCTTGTTAGGACAAAGGGGTTGATTTCTTGTATTGTGAGGGAAATTTGTTCTTCTCCTCTTGTAATATCTCATTGTATCATGGATTTGACAAAAGTTATACTTCTAACTCCATATAACTATCATGAGTGGAAATCACAAATGGAGTTATTATTGTTAAAATCAAAGTTGCAACGAATCACACTTGGTCAAGATCCAGAACCTGCAGGAGCAAAAGAGAAAAGAAAATGGCTTGATAGAAGGGATGAAGCTCTTGGTACTTTGAAGTTGTCCATTTCTCTAGATCTTAGATATCATGTTGCATCTTGCACTCATCCTAATGAAGCTTGGAATACTTTAGAGAGTCTCTTTGGTAAGCCAGATAAGATGAGGAAATTTAAGTTGGAGAATGAACTCATGGGTCTTAATCCTTCAGATTTTGACAATGTCCAAGACTTTTTCTCTAAGCTAAATTCTCTTAGATTGCAGTTATCTAATTGTGGGGTCACTAAAGAGGATGAACAGTTGATACTTTCTATTCTTGCTAAGCTTGGTCCTAATTATTCAGTTTTTGTTTCTACCTTCTATGCTACAATGGATGCTCTTGGCACTACATAAAAAATGCCTTCTCTTGATGAATTTGCAGCTCAACTCACAAGGGAACAAGCAAAGTTGGTACACATGGGCACATTGAAGTCTTCTAGATCTCATGCTCTTGTTGCAAAGGAGACAAAGGATTCAAGTGGCATAGGTAAGAAGCAGAACAAGGCACCCAAGTCTAATGAGCAAGGTAAAGATTCTCCTTCACATAGCACTCCTGAGTCTACATCCTCTTCTAAAGAGGAATCATCTAAAAAGAAGAAGTCAAAATGTGCATATTGTAAAAGATTAGGACATGATGAGCATAAATGTTATAATAAGAAGATTGATGAACTGACACACCTTCTTCAAAAGAATAACATTAAGCTACCCTCATCAGTGTCTGCTACTTCTTCTTCAACATCTCACTCGGTAGCTCCATCATCTTCATCTAAGTCACAGGACACAGGATCTACTTTTTGGGCTACACAAGATGAAAGGACAAGCACTCTTGGCCTCTACAAGTCCTGCATCTCATAGATGGCTTCTTGATTCAGGAGGCATCTCATCATATGGCATCTTCTATGGATATGTTCTCTTCTTTTGAGCCTTGTAATTCACCTCATATATTGATGGGTAACAATACATATATGAAGGTAAGTGGGAAGGGTTCTATTGATATGGGGGAAGGGACTTTCAATGATGTACTTTGTGTTCCTTCCTTGTCCACTAATCTCCTTTCTATTTATCAAATTACTCATGGGGGTCAAGGTAAATCAGTTGAGTTCACTCTAGATAGGGTGTACATAAGGGACTTGGAGACTAGGGATATTGTTGCTATTGGGATGGTTGATCATGCATCTCGTGTATATTCCTTTTCACATTTTGCTTCAGAAGATGATAATGTTCCTTTGACTGCATCACACACTTCATTGAGTGTGAACCATGATAGTGAGGAGAAGTTTGGTCATCTACATCTTGGTATTCTTGAGACCAATGTTGAGCTTCCTACTCCTCCACCTCCTGCTTCTTCGACCATTGATGCTTCTATTCAGCAGGATGATCATAGTTTTTCAGATCTTGCTTTGTGGGATGAGTATTTGACAGGGATTTCTAACTTGTTCATGGAGTCTCATACTGCAGATTTGGAGGACACACTTGAGGGGATTTCTCTCCTCTTTGATGACAGTTTCAGTACAACTGTTATCCCATCTTCTTTGTCTTTGGAGATTGACATTCATGAGTCTCCTCCATCACTTGATTTTTCATGTTTCTTGGTTCAGTTTGATCATGATTATGTTGTGGCTCATTCAAGCTTGGAGGATCTTCATCAGTTTTCAGAGGCATACATGAGCATTCATGCTTCCTCCTTTCAGTTAGACATGGAGTGGCTTCTACATCAGCTTATGGATTTGTTTCTTCCTAAGGGAAGATGTGTTGCTTGTAGACATTGGGTAATCTTTTGTTTTCAGGCATTCTTCATCAGCTTTGGAGCTTCTTCATCATGGGGGGGATATCTTATCTCTCTACTTCCTTCTTATGGGGGGGTATTTGATTGTATATACATGATGCATGTTGTCCTTGGGGGGTATCATTGAGTCCTCCATACATCATGTTCTTTTGTTTTGTTTTCTCTCTTTTGGAGAGGAGTTTTGTCCCATTGGGTTTTCTCCTTTTCTCCGCTTGTGAGAGATTGCATCATTTGCATTGTAAATGGGTACCTAACATGGCCTAGTAGCTGGGACCCATAGTCATAGTCTTTTTTAATAATAATCTCCCTAAGTTGCACTTAAGGGGTGTGAATAATTGTCTTGTACCTAGCTAATTCATTCACTAGGTAGGGGACATATTCACATGGTTAAGTTTACTTAGGTAAAAGATTCTTTCTAGAAGGCTTAGTTGGCTTATCTAGAACTTATCTTATCTAGCTAGGATGCATCATTTCCTAGGTGATTAGGTTGTTGGTTGTCTCATGTCATAGGATCATGACATTTGTCAACATCATATTCATATCTATCTCTCAACCTTGCCCATATAAGCAAGGCATCTCATGTACATTTGTATTCAAGCTTCAATCAAGCAATCAATCAATCTTGCATTGTGAAGCAAGCTTTCTTGCCATTCTCTCTCTTGTGGAAGTGGTTTTGATCGCAACTGATCTTGGGGGTGTTGAGGAGTCACCATCAACTCCTACATGTTGTTCACAGGTTGAAATAAAAAAAATGAAAAGAAAAGAAATATCAAGAAGAGAGAAAATAGAAAATATTGAAAATCAAAAGAATGAATTCAACTTATCAGGGGTATCCAAGTATCTCTACCTAGGCTATAGACACCTGGCTGGTAGTAGAGCTATGCTTGGAAGTACCACAACAATAACCTCATTAGGGCTATGGACACGTGGCTGGCAGCTGGGCTCTATCTAGGATGCTTTTGGAGTTAGATTCTTTATGTAGCCTAGTCAGACTAAATTTGGTTCTTATTGCAAGTAAGGAAATGGGAACGAATACATATGCACACACTTTGACCTTGGTACAAAAAGATTTACTTATCTTTGAATTTTAAAGCTCTACCTAACTGGTGACCTGATATAAGAACTAAAACCAGAGATTTTGGGTTCTTGATTCTAGTTTGTCACTAAAATGCTCTGGAGAATTTTCCCAGTAGGAGTCACCATTTGTTGTGCATATTTTGCACACACACCCCGCTAAAAGCAAGGACCCTATTTTGCTTTCATTCTTGGTGTTTTGGCCCTTTCATTTTGAGGATTTGGTTGCCTTGGTATATACCAAATGATTATCTTACTCATGCAAATGCCCCTTTTGAGGAAACACTTTGAAAATCTTGTGTTCTGGGACTTATTTCGGGTTTTCTCTATTTTCGAGAAAATTCTCCCTGGGTAGAATTCTCTGAACACTTTGAAAACCCGATGGAGGATAATTTTTATTATTTTTGGAAGTTCTAGGATTTCGCAGAAGTCCGTCTGGTTTGAATTTTTTTGAAATTTTGTCGTGCCTTCGGATTCCCGAGCCTACTGTCTTTGTGACACATTTATGTCTCCTCTATGATCTTGCAGTTTGCTTTTACGGGATTCAATTGCAATTTATGATGAGAATTTCATGTAATTTTCCTTGTTGTGAGATTTGAGGAGCTTGGTTTTGAATTTCTATTATTGGATTGTGCATTTGAGATTGTGGTCAATCATTGTAGTAGGATTTTTTGGTGACCGCTTGCATTCTACTCGGACTTCAAGGTTTCTTGCCAGTTGCTACTATTTCAATTTATTTTCTCTCATGGTATGTACATGTTGCCTTCTCTTTTTGAATGAATTGAATTTGCTTCAAGGTTTTCTTGTGTGTATTCTTTGAGTCAGGATTTTGATGCGGTAGAGTCTGGTAATGGAGCTAGGGTTTCTGGTTTTGGGTTCAATACTCTTCCCTGTAGCTCATGCTGCCTTTACTTTTTAAAGACTATGATTCAATGTGGTTAATCATTGCTTTGTTTGACTCTTAGCTTGATTTTATGTTTTCCCATGCCGAGCTCTAGTTTGACCTAGAAATCCCTGACCTTTGATAAAATCACGTCTTGGGTGAAGTGAAACTTGTTGTTCATTGTCCAATCTGATAATCACCCTTAGTTAGGTCATGGGGGAATTCATGTGAAGAATAGTAGAAATGAAAATGATGAGTTAGGATCCAAGTTGTTCTATCATGGTCATTTCCTAGGGTTTCCCTTGTTGAAATCATTTCCCATATTGATTGGATCTCATTTAGATAGATTGGAAACATGGATTGTTCATCTTGCACTTTAAATGAATTGAATCAAAAGCTAAATCCCCAACTTCCTAATCGTTGGATCAATTTGAGCGAAATCCTGATGAAGTCAAAGATTTCAGGTTTTTGAGCATCTTGTGGATTTTCCTTACTTTAGGAATTTCCCGGTTTTCCCTCGCTTTATTGATTTCCCAAAAATGTGCTTAAAAGGTGAAAATTATGTTGACTTCGTCGAATTTCGTTTCCTTGGTATTTTACCAAAACTTATTTGCCCCTTCATTTTCCCAAAATTTGTGAACTATTGTTATTTGTGCAGATTTATGTCCTTAGCGGAATTCTCTAAAACCTTGTTGAAAATGAAGAATTGAGAGATAGCATGAGTTATTAGCTAATGATTGTGCGCCATATGATCAATTTGAAGATGTATCATGTTGTTTCTTAGCTAATGAGGGTTGATTAAATGATTACTAGAATTTTTTGTGTTTATTTTGCTGAATTCCATCTGGCTTGGAATTTCTCGAAATTCCTCTTTGGCCTGAATTCTGCGAGAGGACTAAAAATTTGAACTTTGAAGAAAGTAATCTTTATGAGATTATGGGATTTTTTGTTCATCATGGGACTCATATTAAGGATGAATATATCATTTATGATGGATTAGTTTGAATTTCATGTGGTGATGGATCTTTACTATGGTCTCTTTATTGAATGCATGAAAAAACAAAGTCAAGTTGTTGCTGGAAGGACCAAAGGCAGGATAATGGATCCAAGTGTTGAAGGGTCTGCTATCTCCGAGGTAGAAAGGATTAAAATGGATACAAAGAGAAAAATCCAAGAGAGCAAGCTAACTTCTATCTGGTTAGAGGTTATTGATACAAATGTTGGGTTGTGGGATTATGAAGAATTTAAGGCAAGGATGGCATCACAAACCTCGCTTTGTTGGCTAGAAGGATATTGGAATCAGGGTTGGCACATGTAGCTAGGTTCCCTACTACAGTTTAGTTTTATGAGTTCATCCTCAATGAAGGATTGCAGAAAATCTCAACCCTGTGTCTATAGCCCAGACCTTTGACATGCCCAACAGGTCTCATGTAGTGGGTTTTGATATCGATATAGCGAAGAAGTACTATGATGAAGATGTCATAAAATCCCAGTAGGTCATCAATTCCTGGCTGGAGAAACCTAAGTCCCACTTCTCCAAGCTACCCAAGCAGCTATTCAGAGCTAAATTTAGGAAGCAATACTATGATGCTATCAGACTTCTTAGTAGGGTGGTGGGATTGAAGAGTGCAAGAGTACTTGAAAATTGGATGTTCCATGTCATTGTAAGGATGGAGCAAAATATTTACTACCATTGGGAAAGCATTATAAGTGCAATGATACATGAATAGATGTGCAATGTCCTACAAACAAAGACCTTCACAATGACCTCCTACTTGGTTTATGCACTTGCAAGGTTCCATCCATACAAAGGGCTAAGCACAAGGGGTGTGTTTGGGTAGGAATAGGATGTGATTTATGGAGTATACCCACAAATGCGCTTGGGTGGAACAAGTTATAGAAGGGTGAATGATGCATTCACCATGTACATCACCAGGCTATTACAAGGTGCAGAGCATGTTCGGATCTCAAATAATGCTAAGGAATTAATCAAGATGTTTGGAGATTGGTTTATCAAGTTCCCTACCTTTTCACATATTAGAATAGATGGTTGTCAGAGGGCTCCAAATAGACTCCCTAGATATCCCACATATAATATTATACTTCTGGAGGTCACAAGGAAAATCTGTGATTTTGATGCAATTGTCAAGAAGGATAAACATAAGACCAGATTTGGTGGTGATTTTCCTTTGAGGATAGGCAGTAGTGAGGCCTACCCCTCTATTAATTCGGCCCATTATTTTGAAGAAGAAATGAGTACTCTAGGTCTTTCTTTCCATTCTAATATATCTAGATTTGACAGGACTAGTGAGGCACATAAGAGGGCTAGCAGGGAATACAGTCATAAGGATGATATAGAGGATTATTGGGCCAACAACAATGATGAATTTGAAATTAGAAAAAAGAATTTCTCCCGATTACCAATAAACTTAGTCAAACTATACAACATAAAGGCCATTCTAGATTAGGTTGAAGATGATGGAGATTTGATTCAGGGTCATGACTATGAAGCTGTGAAAGATAAACCAATTGGAGAAAAAGACTGTTTGGAGGAAGAGAAGACAAAATTGGAACAAATCATGATTCTAGTGATCAAGTACACTAAGTTGTAGCTCAAGCACAAGATGTGGGAGTTGGAAAGTGAGGGTGTGCAATGCACCTATGATCTAATGGGACACTTGGAGTCTCATTCTACTTCTGAGGAATCAACTAAGTAGGATCCTAAGGGTAAGGCTAAGGTGTGCTCTCCTTTCAAGATAAATATTAAAGATACTCAGGCAGAGGAGGTAGAAGAGGCAGAGAAGCAAAGAAAACCCATTTATAAGAAAACAAAACACATTTCAAAGATGAAGAAATATGAAAAGGATGAAGTTGAGAAAGAAGGAAAAGAGGGTAACGCTTATGTGCCTAAGAGAAGAAGAATAATGAGATTGTCACAGAAAGAGAAGAAAAATTCTAAGGCGGGGGATGAAGTTAACCCACTAGTAGTAAATGTGGAAAGTTCAGGAGAGAAGACACATGTGTACATAAGAAGATCAAGAACTCCATCTCCTAAAGATGGTGTGCCAAAGAAAAGTGCTCCCACAGCTGGTCCTACCACTAAGCATGATAATGTCCTTCTCATGAGACTCACTATGTACCAAGTGAATCCAAAGATGCAGAGGATTACCGAGATCGAGGAGAATAATTCCAAGAGGGTGAACTCTACAATGCTGAGGCAGAAATAGATAAGGTATTGTAGTCTCCTTTGGTGACTTATGAGGATTCACCTACAGGAAATGAAGAGGATAGACCTCATCAAAGAGAGGAAATGCCAATTAGGAATCCTTCACCAGTACATGAAGGAGAAGAGCATGATAAGGGAAAATAAAATAAAGTTGAAGAGATTCCTGAAAAAACAAGATTTGAATGAAGATGTAACCAAGGTTCAACAAGATGTGGTTGGAAAAGGTAATGTAAAATCAAATTCTACTGTTCCAGGTTGGTTGGACAAAGAGTTAAAGAGTGAAAAAATTGTGGTAGATGATACTCCTGCCAATTGGGATGAATTACTGGAAAACATAGGAAAGGGAAAAGAAAAGAAGAAACCCAGGGTTATCTCTAGGATCGATAGAGATGAAGAAAATAATAGGGTGGTTCACATTGCTACTCCTTCTCCTGATAAGGATAAGGATTATATGAGTGGTAGTGATTACAGTGTGCAAACTATCAACTTAGGGCCTACTTCCATGGAACATGAGATTGAAGAATATAAAGGCTCTAGTGTTGTAATCTTAGGTAGATTGAGGAAAGAGGTGCAAACCAAGCAAGAATTAAAGAAGGAGAATGATAAAATTAAGAGGTATCTACAAGAATTGATGAAAGCCTTGCAATCCATCAGCTCCTCATCATCTACTGCAAGTTTTCTACCACAAGAAACAATAACTTATTTGGAGAAGATGAAAACCACTACACATGCCACAATGAGCAGGTTGCAGGGAGTGCAAGCTAAAGAAGATAATGGTATCAAAGACATCCTTTCAACTGGTGGGGATGCTATGAGATCAATAGATTGGTTAAGGAATGTACTAGCTTAGGATAGGGAGGGTGTGGACCTCTTGTTACAGAAGACCAAAACCATCATGGAATACACTGAAGACAAATTGGTAAGTGATGGAATTCTTCCTTTGTCCAAAGTTGTAGAACCCTAGGAATGGTTTGAAGTTTTGCAAATAAGACAAAGAATTTTAAAGAAGGTACATAAGCAAGGGAAGCAAATTGAGGACACTTTGACTGAGATCTACAACAAATGCATTTATTTCTTTGAAGTTATGACAAGAAGAAAAAGGTTTGCACCAAAACATCTGAGCTTGGAGCAATTGAGAAAATGGTGATGTGATATATATTCTCCAATCAATGAGGACCTAGTCACTGAACATCATTTAGATTATGCAACCGCATATATTACAGTAATGGATAAGTATCAAACCTTGAAGGTGGATTGAGATAAAGTTGTAGAACAATCAAGAGAGGACATTAAGTCCATTGAAAGGAGAATTAAATTTTTGGTTATTCCACCTATAATCGACTTGGAGAAGATATTTTTGATGGTGCAAGATGAGATGGAGCGAGCTAAGGAAAAAGGGGGGAGCAGTTAATACAATTCCTCACTGGAATTTGTGCTTCCCCATTATTTCTCTTCCTCCTTCACATGCATTGGACCAGTCTATGTTGGAGATCCCAGGCCGACCTGGATGGAGTACATGCATTTAATGTATACTTTATTTTATTTTCAATTTCCATTGGCTGACTTGTTTTCGGGGCCAATTGTTTTGTAACCCTATTTGGGCCTACCTAATATGTAATCTCTACAAATGGGGTTAGTTCCTCATTTGAAAGGGCTAGATAGTTTTCACTTTGGAGCGAATTAAGCAGTACAATAAGAGTTAGAGCTAGGAGTTAGTTCATTTTGAGCAAGTACTGTAACACAGAACACTGGAATTGTTGTTATTATTGGATGATTCAATACAATTGAAGGCATTGTGCTTTGGTGATCTCTCTTGTGTTGACTTATCTTGCATGGTCCTTTCTATTCTATCTTTTGAGATTGTTTGAGAAATGTTGGAATAAGTTAGATTTATAGTTAGATTTGATTCAATGGTGTTTATGGTTTGATGCTTGAAGTGTTTGTAGCAATCCCTAGTCCATACTTTTTGTAGCTAGCTTATTGTTAGTTGCTTTGCAAAGTTAACCTGGACTTTTATATTCAGTGTGCTTAGTTCAATTGTGGATATTTTTTTCATTTCAATTGTAATAGGGTTGTTTTGGATGAATGCTCATAATCTGAAAATCTTTAATGCCTTAGAAGATTGCACTATTTCTATAAGATTGCAGATTTATCTAGGTCAAGTAGGAATCAATTTCTGAGGGATTGGTCCATTTCAAGTATTTTATCATTTGCATTGTTAATCTTAGGGCTAGTGTTAAATTTAGAAATATCTCTAAAACCTTTATCTCTTTTGCTATTTATTTTATCATTTGGGTTAGATATAGGATTCAAAGTATTGCCATATTGCTAGATCTGATAAATTTGAATTCAGTATTTTCTTTTAGTAAGGTCCCTTTGTGATTACCAACATTTTCACATATTATCTGAGTTGTTTATGTATTGTCAAGACCTGACATTAGAGACCTTGGGGTTACCTCTTGAGGCTTGCTGATAAATATTTACCTTTCAAGAGAGATAGGATTTCCATATTCTGTCTGAGTTGTTGCTGTGTAGAAAACACCATCAATAGGGTCCTAGGTTAGGGTTCTGAAAAATGAAAGCTTGAATTTCTGAATTAATGTTTGAATTCCCAATTCTAGGTTGTAAATTATGGTTTAGTGACAAAATTTACCAGATTTGGATGTCTTAATACAAATGATGAACAAAGTGTCACTTTTTTAAATACAATTTTGATCAAATTTGTGAATGTAAATGATTGAAAATACACTAATATGCAAGTATTATGCAAAATTAATGTAATATGCATGCAATTTTTTTTATTTTTCAGATTTTAAATAATGAAAAATGTAAATTTAAAACCATAAATGAGATGAAAACTAACGCAATTTTAACAACCCTAAATGAAATGAAAATTAATGCAATGGAATGAAAACTAATGAAAATCCTAGATCTATGGTTTTAATGAAGTCCAAATCAAAAAAATTATAGTGCAAGAATATTAGGTTCACCAAAATGAAATATAGAAAATATAAGGCTTCTCAAAATGGGGTGTTTGAATATGTGATGCACCTATATTCCTTATTTCATTAGGAAATGAGATCCCCAAAGTTAGGATTGACCTTCAACCCTAGGTGAGTCAATCCTATTGGAGATCTTGCAAATTTCCTTATAACAAGACAAGGTAAAATCTGCCTAAACAACACTTTGGGGAGAAAAACTAAAAATAATAAATAAACTCAATTATGCAATGTGAAACTTGAATGATCAATTTAAAGCATAAAAAAATAGAATTATCAAACTTCTAACAGATCTGAGAAGAGTAAGTTGATGTCTACCAGTCACCAAAAGTTGTTGTTGAGTGTCCTCCTAGGACAAATTTTCCCTAGGGTGAATGGGTCCTGCTATAGAGATCCAAAATCTGATTTCATAGTCCTCTACTCCTGGATCTGCATTCTTGATTTCTCTGACTCTCATTGTCAGAAAGTCAGAATGAAATTATGCAAGTAAGATTTTGTGTCTTGAAAACTTTGATGACAACTTTGACAACTTTATGAAATTTCACTTTTGGTCAATCTTTAATCCTTCTTCACCTATAAATATACATATACAAAGAGAGGGAAAATTTGTTTATTTTTGGTGAATGGGGATTTTCCTTGGTCAAACCCGATTTTGGTAATTAAACCTTGAAATGAAATGATACATGAATAGAAGAAATGATGAATGAAAAATGCTATGTTGCAACTCACCAAACCATTGAATGGAGATCTTAGAGGATTGAATTCTAACACATATCTCCAAGGTCTTGATCTTGCATGAAATGGCTTGATTGGATGTTGATCTTGATGCTTGAATGCTTGAAACCTACATCACAATGTTAGCTCCAAAAATATGCATAAATGCAAATAACTTTGACATGATGCTTGAGATATTGAATGCTAATGTAGAAGGCTGATAAATCTTCTCTTGAACACTTTTGACAATAATATATGCTCTTGTGAAGTCTTCCAAAAAGTTCTAGCTTGCTTCTAGATATTGAATTGATAAAAAGACCTTGTATTTATAGGTAATTTTCTAATTTCCTGACAATTAAAAATTAAAGGGTGACAATGGAAATTTGAATTTGAATCAAAAAAATGTTGCCAAAAAAATATTAAAAATTGAGATCATCCTTGGGCGAATGGGTCCTAGGACCTAAATCCAGGACACTCAATTTCCAAGGTGATTTAATTAATGTTTGCAATTGTTTAATAAAAGTTTCCCTTTCAAAAAATGAGATTAATTAGGCTTTTAAATGCATAATTGGGTCAATTAGAGGCTTAATTAAGTGCAATTAAATTAAGGGACCCAAATATAGAGTGAAAATGTAAAGGTGTACATTTTTCTACCCTACACTTGTTAATACTTTTACCATGTCAAAGAAACTTACCATAAAGTATTCAACCTTAGAGAGCATACCCATGCTTAAGTTCAATTGCTTTGCATTAAATTCACCACCGTTATTTATTTTTACAGATGAGAGATATAATGTTAGAAAAATTAACTCTCCATTCCTTATAGGATTTGATCTCCCCTTCTTTATCCAATATAGGGAGCATCTGAAACTCTTTAAAAGCTTCAAAAATATCAAGTTCTCTCCTTATGAGTACTTGAAACTTATTATGATGGTAAATGATATCATCTAGAGTATTTGATTTAGATTAAATATCTGATATCAAGTCATGATCAAAATCATAGTGCTCTGAAACAATCCTTGGTAGTGCAACTCCTAGAGCCCAACTAACTTGGAAAATTTTTAACCTAACTCTATTTGAGCATGGTTAGTGAATGTATCCTTAAAAACTTTATAGTTGTTCCAAACCTTTTCAACATGGCTCAAAATGTTAGCTAATTTGTGGCCTAACATGTTGTCAATTAGGTATGATATTTTCTTGGACCCTTCTTCTTTGGCCACCCTTGTTTCCTCTTTGCCTTGCGTGAGCTTCTCTCTCAAATTTTTAAGCTCAAGGATCAAAGTCTCATTCCCTTTTAACCCCTTATCTTTGATAGATGCTTGTGGAGGAGGAAATAATCTTGTGACCATATTCAATTGTTCTTGTAGTTTCAAATTTATGGCATTAGCTTTATCCAAGTCTCCTTCAAACTTTTTCACTGCTACCTCAGTAAATAAGATTGTATTAACTATAAGGGAAGTTTCTTGAATGACACTTGTATCCCCTAATCTCTTGACTATTAATTTTCCAATGAGCTCACTTAGATCATTGATCACTTGGGGCTTATTGTTATCTGAGAAAATTGACCATATTGCCAAGGTCTCATGCCTTGGGTTAAATTTAGACCCAATATATAGAGCATCAATTTGCTCTTCTCATTGCAAAATAAGGTCATTTCCTCCTTATCTCTGGATAGTGTCAATTTCTATTGCAGATGACATATTCCATCCTAGCAAGAGTAAACATCCAACATTCCTTACTATCTCTCTTCCCATTTGAGGTGTCATAGACTCCATTTTGACATTTACGCTTGTCTAGAACTCTGCAATAATCTCTTTTTTTCTTCTCCTACGTGATTTTTTGATCTTGCATCTTTTGTTGTAGTTCTTCTCCTTTATTTTTAAGGGAAATGTCCCTAAAATCCTCAGTGGCAATGAATTCATCATCTTGCATAAATTTTGAGCAAGCTTGACCTCTTATATTATTCGTGCTATCTTCCCTCTGATTTCAAAATTGATGAGAAATCTATCATCTAAGGGTCTTTCTACCAAAACCCTTGAGGGTGGATTCACAATTTGTCCCATCTCTGGCTCCTCAAGTAGATCCTCCTCAACTATGGGGTAAAACATAAAGGGGTTACATAGTAGGAGCTAGTTGTTATAATGGAGTGACTTGTTGTGGGATTTTTGGTATATTCCTTTGAGAATTAGAAGGTCTAGGAGCAATTGCTAAGGGAAAATGCACATTTGTGAGTAAATTGTTGGTATCATCCAACATTGTCATGATCCTAATGATAGGACCTTTAATATTTGAATATGATCCCTTGAAAGAGGGATCAAATTGCTTTCTCTTTGCTTCAACAATCTAGATCTTTACCCATAATGTTATTCTCTGTGGCCCCTTTTTCTATGGAGCAATATCTGATCAAGTCTTCAACATTGTCAAGGTCATGCAAAAATGTTGTCAATTTGAAGCTATTTCTGTGATCATGGATGAAATGCTCAGGGTCACACCTTTTGACCTTATCCACTCTCATCCTATATGGGATTAATTTATTCACATTAACTCCAATCCTTACCTTTTTGTGACCTTGAAGTTTGAAAATACAATTGTGGAAGGGAGGATAGCATGTTTCTTATAGTTCTTGAAATGAGTTTTTCCAGACTCATTCAATTGCCATTTTATTTCCAAAAAGGAAATTCTATTTAGGATAGTCCTGGGGAGCACATGTGGTGCAACTGGGGAACCATATAGTTTGATTATAGTTGCATCTGAATAGAAGAACCAATCACCCTAGTTGTTTTTTATCCTTTCCTTTGGGAGAATGTTATAAGGCCTCAAAGTCTCCTTACTTCCTCTAATAGACTCCAGTCCATAGGTTGCCTAGAATTTTTTGAGAACCTCTAATAAAATACTAGATAATACTAGATAATGGACTTATCACAGTCTTTATCCCATATGTAGGTTGACTCCTACATTGGAAATAGTATTTTTTGTTCATCTAGTGATCCGTATAGCGGAAGGGATCTATGACAAACGATGCGAGTGATTATGAACAAAGGCGTAAAGACATCAACAATGAAGTAGCAGGAACATTAATAAGAGAGAATTCAAAACATAACACCAAGAGAGAGATAAGAAGACACCGATTTGATTACGGAGTTCGTCCGAGTGGACTACGTCTCCGAGCCGAGCTCAATCGAGTGACCAATCTATTGAAATGCTCTGAAACGCAGTACAATCTCCACGAGCCTCTTGTATCACTGCTTTACAATATCTTGTAGCCTTTCCACAAAGTCATACAAAAGTTTCTCACTCACACCCCTCTCAAAAGCTTTCAAGGCTAGGGATGACTAACAAAGAGGAAGAAAACTAACTTTGCCTAATAGGATCTACTACAAGACTCAGATCATCAATACATCACAACTCAAAAATTCTCCTAATTCCCTCTAAGAAATTCTCTCACAAAAAGCCTCTCAAAGACCAAGAGAAAGGGATACAATGGAGAATGATCAACTGATGGATCAACTTAGAAAGTGATGATCAACTAATGGATGATGAAAAACACTCCAAGACTCCTCCCTTTTATACAAAGAATTTACCCGATATGGTAGAAAACCATATGATTTACAAAATTTCCCCATATCTCCTAAAAACAACTCTATCTCCCAATTTTACAAAGAAAAACAATAAACCCCCTTGAAATAATTAAATTTGTTTTTCAGGCCCTTAACTTATTCCTTTTCTCGGGCTTTTGGGATTAGGGATTTGTTTTTAATAACCAATAGTTGGTTAATTTGTTTTAGGCATTCGGCCTAACAACTGACAAAACAATTCAAGCCCTTACAATTTTTTAAACACCATTCAATGGTGTAACGGCTCGCATAGATTTTACACACCCACCAGTCGGGGGTTCCAACCCGACCGTCTATTTTTAAATAGTCGTTGGGAAATAAAATCATAAAAAAATAAAAGCCCACCTATTGATAGCATAGTCACCAGCCGCGGGTGGACTGGTAGAACTGTCCGCCGCTTTCGGGGAGATCCCGGGGTCGAGCCCCACCAGCTCAATTTTTTTCATTGAAACAAACAAATAGATTGCCCGCGCTGGAAGAAGAGAAGGGGGCCACGTGTCGCTTCCATAGAAGCCACGTGTCAACCATTGACTAGCCGGGAGAAGTGACTCAGCATCCACGTTGTCAATGAAGGCGACGTCACCATGCCAACTCACTGCCATGTCACCCACTGACTCAGCTGCCCCGTCAGCATCCATGTCAACTGCCATGTCATCAGAAGGACACGTGTCATGATCTAATTGGTCCGCCGTACTGCTCGGTCAGCCTACCATGTCACCTGTACGGTCTACCACGTGTCAAGACCTCATTGGTCCACGTCATAATCCATACGATGACCTATCTTTTGAGTCAGTAGGATGACATCATGCTGACGTCAGCAATCGTACCTAATGGTACCTCGGTCAACCACAAACTTTGACTAGCTCTAACTCGCGCGTACATGCTCCATTTTCGACGAAACGAACACCGTTGGAATCATGACGACGAGCTCTTCATGATGACACCAACTTTGACCAATTTGGTGATGATGAATTTTCAACCTTTTTCCTCATCCTTGATAGCTGAGTTGACCAACCTTTGACCGGGCTTTGACCGGCGATATCTCGGACATACAGACTCAAAATTTGACGAAACGAACTTCGTTATGATCGTGTCGATGAGCCCTTTGAACTAACACCACTTTCGGCCGATTCTGAGTCCATCAACTTTTTGCCTCCTGACGGCCTCCTGGTCCAAGGGTTGACCCAACTTTGACTGCGCATAACTTGAGCAAACAGACTCCTTTTTTGCCCATTCAAGTTGCATCGGATTCAGAATTTTGTGCTCTACGTGATGACACTGCTTCTGAGAGAAATCAGAACACTTCAATTTCAGGTTCTGAAGATCCACCTAAATCATCTAGACCCCTAATTTGCATCTAGGGATAAGGTGGTTGAGCCTTTAATGACATGAGTTGTCACACCTCATAGGATGCCAATAGTTGTCATAATCTAGTTGCATCTATCTCTCCCCTTGGCATATATAACCAAGGTATTTCCTTTTTAATATCAATTCTCAAGATGAATATAGCTTTTCATTCTTGAGAGGAATACAATTTATTCCTCATATTTTTGGTTCTTCTTTCCTTCAGCCATTAGATTCTTGGATAGGCTAGTTAGCAAATCTCACATGGTATCAAAGCCAAATTTGAGTTGTGGGTTAGCATTCCTTTAGGAAATATGAGAGTGTAGAGTTTTTTTTTCATAGCATTGAGTATGCTCTTCTCTTGCATCCTTGGATGATCTAGAGAATTGAAAAAGTGTGTAGAAAAAAATAGTTTCTAGGGGGGTCCATGTATTTACTTGTTAGTTATAGGTCTTTTGAAGCTTCTGTTAGTGATCCAAATCTGCACCCCTAATGCCAAGCTATGAAAGAACTTAGCAATTTTGGATGTAACATGGGACTGCTTTAAGGTTGTGGGTGTCCTATTCAAAAGAAAACCTTCAGATTATGGGCTGGCTCCCCTTTTTGATGCCACCTAACTACTGATTTCTAAGGAAAAGGGTAAGAAATGCATAAAACATGAACATTAACTAAAAATACCTAAGGTGATACACAAAAAACCAACTAAGACCTGATAACAACCTATCACATTCAAAACAATATCATAAAACTTTGTTTACACAACTCATTTTCACATGCATTTAACATAAATAATTTATAAGGAGGTCTCTAAATAGGGATTTTAGAAGGAAAACAAAAGGTCTCACAACTAACAACACTATTAACTAACAAAATTTATAACCTGTTACCATGCATTATCTATTAAACAAATGCCTAAACATGAGACAAGTTTGCAAGGAAAGATAAACTTCACAAAAAAAACTGATCAATCACTAACAACATGCTATGAAACATGAAATAAGAAGGTAAAATTCTCTATCTTATTGATTCAAAGTACTCATTGTATAACAAGTCCATCTGAGTTACAATACTGCTCCATGATGAAAAATAGCTCCAAAAAACAAAGCTATCACTTTTCTGGAAAGAAAGAACTCCCTCCAAAATGTCAAAAAGAAGCTACTTAAGCAAAACCCATCAAATCCCCTCACACATGTCCATCTATAAGGTTCTAGTCAGATGAGGCACAAAAGACAAAAAAACCTTCTAAAATCACTCCAAAAAGTCCTCCAAATAGTCCAAAGTCAAGCCAAGTCCAAGGTCACATTGAAGGTGTGATAAAACAGCCTCCAAAACAACAAATTTCTCTCCAAAATAGTCAAAGGCACAACTCACACACTCTCCTCATGTTTGCAAGTCATCATTTTGTCTCCCAGCCTTGACCCATGCAATATGTGTGTTTTGAAAACACAAGACTCCAAAAAAGAATTCAAAATAATAACTTGGTTAAATGATTCATAATACACCACTTAATCAAGTTATTTTACATTTTAAACCTGAATGCAAGAGGGCTCCACCACCTCTTTGAATTACATTATATTTGCATAAAAAATGCCATAAAATAAAAGTGATTTGCAAATCACTTGAATGATACTTTTATACTTTGAAATAAAATGCAACATATAATGCTATATCCAAATGCTTCCAAAAGCATTAAACAAAATCAAACTCCAAGGAATTTGATGAAATTACACTCACCTCCACTCCTGCACTCCAAGGCCACACACTTGGCCAACATCTTTGATTTTCCAAGGAAAAACAAAGGCCCAAATTTTGTCCTATGTGGGCATTAGGGACCCCAAACCTCTTGGAAGGCACATTCACAAAGTCTTGAAAGCATCATATGACCTTACTTGTTTCAAAGGTCAAAGGCATAACATGTATGACTTGGCACATTCACATGTTTCACTTTGAAACACTTAGCAATTTTGAAACAAGGCAAAAGTCTTCAAAAGGAATAAAAATGCCTGTCATGGCATTCAGCCCCCACCACATTTTAATGTGTTTCAATTTTTTTAAAATAAAGGGAAAAAATTCCCATTGGCCATTCCCAAGGGTTTCAACCCTAATCACAAAATATGGGAAAAAGGTGGAAAAGGCATCAATTTTCACCATTGAGCATTCTAGAAAGAGGCATGTTGTCACCATAGGGTTTGAAGCTCACTCAGAAAATGGTGATTTCAACTAGTTTTTGGGCCAATCCTGATGAAAATCACAGAAAAATGATAGGTAAATGTTTTTTTGCAACAAAATCTATGCTTTTTCACCTTTTTTGGAGGTCATTCATTCATTTTGGTCATGAACTGTAACATTTTCTAATCACTTTGTTCCAATTTTTTCCCTTTCTATTGTTATTCTCCATCAAATAGCCGCCATGAGAAGCTATGAAGCTCAAATGAAGGGCCATTTCTTGTGACAAAAACTTGTAAAAAATGAAGGAAAAAAGCATAAAAGCTCTGGTAAGCTTTGTCAACCCACTCCATTTTGGTTTTTTTAGCAAACAAAAGCAATTTTTTAATCTCTAGCTTAAAAATAAAGCATAAAAATGCTTATTTTCTTTTGCATTTGTATTTAAATGGAGAAAAACCCAACATTTTTGTTGTTTCATGAAGAAATCTTGATGATTCAGGCCACGACCAAGAATACAAAATGGGTTTCATATAGTTGTTATTTTCTTTCAAAAACTTCATGATAGCCTTTTGAAAGGCTCTGTGTTTGCAATTTCATCACAAACCCAAGGTAGGTTTTCTAGTTTTGTCAAAATAATTGTTCTTTTGGTCGTGGCTGAGTTTTGAATGCCATTTTTTGTGTTGAAGAAAAATTGTAATTTCTATAAAAACCCAAGTGGGTTTCCTCATTTCACAAAGAACATATTTCTCTTAGCCACGACCTCCAAAATGAATGAAATTGGTTTTGATTTGTGTGTTCTTTCTAAAAACAGAAAACCCCATGCAATTCTCCTTTGATTGCTATATTTTAAAAAACCATGATAGCCGTTCAAAATGGCACTGTATTTGAATCCTTCCTCAACCATTTTTTGTAAACCCCAGGTGGGTTTCTTCACAATGTAGAAAGCTTGCAATTTCTGTAAAAACCCTAAGTGGGTTTCATGCTTTTGAAGAAAACTTATAACTTCTAACCACGGCTGTAGAGAAAAATGGGTTTTGAATGCTTGATTTGTTCCTTTATGAAAAGAAACTCACTACATTTCTTTGTATTATGCATTTTGAAACACAAATCAAAGTGGTTTTTTTGCATTTTGAGGAAAAAAATGACCCTTTTTGAAAGACAACTTCAATCTATTCCTTTTAAAAAAAACTTGTGTTTGCAACTCTTTAGAAAATAAACCTAGTTGGGTTTTTTCATTTTGTAACAAGTTTTTGCAATTTATTTTTCAAACATTTGTTACCTTTCTATAGAAGAAAAAATTTGCATGATTCAATGCCAATCTACAATATGTGTATAAATTAAAAGCTACATTTATTTTCCATTATGCAATTCTTGAGAATCATGAAGACAGTTCTTGTTTTGATTTTTTGCATTCTTGTTATTATCTGAAAGATTATCCTTCTCCCCCACATCACCATTGAGGTCTGCATCAAGATAATTTTGATCAACAATGCTCACTAGGCCTTGGATATCATTATCTATAAATTATGTTGAATCTCTTTTTTGAGGATCACAATTCTTACAAGTTCTGCCACTCTATTTTTGTCATTTTTGTCCTTCAATGCATGAATGATTCCCATTATTCATCTTTGTCTCCAACAAATCACTTGATAGTGATGGTTGTTGTAGCCTCCATTTACTACCTTTGACATTGTGAAAAAGTTTGCTTGGCCTATTTGGAAGAAACTCCTTTTGGCATTAATTACATGCTTCATATTCATGTATTCACTTGCATTTTAAAATTCATGGAGTGGTTTCTTTCTCAATGTAATTGTTCTTGTTATGTTGTTATCAATCCCATTTGTCACTTGGTTTCCCCATTTGGCACACTCCATACCTTAAGACCTTCAACTATGCATTGTTATGTCATTCTGATAAGGTATACTAGCTATTTCCAGTTCTTTTGTGCCTCTTGAATGTACTATGTTTCTCCATAGTAGACAATGATGCCTCTCTATTTTTGTCATTTTGTTTCATCTAATTAAATGGTTTTAGTGACTTGTCCTAGTCTTCTCTTTCCAGTGACTTGAGAACAATATTGCAATGCTTATGACAAGCTTTTGTGCCCATGGTTTTGACTGTATTTTGTATTTCCTCACAGAATACTAGCTTCTAGGTCATTGGTTATTTTCTCACCACACACTATCATTACTCTTTGAGGATCATGAACCCTCAAGGCCTAACTGTTCTTTATGCTTCATAGTACTACCCTTAACATGGGATGAGCATCCTTAATCTGATTTTAATGACTGCAAGATTATCATGATCATTGCACGCTCATAAAACTCTGCCCCTCCTCTCTTGTAACAATGTGAACATTTGTGTACAAAATGAGAAACACCCTCTTTATGACAACCACATCTTTCTCAAGGTGATGCACACACACACAACACTCCAGTGCCTTCTTAAGTGTCTTTAGACCAAAAAAAAATTTGCTTGCATAATCTCACATAATTGTACTTGAAGTAAATGACTCATTTTCACTTTGATACCTTTTCTTTAGTATCCATTGAAGGTGAAAGGTTGATAATGTTGTTTGAGCTTTGTTAGCTCCATTGGTGTTGCATTCTGAAATACATTTCCTTTTTGGACCCTGTTGTCCTGTAGCATGATTTTATATGTTTCATGGGCAGTGTATACTTCTTTTGGCTCATCTAGATTTGTTGTGTGTTTCATCATGTTCTTTCACTACTCTTTATCATTGTCTCATGTCACTGTAACTTGACAATGAAATGCACTGTCCATCTTCATTGAGGTATCCTCCTTTCATCTTGTCTCTCACTATATCTACTTGCAAACATTGCAATAGTCCTAAAAGAGGATGTACCTCTTTTTCTCATTCATAGTCATGCCACTAGGACTATATGCATACATCAACTGTTTTTCCCCTATAGCTTCATGACTGTACTTGTGTCTCATGTTGCATGCTTCTTCATCAATTATCATTTGCTAGTAGAATGAAAACATGATTCACTTGTTCCTTCATGAATGTGATGATTTCCCCTGTAGATTCATTCATTGTTGTTGTCCCTTCATCATATGTAGCATGATTTTTTGTTGTTTTGTAGCATGAGAGCATGCATTTTTCCTTTAGAACTACCCCAATCTTCATGGTTTTCACAACAATTTCTTGTTGCCCCGCATGTTGGCTACCTGGTTTCCAAAATAATTGCTTGCTGCCCCACATGTTGGCTACCTGGTTTCCACAACAATTGCTTACCTTTTGATCATGTATGACACATAACACTATCTCCTCACTTTGATCCTAGTGGGTAGACACATGTCACCTATGTTGGTAACCTAAAAGCTCACCATCCTATGTGATGTGTGGTTGTCCAATAGGGTTAAGGTGGGAGGGACTTGATAGTACCTTGGATTGTTCCCTCTTGCTGACCTATATGTTTCATGATGATTTCAGGCATGTCTTGATTTCTTCTTCATTATTTAAGAGATGCATAATTGAACTTGATGCATCTATGACTAAACTTGATGTATCTCTGAAATCACTTACTTATTTTAATGAAATGAATCTTGGATCAACTTAAGAAGATTGAAGGACATATCCAGCAAAATGTACCTTCCTTTTGACATGATGGCAACCATATGACTAATTCATTATGAAGTATGAAGTATGAACTCTCGACAACTCAAATTATATGTTGTATCTTTTGAATCTGATAATGAAAGTTGATCAATTGGTGTGATTCCATATTGATTTAATGCATTAATATCATGTCTATCATTGATTTGATCAAGTTTCTCAATTTCCTATCCCTCTCAAAACATCAAAGGGCAGCATGTTGAGCTCTACCCTTTTGGGATACATATTTACCCCACATGTTGTAATTAGCTGAATCAGAACAATAACAAGACTTGTCCCAAATCTGCACAAGGAACAAACAGTTAGATAAATAAAGCATATCATAGGTGTGTTTGATCACTCCTTTCTTGTTTTCAGGGACACCTATGGTATGCTACTATTTTAATGCTTGTAGATATTTGATCACATGTTTATGGATGTTTTTCATATAATTTTGATCAGGGATCTTTCATTGCTCTAACAATGCCATTTTAATCCAATGCAGGAAACCTAAGAGTAGCAAGGAGGGAGTCAAATGGAAGCAGAGCAACAAAGCAAGAGAGATGATGCAAGGCCAAGTCAACGAGATTCATCATTCCACCAGACAATGATAGGTCCCTTTTCATGTTATATGCAATTTTCGTTTTGTATCCATATGTGCGATTTCTTCTTTACTAGCATTAGGATAGCTAGTCCCTTGGCTTGTGAGGGAAATTTACACTTTCATGATTATCAATAAAGAATACATTTGTAACACATATGGTTCTCTTTCTCATTTTTTTAATTGCAACATTGACATAAAATGTAATCTGTTTTTGACAATCTCTTTTATGCATATTAATGAACCTAGCAGACTATGGTTTATCTTTTAAATGTTTAAACCAAAACACAAAAATAATGAACACTAAGTTACTTGATTTCAGCTGAAAGCTAAAAATTAGGTAACAACTTCCTGGAGAGATTCTGAGCTCACCATTGATTCTAGAGCAGCTGAGACATTCAGATTTTCCCTTTGTTTCACCTGAAACAGACACTGGAGGTCATATTTGCAACAATTTGAAGTGGGAGGTTCATTGCTAGATCTAGCAAGGAGCCATCATTTCAGAGCATTTTGGGTCAAATCTAAACCTTCCATCGTGCTCATAAGTCCCAAAAACCATAAACATAAAATCGACTGTCAAAACGTCAATTTTGGACAAAGTTGTCAGGTGAGGCAAAAAAAATTGTCTAGGGAGCCATTTGGCCCATGAACAAATTAATTTAGAAAATAATATTTTTTATTTTAAAATAAAAATAAAAATATTCTTTTTGTTTAAAATAAAATATTTTTATTTTTATTTTAAATATATATATTTTGATTTTTTTTTAAATTGCAAAAAAAAAAATTTACTTTTTAAATAAAAATTTGTAAAAAATAGTGCGTGGTAGAGTCCCCCCCCCCTCATGCTTCTTCTCTTTTTCATCCATGAGCTTGGTAGAAAGCCAAGGTGGATCATTTGCAGGAGGAAAGTGAGGATACTGGGGTGTAGGCAGGGGAGTGAAGGTTGGAAAAAACGTGGCATGGCCACATCACCTTCTTTTATTTTTTTGTGGTAACCCAAGGCATCGGTGCTAGGTGGCCATCAGCAGAAGGTTTTATGAGGGATTGGAGTTCGCTCAAAGTGGAGCATTTTCTGGAGGTGACCACCATTTTAGTGAATTATGATGGCCATGTCAAATAGAGAGGCACGTAGGGTATGAAGTTCATAGTAGATCATGCAAATCAGTTGGGTGGCAGATGATGTTTATTACGAGGTGATGTTAGAGTTAAGGCTTGTGTTTGAAGGATGAAATCTACATGTAAGGACGGATAGCCTTGCATCGTCATTATTCTTGGCTCGTGTGTGATGGATCGGCCTTGCTGTTTGTGGGCCTTTTAATGTTGATGGATGATGACAATTCTTCCGTATGCTTTTCAAAAATTGTTTTGTTGGTTGTCTATGTGCAAGGAGCTTGCGGCTAGGGTGCAACTAATGGCGAAGATGAGCAGCTCAAAATTCATTATTTCAATCTCTGTGGAGGGATTGGAATGTCTCGGCACGGACACCCCTATTTTGTTGGTGGCGACAGAGAGGCAAATAACATTCATGGAGATCACAGACCAAAGGCTTAAACGAATTCTACTTGTGGATGATCCTTTGGTCTTGGTAGTGGTTAAAATGGTTTTAAGAAAGGGACACCTAGCCAAAAAGGAGTTCGCAAGGGATAATGCCTACATATCCTCACGACTCTTGGTTGCTATTCTAGACGTGGAAGTGACCAAGGCGGAGGAAAGAGAATTGATGGTGAATTTATTTCATGGCGACCTGTTAGGAGGTCTGGAGAAGACATTGAAAGCAACCTTCATGGGAAAAGGGATCCTGCATCCCTCTGACTTGGAGCTCCTATGGAAGAAAGATGAAGTAGTGAAGCTCTACCCCTTTCTCTTAGACTTGAAGGGGGCTGAGCACATGAGGCACAGGATGACCTCGACAATGGTGGTTGAATATCTGAAACGAAAGATACGGTTGGTGGCAGAGGAGGGTTTGGATTGGGTAGAAGAATTTTGTACATTTGTAGAATTAAACAGGTTCATTTGAGGCTTGGCCTCTGTGTATGAATTTTACTATCCTAAGGTTATAGTTCGGGAGTTGGGTTTTGTGGTGGGCAGAGTGACTGCCATTTTTGCACTGGTTGTGGTGCGTTCCCTAGGGTGGTAGGGTTTTAGTTTTCTATGGTAGTTCGATGGTTTTTCCTACATAGTAGACGAAATGTATTTTCTTCCAATATTTTGATATAAAATATAAACCTTGCGTATCAAAAAAAATTGTAAAATATATATTTTTTTGATTTTTAAAAATTTGCAAAAAAACCATATATTTTTTGTTTTTTAAAAATCTGAAAAATAATATTAAGAAAAAATATATTTTAATTGCAAAAATCAATATATTATATTTTTTTAAATAAAAAATTAAAAACAAACATTAAAAAATTAAAAATTAAAACTTTGATTGAAATTAAAAAAACACAAAAAACGTACTTGCGTTGTACTTTGCGCAATAGGCACACAGAGTAACTGCGTAGGGTATGCGCATGGTACCCGCGCTTCGCCTTTGGGCCTTTTTTTTTTTAAGTTCTTTTATAAAATTTTTAACTATTGAAAAATCTTTTTTTTTTTTAATCTGCCATTATTATGATATTTTTTAATGTTTTCTTAATTTAAAAAAAATAATATTTTGGAATGTTTGCCGACGGTTATAAAAATCACACCCACTTTTTTTACCTTTCTAAAAAGTTTTTTAATATTCTTTTAAATATTAATTATTTTATAACTTTTTTAAAAAGTGTAATTTATTTCTATCATTTAATATTTTTTTAATGTTTTTGATTAAAAAAAACATAATTTTTTTGCACGCTGCCGACACTTTTAAAATATTTTTTTAATTAAAAATTATAAAAGTCTCATTGTCACTAAAGTTGGAGGAGTATTTAGCGGTGGTTAAATTGGTCGAATGTTAAATTTATTTGGCGGAGGTGTAAACTAGTTGGAGGACATCTAATTTTGGCAGACCACTAACTTTGGCTGCAGTTTCGCTAAATTTGGCAGAAATTTCTCAGCCCCTCTCTATTAATGCATTGATTTTTCAAAGCCAACTTTGAAAGCTCATAACTTGGGCTCTCGACCTCCAAATTCAATGCAATTTTTTTTGGGGCTAATTTTTCGTGTTCTATGCATTGGTGATGAAATTTTCAAATTTTGGTGCATGGATTTTTCAGAAATTGTTGATTCTTAGAGATGACACTTCATTGTTCTCGTTTTGCAAACTTCAAAGTTGCATAACTTTCGCATACGACCTTGGATCGAGTTGATTCCTTTTTTGAAAGTGCATGATTTTTTGTATACTTCACGGTGGTACTATTTATTTCATATGAAATTGTACCAAATGTATACTTTCAGCACATTCTTCTTTCTTATGAAATTGTACCAAATGTATACTATTTATTTCATATGAAATTGTACCAAATGTATACTTTCAGCACATTCTTCTTTCTTGAGGATTTGTAAAAGCATTGAAACCCCAAAATTTGTAACTGCACTAAATATAAAGTGTCAAATCATTTTTTTTGGAGGGGTTCTTTGATTGAGTAAAGAAGGGGGGTCTCTTGTTGTCTTTGTGTTTGCATTTGTGCTCTATTTTCCCTTCACTAAGGGTACATTTAAGTTTCCATTACTCACGCCCTACAACTACAACACATGGCATCAAAATGCATGGAATACCTTAATGTAACTAGGATATACACTTTATGTTGAGAAAAAGGTAATTGAACCCACAAATGATAAGGAAAAACTACTCTAGACATTTGAACATACAAAATCTCTTGGTTGTCTAAGGAGTTTAGTTTCTCTTGATATAATGTTTTAGATTGAAGAATGTAAAGATTCACATGATGCATGGGACAAACTAAAAAATATCTATAGTACAACTGATGAAGTTTGTGGTTATCAAATTGACAATGAATTGATGAGTCTTGATCTAAAGTCTTTTGATAACATCCAAGATTATGTAACAAAGGTCAATGAACTTAGAGCACAATGTAAATCATGTGGCTTAGAGAAGAAAGACATCCAACTTGTCTATAACACTCTAAACAAACTTGGGCTTGAATTTGAAGATTTTGTTTCTAGCTTTCACATTCACAGGTTAACAATGGAATCTACATTCACTACACCTTATTTTGCTTCATTTTCTGAAATGTTCATGCAAGAGCAAGGTAAGCTTCTTTCAATGGGTCTTCTTCAACCTTCACACTCACAAAATTTGATGGCTGGTCAACCAAAGGGTCAAAAAGAATCAAGGAAACTTGAAAACAAACAAAAGTAGTTCAAGAATAAGTCACAAAGAAATCAAGCACAATCATCTTCAACAACAAAATTTTACTCCAACTCCTCCTCTTCAAAGGGGAATTTTCAAAAGAATGAATGACCAACTTGTAGCTACTGCAAGAAACTTGGTCATGAGGACCATTCTTGTCATAAGAAGCAGATTGATGAGTAAAAGTATCTTCTTAAAAGGAACAACATTAATCTTCCCTCTTCTATTTCTCAACAGTCCTCTACTCCTTCCAAATTAGGTAAAGGGAAAGCACATGCACTTGTTGCTATTACTGATTCTTCAAAAGAGTGGATTCTTGACTCGAGTGCATCACATCACATAGGTTCTAGTAAAGAACAATTTTCTTTGTTGGAGCCTTATTTTGTGCCCCACATTCTCATTGGGGATGATTCCCCAGTGGAAGTAATTGGGAAGGGTTCATTTGATACTGGAAATGGTACATTTGAGGATTTCCTATGCGTGCTTGATCTATCATCCAACCTTCTCTTCATCTACCAAATCACTCAGAATGGTAGAAAATTTGAATTCACTCTAGATTCTGTCAACATCAAGAATCTTGAAGATAATGCATTCCTTGCAGTTGGTAAGGCCAATCATGAGTCTTGCTTGTATGCTTTCTCTCATTTTGTACCTAATTCACATTCCACTACATTGCTCACCCATTCAAATTTTGTGAGCAAACTATGGAATGAGCGGTTTGGCCATCTCAACTACCGCTATCTTCAACAACTCAAAAAATAGAGTATGGTCATGGGTCTTCCTCAAATCAATTTTTCTAATGGTGTATGTTCAAGTTATGCCTTGGGAAAACATCCAGAAGACAAGTTTGATAAAGGGAAGGCTTAGAGGGCATCGTAAGTCCTTGAATTGGTTCACAGTGACTTGGCGGGTCCTTTTCCATCATTATCTTTCAGTAAGGCTGATGAGTCCAAATAATGGCTCAATTTTGATAGGGTTTATCATATATTTTTTGTTGTTACTATGGATTTTAACATTGGTTATTGACACTCTCTATGTCATTTCCCTAAATTTATGAACTTTGGGCATAAAATTACCCCTGTAACCTTTGATGATATTTAACCTGCTATGTGATATATCTATATTAATTTTACATGTGATTGAATGAATACTATTCTAAGGTGATTATGGATATACAATTGTTTTGTGCACGCTAATGTCATTATGCAGGTTCACATTAAGATGCAAATATAAATGAAGCTTGCAAAGTGGAAGAAGTTCATGCCTGCGATGGTTGCTAAAGAAGTCAAGGAGATGGTCATTAAAGAGGTCAATGGAGGGAAAATTCCAGCTCGTGTGGAAGTTATAACTTACCTTTAAATGATCATGTCTATTAGTTGAGTAGATTTAGGAGGTGTTGTTATTCTAGATCCTCGTTAAGGAAAGACTGGTTTGACTAAAGTCTTGTGCATGCATAACTTCCTTCCTCTATTTCATGCTTTCAATAAATGGTGTCCTCCTAGTTTGTTGGAGTTGACTGCCTAGTTAGTTAGGGTTAGTTAGAATATTTTCTCCTATAAATAATGATCGGATGTCCCTCTTCACAAGGTTGGATGTTCTGATATTGTACTTGTATTTTTAGTTTTCAAGGAATACAATCATGTTGTTGATATGATGTAATCATGTTTTCAATGAATAAAATGACATTTTGATTTGCTACATCTGAGTTAGTTTAAGGAATACTCATTGAAGGGGGCCCACTTGGTGAGAATTCCATCCATTTAGTTTAGTAGTTACTTTTTTGTTCAATAATTAGTTACAGTCTTAGTAGTTGTATGTTCCTACAACCAAGGCAGATAGAGTAACTTCCTATCTATTTTCTAATATTTTTATTTTTGTCATTCATTTCAATTCAGTTTAGTTGTTGATGATCAATTTAGTTGTTGATGATCAATTTAGTTGTTGATTCATGCTTAGTACTTATGCTAATTCCTTTTAAGCATTTTATTTTCAGTACTATTTCCTTTCTAGTTATAGGATGAGGATGACTACAATTGATTCCTAGTGCACATATAGTGCTGACCCATTTCAAATTCACGTCCCTAGGTTGACAATGAAATGAACCTTCACGATGAGCAAGATAACTACTTAGTGCAGATATCTAATCTCTAAGTTACAGCTTCAAAGGCTTAGTTATTGAACCATTAGAGGAGGCCAACATTTTTGGTGTCATTGCCAGGATGGTGTCAAACCAGGAGCTCTTTGATTCATTTCCAGTTTCTTTTTTGTTTTAGTATCTCTGAAGTTTGTTCTTAGCATACCCTTCATTTGAGAAAAGTAATGCTATGCTATTCTTTCACCAATTCTTTGTGTGAGTTGGCTGATACTGAGTTAATACCACATGTATAGAGGCAAGAGAAGAGATTCTCATGGGAGATTCCTTCCTAATGACCCTAATCTTGATAACCAGCTAGTTGAGTTTCAAAATCTACTAAGAGATGAAGAAGAGGAGGAAAATCCTTTTGCTGATGCATTTCCCAATTTGACCAGTTCTAAAATTTCCTCTGAAGAGCAAGCTATCCAAAACTTGATTGAGAATCCATTTGCTTTGTCACTCCATCAAGAAAATATGGCTATTCAAAATATAAATAGACCTAACCAACCATCTTTTCCATTTCCTATCACCCACTAGAATGAAGTTGATAACCTCAAGAACATCCCTACTTCATTCCTTCCTAAATTCTATGGGATTGTAATAAAGGACCCTGACACTTTGTTGTTTGAGTTTGATATCCTCTATAGAAGCTATGATTACACTACTGATAATCATTGGCTTAAATTTTTTCCTACTACCTTGAAAGAATTTGCATTAAGATGGTTTATGGGCTTAGGTAGGAATACTGTAGATAGTTGGGATGATATGAAAACAAAATCTCTTGAGAAGTATAAAGAATATTGTAGGGGAAGTGATATGAGAGGATATGATATCTTCAGGATGCAACAAAAGGAAGATGAAAGTTTGGAGGACTATATTTCAAGGTCCCTATTTTTCCTATAAAAATCTCCACATCATGCACTCAATGAAGAGTCTCAAAAGCTACTCTTCCTTAGGGGGATCAGTGAAACTTGCATTGATGCTTTAAACTTGACAGGAGGAGGAGATATCACCCAAGTTCCCTGGGATGATATTAAGAAGATATGTCAAAATTACTCTAGGGCAGATCTAAAGAAAGGAAGAGGTCACCAATCTTATATGGGTAAATCTTCCACTAATGGAGTTTCAAGGATGGAAATCACTCGTTTGCTAGTAGATTTCAAGTAGGATATCATAAAAAATATGGCTACTCAACTAGATACACTTCAAGCAAAGAAGAAACAAGAGGAGGTCGAAGCAATGTTGGCAGAGTATTGTAATCAGTGTAGGCAAAAGAAGATGGACTGCAAATGCAAAATGGTAGCCAACATTGACAGCAAGAAAATTCCACCAGAATTTAGGCCAGTTCAGGTTGATGATGATTAGGTTTTCTACATTACACAAAGAATACCATGGGCTCCAAGACAAGGTATGCCACCAAATCCATTATCTTTTAATGGACCTTATTTGAATTCTTATGCATCTAGTAATCAATGGCAACCCCCATACCCATCAAACTTTGGAGGCTATTCACCTCAACCTTGGAAAAATCCTCCAAATACTTGGCCCAATTAACAAAACTCTCCACCTCAGTGGCAACAATTTCAAGGGAATTGGCAACAACCTCCAGGAAACTAGCAGCAAACATCCCAATGGAGGGAAGGACAACAATGGCCAAACCAGGCAACTGGTTATATGTAGCCACCTCCACAACCTCAACAGCCTATCATAATGACTCCTCCTATGAACTAAAACTCTATCACACCTATACCCACTCAATTACCAACTCAACCCATACCTAACCCAAATAATAAACCACAACAATAACCAGTATACTCTACAGATCCCAATCAATTTCCTGCATATGTTGTGAGTGTGAGTGACATTCATCTATATTCATGAACCACTTTGCCATTTCCTTCCACTCCTATTATCACAGAGCTTCCTATGAAAGAAGAGGAGCATTAGAATCTATCTGATATCCTTGTTCAGTCAAGTGTGCCCAAGAATCCTGAATCGGTTCAGCAATCTGATCAAGACCCACCATTTCCTCAAAGGTTAGAAATTGTTAAACAAAAGGAGGAAAAGGAAGAAACAACCTTTGATATTCTAGAGAATTTGAAACACATATGTGTCAAGATACGTTTATTTTAGGCCATAAAAGATGTCCCCATAAATAGTAAGGGAATTAAGGAAGCATGTCTCAAAAATCTAGGGAGGACAAAGGACCCCACTACTGTCCATTTGGTGGGGCAGTTGGCAGATATCATTCTTGGGAAATTCAATGTTCCTAAATATATTGACCCAGGTATTCCTATAGTTGGAATCATTATAAATGGGATCCAAGTAAAGAATGCTCTAATAGACTTGGGAGCAACTATCAATGTGATGACTAAGGGTATCCTGCAACAACTGAATTTTGCAAATATGAGACCTATTGCTACTATCTTGTAGCTTGTTGATAGTTCCACTATCAAACTGAATGGTATAATAGAAGACCTTGTTACTCTAGAATCTTGGGAATATCCAACAAATTTCATGATCCTTTCCCCTAAAGCTACATTAGGAGGGTATCCCATTATTCTGGGTAAACCGTGGTTAGCTACAACATATGCTTACATTGGATGTCGGTCATGGGACATGACTATTTCTGATGGGAGAAATACTAAAAAGCTTGTCCTCTATCCTCCTGCTCAACCATCCTATGATATGGACAACCCCATATGGCCACATGTTGGAGAAGAGGCCGAGGAGGTCAATTCAATGGCACAACTCATGATGATAGGAAGAAGTCCTTTTATGAAACTTCAGGAAGAAGAAATATTATCTCATATAATTCAGAACTATTGTGAAGTGCATGAAGAATTACCCACTCATGAATCCAATTTTGCATGTCCATTGCAGATACTTCTGCCCACTTCTCCTGCACCTGGATTTCTTGCAACAATAGATATGCTCCATACATTGTTACCACATGAACTAAAAATTCCAAGCATTAGTGAAACAACCATGATTGAGTTGACCACACAAGTACAAGTTTCAGAAGGAAATTTTTTGAATATTAACAAGAAGTTAAGTCAAGAAGAATAGTTGTCCTTGACAAACCTATTGAAGATACATCAGCATGCATTTGCATGGGATTACAATGACATGAAAGGATTAGATCCCAAACTTTGTACTCATATGATCTACATCAGAGATGATTGCACACCGGTAAGGAAACCACAAAGGACAATAAACCCTACACTGAGGGAGATTGTAAAAGAAGAACTACAAAAGTTATTGGATGCGGGATTTATCTACCCTATCTCAGTCAGCCAATGGGTGTCCCCTTTGGTAATTGTGCCTAAGAAGGGAGGAAAATGGAGAGTTTGTGTTGACTATAGAGAACTAAACTCTACCACCAAAAAGGATCATTTTCCCCTTCCTTTTATAGAACAAGTATTGGATTCACTTGCAAGAAAGCAATATTTTTCCTTCCTAGATGGATTAAGTGGTTTTAATAAAATACAAATTGCACCTAAAGATTAGGAAAATACAATTTTTACCTATCCATGGGGAAATTATACCTATTTAGTACTCCCATTTGGTGTATGTAATGCTCCTACAACCTTTCAAAGAATAGTTATTAGTATATTTTGAGATATTTCGCATGATTGTATGGAGATTCACATGGATGATTTTATTACTTATGGTACTAATTTTGCAAAAGCATTAGAAAACCTAAGAAAGGTTGTGCAGAGATGTGAGTTCCATAATTTGTCCTTGAACATTGAGAAATGCTTTATGATGATGTAGGAAGGAGTAGTCCTTGGCCATTATATCTCTCAGAAAGGAATTCAAGTGGACCCAACCAAGATTGAAGTAATTGCCAATCTTTCTATTCCTATCAAGCAAAAAGATGTTAGAAGTTTCCTAGGACATGCAAGATACTATAGGTGCTTCATAAAAGATTTTAGTAAGATGGTAGCACCACTTTATAATCTTCTAACTAAGGATGTTGAGTTCCAGTGAACAAAGGATTGTGACAAAGCATTCTCTGATTTAAAAACAACATTAACCCATGCTCTTGTACTCAAGGGTCCTAATTGGGAACTCCCTTTCCATATTCACATAGATACATCTGATTATGCTATAGGGGATGTCTTGGGACAAAAAGAGGGAGCAATAGAGAATGCAATCTACTTTGTCAGCAAGAACCTACAAGGAGTTGAATTTAACTACACAGTGACAGAGAAGGATATGTTGGAAGTCATTTATGCTCTCAACAATTTCAGGCATTATATCACAAGATATTAGATATTTGTCCATACAAAGCATGCAACCATAAGATACCTTATGAACAAGCAATTAATTTCAGCTAGATTAGCAAGGTGGTTGTTTTTAATGCAAGAATTTTATATCACCATCATAGACAAACTGGGTAAGGTAAATGTTGTGGCAAAATTTCTCTCTAGATTGACTACATCAAATGACACTCAATTCATTGATGACTCCTTTCCTAATGAATATTTGTTCTCCATTAGTGTGCACACACCTTGGTATACAAATATAGCCAATTATCTAGTTACAGGGAGAGTTCCTCCTCATTTCTCTCTAAAAGAGCGAAGGGTTCTTATTGAGAAAACTTTTCCATTTTCATGGATTGCAGGTTGTTTATTCTATACTATACCAGATCATGTGATGAGAAGATGTGTAAGAGAGGATGAAACCTATGATATACTACATGCATTTCATAATGAACCCTGTGGGGGGAATTTTTCAGCCAAGAGAACAACCATGAAGATTCTCAATATAGGGTATTACTGGCCTACACTTCATAAGGATGCAGGAAAGTACACTAGGAAGTGTGATAGATGTCAAAGGATGGGCCGACCAACTAAATCAGATGAGATTCCTCTATACCCTCAAGTAGTTATCAAAGCATTTGATAAATGGGGACTTGGTTTTGTAGGTCCAATTGATCCACCATCAAATGGAAAATCTTACTTTTTGGTTTGTATTAACTATGTGACTAAGTGGGTTGAGGTCAAAGCCATGAAACAGAATAGGGACAATAAAGTTGTAGAATTCCTCTATGAAGAAATATTCACATGCTATGGAGTCCCTAGAGAGATAGTCACAAATCAAGGGGCTTAGTTCACATCCACCCTTGTCACAACATTGGTGAATGAGTATAATGTCAGGCATAGAAAATCTACACCCTATCACCCTTAAGCCAATGGCCAGTTTGAGGTAAAAAATAGGGAAATAGAATCCATTATGACCAAAATAGTAGCAATCCATGGGAAAGATTGGGAAAATAGGTTGCCAGAAGTTGTCTGGGCCTATAGAACCACTTGGAAAATCACTACTGGTTTTACTCCTTTTGAACTGTTATATGGGAAGACAACAATGATGCCTATAGAGTTTGAACACAAAACTCTTAGAACTGCACTAGACCTTGGAATAGATATATATGAGGCATAGAAGGCTAGGATAATGCAACTAAATTCCTTAGATGAGATGAGGAAATCAGTTCTCCGCCATGTTGAGATGATGCAAAACTAGAGAGTTAGAAGGCATGATAGATACATCAAAGAAAAGAAGTTCCAACCAAGTGATTGGGAGCTTCTTTATGATTCTAGGTATAAGGATAATGTAGGTAAACTACAAACTAGGTGGTAGGGACCATATGAGATTTTAGAGGTCTTCTCCAATGGTGTTGTTCAACTCACAACAATTGATCCTGTCGGGTTCAAGCTCCTAGTCAATGGTCATCATCTCAGGTTATATCATAAGTTGGCCTCAAAACAAAAGTTCATGCAACAATTTATTGAGTACCACAACTCTAAAGTTCTTGCAGCTGAAGGAAGCAAACCTAGTGTCCATCCTTCTAACTAGTTAAAGGTATGCATGCAATCATAATAAAGATTTCCACTTTTTGTGGGAATTAACTTCTCCATCAATAAACATACCCACCCATTCATCTCCATCCCTTCTCTTTCTTCCATCATTCCACCATCACTTCACTCCATCATCACTTCATTTAATAAGCTCAACCATACTTTTCTAGTGACCGATACTTCCTTCTACATTCTTTGCAAAAGACACTCCAACTTTTTAGGTACATGCACAACAACTTAATGTATCTTAATTACCTTACATTCATTTATTTAATTGATGTACTTTAATATTGATATTTCACTAGCACATATTATTACTATTCCTTGTCACATTATAATTACATCCCAGCCTATGCAGAAAAATGATTTTATTTAGGTTGGGGGAGTGTGAACCCATGTGTCATACATTTCATTAATCACATTTTATGTGCCAACATGGCAACAAATTTGAAATTTGAAATGATGTCTTGCATGCATGATGTGACACTAAGATGATGCTAATTTATTTGATGATATTCCTCCTTAATGTCCTCTTTATTTCCTTGGTCATAATCATAATGCCACCAAAAAGGTAAATTGAAGATTCATATGACATTGGCATTAGTATTGGTGAAGAGTTGCAGGAAGCAGAAAAGAAATTGGGTTTTTTAGAAAAAGGATTGCAAGAGAGAAGTCCTTGAAAAAGTTTTTTCCAGAGTGTGAGTAGAATCAATGGGAGGTCACCTAATTAGAAATGAGCCAATAGTTCACCAAGTGATCCTACAGGATGCACTCTCTCTGGACGAATTCAGAAATTGTGGATGGTTAGATTACTTTCTGAAACTAGATAGTTTCAATGATGACATTGCCTTGGAATTTGCACAAACACTTTTTGATGGTAAGGTAATGGTGAAAGGGCTAGAAGTTATAGTCACTGAAGAGAGGATTGCTAAATTAATAGGTTTTCCTATTGAAGGAGAACCCTACCCTATTTCTAAGGATGCTAGGTTAGCTAGGGAAGAATTCATTGATCCTAGTGATCCTCCACTTGTTGTAGACAAACAAGGAACAAGGAGAAGTTCTTTTCTAGAAAAATGGAAACAAGTTGTTGTCCACATTATCAAATATATTACCTGTGAGGGTCACCAATCATGTCTCCATTCTATACATTTCAAGCTTCTGAATCACATGAGACATGGCAGGAGGATGAATGTGCCAAATGTTTTGTACAACCTTCTTATCATGGCTTTCGAAACACAGAAAGGTAGGGAAAATTTTGTTTCCCATCACTGTTTAATTAAATTTATGGTACAAAAATATTTGTAAAAAGTGTCCAATATGTCCTCGGATGAATTTTTTAACATTGATGAATTCACATTAGAAAATGTGAGTCCTAGAGGTCAACCCCTAACTCATAGGGCTAGTGGGGAAGAGGGGGTTATTAAAATCACTCTTGAAGCTTCAACTTCTAGGGTAAACCCTAGCAAAAACCCTCCTACAATAGAACCTGTAGTAGAAATAGGTTCCTCTGAATCAGAGCATACAGATGAAGAAAGCTCATATTCAAGCCCCAATGTTGATGTTTCTCATAAAACTCCAATTCACACTAGGTCTTCAATTTGAAAAGAGGAAGCACAAATGAGAAAGGGAAGGATAAGAAGCAAAAACCAGGAAAAGTAAAACATTAGGAAGTAGAAAACTGGAGACATTGATCATCCTACATCTACTAAGAAAAATAAAATCCCTCCAAAGAAATCAAAACTAACCAATTTTGTTGCTGGTGTGTCACCAAAAAGGAGCCCTAGACTCAGAAGAACACCTAGGAAGGAGATAGAAGCTCCTAAGGGGCAAGTGAATATAGAAGTGGAAAAATCTCCTGAGGAGCAGGCAAACATAGGGTTGGAAAAACTTGCTGCTATTGCAGAGCAAGTTGAAAACCAAGAACCAAATCAAATAGAGCAAATGGAACATCAAGAACTAGTCCTAGAGGAGCAAGATGAACATCGGGAACTGGTGCAAGGAAATATCCTAGTAGGAAAGCACAAACCTCCTATTTTTTGATGGCCATCAGTAGCCCTGGACTTATGGAATGCAATGCAGAAGAAAGAGGAAGAATGGAACAAAGAAAAAATTAAGTTGTAGGAAGAACTCAATAAAAAAAATGCAGAAATTAAGGAGAAGAATGGAGAGATCACTGCATTAAAGTAAAAGTTAGACAATGTGGTGGTTTTAGTACCACAAATGATGGCATGAAGAACTCCTCCACGGGTATATGCATTGCATTTAAAGGAGTGTCATCTTTCTTTTAAGTTGTCAAGGGTTATTTTGGGTCTAAGCCCTTCCATTGAAACCCCATAAGAATTTTTCCAAGCTTATCAATCCTCTCCTCTCAAAGTTAAAAATATGTTGTGTGAATTATACTTGCATAACTATGCCATTCTGAATGACGATGAATGGAATCCATTGCTATACATTGGGGATATTCATTTGAGGGAATTAGTGTCATGGATTCAAAATGAAATCAGTTCGGGGTAGCAATTCAAAATATATAGACAAAGAGAACTCCATACCCCCTTATCTCTAAGAGATAAATCAAGCAATCGTACAGACATTTACTACACATGGAACAAACTTCTCTATAATCTAAAATAAAAAAATTGGATCATGTCTGCTATAGAGGAAGCAGACCAAGAATATGAGCAGGTAGCTGCTACTATAGGAAAATTAGTATTGGGGTATATATCACAGAGATGGAATGATTTTCCAAATCAGTTAAAATAAGTTGAACCCCATTCCCTGCAAAATTATTATGTAGCTTGCAAACGAAGCATTAGGTACATACATCTTGGAAGGATGAAGCAACATTATTGGCTTCCATTGATATTTCAGCCATCTATTTTGTTGTGGCCAATACCAGACTACAAAACCTATCAGTATGATATAGATATAGAGAGGCCAAGGTGGGGCAGATTGGAAAGCAAGTAGGGGTTCTATTGAGATCCAAACTCAGATATTGTAGAGACTAATCAGGGGCAGACAACAGTTGGTGATTTCAGAGCTTTGTTTAGGCAAAGTGATAGTAACCTAGGTTGAAAACCAACTCACTTTCCTAATACAAAGGTTTCTAAACCACTTTTCTTCTCACAAAACCAATTTTGGCTTATTTTCCAACTTTTCACATAAACACCCTTGTAGGTCTACAAACCTCCTTTTCTCCCCTTAACTCTCAGAATCCCTTAACAACCCCTACAACAAACCACCATTTTAGGTACCCATTGAAACCTTCTGCAACATGCATCAAACCCTCACAAAACTCCTTTGGATCAACTTTCCCAAAAACATGAAATAACATTTTCCAAGACCTCAATTAGGTCAAATTTACAAAGGAGTGCACTTTAAACTTTCCCTTATAATTTACAATTAGGTCAAATTTACAATGTATACCCAGGCAGATTCAAGGAAACAAGAATAAAAATTTACAAATTCACTTTGATCCCTTTAAACCAAATGAAAACTATAGTTAACTCAAGCCACCAAAGGATTCATGAATAATTTGAACAATCTTGTGACTGTATGTTACCGTATAGGCCTGCAAATAGAGAATAATACATAAAATTTCTAGAAAATAGTGAGAACTTTATTGGTTTTTCCCTCAAATCCACCAAGACAAACTTTAAATTGATGTTCCACACCTTTTTAAAGGTTTTCCCACCAAATTCAATAGTTACAACTACTTTTTAAACCCAAATGACTGTTGGGTTTCCTCTTTACAACTTTGTGCATTCTTAATGACAACTTTTCCAACAATGTTTGCATTTTTTTCAATTTTGACACAACCACTCTCCAAACCTACTCAAACCAACCTAAAACATTAAAAGTGGTCTAACGAGACCTTTTTCCACCTAAAAACATGACTCAAGGAAAGAAAATGCAATTTTACCCTCCTAGACAACTTTTACCCAAAATGACAACATCCTTGACAATGTTTAGCAACTTCTACAAAATGGAAACAAAATACCTCAAAACTTCACCAATTACATTTGAAGGGTCACAATGGATCTTATTGAACTCAAAATACCCCTAAAACACTTGACCATTTTCTTGAATATCTTGAACTTGGTGCTCCTGCACCACAAAGGAATTAAGTTCTCTCTGTTAGAGGACCAACAAATCATTAGGTTGGGGGCAGATGACAAATCCAAATAATGGATCAATTTTGATAGGGTTTATCATATATTTGTTGTTGTTAATATGGAATTGAGCACCTATTTATTGACACTCTCTATGTTATTAAACTTTGGGCATGAACTTACCCCTGTAACCTTTGATGATATTTAACCTGCTATTCTATATTAATTTTACAGGTGATTGAATGAATGTTATTCTAAGGTGATTATGGATATACAATTTTTTTGTGCATGCTAATGTCATTATGCAGGTTCACATTAAGATGCAAATATAAATGAAGCTTGCAAAGTGGAAGAAGTTCATGCCAATTGGCCGATTGCTAAAGAAGTCAAGAAGATGATCATTAAAGAGTTCAATGGAGGGAAACTTCCAGCTTGTGTGGAAGTTGTAACTTACCTTTAAATGATCATGTCTATTATTTGAGTAGATTTAGGAGGTGTTGTTATGCTGGATCCTCATTAAGGAAAGATTGGTTTGACAAAATTCTTGTGCATGCTTCCTCTTTTTCATGCTTTCAATAAATGGCGTCCTAGTTTGTTGGAGTTGATCGTACAGTTAGTTAGGGTTAGTTATAATCTTTTCTCCTATAAATAATGATTGAATGTTCCTCTTCACAAGGTTGGATGTTCTGATATTATACTTTCATTTTTAGTTTTCAAGTAATACAGTCATGTTGCTGATATGATGTAATCATGTTTTCAATGAATAAAATGTCATTTTGATTTGATGCATCTGAGTTAGCTTAAGGAAGACTCATTCAAGGGGGGCCACTTGGTGATAATTCCATCCATTTAGTTTAGTAGTTAATTTTTTGTTTAGTAATTAGTTACAGTCTTAGCAGTTGTTTATTCCTACAGCCAAGACAAATAGAGTAACTTCATGTCTGTTTGTTGAGATTTTTGTTTCTATCATTCATTTCAGTTCAGTTTAGTTGTTGATGATCAGTTTAGTTGTTGATTCATGCTTAGTACTTATTCTAATTCCTTTTAAGCATTTTATTTTTAGTACTATTTCCTTTATAGTTATAGGATAAGGATGACTATAGTTGAGTCCTAGTGCACATACAGTGCTGACACATTTCAAGTTCATGTCCCTAGGTTGACAATGAAATAAACCTTCTTGATGAGCAAGATAACTACTTAGTGCAAATATCTAATCTCTAAGTTATAGCTTCAAGGGCTTAGTTATTGAACCATTAGAGGAGGCCAACAAAGGCTCTCTATTTTCTCACCTTCATTGATGACTATTCCAAATACACATGGGTCTACTTTCTTCAAAGCAAAGGAGAAGTCTTTGATATATTTCAAGAGTTTAAGGCTCGTACTGAGAAGAAATCTAGAAAGTGTGTCAAAATTCTCCACATTGATAATGGCAGAGAGTATGTGAACCATCAATTTTAGCAATTTTGTACTCTTGAAGGGATTGATATTCAACATATTGTTTCCTACAAACCACAACAAAATGGTATAGTTGAGAGGAAAAATAGTTCCCTGAAAGAGATGGTTGGTTGCATGATCCACGCTCACTCCCTTGCACCTGCATATTGGGTAGAAGCTATCAACTGTGGTACTCACATCTAGAACAGAGTTCAGCATAAGGCATTAAAGGGAATCACTCCCTTCGATGCTTGGTGTGGTAGGAAACCTATTGTGAGGCACTTTAGAGTTTTTAGCTCCCCAACATGGGCACACATTCCTTCAAAGATGTGCAAGGCCTTGGAACCTCATATTCGACCTTGTACCTTTGTTGGCTACCCTGATGGTGTCAAAGGATATTGGCTAATGGATCCTACAACACATGAGCTCTTCATTAAGAGTAGTATGCATTTTGAGGAAAGCTCTTCTAGCTTATCCTTGACTCTTCCTTCCTCCACAGTGGATTTAGAGGATTCAAACATTGAGTATTCTCCTCAAGCTTCCTCTAGTTGTCAAGTTGATCCTGAGATTTCATCTTCCTCTTTAGAGAGTTTCAGAATCTCCTCCTCCATCCCTGACCATAACTCATTGGGCTTGAAAAACACTTGAATTTGTAGGCGATCTTGTTCAGGATCCTTCAAATACAAGGAGGAATCAGTCACAACATCATGACATTCCACATTCCTACCTTGCAACAGCTTCAGATCCATAGTCATTTCATGAAGCATTTGGTATTGCTGAGTGGGATTCCACAAAGGAGGAAGAGTACAACTCTTTAATGTGGAATAAAACATGGGATCTTGTTCCACTTCCTAAGGGAAGAAAACTGGTTTGGTGTAAGTGGATCTATCAAACCAAATTTGCAACAGATGGCTCAGTTGAAAAGTATAAAGCATGAATTATGGCCAAAGGTTTCTCTCAAGTACCCGGTATTGACTACACTGAGACCTTTGATCTTGTTGCCAAAATGAGCTCCATTTGTTTGCTACTTTCTATTTATGCAACTCATGGTTGGGTTGTACATCAAATGAATGTGAAGAGTGCATTTCTTCATGGAGATCTACATGAAGAAATTTACATGGATCAGCCACAAGGATTCATTCAAGATTCTTCATTGGTTTGTAGACTAAGGAAGTCTCTCTATGGCCTCAAATAGGCTCCATGAGCTTGGTATGCCAAAATGGACTCCTTTCTTCTCTCCATTTGGTTCTCTAGATTCTACTCAGATCTGAATGTCTACATCTTATGGTAGGAGGATGTTCTTCTCTTCTTGGTTCTCTATGTTGATGACTTGATTGTCATTAGGAGCACTTTATCCATTATCTTGATTGTCAAGATTGCTCTGCATGATAGATTTTCCATGACTAACTTATGTCTCTTTCCCTACTTTCTCAAGATCGAGATCACTTAGACCTCTTTCAGGATCTTGATCTTTTTCCACGTTTTCATATGGTTGATTGTAAGCCTGCACCGACTCCTTTTCTATCTAGAGTTAAGCTTGAGGCCAAATTTTCCACATCACTAGTTGATGCTACTTTGTATCATCAACTTGTTGGTAGCCTTGTCTACTTGACTCATACTTTCCCCGACATTTCCTTTGTAGTTGGAATTGTTTTGCGCTTCATGATGGAACCACATGAGCTTCATTGGAAAGCTTCCAAATGCATCTTGCGCTACATCTAGGGCACTCATCGGTATGGGATTCACTATGTGATAGGCACAAGTTCAAACTTACTTGGATACATAGATTCTAATTGGGCTAGTGATATTATTGATCACAAGTAAACATTGGGCTATAGTTTTCACTATGGTTCTGGTCCCCTTTGTTGGCAGAGCAAGAAGCAACATGCCATTGCTCTTTCTTCAACTGAGTTTGAGTATCAAGGAGTTGTCAATGCTACCACTGAGGCTATTTGGCTTCAGAATATCCTCACTAAACTTGGCATCCCATTTTAAAAGCCATCAATCATCTTTTGTGACAACCAGAGTGCCATCTAGATCTCGAAGAACCCGATCCACCATCAATGAACCAAACACATCGAGATCCATATACATTTATGTGGGAGCTGATTCAGGAGTAGGTCATTGATTTGTGATACTGTCCTACAACAGATCAAGTTGTAGATATATTCACCAAACCTTCACTGAGATCAAGTATGTTCATCTTCGATCTCTCTTGGGGGTGAGGAAAATCTCTTCTAGGGGGTCACTTAGACCTTCTTCATTCACCCATGGGCAGAAGTTTTTTCCCACTAGGTTTTCTCCTTCTTTATCATTGAGAGGTTATTATGTACATGGGTACCTCATCAAGTCTAGTGGTTGGGACCCATATTTTCATCTTTTAATTTTATACTTCTCCATAAGTTTCACTTAAGAGGGGGTGTTAGTGTGAAAGGGGTGTTTTATCTAACTAGTTTATTCTTAGCTAGTTCTCCACTAAAGCCCTCTTCACACTAGCTTAACTTTACATAGGGATAAGGTGGTTGAAATTTTAATGACATGAGTTGTCACACCTCATAGGATACCAACACTTGTCATAATCTGGTTGCATCTGTCTCTCCCCTTGGCCTATATAACCAAGGCATTTCCTTTGTAATCTCAATTCTCAAGTTGAATATAGCTTTTCTTTCTTGAGAGGAATACAGTTTATTCCTCATATTTTTGGTCTGGTTTTGTTTTCCTTCAGTCATTAGATTCCTGGATAGGCTAGTTAGCAAATCTCATAGGCACAATAAAGAATATCATTTGAAGTAGACCACACTATTATCTTCCTTAATAGAGCTCAAAGCTCTGTGAATCTCATCTATAATATAGCCTACATAGTCATAAGCCTTATTTACATCCTTGCTCTAGATATCAACAACTAACACCATCAAATTCACTGGCATCTAAGGTCTACAATCTATGCCCAAAACTTGGCAAAGGGAAAAATATTTCATTATGAAGTGATGTTAAAAAATATCATAGCCAAATGGCTCTAATTCTCCACTAGAAAATCTTCTCAATTCTCTTTTTGGCCCCCTAGGCTTGAATCTTGGCAACCATTTCTCTATAGATATCCCTATACCTCTTATGTTCTCCGGTTAGGGCTTCCAAGTCTATTAGCTACTAAGAATTAGGTTTTAAATTGAATACTTTGTAGATGTGAGATCTATCCAAATTCATCAATAATTTCCCATCAGTGATAAAAAATGCCCTTTTCTCAAGGTTATAAGCTTGCACAATCCCTCTGATCAAGTCAATATTTATGAAGACATTTGGCACCATCAATATCCCAATCCATAGTTAGCATATTTTATAGATAATCCTATCAACTAGGCACTTCATAAAATATGTTTGAATAAGGAGTACTCTTGAATTGGGATAACAAAATCCCTACAATTCTCATTCTTATGTAGAATTATATCAACTAGAATTCTCGAGCCTTGCACCATTCTAGGCCTCTTGGATGACCCAATAAGTTGAGCCATAATTTAGTCATCCAACTCTCTTTTAACACCCCTGATGTTCTAGTCATCTTTTCCTTCCTTTGGTTTTATTGTTTATAAACTAGGGCTTTTTAAAATTTTAAAACCTCAGAGAAGATTTATTTAAAATTTTGAATAATTTTCACTCTTTCAAAGCCCTAGTAGAATGTTTGACTCTAGAAAACCAAAAATCCTTCTTCTTTTATACCAAAACACATAGAGGTAGATTGAATTTACTTACTATTTTTTGTTTGCTATAAACCATAGAAATATTGTGAAAACCCTCATTCGCTTGAAAATCCATAATATTTTTTTCTTTTTAACCTCCACTTTGTGTCTTGAATGATGCAAATATATGTAATTAAGCCAACACCCTTGAGAATTTGGTAGATACAAATCAAATGCGCAATCAATGTCCTCACATGCTTGAATGCATGACTAGTAGTAGCCATTCTCCATTTTTGAATATGGACTATCGATCTAATGGAAATCAATGGTGACCACTCAACGATATTTTATTTGCATAACTTAAAGATTTTTACAACACGTGCACAAATGAACAACTCAAGTTACTAGGAAAAGAGGGGCCAAAAACACATGACCAAAAGGACTTCGCTAGACAACTTAAGTTACCACAAGAAAATAAAGCTTATGATTTGATTAGGTGTTGACCCATACAAGTCAACGATGATGTGAAGCATAAATTTATTTCATAGATTTATAGTAGGAAAATAGTAACATGGAAAGCACTCATGAATTGAAGTGACTGTGTGAAATGATGCCCTATGTTCTGTGGGACCAAATGAAGCATAGAGATTTAAACAGTATTAAAAAATACATGAAGGTAACGAGCTCAACCGGTTTTCTAGTAAATGGGGCCAATAAACAAATAAGACTGAGACATTAGAGAGATAACTTAAGGGACTAGAACATTAGAGCTAATAGTCAACGACCACATATGAGAAAAGTGAAAGGGATCGACCAAGATGTAGGGTTTTAATGAAGGTTTAGGGTTCTTCCAAAGCCCTAATGCAAATTTTAAAAGAAACCCTTGAAAAACATAGGATTTTTAGGAATTTAAAAGGATCAAATAAGCTCAAAGGTCCAAAATTTTAATAAGCACCACCAAGATCCACAAGAATATCTATATTGGGGAGTGGAAAATCATCTTTAAGATAGAACTTGTTCAAGTCTCTAAAATATATACAAATATGCATTCCCCCAATTGGTTTGGAAATGAGGAAAATATTGGAAATCCACTTACAGTGGTTGATATGATGAATAAACCTTGCTTCAAGTAGCTTCTCTTGTTTAACCTTGACCAATAATGCAACTTGGGAATGCATCTTACAAAAAAAAAAATTGATGGGTTTAGCATCGAGATGAATAAGTAGGTGATGTATGACAAAAGTTGGATCAAGCCCAGGCATATCAAAGTAAGACTATACAAAATTGTTGGAGCCCTTTTGGAGGATATTGGAAAATATTTGATATTCATATGTTGACAAAGAGGTTACCACAAATTTGACCTTGGATATAAATATCATTGGTTTCTTCTATTAGAATAGTGAAAAAAAATTATTGTCATGTACCCATGAGGGGAAGATGAACATCCTCATCTTCTTCTAATGCCTCAAAAAGGTTTTCATTAGAAGATACACCCTTTTTTTTCACTTTTGATAAATCTAAAAGTGCCTCAAAGAGGTTTTCACTAAAATATTTTGTATTGTTCTTTTGATTTTCATTCTTATGGACGGAGTTCATCTTCCCCAAAATAGGAACGTTGATCTAGTGTGTAGACAAAAGTGGATTGGTGGTCTCCAAGATATGTGCCCTCACATAAGCCCATGAATTATATAAATGCTTCATTATTTTGGAATACATCAATATATATGTGTAGACACCTTAATTTGACCACTCCCATATGGTCAAATTCACCCCTGCATCCCTCTATTTCACCTCCCTCAACCACATTAATTAAATAATTTATTATTTGATTAATATTGTCTTGCAGCCTAATGTCCCTAAGGTATTTAATAAATCAGTTAAATACCTTATTCCCCTTTCATCTCCAAATTAAATAAACACCCAAATTTATTTAATTTGGTCACTTTACCCCAAATGAATTAAATCTATTTTTAATTCATCCTTTTTCTCTCTCCTCATGTCACATCCTCCATAATTCTCTCTAATCCATATTAATTTAATTAATCTGTGATTAGGATGTACACACCCTTAATCATCATTAGGGTCACATCCTCCATCACCTCCCACTTGCCTCTAATCTAACATTAATTCATCTAATCAGGTATTTGCACAACCTTAATCACATGATTAACCTAACCTAATCTCCATGCCATTTATGGCATGTGTTCTAAGTCAACCTTATTAAATGATTTCTCCTTTTGGAGAAGGCACCCCCTTCCCCATGTAAATTTTTAATTCACATTTAATCTCCCAATGCATTTTAAGGAATTTAAAATTCCTTCTCCCATCCCCGTGAGGATTTTTGAGGAAATTTTAATTCCTCACATGTCCTCTCAAGCACATGTGGACAAGGACCTCCTTTATGAGGAGATATTGTCCCTTCCCAAGGTACAACATAATACCTCCATGTTATCTCCACATCATCATACCTTTTCCATCTCATCTGCCACATGTCAAGATGTGAGGGCTTGTGAGTCCTCAACTCACCCAAGCCCTTGATCACATCCACCTTGGGTCAATCTAGGCCCTCCATTCATTTAGAGGCACTTCCCATAAAAATGGTGGAATTACTCCCATTTGTACTATCCACAATCAAGCACACTTAGAATTATAGCACTCAAACATCCAAGCATCCTCCATTGTTGCAGCCATCATAGAGCTCTCATCTTGCATCCATTCAACTACCCACATCCACCATTGCATTCATCTTCACCTTAGCATCATTTAGAGAATCATTTTGAGCCATTTTTCCACTAAGGAGCACACATATCAAGCAATAAAAGGGCCAACTGAGACCATCATCTAAACAAGGTAAAAAGTTTAAATTTCATTGTATTTTGTTTAGACTAAACTAGGCCAATCTTGAGGTGATTTTTTTGTGTTTTTCCTTTGTTGCATTAGTTATTTTTTGCATCTTAGGGTAGGAATTTCACATTACACACATTTCTAGCACGCTCGATGGGTCCCACATCATGGGTCTACTTTACTATTTGTTGTTGTTTTAAATTTTGCAGGTTTGGATTTTACATGCAGGGGTGAATCTGCCCCTAAGGCATGAATTTGATAAATACAAAGACAGACCTACATCAAACATAGGAGAATGCAATCCCACCCTTCCGTCAAAGGGTCATACTTGCAGCTACAGGAAAGATTGTTGGATGTAGAGGTAGATACACTAAGAGCTATCAGAAAGGGTGAGATTGCTTATCATAGAGGCGAATGCACACTAGTTACAGAGGTGAGGATGCATATGCCTTTCCACCCAAAAAGTGACTTTGAATTTTCCCATTTCCCTGAACAAGTGATCCTGCTCATAGATAAACATGAATTCGTCTCACACAGAGGTGAATATGTGGTTATCCTGAACATTAGATTTTCAATTTTAGTTGTATTTTGATTTTGGTTTCAAGTACTAGCCAACTAACTTGTTTGTTGGTGACTTGTGGCATTTTATCTAACAATTTGTGCAGCTTGTTCACCCTCATTTTTCCAAGATTGGAGATTAAAACTACTAACGTGTGTGCTACAAGATGAGCGGTCCAAGACTTTAGTTAGCTATGTCTATTATTTTTCGCTTTAATTTAGGCACACATAACTTAATTAAAGGGTTAATAAACCTTTTTTGCTATGTTTGAGAGTGAAGTATTGACATATCCACTCCCCTTGCACCTTTCGATGATCCTGGGTGATGAGAAATCACAATTCTTTCTAGTCTAGTCTAGTCTACTAGTCTACCTAGGAAATGCTAGTGCACCTAAGCTCTCCTCTTGCACTACATGCGAGCCTGGGGACTAGCTGAAGCATCTATTATTTCCTTCCCTTGGTGAGACCTTCCTAGGATTTCATTACCCAGGGGATGATCTCGACCACGTGTTTTTGGTGGGGTATATAAAGGGGGAGAGCTAAAGTTGTACCCCAATCTAGTCATGTCATGTCTAGCAAAGCGTCAAAGCTAGGGTGATACCTAGATAAGATGTGTAGGGTTGGTCCAAGTTTCCAATACCTTGTTGGGGCTCCTGATCCACGCTTGTGATAGGCTGGTGTTCACGGTTGTGCCTCACGTACCAAGCATATATCGAGGACACATGAGATAGCCTGTACAGCCTAGATAGAGACCTATATTTTAGCTACAGCTTGGTGTAGTGCAAGGGATGCACACCATACCCTGAAGTTACTCATCATGTACTCCCTTGGGTTGAGATAGAAATCCTTGTGGTGGACTACGATAGTCTCCAAGAGAAAGCGTGAAGGTGATCCCGTGGCATCCATTGATGACCCTGTGCCACTGAATCGCTAATTATTCACCTTCACAAGAAAGGGTGATCCAGAGAACCACCCTAGTATCATAGAGTATTAACCTTGTGTTTTCCCCCAAGGTGGTGGTCCTACATGAAGTTTGTAAACCCTTAACACTAATTTTAGGATTGTGCTGCCTAGCGTGTCTTCTTTGTGCAATAGTAGTGCTTATCATCAGTCTAGCCTTACGAATTGTTGTTTTCCATATTTTTGTCCTTTTTCTTGGTCTATCCATGCCCATAGTGGTGAGTTTTCTTCTCACAAAGGTCAATTTTCATTGTGGATATGTAATCCTTCCCTGTAAAGGGGCGATTCTATTTTCAAGTCCGGTCTAGATCATCCTTTAGGAAAGTTCATCCTTGTTAGGGGTGAATTTTCTTGTGGGTCCCTTAGTTAGGTGACCCCACGTCTGCCTGTTCCCTAAATAGGTGAGTCTGAGTATAGTTTGTACCTTCCGATTCCACCTATTTCCGTAGAATAGGTGACCCTGTCATCTTTTTGGGAAAACCTGCTACCCATAGGGGCAATACTGAGTCTATTCCACATCTCTCATGTTCGTACATTCCCTACAATTGGAAAACTTGTTGTTTGTAGGGGTAAATCCATGTTCGCCCATACCCCATATCCATATAGTTTAAGACATAGGCGAACCGGTTTGTCCAATAGGAATTCTCGTTATAGGCGTCTCCATTCCACATCCATACGGTTGAAGAAATAGGTGAACTTGTCTCCCCCAATAGGTGATTTTTTTCATTTCCATACATCCCAAGATAGAGGTGATCCTGATTTCTAGATAGGTGATTCTATCCATTGTGTCCACCCATTTCTTTTGAGCCCCTTAATATTTAGGTGATCATGTGTCCTAGGAAGGCGGTTTTGACATCTAGATAGGCGATCTTGTGTCTCGTTTCCACTTTTTTCTTTTGAACACCCCAAGACTTAGGTGATCCTACGTCATAGAAGGGTGATCCTATGACCTGGATAGGAAAATTTTCTTGACACAGAGGCAAATCTATTAGTCCTTCAATAGGAGATTACGTCTCCTATAGAGGTGAATTTTTCAAACATAGAGGCATATGCACTACCCATACAAAACTCCTGAGTGTTAATCCTTTGGGCCACTGAAAGCCTATTGTTTTTCGACTCTAATTTTGTGATCAAAATTTTTTTATCACCATCCATCTACCTGCAATCATCATTTTAGTTTGTCTACATTTTCCAAAATTCATCAATCTGTCAATCAAATCATATAGGTGCATCCTAGAATGTCCCTAGATTGCATGTTTGTCATCTATTCATCAATCCCAATCCTCTAGACTTCATTTTATAGGTTTTTATTCAAGTTGGCTTAGGTGTCTAATCCTGACCGTCATGCTTCACACTTACTTAGGATTGTTATCCATCTTGAGTTAGTAATCACCCACGGCCCAATCAATCTACTTCCATCTTGAGGTAGATTCAGTGTCATAATCATCCTTTTCACAATCCAATTCGATCATTAGCATCATATGTCATCTAGTTAAACCTCTGAACTTGGTTTAGATTCGATCTCATCAATCCAACCCAATTAATCATCCCATCCTATAAATCATCCCATCAATCAATTTAATTGAATCCAATCCCATCAATTACTCAATCCAATCAATCAATTAATCATCTAATCCAATCAGTCCTTTAATCATCACCTAGGTCATTCATTTAAGGGTATCTTAGAGCATAGTGTCATCTTAGTCACTTGGTAGTTTTGCATTTTCATGCACATTAGCTGATTGCAAGCAAAGAAACTCATAGAAAAAAAATAGGCTCAAGGTACTCAGCCTCAAATTCCCTAGGATCATTGCAATCCAATACTGAAATCTACACTACATTACCTCCTGATGAAAGTGTGGTCAACCAACCTAAGGTCACAGTCGATGAACACCTTAGTAATCCCACCAATTTCCAAATGGTGGATCATCTCATTAATAAATGCAGGGACAAGATCCTCACCACATTACTCCTGAAAGGTATCAAGCCACTATCGGGGTTTGACTTATCCAAGTATGTCAACATTACACCTCATGCGCCCCCGGTGCCACAAGATCCTCAAAATTCTCAGAATGATCCAGAAAATTCATACATCCCCCAAGGTCAACCACAAGAGGGTTGGTATCAATGAGGATTTGGAAATATTGTGCTTTATCAAGTACTACCCCTTGTACCACCTCCTCAGGCTCCAATTTCATTTACGGGTGCACCCAATCCAAAAATTCCGCAAGGCCCCAATCCTAACAATCCTCTTGGTCTTGGTATGCTGCAGGGTCCTCCCAATCCGCCAAGCATGAACATCCCACAAAGCTCAACACCCATACCATTTGCACCACCTCTTCCACCTAACCAACTGGGTCAACCACAGGGAAATTTCAGGGCCAATCCTTTTGTTGTGCCACCTCCACCTCCTAGATCCGCACCTACATCAAACTTATCGCCACCTCCATTCACATCTCAACCATCGCCTCAAGGTAATATTCCATCCTTACACCAGCCTCAGGGTAACTCGCAGTAGGAACCACCATCACAATCACCACATTAACAGACATCACAACAATCCCCATCTCAACCTTCATAGCATATCATGATTCCTTCACAACCTCCACTTCACACACAGGTTACTTCACAACATCAACAACATCCTCTACAATAGCCACAAGGTATCCCATCACAACCCCCTCACCAATCACATGTCCTTACTCATCAGCCAACTTCATCCCATCAGTTGCATCTGCACCAACCACAAATCCCTCAACAACCACAGTCCTACCAACAACTGCCTCAGCATACACAAATCCCAACACAATCACATCAATCCTTCCAACAAACACCAAGAAATCCTACTACCCAATACTTGTACCACCCACAAAGCACATATTTCACATACACCACCACAGCCAATCATAATCCCAATTATCCTTATCACAATCCCCAAAAATCCCAGCAACAACCATCTTACACAAATCCCTAACAACCACAACAAAATGTTTATTACCAGCAATCCAGTCCACAACAGCCTCTGTATGCTTCCCAACAACCAACTGTTGCTTATAATTACCAATCCAATCTATATTACTCCCAATAACAACCATCATATCAGAAGGGTGCCACCACCTCATATTATCAAGCCCAACCATCATATTAGCATGGTGCCTCCACTATTGGGAATATGATGCCATTTAATTGCAATCCTAAACATATTTCATGTATCTCCTAAGTCCTTGGAAATTTTTCCCCAACACTAAGATTAGAAAGAGATTAAATTTGAATGAAATAAACATGTAAATTGGCATTTCTAATTATTCCTAAATGATAGGAACATGCGAGGCCATCCAAGAAGAGCTCCTACAAAATAGGAGCACATGGGGTTCCCACATGGAAGGTGGAACCCACCTTGATTTTAGTTAACTGTTTGGAGAAAGATAACACTTCAGTAATGCATGTAAAGATCCTAGAAGTTAGGAATTGATATTTATAGGAGTGGAGTTTAGTTTAGTTTAGTTCATTTCAATTCAGTATCAATTTAGTTTAGTTTAGTTTAGTTTAGTTCAATTCGGTTCAGTTTCAGTTCAGTATTAGTTCAGTTCAGTTCAGTTCAGTTCAGTTTAGTTCAATTTAGTTCAGTTCAGTTATGGTTCAGTTATCTTCAATTACATGTAGTTAGTTTGAGTTGCATGTTAGTTGATTTTAGTTGACTTGAGTTGCATGAAAAATAATAGGTGGCTACATTCAGTTAAGTGGGGATGATCAATCATGCATCATGTTTGCATGAATTGATGGAGAGATATGTTTTAGTTAATAAAGATTGACTTGGACCCACCTTGGGCACCCAAGTTGAGATCTTGGAGTTAACAACTTTGCATGAGAAGATATTTACAAGGCTCAATTAAGTGGGGCCCATTTTTGGGAACCAACTTTGAGGAGAAGCTTGGAAGATATCTTCAAAACCAACAATCAGTTAAGACTTCAATTTGGGATGCCCAAATTGATGAAGGACTTGGTTTAACATTGTTTTTCATAGAAGAAATCTACTTGCACAAGAATGGAATAGATATTTGTGAGGAGATTTATCCTCTTGTAAATTTCAACTCTTTGGAGTTCACAATGTTCACAATTGTCTATTTATTGCAGAAAGTTGAAGATATTTCTAAAAAAAGGAGAATAATTTTGTGAAGCATGGCACAAGATGTGTGGATTCATGCTTGGACACATGAGAGTTTATTTTAGGTTGTGAAGAAGAATTTTTGAAGGAAAAAGAAGCATCTCAAGTAAGGATTGATAAATAATTATTGTAATCTTGTTCTAAGGTTAAATAATAGAAGCACTATTGATTTTGGTGGTGGAGTTTTTTTCCTAAAAGGGTTTCTCCATAGTATATGATGTGTCACTTCTATCTTATGGTCTTATTCTTCTACAATATTTTGTCTACTTCTACAATTGGTAAAATGAATCTAAACAGATAATCATACATAATTAATTGTGACAAAGAACACTTAATTAGATCTACAATCTCATAGTTTTACAAATTATTAAGCTATATAATTACCTCCATAATCAACATTTGGTATCAGAGCTAATGGTTGGGTAGAGTTTGGGGCACCTTTCTCTTAAAATTTTGAAGGTTTTTCGGTTGTAGTGGGAGCTTTTGCTATTGTGTTATTTCAGATTTTTAAAAGAAGTATGTTACAGTTTATTTGGGCTAATGGTTGTAAGACCTGGTATGGCTTGCTCAATCCCTGAAAAGAAAGGCCTGGTAAGAGAGGAGTTCTCCCAGGTGGTAAGGGGAGGGCAGTTGGGTTAAACTAGTTCTTGGGTTAGAGTTAGTGGATTAACCTTTAGTGGTCTTTAACACATGGTTTTGTGCTAGTTGAATTGGTCCATGGTTTTGGCGCTCATGGTTTTGAGCTCATGGTTTTGTATGTATGGATGATCTTCATAGAGGAGATGGTTATCACGATGTCATGGATAGCTTGGTTACATGTTGCAGTGGGATTTTTTGGACAGTGATGGTTTGATGTTTATCTTGTTGCCATGTATAGCTTGGTATCACAATTCAATGGGAGCTTTGGTAGGATATGGTTATCTTCATGTGTTTTGAAGAGGTTTTAACATCTTGTTTCATGGAGGACCCTTATAGTCTTTGGTAAAGGAATTATTTTTCTTCCTTTTGAGAGGATGTAATTCTTTTTAGTTTTGATTATTAATCATTTTCTTGGAGCCTCATGATTATGCAGGTTGCATTTAAAGTTAGCATGGATTGATTAGTGGGTGCTCATGGACACTAGAGAGACTTGGGTTAGGCCAAATATTTCTTATTTTAAGAGATATATGTTGGAATGGTTACTTGTAAGAAAAAAAATTTCAATAGTAAAGACCGAGAATCCTATGCCTGGAAATGGATATGAGTCCATCATAGACTTGATAAGAAGGTTGTCTATTGTATGCACAATAAAATCTTGTATCCCACTCTTGGTCTACTTAGTAGGTAAAATGATCTAAGAGGTGTTACCCGCCTAATTATTAGATGCATTATTAAGATGTATCTTGACTTCTCTTATGCATTATTGAGAACTAGATGCATGATTTTATGTATTTCCATTGATCTCCTTACAATCTTGAACTTGAGTTATTTTTGATGATCTGGGTAGGAGAGGTACAAGAGATAGTTAGTGGCTTTGGGCATATTCCCTTTTGTTGTGGGAATGTTTGGCTATGTTTGATCTACTTTCTGTGAGAGGTTTAAATCTAATTTTTTCCATGTTTCATTATAAGTTGAATGGTTAGATGTTGATATCCTTTCATTTTGGGAGTGTTGAAGGAGATCTTACTTTACATAGTTTGGCACATGTTAGTGTGGTATCAGAACATGGTTTGATTTGTAGGTTCTCTCTTTGTGAGAATAGTATTCTTCTTGAAGGTTCTTGTGTTATGAGAGATGTATTTTGCATATCATTGTATTCTTCTTTGACACTATGATAGAGGAGTTAGCCATATCCTCTATGTGAAGTGCTATAGGAGGACTTGTTAATGTTGTGATCTTGTTTTCAGATTTGACATTACATGTGCAGTGGGAATTCGAGAAGGAATATGTGTTTTGTATGAGAGGGGAACCTCTCTTGGAATAGTTACACTTTACTAGAATGAGTTACTTCAGAGGTTTTTTATCGCATGTCTATGTGTGTTGTTACCTTGGAGTCTTATTTTGCAGGATGGTGGATATATAGGGAATTGTTTGCAGATTTGGGTTGCTATGTTGATAGAATGAAGTTCTACCTATGACAATTTTGGATGAGCTAGCAACTTGCTATGGTTGCTATTCCAATTTGGTATGAGTGTGGCAGTCACTCAGAGTCTTTTGTTATCATTTTGATTTGATGCTTGTGTTCATGAATAGATTGGTGCAGGTTTCAGTGACAAAAGAAATGGTTACAGAGACTTGGGAAAGGTATTGGTTCTTGGTGTAGGAAGGCCATTGGCATTGAGTCCTGTACTTGATTTATAAGAATGGTTCCTTGTTTAGAATAACTGCAATGTATAATGTCAAGTGGGAGAATGTTGGAAATAGGATGCCATTTAATTGCAATCCTAAACATATTTCATGTCTCCTAAGTCCTTGAAAAGTGTTCCCCAACACTAAGATTAGAAAGAGATTAAATTTGAATGAAATGAACATGTAAATTGGAATTTTTAATTATTCCTAAATGAGAGGAACATGTGAGGGAGTCCAAGAAGAGCTCCTACAAAATAGGAGCACATGGGGTGCCCACATGGAAGTTGGAACCCACCTTTATATTAGTTAACTGTTTGGAGAAAGATAACACTTTAGTAATGCATGTAAAGATCCTAAAAGTTAGGAATTGATATTTACATGAGTGGAGTTCAGTTCAGTTTAGTTTAGTTTAGTTCAGTTCAATTATGGTTCAGTTACCTTTAGTTGCATGTAGTTAGTTTGAGTTGCATGTTAGTTGGCTTTATTTGACTTGATTTGCATGTTAATTACTTGAGTTGCATGACAAATAACAGGTGGCTACATTCAGTTAAGTGGGGATGATCAATCAGGCATCATGTTTGCATGAATTGATGGAGAGATATGTTTCAGTTAACAAAGATTGACTTGGACCCACCTTGGGAACCCAAGTTGAGATCTTGGAGTTAACAACTTTGCATGAGAAGATATTTACAAGGATCAATTAAGCGGGGCCCATTCTTGGGCACCAACTTTGAGGAGAAGATTGGAAGATATCTTTGAAACCAAGAATCAGTTATGACTTTAGTTTGGGACACCCAAATTGATGAAGGACTTGGTTTGACATTTTTTTTCATGGAAAAACTCTACTTGCACAAGAATGGATTAGATATTTGTGAGGAGCTTTATCCTCTTGTAATTATCAACTCTTTGGAGTTTACAATGTTCACAATTGTCTATTTATTGCAGAAAGTTGAAGAGAGTTCTAAAAAAAGAGTATTTTTGTGAAGCATGGCACAGGATGTGTGGACTCATACTTGGAAACATGAGAGTTTATTTTAGGTTGTGAATAAGAATTGTTGAAGGAAAAAGAAGCATCTCAAGCAAGGATTGATAAAGAATTATTGTAATCTTGTTCTAAGGTTAAATAATACAAGCACTATTGATTTTGGTGGTGGAGTTTTTTCCCAAAAGGGTTTCTCCATGGTATATGTTGTGTCACTTATATCTTCTATTCTTATTCTTCTACAATATTCTATCTACTTCTACAATTGGTAAAATGAATCTAAACAGATAATCATACATAATTAATTCTGACAAATAAAACTTAATTAGATCTAAAAACTCATAGTTTTACAAAGTATTAAGCTACATAATTACCTCCATAATCAACATCCACCTCATATTATCAAACCTCGCCATCCTATCAACAATATTATTCCAATCTCCAATCCATGCAACCTAATCCATATTAGCAAGCACCTTCATATCTTCCTTCACCATCATACAATCAAACCATCCTAACTCCATCCACATCATATCAGCCATATGCTCCTTACAATCAATCCAATCTGACCAATCTTCCTCCATCAACACCTGCCAATAAGGAGTGGGAAGAAATAAAAGTAGCCTTAAAAGACTTGCAAGTAGGGACATCCAAGAAATCTTATAAATTCAAATAATTTTTTCCCTACCTGTTTGATCCCTCCATCTCACTTGTCCTCTTTCCGAAGCACTTTGAAATACCCCAATTTGATAAATATAAAGGAAAGAGTGACCCAAGAAACCACCTGCAGGAGTACTCCACACATTTCCAAGAAGTCTTACACAATGACAATTATCTCTTGTGGTTATTCCCTAGGAGTCTAATGGGGATAGCTCTGGACTGGTTTATGGGTCTTCCAAAGGGGTCCATTTCTTCTTTCACAGATCTATCAGAAAAAAAATTTACGCACTTCTCCTTCAACTTAGAGAAGGATATTAACACCTTACATCTACTAAAGAAAAACAACATGAGGGAGAAACCTTTGCAAGCTATCTACAAAGGTGGTGTTCCTTGGCTAGTCATCTAAAATCTCCTCTCAGTGAGAAGGACATGGTGACCATTTTCGTTACAAACACCCATCCTAATATGGCACATAATCTCAACCTTCATTGTGTCACAATATTTTCAGAGGTCATACAAAAAGGCACTATCATTGAGAGGGCCCTCATTGCCAAGGGGAAAATCAAAATCTATAACCCATACAAGGATAAATCATCTAGAGACAATTCCTACTACTGGAATAAAAACAAGAATGTTTTCAATGATGGTTTCACTAATACCAAGGATGTCCAAGTAGCCAACACCTCACAAAGGTCACAATACATCCTCCTCCATAGTCCAACTAGTATAACCAAGGAAAGAACAAGTGTACATACACTCCTTTAGGAGAATCCTTGAATTTCATGTTCAAGAGGCTCCTACAAGCAAGTTATCCAATCACCTATCATGTGACTAAGCATTTTGACGATCCCAAACCAAAGCCCGCTGGGTATAGGGAAAATGAATACCGTGACTTTCACAATATCAAAGGTCATTCCACTAACAAGTGTCAGGGACTTAAAATGTATATCCAAGATCTCATAGATCAAGAGATATAGTAGTGGATTCCAATCAAGTGATGTCATCCAATGCCCAACTACAAATATATCATAATGCTTTCCCCAAACACAATCAAGGTCCTAGTACCTCCAACACTAATCCCAGGCCTAGCAATAGCAATAACCAAAATAACAACATGAACAATATTAGCTATAAGAATGTACCCTATAACTATGATGGCATAGTTATGTGCATTAGCCAAGTAGAGCCCCACGTATCCATGATTCATGTTAAAGGAAAAGACCCACAATGTACTATTACAACTCATTTCACTTGCATATCCATTCTTGGACCTTCCACATCATCCCAGCCAGCTCTTGTGAGCTCCCAATATAATATTCTTGACTATCTCAGAAAGACCCCCACTCAAATATCCATTTTGGATTTGCTTAAGTCTTCCCCTATCCATTAGGAAATCCTTACCAAAGCTCTTCAAGATACCCATGTGCCTAATGATATAGATCCTACTCAATTTCAAGCCTTAGTAGGACATCTGTCATTCAAATATCAGTTGGGATTCATTCAAAATGATATGTCATCCATCGACTCAAACCACAACCGCCCCCTGCACATCAAATTATTTGTAGCCTTCCATAAAGTAAAAATTGTCCTAGTAGATAATGGCTCTTCCCTCAACCTTTGTACACTAAAGTTCATAAAATAGGTAGGGTACACCCATGTTGACTTGAATAATCAGACCATCACCATCAAAGCCTATGATAACATAGAAAGAGATTTTGAAGGAATCATTTGTCTTCCTATTCAGGTTGGCCCTGTTGTGTATTACACCATGTGACACATCCTTGATCTGGACCTTCCATACAACCTTCTCCTTGGCCGCCCATGGATCCACATCATATAGGTTGCTTTTTCCACTTACCACCAATGCCTAAAATTCCAATTCAATGGGATGGAAGTAACCCTACATGTAGATCCACAACCCTTTGAGTACTATAGTGCTTTAGAAGCTTCCTTCCCCCACTCCCACTATTTTCCAAGAGTTGAAGTGGGGGAACCTCGAGCATCATATTCCAATCCATCCTACAATCCATCATCCATCACATCATCCATTCCATCCACTGCATCTGAATCCACCATCACCAAGGTCAAGATCATAGATAAAGGTTGTGGAGAGTACGAGATGTGCATGACTCTAAATGTGGCAATGATGCCTCCATCTCCTCATACCTATGGTCAACCTTCTCATTTTGCACCAAAAGAAGAAGATAAGACAATAACACTCAACTCTAAGAACATGGGGTCTAACACTTTTTGATCCCTGGGAACATGACAAGATCAACCACATGATGACATTAGTCAGTGGATATACAGGGAAGAACCTGAGTCTTCGCCCCCTTTCATTGAGTATTTCCAAGAGACTTATCCTTGTGCATCCAAGTTAGCTAAAAGTTACAATTATCAAGGGGTGGTCTTGGTGTAGAAGAACAGGGAAGATTACTGCCTATAGACACAACTGTGTGACCTAGAAATTTGGGCTTAGGCTATGATAAAAAGAAAAAGGGGCCTGCAACATCCACTAGCACTTCAAATAATGTCAATGCGGATAATGATTTCCTTGATGACATACTAGAAGAAGAGGCCATCATACTCTCCAATGATTATGTAAATCTCCCTACCCTATTTGAATCCACATTCATCTTCACCATTATCATTTCCCTTCGCCATCCCAACCTTATCGATTTAGACTTACAAAGTAGTGCACCTATCAATACCTTTCCTTCAGTGGAAACTTACGTGCATCTCATGGTATTGGGGGAAGATGAACACCCCAACTACAAAAGTAAAAAGAAGCAAAAAAGAAGGGGCATCTAGTGAAAACCTCTCTGGGGTACTTCCTGACTCATCAAAATTCAAGATAAAGGGTGTATTCGACAATGAAAACCTTGATGAGGCACTAGAGGATGGGGATGTTCATCTTCCCCTTGTTGGAACTTAGTTGTCTGAATAGTCTTCTATCCTGATCAAAGAGATGCAAGAGGTCAATTATGGAATAGAAGAAGACCCTAAAATCACTTACGTAGCCAAATCATTGTCATAGGAAGAGCATTCCATCATTGTCAACCTGTTAAAGAAGGAATCACCAACTTCACATGGACCTATTCATACATGCCAGGATTAGATCTCGCCTTGGTTGTGCACCATTTGGATGTTCATCTAGATTCCAAACCTATTAAATAGAAGCTAAGAAAAATGCATCCTCAAGTGGCCTTGCTCATTAGGAAAGAATTGGAGAAACTGTTAGAGGTTGGGTTCATAAGACCTATTGATTATTCTGACTGGATATCCAGCATAATGTCTATCACCAAACCAAATGGGAATATTATAATCTGTACAAATTTTTGGAATCTTAAAAAATATTTCCCTAAGGATGATTTCCCTCTTCGAAACATTGAAATGTTGGTCAACCTTATAGTTGGGCATGCCATGCTATCTCTCATGGATGGCTTTTTCGGCTATAATCAAATCAGAATTGCACCTAAAGATCAACATAAAACTACCTTCACCACCCCTTAGGGCACCTTCTTCTATAATGTCATGTGCCCCTTCGATCTAAAAAATGCAGGGGAAACCTATCAATGTGCCATGAATGTTATCTTCCATGACCTCATTCATATCATAATGGAAGATTATGTTGATGACCTATTGGGAAAGTCCAAGACTAGAGAAGAGCATCCCATGATCCTGAAGAAAATTTTTGAGCGGCTAGAGCAATACAAGCTACGTCTAAATCCAAAAAAGTGTGTGTTAGAGGTTACATCTAGAAATTTATTGGGCTTCATAGTCTCCAGAAGGGGTATTGAAGTAGATCCAACCAAGGTCAAAGCAATAATGGAAATTCCCCCGCCACATAATCTCAAGCAATTAAGGAGCCTTCAAGGGAAGTTATAGTCCATTAGGCATTTTATAGCCTGACTTGCTAACAAGTGTCAATCATTCACACATATCCTACACAAAGACACTATCTTCAAGTGGAATCTAGAATGTCAACAAGGCTTCAACAAGATTAAGGAGTATTTGGCTCATCCACCCATCTTAATGCCTCTATGTATCTTAGCTACATTGGTTGCACTGGGGGCATTATTAGCACAACATGATGAGTCCTCTAAAGAGCGTGCAATCTATTACATCAACTGAACACTAGTGGGTTATGAAATCAAATATTACCCATTGGAAAAAGGTTTTCTAGCAATGGTCTTACATTCACAAAAACTTTGTCATTACATGCTCAGTCACCCCATCAAGCTAATATCAAAAGTTGATCCACTTAAGTATTTGTTGTCTAGGACTTCTTTGACTGGCTGCATGGCCAAGTGGGTCATGTTGTTGAGTAAATTTGACATAGAGTACATAGACCATAAGGCAATCAAGGGAAAATTCATAAAAAATCAATTGGTTGATGCTCCTTTGGTGGATGCATATCCTTTAGTAGCCAAATTTCCTAATGAAGTGGTCTTTACAGTTGCAGAAAAAAATACATGGATTCTCTACTTCGATGGCTCATATACACATAATGGAGCTGGTGTAGGTGTCTTATTTTTCACCCCTCAAGGTGATTATATCCCAAATTCATTCAAGTTAGCATTCCATGCACCAACAATATAGCATAATATGAAGCTCCCATCACCGGTCTTAGAATCGCCATCCAATGGAATATCACCCATCTACAAGTCTTTGGTGATTCCCAACTAATTATCAAACAAGTCAACGATGAGTTTCAGACAAAGGATGACAAGTTATTACCCTATAAACACATGGTGGATGACTTCAATAATTATTTCACCTTCATTCAATTTAAGCAAATTCCCATAGTCCAAAACAAGGTAGTAGATGCAATGGCTACAATCGCTTCTCTTATCGACATTCCAAAAGATCGAACAGACTATGATTTTCTTGTTGAAAAACTTATAATCCCAGTGTATGATGTCCCTGATAATTAGATGGTGTGCTATATCATAGGTCCTGAAACACCTTGGTACTATGAAATTTACACCTACCTCCATGACAATATCCTACCACTTGACCTTACCTTAAATCAACGCAAATCATTTATCCAATGTACTTCCTATTATACCATCATTGGAGATACACTTTATCATCGAGGGTATGATGGCACACTCCTTTGGTGTCTCAATAAATCAAAATCTCATGTTGCATTAAACAAGGTGCATAGCGGTGTCTATTGGTCTCATTCTAACGGAATGACCTTAGCCAAGAATATTTTGAGAGCAAGATATTATTGGCCCACTATGAAACATGATGCATGTGAGTTCGTAATGAAATGTGTACCTTTCCAACAACATGTAGATATGATCCATGCTCCTACGCAAGACTTTCAACCTTTCATTGCTTCGTGGCTGGCCTTTTTCACAATGGGGTTTCGACCTAATCGACAAGATTTAACCTCCATCATATGATGGTCATACATTTATCATCACCACCATTGAATACTTTACCAAGTGGGTGGAAGCAATTCCACTCTCCCAAATCATGGGTATTCAGATCTCCAAGTTCATCCTTTTCCATATTTTTTGCAAATATGGAATTCCCTCCACCATCATCACTGACAATGGTAAGCCATTTAAAAACCATTATATGAAAGCTCTTTGTGAGACATATCATATCCAACATTGTTGGTCCACCCCCTATTACCCTCAAGGTAATGTTCAAGCTAAAGTGACCAATAAAATGCTTATCAAAATCCTCAAAAAGGTGGTCAACAATACTGGTCAAGATTGGCACCTCCATCTTCATCCCACCCTTTGGGCCTACTGCAAATCCATTCGTACACCCATTGGAACCACTCCATATTCCCTTGTTTATGGAACTGATGATATCTTGTTGATTGAGTTCAAGATCCCATCACTTTGAATCTCTCTAAAGAATCTTATCAGTGATGAAGATGCTCGAGTCGCACAGTTAAGTCAACTGGAACTCCTGGATGAAAAGTGCATCATGGCTAGAGCATTGTCTTAGTAGAAGCTACAACAAGAAGGTTTTTCCACATCAATTCAATGTTGGTGATCTAGTCCTTAAGGAGAATTAGGGCACCCAACAAGATCAAGACAAAAAATGAAAGTTTGAGGAAAATTAGTTGGGTCCCTATGTTGTCACAGCTAAATATGGTTGTGGGGCATATAGGCTTGCTACACCTGAGGGGGAACCCTTAGAGGATCCTATCAACATCATGCACTTGAAGAGGTTTTTCACTTAAGCTAGTTGGGTTATCCTATCTTGAAAAATACCAAAAAAGTAAAATATTAGTAAAAATACAAAAAAATCCAAAATTTAAAAAATCCAAAAATAGTAAAGAGAAATAATTCATCCTATAGTGAAAACCACCCTTGGTGGCACCTTGGATAAGTACGTTTGGTGAAAACCTGGAAACAAGCACCATTCATAGAGGGCTTAATCATTATCTACCTAGCATCCTAGTTACTTTATGCTTCCATCCATCCTATCAATCTAATCCTTTTATCTCCATCTGCTTATCCATCACTTGGTATATTTGGGTTGAGCATTGAATGATTCAAATTGGCTATCCGCAATCCTATGCTTTTGTCCCAAATCTAAGCTTTTGTCTTTTTTTTCTCGGTGTCATTTGTCAGTCCCATGTACTCATCTAGGGTCTCTCATTGTTTCGGTCATCATTAGGTCTCATCTTGTCTCTCATCCATTTTTTCAAACTAAGTTGCCCCTACGCTTTCACGTAGGCAAGGTTAATCATTTGATCAGCCCCCAAGGCATTTTTCCGTCCTATCTTTATCATCCATTGAGGTCTCCATTGTCCTATTTTTGCTTTGATCCATGGTCATTCATCAGTCTTTTATCGAACTAAAAGGGCTTTGCATTTTCATGTAGGCAAGGCTAATCTTTGATCAGCCCCTGAGCCCCTAGGTCTTTAGGGTGTGTCTTGTTGTCATGTCATTTCATCAAGTATATCCCTACCTAGTTGGTTCCTAACAAGAAAAGTTTGTTAGTATCTTGAGATCCAACCAGTTTTGAATATCCTAAGTCATGTCGATCACCTAATCTTGTTGGATGTTGTGGTTGTGTTGCTGATATGTGGTTGTCATTGATGTCAACACTATTAGCATTAATGCATTAGAAGTTGTATATGTAAAGGAAATTCAGAAAATTGTAATAAGAAGTGCTACAGGTTGTTAGTGGTAAAGTGAAGTTCAGTCTGTCAGTGAACTTAGTACATTGTTGTTCAAAGGTTGTGGACTAAAGGGTTTCTTTTTTAGTATATCTATTTTATCCACATTAAGTTTCAAAGATCCGCGTGAAGATTTGATCAAGTTATGATGATTTGTATTCTGATAGTTTCTATATTACTTCAATTTGTGTTCCTGAATGAAGATCATGTGATTTCAGTAAGTTCAGTTTTTTCAGATGCTTCTCTAGTGATTCATGATGTTTGTGGATGTTTCTAGATCATGCTTTATCTTTGTTGCACGTCTGCATTGATCATTGTGCTCGTGATACGAGATTTTCTCTTAAGTGTTCATGTTTTTCATGTTCTTGGCCGACAAGGTGTTGAAGCGTGTTGTGGATTTTCGTGGAGTAATTAATTGAAGTGGTTTGTGTTTGAGGATGTTATTTGCAGTCTTCACTATGTTGTGGTTGACCTTGGTTGATTTGTATGAATAATCTTTATTGATCTGAGTCGACTGCTTGTATTCATTTTATTATTTCTTTGTGGCCAACTTATAGGGATGTAATTTCTTGTTGTGGATATATATGAGTGATTGTTTATTCAAATGGAAGTGTGAAAGGGTGTGCAAGTGTGAGTGTACAAAGTGTCTGAGTACTATGTGTGAATATTGTTTAGATCATTTGAAAGCAAAGAAAAGTGTGAAAAAGAGTGAAGAAGAGTGAAGAAGTGTTCATGTGCTTAACTGGAACTATAATCAGGCATTAGCAGATGCTATTTTCTCAATTCAAAATCTAATGGATATAATCAGAACCTTTATGTAAGACAGTGTGTCTTCCTTTGTAATTGAGGAGTGAGCTCCAAGCAGTGTGCCTAAATGCATGTGCATTCCCCATTCATATTTCCTTATACTTTTAATAGGATATAATCTTATGGAATGACCTCCACCATGGTTTTTCCCCTAATAGGGTTTCCACATAAAATCTTGGTGTTATGTGTGTTTTCTTTCATTGATTAATGATCAGATCTGAGAATAAGGTTAATAAAGTTTAATAAGTTTAAAATTATGTGACAACTAATTCACCCCCCCTCTCAATTGTATATCCTTGTGTTCCCAACAGTTGGTATCAGAGCAGGTTCCTTGGAAGAATTTTAACAACTTGAGGTGATTCAAGATGGTGACTTATAAGAAGGATAGTCCTAGATTTGATGGAACAAATTATTCTTTGTGGAAGACTCGAATGGAGTTCCATCTGAGATGCATTCATGAACCCTACTGGAGCATTACATGTAATAGGTATGTTATTCCACAAAATGGTCCTACTACTTCTGCTGAGATCAGGGATGTTGAGTATAATATCAAGGCTAAGGAGGAATTGTTGAGTTCTTTGACTGATACTGAGATGACTAATGTGATGGATCTCAAGACTACTTATGAGATATGGAAAAAGTTGGAGACCTTGTATGAAGGTGATGCTAATGTGAAGATTGCTAAGCTACAAATTCTGAAAGGGAAATATGAAAAGTTGAGAATGGGTGATGATGAAAATGTTACTACTTTCATGCAAAGAGTGAATGAACTTGTGTGTGGTATCAGATGTGTTGGTGGATAGATAGATGAATCAGAGATTGTTGCTAAAGTGCTTAGATCCTTGCCTGATTCTTACAAAGTCAAAGCTAGTGTTATTGAAGAGCTTTGGAATATGACAAATGTTACCAAAGATATGTTGATTGGTAAGCTTACTTCTTTTGAGTTGAGTGAATTTGGTGATGCCCTTCCTAAGGTTGAATTTGCATTCAAGGCTGCTACTTCTGGAAGAGATAAACAAAGATATGATCCAAGTGAAAGTTCATCAAGAAAGACATTCCAGTATGAGGATGAAATGAAACAACTTGATGAAGAAGAAAGAGAGTTAGAAGAGCTTGAAGCACTGATTGTGAAAAGAGAAGCCAGAGGACAAGGTGTATAAGGGGAAGTTTCCTATTAAATGTTTCTCTTGCAATAAGATAGGTCATTTTGCATCAAGGTGTCTTGAAAGAGTTTCCAAGCCAAGATATAACAAGCCTAAATTTCAAAAGAAGTGTTACTATGTTGTTGATGAAGGTGTGATAGATGATGAATCTGATAAAGGAAATGCAAGTGAAGATGAATTTGTATTTATTGCTATCAAGGAAAATAATCTTGTGTCTACTAAATTTGCTAATTGTGCAAATGTGGAGAAAGCCCTAGCTATTCGAGTTGAAGAGAAAGATGAATGGGTAATTGACAGTGTTTGTTCTCATCATATGACAGGAGATAAAATTAATTTTTTGAGTTTGTAAAAGTATGATGGTGGTGTTGTGAGATTTGGTGATGACAAAGCTGGTGTGATTCGTGGAAGAGGATGCATTTATCTTGATGGTAAGCATAATACTAATGATGTATTGTATGTTGAAGGTTTGAAGCATAATATTTTAAGTGTTGGATAGATGGTTGATAAGGGATACAATCTTCAATTCATGGATGGTAAGTGTAAAATATTGGGAAATTCTGGAAATGTGATTGCATCAGGTACAAAAAAAAAGGTAATACTTTTCACCTGAGTGTTGCTAGTAAAAGTTGCTTGATTGCTCAAATTGATGAAAGTTGGTTGTGGCATAGGAGAATGTGTCATGTTAACTTTGATAGTATTGTCAAGATAAGTACTACTAAGGCTGTGAGAGATCTTCCTAAGTTGATGAAACCTACTAATTCCATATGCAAGGAATGCCAATTAGGAAAGAAAAATAGAATTTCATTTCGAAGCAAACAATAAAATTCAAATGGATTGTTGGATCTTGTGCATACTGATTTGTGTGGTCCTGTTAAAGCTAGAAGTTTACAAGGATATAGGTACTTCATGTTGCTTATTGATGACTATTCAAGAATGATGTGGACTACTTTCTTAAGGGAGAAATCTGAAGCTCTAGAAAATTTTAATATCTTTAAGGCTATGGTTGAGACAGAGACAGGTCTGAAGATTAAATGTCTAAGATCATATAGAGGTGGTGAATTCACTTTCGATGAGTTTAATTCTTTTTGTGAAGAACATGGAATAAAGAGACAATTATCTGCACCGCAGACCCCTCAACAAAATGAAGTTGTGGAAAGGAACAACAAAACAGTTCTAGATGTTGCTAGAACCATGATGTTGGAAGGAAATGTACCTCATATCTACTAGAGAGAAGCTGTGAGTACTGTTGTGTACACACTTAACTAGGTACAAATCAAAGGTGATACTGGTAAGAATCCTTTTGAGCTATGGACTGGTCAAAAGCCTAATGTTAGATATTTTAAGATCTTTGGAAGCAAGTGTTATATCAAAAGAGATGAAGATATAGGAAATTTTGATGCTAGGAGTGATGAAGGTATATTTTTGGGTTATTCTACTAAAAGTAAGGGCTACTGGTGTTACAATAAGATATTGAAGAAAATGGTTGAAAGTGAAAATGTCAAGGTTGATGAAGACATAGTTGCACCATCCAAAACCTGTGGATATGATTTTGATTATCAGAATGATAGTACAAACCAAGGAAAGCAAGGTCAGACTTCAAGTCAAGTCTAAATCATTATGGTGAATCAAGAAGATCAAGAAACTAGTGAAAGAGTAGAAGAGAGATTAGAAGACCTGAATTTGAAGAACATTCTAAGAAGACTCTGAGGTATGTGAGATTGAATCATTCAGAAAATTAGATCATAGGTGATAAGAACAAAGGTGTTCAGACTAGGAGAAAGATTGCAGAACAATATTGTTTGATTTCAAAGACTAAGCCTAACAATGTGAATGAAACATGCAAACATGAACATTGGGTTGAAGCAATGAAAGAAGAGCAACTGCAAATTGAAAAGAATGATACATGGATTCCTATTCCCAGACCTAAGGATAAAAATGTAATCAGAACTAAATGGGTCTTTAGAAAAAAACTAAATGAGCAAGGTGAAGTGGTTAGAAACAAAGAAAGACTGGTATGTAAGGGATATTCACAAATGAAAGGTATCGATTTTTAAGAAAACTTTTCCCTATTGCTAGAATTGAAGCTGTGAGATTGTTTCTTGCTTATGTTGTTTACAAAGACTACAATGTTTATTAGATGGATGTCAAGTCAACTTTTCTAAATGGTGAGTTGGAAGAAGAGGTGTATGTTGAACAACCAGATGGATTTCAGTTAACTGATCAGGGATATATGGTATTTTGGTTGAAGAAAGCATTGTATGGACTCAAGCAAGCCCCTAGAGCATGGTATTCCAGATTGGATAAGTACTTGGTGAAGCTTTGGATTTAACAAAGGTATTGTTGATAGTAATCTCTATTTCAAGATTGATCATAATAAAGATTTTATTGTGGAAGTCTTCATTGATGATATCATATTTCGAGGATATGATAGCTTGTGCATGAAGTTTACTGATGAGATGCAAAATGAGTTTTAGATGTCAATGATTGAGGAGATGAAATTCTTCTTGGGATTAAAAATTACTTAGTTAGACAAAGGGATCTTTATATCTCAGTCCAAGTATGTGAAAGAATTGTTGAAGAAATTTGGTATGGAAGATTCAAAGCCAGTTGGTACACCCATGGTGACTGGATGCAAGGTGACAACTGATGATGATTCTCTGAAGGAAAATCAGACTAGATAAAAATAAATGATTGGTGAATTGCTCTACTTGACTCAAACTAGACTTGATATCATGAATTTTGTAAGTATTGTTGTAAGATTTCAAGTTGATCCTAAAGAATCTCATGTGACTGTTGTGACGAGGATTTTCAGTTACTTGAAGGGGAGAGTTGATTTTAGCCTATGGTATCCTAAAGATGATGATCTTACTTTGAGTTCCTTTACTAATGTTGATTGGGTAGGAGATGTGAATGACAGGAAAAGTACTAGTGGTGGAGCATTTTTCTTGGGAAAGAAGCTTATTTCATGGTTAAGCAAAAAGCAAAATGTTATTTCTTTATCTACTACAGAGACATAATACATTGTTGCTGAAAATAATTGTACTCAAGTATTGTGGATGAAGCAGATGTTGAAGGATATCAGAGTTGTTTATGATGAGCCTATTGTTATATTCTATGATAACTCAAGTGCTATTAACATTTCTAAGAAACTGATGTTGCATTCCAATACCAAGCATATATCTATTAAGTTTCATTTTTTGAGAGAGAAAGTAAGTGAAAAGAAAGTAAAATTGGAGTATGTGCCTACTAAGGAGCAAATTGCAGACATATTTACCAAGTCGTTGCCTAAGGATATTTTTGAGTATCTCAGAGGGAAGTTAGGGTTGATTATCCCTCCTAATCAAAACTAAGATGCATTGATTTGCATCAATCCGTCCATTTCATGATCATATTTTGATCCAAATTGATGTTGCGGTGGTTGATACTTAGGGGGAGTAGTTAGTTATTCAGGTGTTTAGATATGTGGTTCAAAGCTTGTAATGTATATCTTTTCCATTGATTTCAAAGGGGTAGAAGAGTAATTTGAAAAAAAATTCTGGGTGAGAAGAACCTAAGAGGGAGCAAGTGTAGTTGTGTTGATGGTGTTTTTCACATCATGTGTTGTCATCAATTCCAAAGGGGGAGATTATTGGATGTTGTGGCTGTGTTGTTGATATGTGGTTTTCATTGATGTCAACACTATTAGCATTAATGCATTAGAAGTTGTATATGTTGAGGATATTGAGAAAATTGTAATAAGAAGTGGTACAGGTTATCAGTGGTAAAGTGAAGTTCATTCTATTGGTGAACTCAGTACATTGTTGTTCAGAGGTTGTGGACTAAATGGTTTCTTTTTTAGTATATCTAGTTTATCCACATTGAGTTTCAGAGATCCACGTGAAGATTTGATCAAGTTATGAAGATTTGTATTGACAGTTTTTTTATTACTTCAGTTTGTGTTCTTGAATGAAGATCACGTGATTTTAGTAAGTTCAATTGTTGTGGATGCTTCTCTAGTGATTCATGATGTTTTTGGATGTTTCTAGATCATGCTCTATCTTTTTTGCACGTCTGCATTGATCGTTGTGCTCGTGATCCAATATTTTATCTTGAGTGTTCATGTTTTTCATGTTCTTGGCTGACAAGGTGTTGAAGCGTGTTTTGGATCTTTAAGGAGTAATTAATTGAAGTGGTTTATGTTTGAGGATGTTATTTACTGTCTTCACTATGTTGTAGCCAACCTTGGTTGATTTGCATGAATAATCTTTATTGATCTGAGCCGACTGTTTGTATTCATTTTATTATTTCTTTGTGGCTGACTTATAGTGATGTAATTTCTTGTTGTGGATATATATGAGTGATTTTTTATTTGAATGGAAGTGTGCAAGGGTGTGAAAGTGTGAGTGTGTGAAGTGTGTGATTCTAAAATATACTAACCAATTTTTTTCTTGAACATTTACAACATAACCAGTACTAGCCAACTTGATTAGTGTTAGCTCCAAATAGAAAACCAAACTTGAAAGAACTCACACCAAGAATGCACACTCAATCCCAAGGATAGGTGTTGTCATATGGCAGAGGAGCTAATTGAAAAAGTACTTGAATTGAACAAACTCAACATCAAGAATGTGCACACAAGATCCCACTGAGGGTGAGGTGCTAACATATGATGGAGTGATTAATTGAAAAATTGGAAACTAATAGGTGGATAACCAGCCATGGAACTACAACAATCTAATTCATCTGCTATGGCGGGCATCCACTTGAGAGTGGGGATTCTCCACTATGAAAGTGGGTACAAAGAGAGTTACAATCAAATTATCCACACTAGCAGTAAACCATCCAAGGGTACTTATGTGAGAAGAAGAATAATCAATTGCAGCGATTAGAACTGGAACAATACTACTATTTACAGTCTTTACAAATAAGAAATAAGCTGCAAATTACATATGAATTACAATAGTTTTCAAACACATGAGCAATAGATGATCTCATACAATTATTTATCTCTTTAACTACTGATAATGAATCAAAAATCAGAACTTCTAAAGTCTGATACAAAAAATAGTAAACTAAAAATGTCAACCAGCAACTGTGAAAATCAATAAAATATTCGTAACTCACTCATTTCACCTCTGAATCGAATGTATTTTGCAAAGGTCTCCAGGAGGTAGGTGCCCAAAAACCAACACCAAGCAGTAGAAAATTTCAACTTATAACATCTTGCACAAATCCCAATGCTCTTAGAAAAGTACGGCCCTCCTTGGAGGGGTTATTTTCATTTAAAAATCGGACTCTTCAAAATAAATTCCCAAATTAAACATGAAGGGTCACCCAAGGTCAACAAAAGGAATGATGAAGTACCTAGAACCAAATTCAAACTGGAAAATAAGATATGAATCAAAATCACCCTCAGCTGGAGATGAACCAGTGACCCAAAATTGCCAAAAACTCCAAAATTCTTCAATCAAATGAGCTCAATCTGCTAGTCTGATGTTGAGAAGTAGCAATGTAGCCAACTAGGTGTTATCTTGCAAACACAAAATTGGACGAAAGGCTAGGAGGTAGACATCCTCGAAGCAAAATATCAATTGTCATTTTGACAGCATAACTTTAGCATAATTTTCATGGATACCAATGTTGAAGCAAAGCATTCATTTTATAGAAGAGTAGAAAACTCTTCAATTCCTCAAGAAGGTACACCAAGAGTCACATGAGACTCTTCAAATTTCCAAAATAAAATAAACCTTTAAATGGCGTCCCTTTTGCAAGAATATAATTTTCACTTTATTTAAAACAACTCCTCAAAGTGTGGCGTCCTTTTTTCCCAAGGCATTTAATACTTTAAAAATAATATTTAAAGCATATGAAGGCGTCCCCCTTCATGACCACCTTTTAACACAACTTTATGAAGTTTCCCTCCTACGCCAAGGGGTCAACTGCAATTTAAAACATTAATGCCTTTATTTATGAAATTCACCAAATAAACTTCTAGAAGCCAAAACTTGAATTTAGATAATTGCTCCAATTGGAAAAGTGTTCCTGAAAGATGACAATCCTCATACTGCCAAAATTAGAATTTACTATAAATAGTAAACTCCCTGAAAAGCCATAGAACCTCAAAACTGGAAACCCTAATTTTTCCTCAAACGAGCCTATAGGCTTCCGAAATAGGCTAATGAGTGATAGAACAGATTACTGATGAGAAGGGGACATTATAGTCTGCCCTCCTCGAGATTGCTTGTCCTCAAGCAAGTGAAATGATGGATGCAACAAAATCTATTCTCCTTCCCACGTGGCATCTTCAATAGGAAAATTCCTCCATCTAACCAAGTATTCCTTGATTGTCCTTCTCCTCAAGGAACATTCTCTAGTATCAAGAATCTCCTCTAGAATCAACACCAACTGACCTTCCTCATCCAATGGAGGTAATTCTGAAGTAGCCACAACATTGTGTCCAAGTGCCTTCTTGAGGCATGACACATGAAAGATGTTATGCACCTTGCTTTTAGCTGGAAGCTCCAACTCATAAGCAACTTCACCAATCCTCTTGGTGACTTTGAAAGGACCATAGAAATGTGGCTTCAACTTTTCTGCACCACTCTTCTTGAGAGAAGATTGTCAATAGGGTTGAAGCCTCAAGTAAACCATGTCTCCTACTTCAAAAGATCTCTCAATACGCTACTGATCAACGTATAACTTCTACTAGTTTTGAGCTTGTTGCAGATTTTCCTTTAGGGATTTTAGGATATCTTGGCTTTGTTGTAACATATCCTATGCTTGTGGAGCTCTACTATCACCAAACACTAAATCAAAAAAATTAGTAGCATCATAACCATAAAGTGCCATGAAGGGAGACATCTTAATTGACATATGATAGGAGGAGTTCTAACAATACTCTCATAAATGAAGCCACTTAATCCAAGCTCTTTGTTGTCCTAAAACATAGTTTCTTAAGTAGCCTTCCAACCATTTGTTAACAATTTCTAATTTCCCATCTGTTTGTGGGTGATAACTAGTGCTTGGAGTAAGCACTGTCCCACTCAATCTAAAGATCTCTTGCCAAAAAACACTTAGAAACTTGTTGTCCCTATCACTGACAATAGTTTTAGGTAGTCCATGCAAATAGAAGAAATCTCTAAAAAACAACTCAGCCACTTGAGTTGTTGTAAATGAAGCGGTGATAGCAAAGAAATGAGCAAATTTTGTTAGTCTATCAACCACAACAAAAATACAATCTCTTCCTTGCACCTTGGGCAATCCCGTGATAAAATCCATTGCAATACTTTCCCATTTCTGATTTGGAATTGGCAAGGGCTGTAATAGACCAGCTGGATAAGAGTGTTCATTTTTATTCTTTTGGAAAATAGAACACTCTCTTATATAATTCATTATCTCATCCTTCATCCCTTTCCAAGCAAACCTTTCTCTAATCTGCTTGTAAGTCTTGAACATGCCTTGATGACCAGCAAGGGGAACATCATGAAAAGACTATAGAATCTTATTTTTAAGCTTAGATTCATACACTAAAAAGATTCTACCTTTATAGATGATTAACCCATCAACCAACTTATACCTTTCATCAACCAAATGACCTTCAAACAAGCTGGTTGCAAACTAATTTTTAGCATAATCAACAGCAATTAACTCTTTCCAATCTACTGATAACTCGCAAAGTGACTGCAAATGAGGCCTCCTTGAGAGAGCATCAGCCACTATGTTATTTTTTCGTTTGACATACTCAATGTCAAATTCATATGCTTGGAGCTTACTTACCCATTTATGTTGTCTTTCATTTAAATATTTTTGGTGCATAAAATGTCTAAGACTATTATGATCAGTATTAACAACAAATTTACTTCCCACCAAATATTGATGGAACTTAGATAATGCATGCATAATAGCAAGCATCTCTTTGTCATATATTGAGTAAGATTTTTTTGCTCCTCTCAACTTTTTGCTCTCAAAGACAATGGGGTGTTTGTCTTGCATAAGAACAGCTCCAACTCCGTCACCTGAAGCATCACATTGTAATTCAAAGGGCTTTGTGAAATCTAGTAGGGCCACTACTGTACATGAGCTCATTATGTGCTTGAACTTGTCAAAGACTCCTTGTACCCTATTTTTCCATAGGAAGGCTCCTTTCTTAGTAAGATCTGTAAGGGGTGCTGCCATGTGTGAATATCCCTTAACAAATCTTCTGTAGAATCCGCAAAAACCCAAGAACCCTCTCAAGTGAGAAATATTCTTTGGAGGTGGCCAATCAAGGATGGCCTTAATCTTCTCTGGATCAACCTTGATACCCTTGGCACTAATGATGTGGCCGAGATACAATAGTTCCATCATCCCGAACTCACACTTTGATTCTTTGGCAAACAAACATTCCACCTCTAAAATTCTAAGCACTTCTTCCAAGTACTTGAGGTGCTCTTCCCAAGACTTACTAAAGATGAGAATATCATCAAAGAAGATGAGCACAAACTTCCTCAACTGCTGTCTAAAAATCTTGTTCATACAAGATTGGAATGTAGCTGGAGCATTTGTCAAACCAAAAGGCATGACAAGAAATTCAAAATTCCCAAAATGGCATCTAAAATTTGTCTTCTCTATATCTGCCTCCCTCATTCTGATTTGATGATAGCCTGAACGAAGATCAATCTTCGATAAAAACATAGCACCATGGAGCTCATCAATAATCTCATCAATCCTAGGGATAGGATATCTATTCTTGATGGTCTTCTGATTCAATGCACGGTAGTCAATACACATCCACATTATACCATCTTTCTTTTTGACCAACACTATTGTAGAAGCAAAAGGACTCTTGCTTGGTCTAATGAAACTAGTCTCCAATAGCTCCTTGATGGCTTTTTCAATCTCATCTTTTTGCTTCTTTGGATAATGGTATGGTGTAGTCATGACAGGCTTTGCTCCTTCTTCTAATTCAATTACATGCTCAGAACCTCTTTTAGGAGGTCTTCCAGGAGGTAGGCTTCCAAATAATTTGCTCTTCTTTGAAAGTAAGGCCTGAATATCAAGATGATATTGCCTCTTTTCTTCCACTGGATCAGCTGGTAGAACCATGCACTCAGCTGCCCACTCAACTTGGTCATGACAGATCAGCCTTTCCATTCTTTTCAAGGACACGATTCAAGGGCCCCCATTTGACATCCCACTTAAAACAACCTTCTTCCCATTAGCTTCAAATTTCAGCTCCATTGTTTGTAAGTTCAAAGTGATCTCTCCAAGAGATCGCAGCCATTGTTTTCCTAATACGGCATTGGTATCACCAATACCCACAACATAGAAGTCATCTTTTACTTCATAATTTCCTATCTGAATAGAAAGGTTAGGAATTTTCTTAGTGCATGACATGGTGAAACCATTAGCTACCATTACTTTGAATCCTTCAAACTCTTCAGTTTTCAAACCTCTCTTTGTCACCAATCCTTCATCAATGAAGTTGTGAGTTGTTCCAGTATCAATTAGAGCAACTATTCTTTGAGATCCAATCACTCCATGAACCCGAAAGGACTCATTTTTCTGAAAACTTGATAGTTGTGCAAAAGCACTACCATCTCTCACCTCATCGGACTTCTCTTCTGGAGCTTCTTCACCTTCACTACTTGTTGATTCGTATTGTTGATCAGATGAATCAGATTCTGATCCAAAATCAGAATAGCCCTCCATTAGGTTTGCTTTTCCTCTTCCATAGCAATGGTGACCCTTAACCCAAGGTTCACGGCAAGTGTAGCAAACTCCATCTTGTCTAAGTTGTTCATTGAGCTCTTCTGACAACCTTGGTGGAAACTTCTTTGGCAGATTTGAAGAATGTTTTTTATCCTTCTTATGGCTGAAAGGTTTCGAATGAAACTTAGGCCTTGGGGCTGCCAACTCCATGCTCCTTGCTTTCTTAATGGCTTCATCTAAAGTTGGTGGATCAAAGGCTTTGGCCCATCCTTTCAAGGGATCCATTAATCCTTCTACAAAGAGTACCACAAGTCTTCTCTCAGTAATGTTAGGTACCATTACTGATAATCTTTGAAAATCAGCAACATAATTTTCTAAAGATCCTTGTTTCCATTGTGCCAATTCTCTTAATCTCAACTATGGATCCTTGGTATCAAATCTCTCGATCAGCTTGTTGGTAAACTCATCATAGGTACGAATGAGGTTATGGCCAAGAGTGACCAAACCATGAGTCCACCATTCATGAGCTATCCCATCCAAATGCAAAGTAGCAAAATTTATAGCATCTCCTTCTGGCATGGGTCTGAGAGAGATAATTATCTAGCTTTTGCACCCATGATCTGGCTGTGCACTTATTACTACCATCAAAATGTTCCATAGTTATCTTTCCCAAAGCTTGGTAGAAATCATTTATAGGCACCATAGGAGGACATTTCTCATTCCTTCCTCCATTTCTCTAACTCCTTTGATTCATGAATTGATCAAAGGTCCAAGCATCTCTCAAATAGAAAGGTAAAGAAGCATACTCCATGTAAGCTTAACGTGCATCATCAGCAAAGGTTGGTGCAGCTTAAACCAGTTGTTGCTCTTCCCTTGGTGTGAAGATGGGAAAAAGAGGTCTAGAGGATGACCCACTAGGAATTGCAGCATGCTGACCCACAATTCTATCTCCTTTATTCACCTCAGGACTGCCATTACTAGATTTTCCATTAACTCCACTACTTTCACCAGTTGGATTATTTTGGGGCTAAAGAACATTATGAGTTGCTTGTTGATCCAACTTGGACAATAGATGGGACATCATGTCTATCATCCCATCAAACTTCTTCTCAACTCTGTCCCTCTCTTTATTAGCTTGCCTTACACTGTCTAACATTATTTCAACTGTCTTTTCTGTACCTTCCACTATTTTTCCAAGATCCCTCAAGACTTCTGAAAAAGTCTGCCTCTAGAACAGGTGGAAACTAATGTTGAGTTCTGGCCTAACTTCTAGTGAATGGCCTAATGTCTCTGTCACTCATCAGACAACCAACTACAAATTTGTCATAGGATGGCAGGGTCTTCTGCTCTGATACCACTAAAATATACTAACCAATTTTTTTCTTGAATATTTACAACATAACCAGCACTAGCCAACTTGATTAGCGTTAGCTCCAAATAGAAAACCAAACTTGAAAGAACTCACACCAAGAATGCACCCTCAATCCCAAGGAAGGATAGGTGTTGTCATATGGCAAAGGAGCTAATTGAAAAAGTACTTGAATTGAACAAAATCAATGTCAAGAATGTGCACACAAGATCCCACTGAGGGTGCGGTGCTAACATATGATAGAGTGATTAATTGAAAAACTGGAAACTAATAGGCGGATAACCAGCCATGGAACTACAACAATCTAATTCATCCGCTGCGGTGGGCATCCTCTTGAGAGTGGGGATTCTCCACTATGAAAGTGGGTACAAAGAGAGTTACAATCAAATTATCCACACTGGCGGTAAACCATCCAGGGGTACTTATGTGAGAAGAAGAATTAATTGCAGCGATTAGAACTGGAATAGTACTACTATTTACAGTCTTTACAAATAAGAAATAAGTTGCAAATTACATATGAATTACAATAGTCTTCAAAAACATGAGTAATAGATGATCTCATACAATTATTTATCTCTCTAACTGTTGATAATGAATCAAAAATCAGAACTTCTAAAGTCTGATACAAAAAATAGTAAACTGAAAATGTCAACTAGCAACTCTGAAAATCAATAAAATATTCATAACTCACTCATTTCACCTCCAAATTGAATGATGTCTTTTGTAAAGGTCTCCTAGGATGTAGGCACCCAAAAACCAACACCAAGTACCAGCAAATTTCAACTTATAACATCTTGCACAAATCCCAATGCTCTTAGAAAAGTACGGCCCTCCTTGGAGGGGCGATTTTCATTTAAAAATTGGACTCTTCAAAATAAATTCCCAAATTAAACATGAAGGGTCGCCCAAGGTCAGCAAAAGGAATGATGAAGTACCCAGAACCAAATTCAAACTGGAAAATAAGCTATGAATCAAAATCACCTTCAGCTGTAGATGAACCAACAACCCAAAATTGCCAAAAACTCCAAAGTTCTTCAATCAAACACGAAATTGGACGAAAGGCTAGGAGGTAGACATCCTCGAAGCAAAATATCAATTGTAATTCCGACGGCATAACTTTAGCATAATTTTCATGGATACCAATGCTAAAGCAAAGCATTCATTTTATAGAAGAGTAGAAGACTCTTCAATTCCTCAAGAATGTATGCCAATAGTCACATGAGACTCTTCAAATTTCCAAAATAAAATAAACCTTCAAATGGTGTCCCTTTTGCAAGAATATAATTTTCACTTTATTTAAAACAACTCCTCAAAGTGTGGCGTCCTTTTTTCCCAATGCATTTAATACTTTAAAAATAATATTTAAAGCATATGAAGGCGTCCCCCTTCATGACCACCTTTTAACACAACTTTATGAATTTGTTCTCCTAGGCCAAGGGGTCAACTGCAATTTAAAACATTAATGCCTTTATTTATGAAATTCACCAAATAAACTTCTAGAAGCCAAAACTTGAATTCAGATAATTGCTCCAACTAGAAAACTGTTCTTGAAAGATAACAATCTTCATACTGCCAAAATTAGAATTTACTATAAATAGTAAACTCCCTGAAAATCCATAGAACCTCAAAACTGGAAACCCTAATTTTTCCTCAAACGAGCCTACAAGCTTCTAGAATAGGCTGATGAGTGATAGAATAGATTACTGATGAGAAGGGGGCATTACAGATTCCTATGTGTGAATATTGCTTAGATCATTCAAAGGCAGAGCAGAGTGTGAAGAAGAGTGAAGAAGTGTTCATGTTCTTAACTGGAACTATAATCAGGCATTAGTAGATGTTATTTTCTCAGTTCAAATTATGATGTATATAATCAGAACCTTTATGTAAGACAGTGTGTCTTCCTTTGTAATTGAGCAATGAGCTCCAGGTAGTGTGCCTGAATGCATGTGCATTCCCCATTATATTTCCTTATACTTTTAACAAGGTATAATCTTGTGGACTAGCCTCCACCATGTTTTTTCCCCTAATAGGGTTTCCACGTAAAAATCTTGGTGTTATGTGTGTTTTCTTTCATTGATTAATGATCGGATCTGAGAATAAGGTTAATAAATTTTAATAAGTTTAAAATTATGTGACAAATTATTCACCCCCCTCTCAGTTGTCTATCCTTGTGTTGCCAACAAATCTATCCTCCATCTTTGGTGTTAACAGGATGTATCCTTCCTAATCAAACCACATCAATCCCATCCACCCTTTTGATCCTATGGAAAAGGACATTTGAAATTTATTGTGATCTTGTGATGCTTTTGGATTTTGTTTATCATTTGAGCTTCCTATTATACCTTTTCAGGGTCGCCATGATCCATTATATCATGGTGCACTTTGACTAGTAAATATAGGGGCATATCTTGATCTTTTGTTTGTTCTTATCTTCTTGGTTGTCCCATGTAGTACCCACCAAGATCCCTATGGTCTTGCATTACGTTGGGGAATCCTTTGTGCTTTTGGTTATCCTAATACCTGGCCCGACCAAAGCCCTTGTGGCTTTGGGGTGTTGGGATAGCCTTCCTGTCTGTTGTGTTTTTTTTATGCATTTGACACTAATCTTCCTTGGTTCCTCATACCCTGGCATATTTTGTCTTATGCTATAGCAAAATTTAGTGCTCCTAAAATGGTAAAATGGCATTAGTATTGCATTTCATTTATCCCCGTCCATTCCTTCCCTAGCCTATGGTTAGTGATTTTGGTTGTGCAAATGCTCATCTCCCATATTTTCTTCATATCAGGATTCCTATGGTTTTGACAGGTACTGTACCACACCCATCATCATTCATCCCTATACAATGCATTGTCATACTTATCATTGTTCACTTAGGTTCATTATCCATTGCATTATCATTATCATGTTCATTTTAAGTTGTTTAGATTAATCTAGATTGGTTATTCTAAGCATATTAAGTTCATTTCATATCATTTCATTTCATCTCATTGCATTATCATTATCATGTTCATTTTAAGTTGTTTAGATTAATCTAGATTGGTTATTCTAAGCACCGTAAGTTCATTTCATATCATTTCATGTCATTGCATTATCATTATCATGTTCATTTTAAGTTGTTTAGATTAATCTAGATTGGTTATTCTAAGCATCTCAAGTTCATTTCATATCATTCCATCTCATTGCATTATCGTTCTCATGTTCATTTTAAGTTATCTAGATTAATCTTGATTGGTTATTCTAAGCATCTTAAGTTCATTCCATTCCACTATCATTTCATTGCATTATCATTTTAGGTTGTTTACAGTTATTCTAAAAATATTAGTTCACCTCACTGCATACATTGCATTACATTACATTCATCACATCCATCCATAACATTATCACATATGCATACATCACATTTTTCATTCATTGCATCCCATTACATTTTCATGCCACAATCAAATCATAATAATATGCTTGGAAATTTTTCCCACTAAAATTAAAATTAAATTGATTGTACAATGTACAAAATAGATATCTATGTGATATGAGTTGATTGGCATTCTGGGATCACATTTGTTGAATCAATCACAAATATTTTTGAACACATCCATTATAGGAATAAGTTTTTCATCCACACATATTCATCACCACTTGCATCACAAACCATTAGTACCACATCCATGACATACATCATAAAATCATAAATCATCCATCACATCATACATCACAAAGTGTTAGACATAATGCATTTAATCCATATCATCCACATAAATCATCATAATCACATCCATTCATCTTGATCATAATCATCATACACATGAGCATAATAAACATCCATCCCATAATAACCACATGGTGTCGACAATGTCTATCACATATCATATATATCAAAAAATATATAATGTCCATCATATGTCCATCATAATCCATAATAAAAAAAACCATAAGAGTCCATCATAAAAAAAACCATAAGATTCCATCACAAGTCCATAAAAACATAACATAACAAGTCCATCATAGTGTCCACCAAAATCCATCAAATAAGATACAAGTATAGAGCTCTAATCAAGCACAGGGGCTACATATCTTGAATGAATAAAGAAAAAAGAATCAACGAAACAATCTCTAAATCTATTGAAATAATTTGTAGCCTTTGTCTTTGTATACGGCCCATCCACTCTGCACTTGTCAAAATCTGAATCATGTCTCTTTATCTCTCCTGTCTACCCTATGTTGCCTCCATCTAATCTCTAGGGGGAGTATGGGACTAAACCTCTTCCTCTGGGGGGAGTCTCACGGAAGTTGTTGTATCCCCCTGTATGTGTGGCCCTTGAGTGAGATGGTGTGGGCATATGTGGGACTACTCTAACATATGGCGAGACCCTTTGTGCTACATCTGGGATGGGCTAATGATAAGCAAGCATGTAGTAAGCAACCTCTATCCTGGTATCGACCACCTCCATTGCATGTCCTCTTGCCAAGTCCCGCTCTATCTAATATCTATCTCGTAGCCCAATGATGTGCCTCTTAGGCCATCTGCATCTGATCCACCTGTGCATGCAACTGATATATCTGATGTGATGTTGCATCTCGCTCCCCCTGTAGTGCGTGTACCTGGGCCTCTGCTATCTTTTCCCTCTCTAGCAATCCCCCTGTATCCCCCATCGTCACCTAGCACACCCTGATTTATCCCAGAGCTCATCTCTCTCTCCTCATCTCCTCCAATCCCATTTGTAGCTCTGACACCTGTCTCCTTAGATAATCTCTCTGTGAGCCTCCTGTACCCTCAGTTATGCCTCATCTACTAGGGCCCTATAATCCTTGTCTCCCTTCCTCTACAGAGCCTATAATCTATCCACCTTTGTCTGCATCCTATACCGATCTACCTCTGACTCTCTCAGTTTGTGCTCTACAAATCCTAGCCTGGCTAGGGCTCCTGTCAATAATATAGTGGGATCCTCTAGCAGTGGTGGCATGTATGGTACCATCGCTAGTGGGTGTATAGCTAGGGCATCCTCATCCACCTCCATGGCATGCTCCTCTCCCCTTCCCTGTTGCATCTCCACACCCCCTCTCCTCCTCCTCCTATGTGGCCTAGCTAGCTCTCTCTCATCATTGGATTTGAATCCCAGGGCTCCCACAATCGGTTGCATTGTCGTGATCCACCCTAGTCTCCCCTCTACCCACCATGCAAAGTATCGTACGATGGTACCTGCATCTACTATCCCTCCTCTCCATGGGTACTATGTCAGTGAGACTATATCCCACATTTTTCATGCATACTCGGTTGTAATAAGCTCTCCCCATATTGTTGTTGGCTCCCTGGTGATCCGCTAGAACCTCTATGGTCCTACAAGAATATCTTGTTGTATCCCAAACTGCCTGGCAACCCTATTCGGTCTGTGCAGCTCCACAATATATGGATCCTATCTGACCAGATAAAAAACTGAAAAGAAGTAACCCCTCCATCTACTCTCATCATTTCTCCATATGGCAAACCATCACCCTAGGTAAGATCTCCATGTGATTTCCTCTACCCTCAATCTATCCAGTCTCCTCCACCATGTCTCCAAATCACTCACATCCTAGTAGTGAATCCTCTAGCCATACTCTATCCCCCACTAGTAAGCCATGGGAAATGTCTCATCTCTCACACCAGCAATAAGAATATCTGGTCATGCAACACTTATGTGCTCCCAAGCCCACACCTATAGCAGTGTCACATGGGTGATGCTCAATGCTTGTTTGTAACAGATGATGTACATGCCCTAGTACAGCTGGGCTAGCATGTACGCTCCCCACGTAAACTCCCCCTCTTGCCTCTCCACAATGTGTCTGACAACCTCAATCACCTTGAGGCTGTAGAAGTGTCCACTCTTGTCCGGTAACAAAATCTTGTTGATTAGGCCACAAAAATACAATGGTAGTGTTGGTATCTCCAACCCCAAACAAGCATCTAGATCCAACTCCCTCCCCTAGATGGGTAGCTCAATAGGTCTAAATATAGCCCATAGGCTCCTGTCCACCACCTAGCTACATGTCCAACTAACCAAGTGCCCTTGGATGGGAAGTCATAAAATCCTCCAAACGTCCTCTAGAGTCATTGTCATCTCCCCTATTGGGAGATGGAAGGTAGAAGTATTTGAGCTCCAATGCTTTATCAATGTGGTTAGTAGTCCCCGTTGTGCTCAGATGTTGGGATACCCCAACGTGTGTAGTAATCTCACCTGTGCTAACGATCCATGGTCCTAAGCATTCATCGCCCTCTATGTCACCTATAGAACCATTGAGTGCCTCTCGCGAGTCCTCAATGTCTCAAAGTTATACATCCATACATAAAATATTGTCAATCTTCCAAAGTTTCATCTCTCTTCTATCATTTTCTATCCCTCCCTTGGTTTGGAAAATTCACCTCTGTGCAAGGAAAATTTTCCCTTTTCCCTGTCCCGTGTGTTCACCTATCTAGCTAGCATGCTCGCCCCTTTGTCATTTTTTTGTGAGTTCACCTATTTCATATGCAAACTTGGCCCTTTCTTGCCCAGGCACGAATCCACCCGTCTTGTCCTCAAAGGAAAATTCACATTCGCCTTTTTTCCCCAAGGGGTGATTTTGCATCCACCCCTGTGTCTTTTTTCCCCCAAGTGGTGAATTTTCATTTTCCCTTTTCCCAAAAAGGCAGATTCACATTCGCATGTTTTCCCTTTGGTCGAAATCATGTTAGCCTTTTCTTGGTTTTGGCGAATTCGCATTCGCCTATCCTGATGCACACCCGCCCTTGTGTTGTGCAATCTTTCCCTTTTCTTAGAAAAGCAATTTTGCAATCGTCCCTCCCCCAGTGTGCCCATCCCTGTGATGCACCCATCCACCCCTTTCTTCACTGATCCCTCTGGACGGGAAAATTTTCCTTCCGGATGGGTGAATACACCCATCCGTGGTGAACTCGTACCCTAGCTACCCAACCTAAAGTTGAACAATGTGCATAAATTCAAATCAAAATCACAAGCATCGGATCAGAGTCCTACCTGGTGTGGTATCGCTTGATAGTAGTAGAACTGTCACACCTCCTCACCTTGGTGGATTAGCTCATCATCCATGACACCTCGTCATGGCTCCTGTCAGCCATTCTCATCACTCGCTTTATCTCTCTCTCTTTCATCTAGTCATCCGCCAAGTGTGCAAATGAGCATTAGGTGAATAGTAATTGTTCAAAATTACTATTTATAATTTGAACTTTTTGTACCTAATTAGCCTCTTAATTTTGGGTAATTTTTACCCTTTAATTAGCCTTTTATTAATTCATTCATCCCTTTTCTTCTGAGGGCTGCCATTTGCACCCTGTTTATCTCTTTCCCTCTATTCAAAAGCCATTTTTCATGGTTTTTTGCACTCTATCGCGTGGTACCCTTCATTTCTCCATATTGAGATGGTGCTCGAGACCCCTTTTCTTCCCCATCTTCCCTCTCAAGGGGGCATACCCTACCATTTTCCTCCATCCTTCCATCCTGTCCACTTTCCTATGACACTGGGGAATCGTCTAACATTCTTTTCTTCTATCGAGTCATCTGTGTTTTATTTTTCTTCAAAACACTATTACTCTAATAGTATTTCGAAGAGGGGAAAAATGTAGAAACTTCAAGTTGACCACTCCCATATGGTCATATTCACCCTTGCATTCCTCTATTTCACCTCCCTCAGCCACATTAATTAAATAATTTATTATTTGATTAATATTATCCTGCAGCCTAATGTCCCTAAGGTATTTAATAAATCAGTTAAATACCTTATCCCCCTTTCATCTCCATATTAAATAAATACCCCAATTTGTTTAATTTGGTCACTTTACCCCAAATTAATTAAATCTATTTTTAATTCATCCTTTTTCTCTCTCCTCATGACACATCCTCCATAATTCTCTCTAATCCAGATTAATCTGTGATTAGGATGTACACATCCTTAATCATCATTAGGGTCACATCCTCCATCACCTCCCACTTGCCTCTAATTTGTCATTAATTTTTCTAATAAGGTATTTGCACAACCTTAATCACATGATTAGCCTAACCTAATCTCCATGCCATTTATGGCATGTGTTCTAAGTCAACCTTATTAAATGCTTTATCCTTTTGGAGAAGGCACCCCTTCCCCATGTTAATTTTTAATTTACATTTAATCTCCCAATGCATTTTAAGGAATTTAAAATTCCTTCTCCCATCCCCATGAGGATTTTTGAGGAATTTTTAATTCCTCACATGCCTTCTCAAGCATATGTGGACAAGGACCTCCTTTATGAGGAGATCTTGTCCCTTCCCAAGGTACAGCATAATACATCCATGTTATCTCCACATCAACATACCTTTTCCATCTCATCTGCCACATGTCAAGATGTGAGGGCTTGTGAGTCCTCAACTCACCCTAGCCCTTAATCTCATCCACCTTGGCTCAATATGGGCCCTCCATTCATTTAGAGGCACTTCCCCTAAAAATGGTGGAACTTCTCCCATTTGCACTATCCAAAATCAAGCACACTTAACATTCTAGCACTCAAGAATCCAAGCATCCTCCATTGTTGCAGCCATCATAGAGCTCTCATCTTGCATCCATTCAACTACTCACATCCACCATTGCATTCATCTTCACCTTAGCATCATTTAGAGCATCATTTTGAGCCATTTTTCCACTAAGGAGCACACATATCAAGCAATCAAACGACTAATTGAGACCATCATCTAAACAAGGTAAAATTTTTCAATTTCATTGTATTTTGTTTAGATTAAACTAGCCCAATCTTTAGGTGATTTTTTTTGTGTTTTTCCTTTGTTGCATTAGTTATTTTTTGCATCTTAGGGTAGAAATTTCACATTGCGCACACCATGGATCCACATTGGTCCAAATTTATAAGTTCAAGGTGGAAAATTAGGAGATAAATGGTAAGGATGGTGGTGGAAAAGATGGAAATAGGTGTGAGCACAAAACCTACACAAACTAACAAGAGATCATCAAATAAGAGTCAAACATATTAGAAAAGCAAATCTAATACTCCCAATGAAATTCTTTAGCCAAATTCAAAAGAAAACATGAAAATAACAAGAAATTGATGAAGATAACATGTTACTCAAATTGAACTAGCCAAACCTCTATCCCATAGGGGGAGTGGTGCTCCTTTGATGTGGAAAGAAGCCCTTTCCCAATCCCTTTGATAATCTTGATGATTTTTTGATGATCCAAGAGTGAAATTGACTATAATCTAGCTACAATGCTTAATGATGAAAAGCTATGGACTCAAATGACTATAATGGAAATGCATGAATTTGTGGATCCATATTATGAAAAGGATGTCTCTATTTATAGAAGCCAAGGGTTGAAGAATGGATGAAATTGGTGAATGTGGGATAATTTAAGAGCCAATGAGAATGTGACAAGTGTCAAAATTCTATTGGAGGAAGTTGGAGCACATTTTGGGAAATGTGTGAGTGGAGTATGTAAGAGAAGTAAATTTTGTTGGTTGGGAATTTGAAATTGGTGTAAGAGGATTTGAAAGGTTGTAAGAGAATTTATTGTAAATGTAAAAGGATGTGATAGGTTTTTGAAAAACTTTGGAGGGAAATTGAATGAGAGGTTGTTGAGAGGAATATTCCTTGGAATATGCCTTGGTGAGGTAAAATAGATGAATTAAATAATTAATTGAAATTATTTTCGTGTGCAACCTAGTTAGTTGACCATGAGTTGATTTAACTCTTGAGGAGTTAAAAGCTCTGGAGGATTTGATAATGATGATTAGAAAGTTGATTTAGGATTAATTGATCCAGAATTAATTAATTGGAGTGAGTTAGGAGATGTGACATTTGATTTGATTGATTTTTTAATCAAATGAGAGAATTTAATTAAATGTTTTGATTTAATTAAATAAAATGAATAATTAGTTAGAAGGATGAATTAATCAATAAATTTAATTATTTGATTAATAGTTGAATTTGTTGATTTTAATTAAATAATGTTGATTATTCAATTAATTGATCAATTTGAAGTGATTTAGGAAGAAATGGTGTTAGTTGATTAGAATCAGATGCATAGTATCAATTAGGACATTTTACATGTTTACATTTTGGCCCTCTTTGAAGCAAAGTACCTACTGTGTTGGTTCAAAGAATAACACTGCCATGATCAAAATTCAAAAATTTCCTAATTTTCGGATGCATCACTACTACCCCAGCAAAAGAAATTATGTTGCTACACTACCCCCTCGAGAGATCGGGAAAAATTTTAATTTTTGGGTCGAGCTCGCAAAAAAGATACAATGATTTAGGAGTGGAAAATAGCCCACAGGACGCAAATTTAGGCTTACGACGATGAAAACAGATCAAAACGGGCTTTGTTAAGGAAAAAACAGATTAAATGGGTTCAAAAGCCCTAAAAAATACCCAAAAACCCTAAAATTTTGCATAAAAGGGGTTAAGAGGGTCATTTTCAAATCATTTGTTCACTTGACCTTTAGAGATTGTGATGATTTTTCTCTAAGGTGCTGACGGAATGGTTGCTCACGTGCTTCCCAAACATTGGACGGATCAAGTTTGTGTGTTCCGATAGCCTTAGGATGCAGGACCCCCAATATTCCTTTCGAAACTTTTCTCGTTTTGCATGTTTTAGTGCATTTATTAGGGGTCTTTTAGGTGGACCAAAAATAGTCCCTTAGGGTGTCACTTTTGTCACAGGCGGCATCACTTTTGCAGATGTCAACATGTGTTTGCATTGGAGCGTTGCGTGGGGCAAGATGGTTCCAGAGTCATGCAAAGAATTTTGGCTCGCCTTTGCAATATGGCGTCGCATGACCGTAGGATATTTTGTCGTTGCACGGAAATGTCGACTCGCCTTTGGAGAACAGTGTCACTTTTGATTACAACACCACATTTTCAAGATGCAGAGTGTCACTTTTGCAAATTTTACATCACCTTTGTCATGCTGACCCACTTTTTCTTTTTGAAGGATTTTTTAATTTTGAAAAGGCATCCTTTTAGCGAATTTTTGATGTTTTGTGTGTTTTGGTTGTAGGAGGTCCTACCGGTGCTCCATTCAAAGGAGCACAAGAGTCAGTTCTTGCGCAGAGCAAGACATTTGTTAGACCAAGCCCTATTTTTCCTTGGCGCAATCAAATTCAGACACATTGATTAGATGCCCAAGGTGCGGACGCACCTTGCGATGATGATAGCACTGGTTGAGAGATGTTGGAGTGAGACCTCTTCATTCCACCTACCGACTGACGAGGCCAAAGTCACCTTGGAGGACATATGGCAGATATTGAGGATCTATATTCATGGGGAGCACATTATTTATGATGTCAAGGCCGATGGTGACACCATCTTCCAATTGTTTGGCATCGATTCATATAAAGTTGACAACAACCAGATAGACATTCACCAATATGAGGGGATTGCCCCTGATTTGACTTTGTTTTTTAGCGCACTAATCTCAGGAGTCCTTGTTCCCAACTGGCGAGCCAAAGGATGCATCATTGGATGGGGGACATTTGGTCTTGGATGATGGAGGACATGACCGTCTACGCTTGGGGGCCAATTGTCCTAGCCTTGCTATACCATGATATGCATTAGGTTGTATACAGTAGGGCCCACAGCATTGGAGTGGGTGTTACCCTTCTTCACATGTGGGCCTATGAGCACATTTCCATTTTGAGGCCATAGATAGCAGACGTCTAGACTGACTATGATGATCCTATGACATACAGATACGGGGGGATGACCACCCTTCACTTCAGAGGTATTATAGGCATCCCGCACTAGAGGCGTGTTCTGGATGAGATGACATTTTTCTGGTGGAGGCCTTGGCTCCACTTTCCTAGATGGAATGATGATGATGATCATCTCTTCTACTATCGGAAGTCTCAATATATGTAGGGATAGGAGCACTATATGGTCAAGTGGTACCTCCTAGATAGGGTTGTTCACCAGTTCAAGGAGGTGCAGGATGCACCCAATGATACATAGAGAGCCATTTTTTCTCACAGGACCAGAGAGGTAGCATGGGGACAAAGGATCCCACCTCAACAAGTGATTGATGACTTCAGACAGTTGGTCATGGTGCCATGAGTATACTTCAATGGTCTCGTAGATGTAGAGACCATCCAGGCTTATGATGCATATTGGTGGGATCATGCCCCGATTTGATTGACCTTACTAGTTGTGCCAACTGTGGCGACAGGACAGGTTAGAGGACCCAAGATTGGACAGGTTCCACGTTAGCTAGGAGATCAGCCACAAGATGGACAAGATGGGGGTGGGGATCATGATGGAAAGATCCCACCATTGGTGCCACCTGTAGGATAGAGTCCATCGGTCCAACCACATTAGCATCCATACATGCCACCCCCACAATAGATAGTAGCACTATAGGTACAAATTTAGGTTTTGACAGGGTAGCTTCAGCAAGCCCAGGCATAGATTCAAACATTGGTCCAAGAGAGGGACCAGGCTCTGCAGGAGGTGACGTAGGAGACCAGATGAGGTAGGATTTAGATATGGGCTTAGCACTAGAGATAGGACAGAGGCAGTAGCTAGAGGCTGCAACATAGTAGATACAGGGATAGGTCATGGTCTCGGCCGAGATGTATGGCCAAGTGATGCAGGAGGCCTCGTATTACAAGGCAGTGTACTACAGAGCTATGGCACAGGAGTGGTGGGAGATAGATTTCTCCCACCAGAACCCCTCGTGCAAGCACATCAGGGAGACCATCAGGGTCTCACCATCAGATTCGAGGCAGCCATCATGGGGATAGACAGAGCGAGGGAAGATCGAGATATTGATAGTACCCTTGGACACACTTTTTTGTACAACCCAATTTATGATGTGTATACATTCATTAGCTAAGTTTTTTGACTAGCCTCTTGTATATTCGATGATGATACCACATATTTGATTCTGATGTATCATGACATTTAGCTTTTTTGATAAATATATGAGGTGATTTGTGATGCGTTTATATGATGTGATGTTTATTTTATTTTACGTGATGTGCATATATGTATGGATGGATGCATGTAATGTTTATACTATGATGTTTTATGCTTTATGATGTGATTTGATATTACTGATGCATGATGGATCTATGTGGATACACTTTATATGTGATCGATGCAGATGTATTCATGTAACGCAAGGATCTATTCCATTTCCTTTTTCAGTATCTTTTTTGTGCGTGATATGATGATGCAATATGTATGATGCAAAACGTGGTGGTATTAAGAATGCTTATGCAATGAATGTTTTATGCAAATGTATGGTTTATGAGATGCATAGAATAACCAATCTATATTATGATGGATGAAAATGCAATGAGATGATTGATGTTTCCTATTATGATGATATGCATAGTATGTTGATGGTTTCTGGATGCAGGGTAGATGCATATATAGATGTTTTTATTTTTGAATGTCATGATACCATGTTAGTATTAGTATATGGAAAGATAGAAGAAACAGAAATCAACCCTTCACTTCAAGATGATGTTAGAACAGGATGATAATGATGATGATTTCTTATCAGAGATTGGACACATAAAGAGCTTACTTGCCTTATTTTTTATAACACACATAGATACGATGCATCAAGGTATAAAGAACCAGGATGGCGTTGTACCTAGTGCGATGGACTTTGACTTAACAATCAGATATGAGTATCCTTGTTCACACCATGTATACAAGACCCTATTAGGATGTAGTTTAGCTATTTCAAACATCTCATACCAAAGAATAGAAAGGAAAAAACTTCCCAGGTAATGGTCAACAAGACATCCAAAACACCCTCCCTACAAACCAAACAAAGTAAGCATGACCAAACTTATATTACAAGAATATCCAACAAGCATAGTAGACAAAAGATAATGATCAATGCCCCATTCCTTTCTCTCTATTTTTTTATTAGACATCATCGAGAGGTCATTGGAATGAGTGCAATAAGATAAATCATCAAGACAAAGATCAAGCAAACAAACAAGCTAATGTTCTTTATACCTCTAGCCAAGACTAAACTATGGTGATGCATGATGTTGATGTCCATTGTAGGAAGGATGCATCCTAGGACATGATGATATTAGATGATTTTGGAACTTAACTGGATGATGGGCTATTAATACCAAGAGTTTACCAACTTGTTTACCTATTGACCTAGACTTGAGACCCCGATCTTTGAGTTTTCACTTTCAATATGCTATACTTGTTTCTGATTGTTTTACCAACGGTTGGGAGTGACAATCATTTATTATGAGCGGATGTTTATTGCAGGTGAATGTGAAATGGGATTGATGATTTTTGGGTTTTTTGAATGTTTTTGGTGTTTTGAAATGTTTTGAGGTTATTTTTTGGTATTTTTTTAGGATGTTTTACAAATGCTTCGATTTTCAAATTTTCCAATGTTTTTGGTGTTTTTCGAGATTTTGACCAAGAACCTAACCTAAGGACCTATCCTAGGGGCCTCGAGGGCTAATAAAATATTAGCCTTACCTACGTTATATGCATAAAGACCACGTAGTTTGACTGACACAAACTCATTTATTGATGAGATACAAACATGTACATATTGCCTAGTTTATTGTGACGAACTCCTAAAGGACTGACATAAGGTGTCTCAGGGGCTAATCAAAGATCAACCTTGCCTACGTTTAAAGCTCAAAGACCCGTAGCTCAACACGATGACTCTATTTTTTGACTTTTTGAACTATTTTTGGATTTTTGATATGTTTTGGATGTTTTTGGGTTTTCTGATTTTATGAATGTTTTTGGATTTTTTGATTTAAGGAAGATTTTAAGAATATACACAAATATGATCCAATGTAGGTATAAGAACATGCCCCCAACGTGATGTGATAGACTACTCCGATATAGGCAAGAAAAACTAACCTTAGGAATGTGCCAAGTAGTTCTAGGAAGGATCATGATGCAAACACATGATCAAGCCATGATGCAAACGTGGGTGGGTGTCAAAAGGATCAATGGAATGCAATGGATGAATGATGCAGAAAAAGCCGTAGAGATCATGGTGGATAGAAAGTGCTTATTTATGTGAGGCACTTGTTTGTCAATTTTTCACCAAGGTACTTGCCCAAAGCACCACGGAAGTGGTTTTCACTAGAGGAATTTTTTTTTTTCTTTACTGTTTTCAATCCTTTTCTAATTTTTTTTGGATTTTTTTATTTTTTATTTTTTCATATTTTTTGGATTTATACCTTGCAAGCTTAGGCATAAATTTTTTTGAGATGGGAGCTGTTGATAGGCTCCTACAGAGGCTCACCTTCAAGTGTAGATAGCTAATATGCTCCTAATTTAGAACTTGTCATGATGATGAAGCATCCCAACTAATTGGGTTCAAACTTTCCCTTGTTGTTTGGATTTGGTACATTCTTCTAATTCTCCTTCAACACAAGCTCTCTGACTTGAAAGGTTTGACTCCTTATCTTCTTGTTGTAGCTCTTCTTGAGACAGTTCTGATAGAATTGTAAATGGTTCAAGGCATCTATGTGCCGCTCATCCAGTATCTCTAGCTTGTTCAACCGTGACACCCAATATTCTTCATCAGTAATGAGATTATACAATGATATTGTTAAGGATGGGAGCTCGATCTCAATGGGAAGGATGGATTCTAATCCATCGAATAGGGAGGAAGGGATTGCACCTATTGGTGTGCAAATACTCATTCGGTAGGCCCATAAGGCAGGATTTAGCTATAAGTGCCAGTCACGACCAACTTCATTGATTGTTTTCTTTAGAATTTTCAAAATGGTTTTATCCATAGCCTCAACTTGGTCATTACCTTGGGGGTAATATGGGGTGGAGAAGTGATGTTGGATGTTAAATTTTTGGCATAGTTCTTAAATATCCTGGTTTTTGAATGGTGTCTCGTTATTTGAGATAAGATTTTGTGGGACATCGTAGTGGCAAATGAGGTAGTTCAGGATGAACTTGGAAATTTGCTTCTTTGTGATGTAGGTCATTGGAATGGCCTCTACCCACTTCTTGAAGTACTTAGTGGTGGTGATAATGAACTTGTGTCCATTGGATGAGGTGGGTGTGATTTTACCAATGAGATCAAGTCCCAATTGTGAAAAGGGCCAAGGTGTTATAATCGGTTGGAGCTCCTGAGCTGGTGCATGGATGAGATCTCCATGTTCACATTGCAAACACTTTTGGACATAGTTGTGGGATTCCTTCTCCATCGTAGGCTAGTAGTACCCAGTCCTCAGTAGTTTCTTAGCCAAGGTCATACCACTCGAATGTGATCCACAAATTCCATCGTGTACCTCCATTAAAGTAGTCAAATCTTCCTTAGGGTTAAGGCATCGCAATAGGGTTCCTTTGATACTCCTACAGTATAGGGTGTCTCCTAAGATGATGAAATGAGATGACTTCTTGACAAATGTTCTCTTAAGGTTCAGGGTGGTATTAGAAGGGAGGACTCCTATTTTCAAGTAGGTGTATATGTCGTGGTACCAAGGCTAGGACCAATGATTTCACACACGAACTCAAACTCTAGTACCTTGAATGCAGGTATGAGAAGCTGCTCTACCAAGAATTCATGTTTATGGACATTGTGTGGGATATCCAATAGCAATCTGATTGTTTCCATAGCATCAACTGCTCTGTTGTGTGCCCTTGGTATTTGCTCAAATGTGATGTCAATGAAGAATTCCTTGAGGCTTTCCACCAATTTCTTGTATGAGGTCAATTTGTCATCCTTCAATTGGTATTCATCATGACTTGTTTGATGATAAGCTACAAGTCCCCATAGACTTTTAGTGCCATAATCTACCATTGTACTACAATTTTGAGTCCTATGACAAGAGCCTCATACTCTACAATGTTGTTGGTGCAAGGAAAAGACAACTTATATGACTTTGGTATGCAATCTCCTTGTGGTGTGATGAAGAAACTCCCGCTCCTGGCCCATATTGTGTGTAGGATCCATCAAAATATACTTTCCAATGATCTTTCGCACTTAGGTTAAAGATTGACTCATTGAGAAACTCTGATATCAATGGGTTCTCTGAATATATCAGTGCCTCTACCATTTGGTCTGCAATTACTTTTCCTTTAATGGCCTTCCGTTCTACATATTCAATGTCATGTTCTATCAGGATCATGACCCATTTACTTGTTTGTCTTGTGAGAATTGCCTTGGAAAATAAATACTTGAGAGAATCTATCTCGGCAATAAGTTTTATCTGATGAGCCAACATAGTGTTTGAATTTTTGTGCAGCGAACACTACTGCTAGGCAAGCCTTCTCAATGAATGTGTAATTCAGCTCATGTCCCACCATGGTTCCACTGATGTAGTAAATAGCTCTCTCTTTCCCATTTTCATCATGTTGAGCTAAGAGAGCACCAAGGGCTATTGTTGTTACCAATATATACAGGATCAATGGCTTGTTCAGAATTGATGGCATAAGGATTGGTGGTGTTAGCAAGTACTCCTTGATCTTATTGAATGCTTTATCACATTTCTTGTCCCATTTGTATGCTACTCCCTTGTGGAGTAGATAAGAATATGGGATAGCCTTATCTACTAATTGTGCTATAAACTGGCGAATGGATTGGAGCCTTCCTTGCAAACCCCTTAACTGCTTTAATGTTCTTGGTATTTCCATCTCGAGAATTGCTTTCACTTTGGTAGGGTCTATTTCGATTCTCCTCATAGATACAATATACCCTAGGAATTTTCCTAATTGCACACCAAAGACACTTCTCGAGATTGATCCTAACCTTGTATTCTTCTAGCCTGTCAAAGATGGAGCTCGGTGCTGCTATGTGATCCTGACGCTTTCTTGACTTAGCTAATATGTCATCCACATAGTTTTCCATATTTTTGTGAATCATGTCATGGAATATTAGTGTCATATCCCTTTAATAGGTAGCTCCTACATTTTTCAGCCCAAATGACATCATGTTCAAGCAGTAGGTTCCCCATGGGCAGGTGAAAGTTGTTTTGTGTTGATCATCCTTAGCTATCATGATCTGATTGTACCCTAAAAGTCCATCCATTAATGATAGCATTCCATGTCCTATTGTCATATCCACAATCATGTTTATATTTGGGAGAGGGAAATCATCCTTAGGACATGCTTTGTTTAGGTCTCTGAAGTTAATGTAGATGTAGATGCCCGCAGTGGCCTTAGAGACAGGTACAAGGTTTGAAACCCATTCTAGATAATCAATTAGTTGTATGAAGCCAACATCAAGGAGCTTCTGTAATTCAAGTTTGACTATTAATGCTATCTATGGATGCATCTTTCTCCACTTTTGTCTTACTAGTTTTTCCTCTAGATAGACAGCTAGATGGTCAACCACAACCTCTAGATCAAGACCAGACATGTCAGCATAGGTCCATGCAAAGTTTACCTTTCTTTCTCTCAGAAATGCAGCTAGAAGTTCATGTTCTTTTGTCAAAAGTGATTTTACATAGAAGGTGATATGTGGTGTTTCTTCAATTCCTAGGTTGACTGGATTGCACTTTTCTACGAAGACTGTTGATTTTTCCTTATGAATAGCACTAAGGGGAAACTTGAATTCCTCATCCTTCGGTGCCTTAGAAAGGTTTTCACCATTGGATACGTCCTTTTTTTTTACTATTTTTGGGTCAGAAAGTGCTACAATGTGGTTTTCACTTAAAGACCTAGATAATACTCTTAAATTTTCAATTTTGCAACTAAAGGATTCAATCGTTTCCCCATAGTATACATGTTTGTCCAACTCAATTTTGAACCCATGTTTATAATCTCCACATGGTAGAGTATCCTATAGTCCCATGAATTCTGAGAGAGCCTCATTTTTTTTTAACGTGTCCAAGATCGGTGGTCCTCGTTGGTCATAATCAATGAGTTGGGGTAGACAAGTTTTAGCTCATTGGTCTGGTTACTTGGTTCAAAAGATAAGGTATTGATCATGAAAAGAGAGGAATCCTCGAATAACATGGGTAAGTTAGTGATGGGGTCCTCATCACATACATCAGTTATATCAAAGGTAAAGTTATCTAAAGGTAAACCTATGGATATCGGTAACTGAAGAGGAGCTTTGACTTTTTTAACTGGGGCACCTTTTCCATGTATGGTTATCTTTGGAGGGGTACATCTAAAGCCAATATTCTTCATACACTTCTTAGGAATGATAGGTTCTAGTAGGTTGTTATCATTTTTCCAAAGCTTTTCATTTTTGTTATAGCCTCATCCTTGCATTAACTGTAGTCCTTTGTTGTTATTGTCCATGGGAAGATCACGTATGGGCCTTTCATCTTGATACAATAAGCTTGATATATCCCTCTCATCTACACTTCTTGACTTAGGTCCCCCCATCTTTTGAATCTAGCGGGGTATACTTTGAAGGTTTGAGATGATGTGTCAATCGGTTGGGGTTGCCCCTGAGATCGAGGAGATTGAGGTAACTCTCCTATTACAAAGGTACTCTTTTTCATTTTGTAGTCCCCACACCCATTATCTTGGATAATGACATTAATATCAGAGATGTCTAGAATGGAGGGTGTCTTTGTCTCAGAAGTGGAGGCTAAGGTAGATGGGTCTATATATGGAGATGTGGGTCCCTCATCATTCTTTGGGACTTGAGGGATCTTGTAGTACTTGTCTTCCAGATTCTTGCAATAATAAAATGGTTTAGGATCTCCATGGATTGTGACCTCTTTAGTTTGATGAGGAAACTTGACACATTGATGGATGGTGGATGTGATAGCCTGCATCCCATGGATCCATGGGCACTCTAGGAGGATATTGTAAGGTAGTTCAAGATCAAGGACTTGACATGTGGTTTCCATGATTGTTGGTCCTACTTGAATGGGGAGTTGAATGGTGCCTTGAGACACCCATTCTTGATCATCATATGCCTTGATAGTAATACCCTTACCTTTTTCAATGACGTCTTCAGATAATCCTAGATTCTTTATTAGCATAAGAGTACAAATATTTAGCCCCACACCTCCATCCACCAAAAATATTTTGACTTTATTCTTATGAACTAGGACTTCAAGATGGAGCATGCAGTTATGAGATGGTTTCATTGGGTAGTCCTAATAAGAAAATGTTAGGAGGTGTGGGGTGGTGATATGTCTGACCATAGCTTGGAATTGATCTACATCAAGATCTGTGGGGACAGTGGATGAAGCCAATGCCTTTTCTAGTATTTCCCTATGTCCTAGTGAGATTTTCAGTAACTCCATGATGGAGATATGGGCAGGGGTCTTTTTCAATTGATCCAGGATATTATAACCACTAGGTACTGAATTTTGGATTGGTGGCAGATGCCTTTGGTGGTTGCGATTATCCTAAAATGGTAATTCTACGACCACGTGTGGTGACCCCACAGATGACTTTGGATCCTTTGATGTTAACAACAGTGACCCACTCATCTAAGGATGCAACAACATGGTCATAAACATGGTTCACATTATTATACTTTTCCTTACCATTGTTGTTTCCCTTATTGTGATTTGGCATCAGATTCGTGTATATTTTGAGATCTTGATTTCATGTAGGTTGTTTAATGGTTATGGTTTTTTCATCAATGAGGTCCTGAATCAGATTTTTAAGTCTCATGTAGCTGGTTGTCATGTGTCCTTTAATTTTTTGAAAATTGTAGAGATGTTTCTCATTATACCATGGTGGTTTAACTTGAGGCTCTTGATAATTGTCATAAATAGGGATCTTGATGAGTTTTTCTTGTACCAACTATTGCAAGACAAACTCAATTGGTTCCCTACGTGGCGTGTACTTTTTTTAAGGGGATACTTGTTCCTTGGAGGTGGTCCCCCTTGATTATTCAGGTTATTGACCACTTGATTGTTGGGTTGTTATGATGATGTGTTGGGTTGTGTGTTGTTTTGGTTGTTGACTTGCGGTTGTTGATATGATTCTATTTTTTTCCTTGGGGAATTGATTATAACTTTGACGTCAACCACACCATCGTTAGTGACATTCTTATTCTTTCCCATGTGCAAGGTTTTTCATTGTAACTGGTGGATGGAGGATTGTCTTGATAAGTAGGTGTACCTCCTTGTGCAATAAGGGCTCTTTCTATGTTGAGTGCCTTGGGGATCAACTGGTCATATGTTGTTGATGCATTACATTTTCAGATGGAAGGACAAGGTCCCTTCAAGATTGGTGATGATAGTACATATTTGTTGTTCTTCTAGCATAGTCCACTTGCTCATGTTGGCCTTGGATCGCCATTGTTGTAAGAAGGATTCAAATGTTTCCCCCTTGGCTTGTTTTAGAGTGGATAGTTCTTCTAGACTCATGCCCATGCCTATGTTGAATGAATAGTTTTGTATGAACAAGTCCACAATTTCTTGGAACTTGTTGATTCCGGGAGGAAGGCAGGAGAACCATTCCATTGTTGGGCCAGCCAAACTTTGAGGGAAGAGTCGCATTAGATATGAGTCATCATAGGAAACTTCCATACAATGCACATGGAATTCCCTGATGTGATCTTTAGGATTTCTAGTTCCACGGTACTTGTCAAATTTAGGTATCTCAAACCCTTGTGGGAATGGAACCATCGGCTTCTATCAAATGGCTAAGGGCACAAATTCTCTTATGCTTTTGTTGTTTTTCCCGATTGTAGGTCTAGCACTTGTTATGAGAGCAATTTTATTTGTGCAGACACATCATTTTGCAGATCGGGTGGTAGGATGAATGTGTTGTGGGGTAGCTTGATCGCTTGAGTGATGGGTGGGTTGTTTTGTGTGTTTGTGGGAGGCTGCTGCAAGTTTTTTTGTGCCACCAACACTTGTTGGTATTCCTATAATTATTGTCGTGCCAACAATGCTTGTTGTTGGTCTTGTTGTTGTTGTGCCAACAATGCTTGTTGTTGAGCTTGTAATTGAGCTAATTGTTGTTGTGCTTGGTATTGTTGTAAAGCTTGTTGATAAGCTTGTTGTTGTAACAAAGCTTGCGCTTGAGTTTGTTGCACTTGATATTGAGCTTGTGCTTGAGCTTGAGCTTGTTGGGCAGTTTGTGCAGCTTGGGCAGCTTGTCCGGCTTGTGTTGTTTGTGCAGATTGTGCAACTTGTGCAACTTGGGAGGATTTTTTTTGTTGCAATAAAGCTTGAGCTTGTGCTTGGGCAGCCTGTTGTGCTTGTTGTGCAGCCTGCGTGGCTTGTTGAGCTTGAAATTGTTGGAATTCTTTTTGATAGGCTTGTTGGGAAGCTTTTAGTGTGATGCTATATTGATTTTCCATGTTTGGATTTGGTGGTGGGGGTAGAGGATTCGGAATGGTGTGAGATATTGTGATGAGATTTTGTTGAGGTGGTTGTTGAGGTGTCGTTTGAATGATGATAATGGGTTGTGTGGTGGATGGTACGGTTGATATGCAAGGTCCTTGGGAGACCATATTTATAGATGGTGTAGTGATTGATTGTGTTGTTTGGATTGGTGCCACCTAGTGTTGCAATATCGGCGGCATGCTTGGAGGATTTGGTATGTTGATTTGATTTATGATCAGAGGATTGTTTTGATTTGGTTGATTGATGATTGGAAAAGGTGGTTTCCCTAAACCAAGGATTTGTGTAGATGTTGATGGTAGAGGGGGAAATGGTGGGTAGATGGGTGGTGGATTTTCTTGAGAAAGTGATGATGAGGGATCAAATAGACCCACTTGTCCTTGCGAAGTCATGGGGAGAGAGACTTGTGTATTAAGAGAATATTTCAGTGATGCGGAAAAAGTGGATGGATTGTTGGTGTCATGAAAGATGAGTGGGATGTATGGATGCTTTGGATCTTGAAGAATGGTATTTGGTATTTGGTAAACCCAAGATGGAGTTTGCATCCAAGTCTTGGTTGCTCACAAGGGGATGTGTTTGAAGAGCGTGAAGCAATGAACTTCCCTTGGTAACCATAGGTTGACTTGGAGCATGGGATGATGTTGGTTGTGGGATGGGTTGGATGATGTTTTGAAAAGAAGGTGTGAATGATACTAGTGGCATAATCCCAAGAGGTTTTCCTACAATAGTGCTTACATCAAAATCAAAAGGGAGTTTATCCCCTTCCTTTGCTAATGCAATCATGTATTTTAAAGGATTAAGTCTCATCATTGTGTTGACAATCTTGTGGTTATCTAGATTTTGGACTATCTACATGATTTCGCCTTGAGTCATTCCTAGGACATTGTTGGTGACATCGTCCACTTGGCAACCTCCCTCTTGAAGATCTTGTGGTAGTTGAGGAAGGTTGAGTGGGGGATTGCTAGATCCAATGGGGTTGATTTCAAGTGTAGTTTGACTCTCAAGTCACTTGAAGTGGATGTTTCTTTGTTTGCTTCCATGTTTTTCTTGTGTTGAAATCTAGTTTGGACCATAAAATAAGGATCAACTTTCAGGAATATGGGAGGTAAACCTCTAACTCCTTAGGTTGGTCTAAACTTTAGGTACAAAAAAGAAAATCTAAGATGTTAAGGATCAAATGGTGGTGATGAGATAAATGAAAGATGGATGATATGAATGATTGAACTCTTAAGAACCTTGGAGAGATACTAGACTTTAGGACTTTTGGATTTGTTGACTTTGGATTTGATTTAGATTTTGTTTTGGACTTTGATTTGGATTTTGGATAATGAACTCATAAACCCCCAAGATTTTGGATGTTATCTAGGGATAAACTTTTCCACAAAGATGATAATTTAACTAAGTGTATGAAGAAGGATTCATCCACACACACTTAGCCAAACAAGATGATTTTTTATTTTGATTTGAAGGATTTTCCAAAAGTCTAGCATGAAGGATTTTTTCCAAGATTCTAAGAGTTGTTTGTGAGATGGATTTTGATTGATATTTTGGGATGGATGAAAGTGTTGATTTTGATCCTAGGTGAGCCTAGAGAGAATTTTGTTTACAAGACCAAGCTATACTTCTAAAAACATGCTATACTTCTAAGAAATTTTTTAACCCTAAGTGAGATACTCAAAGCGTTGGAAGAGAGCTGGGTTTTGACAATAATAAAATGAGTACAAGTTTGGGTTGTCTTTTGATGCACGTTTGTAAAAGTTATAGACCAATCTTTCCCTAACTTGCTAAAGCATAGACTAACGTTTCTAGAGATTTCTTGGACTAAGACATTTGTGACGATTGATGGACTTTGGTTTTGGTACTTTGATCTTGTAGGAAATCATTTGAACAAACACGTGTGGGGTTCAATTTGTCTTTTATCTTTGCTTAATGGATTATTTTTACCACAAACACTTTCTTGCTTAGTTTTTCAACTAAATGTTTATGTCTCAATTTCTTTTCATCCCACAAGGTCCATTATGTGGAAATGAAGAGAATCAAGGCAATAGTTCCCAAATGTTGACTTTAGAGAGAGAAAATTGAGATATAGGCCCAAATATTTAGAAGCCTTCTAAGGATAGAATCCTTAGGTTCAAGTAGTAATACTTGGACTTTTCAAAGGTATTTGCTCTTTCTAAAGGGTTTGAAATTTGATGACCTTGTTGAATGTTTGTTTTCAATATTTTGGATCCAAACAATGTGTTTAATTGACTCAAAGATTGCACAACCCTAGGATAGAAATGGCTATATTTGTTGAATTCCCACTGGGATTTCTCCAATTGCGCTTATTCAGAGTGAATGATTAGAAGCTTGACCACACTGGATCCCATCCACAACACTCACTTATACGGGTCAGGAAAGCTTCAAGTTCTCATGAACCTCCCATGAAAAACTTTTCATCTCTACTCAAAATTGTAAGTATGTGGGATGGCTTCAGAACAACCGTTCTTGCACCAACAAATATTAGGGATTTTGACTTCTATACAAATTGGTTCTTAGTCAAGGTAATCGGGGACATGAAACCTTACAAGCGTCCAGCAAGCCACTAAAGGCTTTAATCAATCCTACTAGGGGATCTTATACTTATTATAGTAGTACCCCATTCTGAAAGACATTGTACAGCTAAGGCCTACATACCATGAGGACTTGAGAGTTTAGTCTCATCCATTTATATACCGGTCTGAGTGAAAGACCGGTTGGAGTTGCCTTTGAATTGGTCTTAGGAAAGCCCCTCTAAAGGTGAACAATAGCGAGTAAGTACATTCGTAGTTCGATCAATCTTTGTTTGCATGAACAAAGAGAAAACACATGCTATTCATTTTCTCACACTAGCAAGATTTGTTCAATTTTAAAAGCCCAAATTTGAAATGTGGAGGAAATATTTTAGACAACCTAATGTCACTAAAATGCTTTTGATTCTCAAGATTGCCATGAAGCGCTAGAGAACTGCATACACAGTCAAATGACAAGAGTTTGTAAGGAAGATTACAAAACAAAGAAAACATGAATTCTTTTTAATCCTCAAAGGCAATAAATGACTTCTTTTAATAGCACCAAATTTGTGTGTGAAAGTTGATTGTTCAATTTTAGAACAAAATTGAAATTCTAGTAAGTTTCTAAAGTTCAATTTTAACCAACTTGACAAAGTTTGAGTTGTAGGTAAATTTTAAGTCCAAATTGAATCTAGTTGGTCCTAGAAATTGAATTGTAAAAATTAAAGCCAAAGATTATCACAAAGAGCATTTAAAAATGCTTTTAAGACTTCAAATTTTTACCTTCCTTTGCTTCTTGCAAATGTGGCGCTAAAATGCAATTGCGACACTTTGCAAATGTCAAATGCAGTGTTGAAAAATAGAAGCGGTGCTTTGGTGAATGCAAAAGTTGTGCTCGGTAGAAACAGAGAGCACGAATCTGGCACTATTGCAACAGTGGCATTTTGCGGCGAGAAATTAAGATAGAAAGAAGAGAATGTAAATGTGGCGATGAATCAAAGGCAGGGCAACAAAGGTGTGCATATGCAGTGCGACGTGGTGAAGGCGGCAATGTAGATCAGAAGCGGCGCTCAGGGGCATCGCATTTGCAGAAAGGCAATGTCGCGTTCCTGTGTCTACAAAAAATGGAGAAATTAGGTGAAATTGAGCATGCTAGATTTCTTAGCCCTCCTTCTAGCGCCAAAATGTGAGAACAAAACCTGCACACACTACCAAGAGATCATCAAACAAGAGTAAAACATGTTAGAAAATAAAATCTAATGCTCCCTATGAAATTCTTTAGCCAAATTCAAGCAAAAACATGAAAATAACAAGAAACTAATGAAAGATAATGTGTAACTCAAATTGAACTAGCCAAACCTCCATCCCATAGGGGGGTGGTGCTCCTTTGATGTGGAAAGAAGCCCTTTCCCAATCCCTTTGATAAGCTTGATGATTTGTTGATGATCCAAGAGTGAAATTGACTATAATCTAGTTGCAATGCTTGAAAATGATGAAAAACTCTAGACTCAAATGACCATAATGGAAATGCATGAAGTTGTGGATCCATATTATGAAAAGGATGTCTCTATTTATAGAAGCCAAGGGTTGAAGAATGGATGAAATTGGTGAATGTGGGATAAATTGAGAGCCAATGAGAATGTGCCAAGTGTCACAATTCTATTGGAGGAAGTTGGAGCACATTTTGGGAAATGTGTGAGTGGAGAAGTATAGAAGAGAAGTAAATGTTGTTGGTTGAGAATTTGAAATTGGTGTAAGAGGAATTGAATGATATTTGAGAGATGTCAGAGGATTTGAAAGGTTGTAAGAGAATTTATTGCAAATGTAAGAGGATGTGATAGGTTTTTGAAAACCTTTGGAGGGAAATTGAATGAGAGGTTGTTGAGAGGAATATGCTTTGGTGAGGGAAAATAGATGAATTAAATAATTAATTGAAATTATTTTCATGTGCAACCTGGTTAGTTGACCATGAGTTGAATTAACTCCTGAGGAGTTAAAATCTAGAGGATTTGATAATGATGGTTAGAAAGTTGATTTAGGATTAATTAATCCAGAATTAATTAATTGGAGTGAATTGAGAGATGTGACATTTGATTTGATTTTTTAATCAAATAAGAGGATTAAGAGAGGATTTAATTAAATGATTTGATTTAATTAAATAAGATGAATAATTAGTTAGAAGAAGGATGAATTAATCAATAAATTTAACTATTTGATTAATAGTTGAATTTGTTGATTTTAATTAAATAATGTTGATTATTCAATTAATTGATCAATTTAAAGTGATTTAGGAAGAAACAGTGTTAGTTGATCGGAATCAGATGCATAGTATCAATTAGGGCATTTTATGTGTTTACAATAGGAAATTTTGATGATCTCTTCTATGATATCTTCAACAAGAACATAATTCATGTCAATGCTATTAGAATTAATTAGTGATGTAGAGGCCTCACATGGTTTGGATCCATATCCAAGTCCTTGATGTTTCTTCTTAGTAAGTGGATCTAGGGGTTCAAGCATAGCTTGATCATGAATTCCTAATCCTTTTCCTTGATAATTTACTCAATGATCCATTTGATGAGGAATATGATATGCTTCTTGGAAATACTCTAGGAGAGTATCGATATTCTCAGGTTCTTCTTAGTATACCCACTAACTTATATTTTATTCAATTTGTTCTTGATCTAATGTGCATTGAGATTGGAAAGCCATAGACCCACAAATCTTAGTAATTGGTGGTTGTTGAGACTTTTGAAGGGATGGTTTCCCAAAGGCATGTGGAGTGAGCGGCTTGGAGCCCACATTGAGTGTATTGATTATTTCACTCTCCACACCCTTTTTCAACCGTGACCTTAGAGAATATGGATTCAAGGAGAGTGGATGGATTATACGAGGAATACAGTGTGTTGAGATCAATGTAAGATGAGGGAAATCTTGCATTGGAAGGTGCAATCTCTATTCTTGGGAAATGTCGAGAAAGAGGGAATGAGGCCTTGAGACCATGATAATACTCAAAAGGATGGGGATTAGCATGAATTACGACTTTCATCCCATTGCGGGGAACTTAGGCATTGATGGTAGGTGGATAGAATAACCAATATGACATGAATCTATGGGTGACTGAGGAGAAGTTTGTAGAAAAGATCAAGGTCAATGACATGGCACATTGTATATTGCAATTTTAGACCAACTTGAATGGGGATACAAATAATGTTATCATAATCTCTCTTTGTATTTTCATACACTTTGATGGTGATCATTTGATGGTCTGAATCAGCTTGACTATACCCCACTTGTTTTATGAACTTTAATATACACAAATTAAGGGTAGAACCATTATCCAACAAGACTCGTTTCACTTTGTGTTTGGCAATGAGGACTTTGATATGTATTGGATGATTATGGGTGAATGGCTCAATCATTGGCTAGTTTTCCTTTTACTATTTTATGCTTTAATAATTTCTTTTGCTAAGTTTCAAATACATTACCAAAATCTTACATACCTTTTATATGCCTTTTATACACTTTTAAGCAATTTTAAGTATGTGGAAATATAAATATGCTATGTTGATATATATTTGTATGAATGCAAGAATAACTATAGAATTTAGTATGATTCTATGTTTAAATTATGATTGTTAAAAATGTGGATGCCTTAGGAATGAGACTAACACCTTGTAGCAAGAAGGATTGTCAACCCACAACAAGTTTTTTAGCCTGCAGCATAAGGACTGCAGATGGTTGCAGAGGAGAAGTCAAACGACCAAGGCACTACACTTTCAGATGGAAATGAAGGCGATCATTTATTGATTAGCCATAAGTCACTGCATAACACTCTTGCTCACCAATTAAGACGGCTAGGAGAAGTCTACTATCAGCAGGACTAATTCATGACAAGACTGTTCTCAAGAACATGTCTCTATCAAAATAGTTACATTGTTGAGTATAGAATTTGAATTTGGATTCTCTACTCTTGCTATCTTTATGGAAGAGTGGACAATTACTTTATGAGTTTGTTTTCAGTTCGTAAATAATAAAACTCCTCCAAACCCTATACATTGGGATCTTCTGTCGAGGAGAAAATATAGTTGATCTAATTGATAGTTGCTATTTGCTAGTGAGGTTTTTATCTATTTTTAGCAGATTCATGTTGGATTGTAAGAGTTCAGTGTTAGAATGCAATAAAAGGAAATTAGTTTGATACCATGATTTGTTGAGTAAGTGAGTATTTGACAAATTTTGTGGAAGCAACAACTCAAGAAAGGGACACTTGAGGTATTGCTAACCCACTTCATTTTCTATTGCTAGATTAAATAATGCATTATTGAATTTAGTTAGTAGTTTCCAGTTATATGCATGTGTTGTAATTTATGAATGCCATTCTATAGTTTTGGATTGAATTTGAAAGTTTCATGTTGATTTCATACTCCAAAGGAATTAGCTAGGTTAGAATACAACAGTTTTAATAGTTGACAATTACAGTCTGAAGCATTAGATACCTATAGCATAAGGTAACAATTTATGTTCATTTCACCTATTTTGTGAATTAGCGATTCATTTCACTTTCCAACTTTTGTAGTCTTTTGTACATGTGCAATTTCTTATACTCCATTAATGTAAGATGTGTCTCGGATCTGTGAATACATATATTTTGCTAACACTATCCAAAGTTTACGATTCCCCTGGTTGATAATTACATGTAGCCTCTAGTGAAAGATGAACTGTTTAGTTAATGATTCTCAAGTCCTCTAAGTTGTGTGTATACCTAGTAGCTCCAAGTTCATTAGACATTATAGACATTAGAGAGGCTCTAAAATGGTATGGATCAATGGGCGGCATGTAAAATTATGATTGAAGCCTAATTAATAAGTGGATGAAAGGTGCCCTACTAGTGCTTGGAATTGTGTGAGATCAATATCTGTAGGAACACAAAAATCTTGTAAAGTCTTGGTGAGGATATCTTGATGGGTAGTGGAGGAATTTAAGAGATTCAAAATAGATATTTGTGTAGGGTTCTTCCTAAGGTGATCCAAGATATTATAATAAGGGTTTGGTTGGGATGGATTGGATGTATTGGATGGACTTGCTCTAGTGATTCTACCACGTCTAGTGATCACAACACATTAGGGATCTTTAGATTTCACCCTTATAGTAAACACACATGGATCAACTTGTGTAATGCAATCAACCACATTGTTATAATTAAAGGGGACCCTATTGTAGTTGACATTATTGGATCCATTATTTTGATTATTGTTTTGAGGATTAGCCAAACTGGGATTAGCATTGGAGGTGTTAGGATCTTTAGAATGTTTCAAAAAATGCATTATGATATATTTGGAGCTAAGCATTAGATGAAGGGGATTGAGTCCCCTCCAAGGTTATATCATCTCTATCAATAAGGTCTTGAACATAATTCTTGAGTTTCATACACTTATTTTGTAGAGTGTCCCTTAATCCTATGATAATCACAACACTCATTATCTTTGAACCAATTAGGATTGGGTTTGGTATCAACAAATGGTTGAGTAACTAGATACATTATAGCATTAAATTGTACCAAATTATGAAACGCCACATCAAGTGGTTCTCCCAAAGGAGTGAAGGTTTTTTATCATTGTTTTGATTATTGTGTCCAATTGCACCTAAGGAACAAATATGACATTTGTAGTAGGACAAGTGGTTGTGGTTTGATTGGAACTAGATGTATTGGAAACTTGAATATGTTTAGTACATGTGACACCATCATTAACAACATTCTTAGTCTTATTCCAAAATCAAGGTTTCTCAATAGATTATTGTGTCTTATTCCAAAATCAAGTGGTTCTCCCAAAGGAGTGAAGGTTTTTTAGCATTGTTTTGATTATTGTGTCCAATTGCACCTAAGGAACAAATATGACATTTGTAGTAGGACAGGTGGTTGTGGATTGGAAACTTGAACATGTTTAGTACATGTGACACCATCATTAACAACATTCTTAGTCTTATTCCAAAATTAGGGTTTTTCAATAGATGGTTTGTAATTGTTTTCTTTATAAACTTTGACCAAACCCTTAGCTATGAGTTCATTTTCAATGATGACACCCTTCTCTATGATTTCATCAAATGATGATGCACAATATATTTGGAAGTGAAAATTCATTTCTTTATCTGTTTTGAACAAATATATTGACCAATTGCTTCTTGAGTAAGGGCCATGAAAGGCGGTTAGCAAGAGCTCTCCACCTTTGCAAATAACCCGTTAAAGTTTCTCCATTGCATTGCTTGTTTTTATAAAGATCGAGCATGGCTACTTTGTGCTCAAGATTATAGGAGAATTGAGCTACAATTTTTTTTTATAACTCCACAAACATAGTAACATAGTCATGAGGAAGGTGGAGAAAACATTCTAAATCTTGACCTCCCAAACTATGAGGAAACAAGTGAATAAGATATTTATTGTTATAAGACATGGCCTCAATGATCTCCTTTCCCTTTATATTTGTCAAATTTGGGAATTTAGAAGTGTTTAGGGAAAGTTGTCATTGCAATAGAATGATCAAAGGGATATAAACAGAGTTATTCAAATTTAAATGTCATTTTGGTGTTTCTAACTTGCAAATCCTTAAGTGTGGATTCCATATCCTTCTATTCTTGACTAGGAGTTGATGATGAGTGAGGAACCACTAGATTGGAGTTTGGTTGGTTGATGTATTGATTATATGGAGGCAGAGATGGATGAGGTTTGTTTTGAGGTGGATTAGGATATGGTTGTGAAGGTGTTTGATGATTGAAGTAGGATGGTTGTGGAGATTGAGGTGGATGTGATTGATGTTGAGGAGGATCGACATATGATTGTTGAGGAGGCAATGGAGATTGATGTGATGTATATTGAAGAGGGTTGTTGTATGATTGTGAAGGAGGTTGGGAGGGATGTTGATGTTGTAGTGGATTGAATTATGATGGTTGTTGAGGTGGTTGAGATGGATAAGATTGTTGTTGAGGGGGATTACTATATGGTTGCTAAGGTGGTTGAGGTGGATAAGATTATGACAGATATAGAAGAGGATTAGTGTATGATGGTTGAGGATTAGTCTATCATTGTGGAGGTGGTTGAGATTGATGGGATCAATGTTGGGATGGTGGAGGTGGATGGATTTGGCAGGATGTATGTATGTTAGGTGAGATGTGAAGAGGCTAGAGGTTAAGATTTTGGAGGTTGATGTATGTATGTATTGTGGAAGAATTGATCATTTTGCATCCAAATGTCCTTATAAAGAACAGATGATAGTAACAAAAGAGAGAAGGTTAAAAGGGGTCTCTATTCCAAGGAAAGCAGTTGTTCCTCAAAGATGAGGATAATGATTCAAATGATGAAACCTTATTCATGGCTTTGAAAGACGAAAAAGGTGATATTGAAAATTGTAAGAGGTCTGGTACTTTGCAGGCTAACAAAGTTAATGAAAGATCTATGGTTCTATGGACTGCCTTTCATGCAAAGGAAGAATCAAATGCTTGGGTGATTGACAATGGTTTCTCTAACCATATGACTGGTAACAAGGGAAGGTTCATAATTCTTAAGTGCAATGGTGGAGCCGTTAAGTTTGGTGGTGATGAGTCAACACAAATTTGTGGGAAGGGCGCCATAACAATTGATGGAAATAACAAAATTGAGGATGTCCTCTATGTCAAAGGTCTGAAGCATAATCTTCTTGGTGTCGGTCAAATGTGCAACAAGGGATACATTCTTACATTTCATGTCAATGGTTGTGAGATCAAGAGGGCAGAGTCTGAAAAACTAGTTATTGAAGGTATAAGGAAAAATGGAAATGTTTATCATCTAAAGGAAGCAAATGGAAGAATCTACTTATTAGCTCAATCCGGTGAGTGTTGGTTGTGGCACAAAAGAATGGGACACATCAACTTTGACAATATGGTGAAGATCAATTCTACTCAGGCTATGAGAGATATGCCCAAGATAACCAAGCCTACAAACACTTTGTGCAAAGAGTGTCAAATGGGAAAGTAAAGACAAGTTTCAAGAGCAAGGAGTGCCCTGCTACAATGCCATTAGAGCTGATTCATACTAACTTATGCAAATCTACAAGCACAAGGAGTCAACAAGGTGAAAGGTATTTCATGTTGCTTATTGATGATTATACTAGAATGACAGGTTACATTTCTAAGAGATAAATCAAAAGCTTTAGATAAGTTCAAGATCTTCAAAACAAAAGTTGAGAATGAAATGGATGTTAAGATCAAATACTTAAGGTCAAATAGAGGATGTGAATTTACTTCAAATGAATTTGAAAATTTTTGTGAGGATCATGGTATTAGGAGATGTTTGTCTGCTCCTAGGACCCCTTAGTAGAATGGGGTAGTGGAGAGGAAAAATAGGACCATGCAAGAGATGATTAGGGCTATGTGAAAAGATGTTGATATGCTTGATATGTATTGGAAGGAAGTAGTTCACACTATTGTCTATTTGCTTAACAAAGTGTAGTTAAGGGTCAACAACACTAAGACCCTTATGAGTTGTGGTATGAAAGGCCTCCCATTGTTAAATACTTCAAGATCTTTGGTCGCAGATGCTACATTAGAAAAGATGAAGAAGACCTTGGAAAATTTGATTCAAGATGTGATGAAGGGATCTTTCTTTGTTACTCAACTAGGAGCAAGGCTTATAGGTGTTGTAACAAGAGATTGGGATAGATGAGTGAAAGCAAAAATGTTAAGGTAGATGAAGATTTGTATTAGATCTCACAAGAACTAAAGGTTTGCGGATTTGATATACTTCCTTGGATTGAAGAAGAAGAAGAAGAGAAAGAAAAGAAGGAACCATAACTTGTGAAGGCTCTCAAGACTCCAACAAAATATGTTCCAAAAGAACCATTCTATAGATCAGATCATTGGAGATAAAAATGAAGGTGTGCTAACCAAGAGAAGATTTGCAAGAGAAAGTGAGCAAGTAAATTTGTGTTTACTATCAAAAGTAGAGCCTAAGAACTTTGATGATGCTAACAAAGATGATGGATGGATAAAGGCAATGGAAGAGGAATTGGATCAGATAGAAAATAATCAAACACGGGATTTGGTTCCCAAACATACTGATAAGAATGTGATTGGAACAAAGTGGGTGTTCTAGAACAAGCTAAATGAAGATGGTGAAGTTGTGAGGAACAAAGCCAGATTGGTATATAAGGGTTATTCACAAGTTGAAGGTATTGATTTTGAGGAGACTTTTGCTCTGGTAGCCAGAATGGAGGCAATAAGGATGATTATTACTTTTGTTGCTCACAAGAATTTCAAAGTCTATCAGATGGATCTCAAGTAAGCCTTCTTGAATGGTGATTTAGAGGAAGAGGTATATATGGAGCAACCGGATGGTTTCCGGTCATTAGAAGATCCAGACATGGTGTACAAACTCAAGAAAGCTTTGTATGGACTCAAACAAGCTCCTAGTGCTTGGTATGCTTGGTTGGATAAGTATTTACTTCAACAGGGTTTCAAAAGAGGTACTACAGATAGTAATCTTAACATTAAGGTGCGAGAAAATATTTTGATTGTGGTTGTATATGTTGATATCATCTTTGGTGGAGATGGTGATACATGTAAGAGGTTTGCAGAAGAGATGCAAAAAATGTTTGAGATGTCTATGATTGGTGAGTTGTCTTTCTTCTTTGGGCTTCAAATTGTTCAACTAGATGATGGCATCTTTATTTCTCAAGCTAAGTATGTAAAGGAGATGTTGAAAAAGTTTGGCATGGAGGATTCCAAACCAATAAGTACTCCTATGGTGACCAGTTGTCACTTGAGCAAAAATGACAAGTCTTTGAAGGTTGATCAAACTCTTTATAGGTCTATGATTGAAGGATTATTGTACTTGACTACTTCTAGACCTAATATTATGAATGCAGTATGTTTGGTTGCCAAATATCAAGTTAATCCCAAGCAAACTCATGAGAAAGCAATGAAAAGAATATTCAGATACTTAAAGGGAACTCCGGATTATGGTTTGTGGTATAAAAAGGGTGAATTTTTTTCTTTGAGTGCTTATACTGATGTTGATTGGGTAGGATGTGTGGATGGCCGAAGAAGTACCAATGGAATCCTTATCCACAACAAAAGTTGAGTATATTGTTGCAGCATCTTGCTACACCCAGGTGCTTTAGATGAATCAAACCTTGAAAGATGCAAAGGTTGTATATGATGAACCTTTTCCAATATTGTGTGATAATACCAATGCAATTAACATTTCCAAGAATCTAGTGATGCATTCAAGAACCAAACACATTTCTATCTGGTATCACTTTCTAAGGGAGAAGGTTGTAGAGCAAGAAGTTAGATTGGAGTATGTGCCTACTAAGGATCAAATTGTAGATATCTTCACTAAGGCGCTCTCAAAAGATACTTTTGAGTATCTCCAAAAAAAGTTAAAGGTTATTGCCCTTCCTTGTTCTAACTAGATGCATAAATGATGCATCTATCCAGGGGGAGAAATTCAGGTCATATCCTTTTCTCCTAGATTGATGGGTGCTACCTCTCAAGGGGAGTAGGCAGTTGGTTGATTGATGTTGATAGGGAGCGAATGCGATGTTGCTTTTAATGTGTAAGTGTGTGTGGCCCTTTGTCCTTGATGTCAAAGGGGCAGAGTGTGCAAGTGTGTGTTGCCATCAATGCCAAAGGGGAAGATTGTTGGCATTAGTTGGCATTGATGTCAGCACTTGGTGAGTTGGTTGTCATTGATGTCAACACTTGGTGTGTTTGTTGGCATTGATTGTCAACACTTGAGGAGACTATTGCACATGTTTGTGAGATTGTTGTTTGACATTGGTTATCATTGATGCTTGGGTTGACATTGGTGTTTACAATTGTATGTTGTTGTTCATGGTTGGATGTCATGCCTTGTTTGATATCATGATGATATATTAAGATGAGGATTAGAAGCATTAAGATGAGGATTAGAAGTAATGCTAACAATGAAAAGATGTTGATGTTCTATAGTATGTCGTATGCTCTTTCCTATTGTTCCTGAGGATGTATGTGTTGTTGCAAGTTCTGGTCTCCACAAGTTGGTGAAAGTTCTTGAAGTTCTGTTGAAGGCTATTTGGGAGAACACTATGCATTCCTCCATTATTGTAGATATGGTCTTGCGCTTTGGGATTTAGTGATTGTGTTATTGAATGTTGCACTCCTATCTTTTCAAGTCACTAGTGTTGTCGAGGAGGTTTCTAATAATTGCATAAGGTTGGCAATTTTGTTGGTTGTCTGGACTGGTCTAGAAAATGTTTTGCATTTCTCTACATTGATGCTTTTGCTCCTATGGCTTGGTGGGCGTGCTCTCAATGTATGTGCATTGTCTTAGTTCAATTTTCATGTGATAGTATGTACTACGAGTTGATTTGTTAATGTTCTATCTCATGGTTGTGTATTTTGTGCTTTTGGGATGAAGTGTTATGCTTTTGTTTGGTTTGCAATGGTTGTTGGTGGCACGCCAATGTGAAAGAAGTTTCTGGAAGTGTTGTTGGATGTTCATGGAACATCTCTTTGTGGTTCACACATTAATGGTTGATCTCTTTGGTGTCGCATATTGAGTTGAGTTGTTTTTCTGGGAAAATTGTGGATATCTAGCTGACGGGCTTGTTCTTTTGCTTGCACTATGTACTTAGGGGTATGCGCTAGCATTTGAGGTTGTGTTAAGATGGATTTGGATCCTAACCTACCTTGTTGAGAACTGTATTGAGTAAATGTAGTTGCAAGTGTGATTTTTGGGCCAACTGGGATTATGTTATACGTTTCCTTGTTGACTTGGGTTGATGTGTGCTAGCGTGTGTGGTTTGAAATCACATTGGAAGATGTAACAAGATTGTTGTTGGTCCTCTATGTCTTCTAGATAGGACCACATTATGTTTTTGTGGCCAACTTGTTGAATTCATTGTTAGTATTCTTTCTAGCTGACCTAATTAATGTTTTGAGATCTTGCAGTGGATATAAATGCAAGAAAATTTCAGTTGCAAGAGGAGGGTGTGTGAGGTAATGTACGAAGATGAATTGAAACAGTGAGTTGTGAAAATAAAAGAGAAATGAGCTTTAATGCCTCAGTCAATAGAGCGCATTGTTGACAAATGTTGTAATATCATATTCTTCACGTGTCCTACTCTAAGTGAATCTCATTAGGTCCTTGTAATTTGTATCTTGCCTTAGGGTTTGCACCTTAGTACTGCAAGTCCCTTGTATCTTGCCCTAAGGTTGTACGCCTTAGCGAACAAGTCCATTGGCAATGAGCCTTTAAATCTTTGTAAGTAGGGAGCTTCTATATTGAGAGATTTCTCTTTGTGGTTTTTCTCTCCTTTGATTTTCTACGTAAATTTGGTGTTATCTTGTGTATGTGTTCATTGCATTATCTTTTACTGATGTTGATTAGATTAAGTGATGTTGATCTGTGTATGAGTTGTTGATCTTGCTAAGGGCCTGAATTTGCATATCATTGAAGGGTTTATATTCTAAAAGGATTTAAGTTTTTGAAGATATTGATTCATCTCCCCCCCCCCCTCTCAATATCCAAATGTGTTCAACAGTACATAAACCCAAAACTAGGTAAATTGTTGCATATTTTGTTTTCTCTACTTATAAAAGATAGTTTTGTCAACTAAATCTCTACCTATGCCACTAAATCTACTAGTGCCCAATCTAATTCCCTTGTCATTAGTGTTGTTTCTCTATATATGATTGCTCCTAGTCTCCATCTTGATGTGTTGTTAGGACAACTATGGATGAATGGATGGATGGATGGCCCTTAAGGTGGATTTGCTAGTTCTGCTCAAGCAACTATTATTTGGTCTATTATATATACTTTTTGGTCCTAACCTAGAGAATGAAGTACATCTATTGAACCCATATCCGCTACCATCTCTACTAGTACTAGTACTTAAACTACTTCCTCTACTAGTGGTATTGAATCTTTCACCAAGCAAAGGGATATTGAGAGAGGAAGGAAAGGTATACCAAGTAAGTTTATGGGTCTTGATATTACCAACATGGTGGTTGAGCAAGTCATAGTAGCTAACCAAGTGGTGGATAAGCTAGATTAATGGCTACAAACTCAAGATTATAGCCAACCGCATGAGCATTAGAATCAAGTCTATGTGGGACCCCACACAATCTACATCATTCCAAAGAGTTGTAGTTCAAACTAAAAAAGATGTTGTAATAAAGCCAAATGGAAATATAGAAATTTATAAATTACAAAGGCTCAATGTAGGTGCAAGTGGTGCCCACCAAGCAAGCTACTAGTGGATAAGTGGGATTGATAGTTGTTGGTCCTACAATTGGACCTACTATTGGAATGACTAGATTGCATATTGATGGTGATAAATATTATTTGGTCATTTATAAATTCATTTGTTGTTTATCTTGATGATGCTCGTTTTCACCTTAACATGTGAGGACCTTGCAACATAATTAACAACTTCACAACACTTTGTAGAAACATAAGTCGTGGACCAATGTGGATAAACCATCCTTTTTCCATGTAAGAAATAAATTACCATGGATGTGCCATCAATATCCATTGATTACATGTTAATTCGAACAAGATCCACAACATTTAGGAATGACCCATGGCAAAGACCCTTATGGCTCTATAGCTTTCTAAGTTTGATTTTTTTCTATAGGAATTTTTCCCTTGGTTTTCCTCATGTGGCCATTGAATGAAATTACTAGAGAAATTTTCACCAAGTCAATAGCAACAAAAAGCATTCCAGGAAGCACCAATGTTCAAGTTAATTGATCTTTAAAAACCATTTGAGATTGAGACTACCACATCCAAGTTTAATCTTATGGTCTCACTTAATTAAATCACCTAGCTGCATACCAAACTAAACATTAAATGCTCCAATCAGGAACTATCCCACTTGTGATTGGGAATTTTTGTCATTGTTCAAGCCCTATCTATTGGAAAATTTGTATACTAGGAAAGGAGACCGTCATTCACATGGGTCACAACCAATTGTCCATACGAATCATAGTGCATTGTATTTCTTGTAAAAACAAATCAAGCTTTAGGAATTGTACGAAATTATCTTCGCATTTTCAATAGCTCTTTTTGAACATTAATCATCGTAATGGAAATGTCCATCCAATAGTGTATTGTTTTAGCAAATTCCCACCCATGCTCTTTTCTCTATGCAGGACACGTGAAAATGAAACTAACACTTGCAATAACTACACAAATCTAATCAAAGTAAACATATATTTATCAGCATTGTGTAATGATAAGACTAATTCAAATTTCTACTTAAGGATTGACTATTGTAACATTTGGAACACTTGTGTGTATTGCATGAGGTAGAGCATTAGAGGCATATATAGGAGGCTCAATTCAGTAAGATATCATGTCATTTTAGAGTTGAAAAGACTTGTGATTTAGATGAAATGGTTTTTAGCCACGTCTCGTGTGAAGAAATACATCAAATTATATGTAATGACCATAAGAACTAACAAGAACTGAGGATTATAAGTTTCCCTTGTTAATATGGAACAAGCCTTGGGAATTTGTTTATGTGGATTTCCTTTCAAGTTTACCTACTAATAAGCATGGTAATTATTGTGTATGTAAAGTACTTGATAGATCATCAAATAAACATGCAAAAATGTGCAACGGTGCCTTATAAAGCCAAATATGAGTAAAGTTTAGTACGTCATATTTAAAATTTTCTCTTGAACTAAAAACACAAGTAGACTTGAACTTCCATCTTGTTGGATATCATAACTGCGATAGCCAGGATTGCAAATACAATGCATATTATTCATCAGGAGAATACTTATGAAGTTATTTTCACCTGCGTGTATGTGGATAATGTGTAAAGAAATCTCTTATGTGTAAAAAGAAACAAGCCCAAAACCTAATGAAGAGCTAAAATGGTATGCTCTTATACAAGCCAGAGCTCTTGCCCCCATGCATGTGAATTCCATAAACTAGCAGACCTTTCAGAATGCCATATTCACTGGTGAGTATAAACATGACACACGATAACTTACGTTACTATGTTTGTACTCAACAGTAACTAAAAATCTGGTTGTGTTTATGAAGTTGAAATTGTGACATGTGTACTTGTATTATTCTCCCTAACAGTAAACTGTTCCCATTCAACAAATTGCCAACCTTAAAGATTTCTTTATTTCAGACGCCTTACGCCTTCTCAGAAAATAAGAGATGAAAATCGAGCATTCATTATTACAAACAGAGGCACACCCTGCCAATACTTCCCCATAATTAGGGGGTTGTGAAGCAGAGGTATCACCTGCTATCTTCTTTCCATTATTAATGTTCCTTCATCTCTGTTTACTTTCCCATTCTCTCCTTTGACAAATAGATGGAACAATGGCCATCATGCCATCTAAAATTGTATAAGATATGCCAGTTGCTCTCTACCTGTTTGCATTTCTTCCATTGCTCAGAAGCAGCAAACCAATAAATTTGTTATACCTGTTGGTATTCAAAAATCAAGCGAAAGTGAGATGCTTCTCGTTCAAGGCTGGAAAGCACCCTGTAATAATTAAGTTACAGGTTGTGCCCCACTCCATGAATTATCATCGTCTGGACCACGTAACCTTCTATTTCCATTTAGTTTAATGTACGTAACTGCAGACCAAATTCCCCGCAGAAGTAAAATTGAAACAAACACCACACTTCCAAGTGTGCACACCACCTGGGAAAATTTCCATATCAAATGAATTGAGTATCAAAATGAATGGCAATTTTTTTTTATTAAACATTTTTCTATAATTGAATGTTCATGCTAGAAAAATCTGAAATGTTGTGTTCTATCATTCAGAAACATTTTAATTTAAGACTGCCTCCAATTAAGACTCTAAAGAAATACAGAAAAGGCATAACTGCCTTCTCTCAATCATTTCAAAAGAAACCAATTTAAATAATTCACAAAAGCTGCATATCTAAATCACCAGAATTTATCACATACACACACACACACACACACACACACACACATGTATAAATATAAAACCAAAATTATGATTATTAAATCCAAAAAGCAAACTTAACCTATGATTCATTCAACAATCATCCTCTTGAGAGACTTCAAAATTATTAATACCTAGGTATTGATCTTAATCATAAGACATAAAACTAAACTAGGACCTTAGCATTGAAAATAGAATTATCAAAGCTTCAAAGATCTATTATGGATTGGAAAACCACTGTAGAGATGCTTAACTTTGCCACTGGAATAAAAAGAAAGCACCATTGTCTAGCTTTCTCACACTATGATCCTTACTGTTGTGAAGTATTTGCCATTGGAATAAAAAGAAAGCACCATTGTCTAGCTTTCTAACACTATGATCCTTACTGTTGTGAAGTATGCGGTGGAGGCTTTTTTTAGAAAACTAAGAACAAAATTGAACAAAGGCAAAAACAATTCATTGTCCATAAATTCAAAATTGAAGGCAAATCACCTTAACCTATCCTCCTCATGGAAGCTGGCACGTTGCCATTGAAGTGAGGCCTTAAAACAGTATATGTTACACAAACACAAGCTGAAATAAACAAAACAACATAGACAGATTAAATTTGTCAACTGGAAAAAGTCATGATTATGATCAATGTATATAAATCTACATTTTTGTATCATTTTATTTTCAACCTAAGAAATAAATACACAACTTTGTCAAAATAGTCAATTATTACTAAATAGATTTGGAAACTACATAAAATGTCCAAACTTATAAATCTTAAATTCTTAACTATAAGCTGAGCAAAGTTAAAACATAGAAAGTACATGAAATCACAATTTTAAAGATAGCTTTATGTCCACAAGAGACAATCACAAGTCAAGACTCTAAAGTCTAAAGCATCAAAAAAAATCCAAGTCATCAAAAGCACTTGGTTGAGTTGGCTCAATATCATCATTACCGAAAGCATCACTGAATTCATCACCAACAGTTAGGATCGTCCACATCAGATAAGTCTTTGGAATGCATTGGAGTTGTGAACAAGATGTGAAGTTTTTTGTTGTTTTGTTCATGCACAATTGTAACTTAATGTGAATATAAACAAGATTTCCCAACCTTCCAAACAACAATTTGTTGCTTTCTATATTCCAAAATGTTTCACATACAAGGACAGTAAGGGATGGCGATATGCATATTGGGCATGGCAGTAGAGCAGGGCATTTTGGGGGGACAGCAGTTCAAGGGGCCATTGTATGTGTGTAGCCCAACCTTCCAAACAACAATTTGTTGCTTTCTATTTTTCATGGTGTTTTAGGTATGGGAACAGCAAGGGACAGTTGGATGCATTTTTGGAGACAATAGTCCATGAGGGCCTTTTTTGGGGGACAGCAATCTAGGGGGGCATTTCTGGTAGATGGTGTGGGGATCAATAGATAGATAGATCAATAGATTCAATTTTTACAAGTCTACCTAATCATGACATCACAATTTTAGTCAAGATATCTATCTATCTATATCATATCAAAGATTGAAAAGAAATTTCTGATTTCTTTCAATATTAAATGTAACATGTTCATTGCTTCAAGTATAGCAGCAACAAACATAGAAATTTCTGATTTCATTGTTCAATATCAAAATAAAGGCTCATCTAGTCTACCAATATCAAAAAGGCCCTCTTAACTCTGCAACACTTTGTATCATCAAGTTGAGAATCATCTAATGGAATCCCAACATGTGGCTAGCTGCTAGTGCTTGTCGATTCCAAAGTTTCAAGGCACCATGAACTACTACTATCCTTCTCATTTGTTTAGAGCCTATTCCTCTTGACCAAGTAGATGAAGTGGTAGGTAGACCAATTCCTCTCTACAATAGAAGAACCCGCAACTTGTGAGAGTAGGTGAATGGTAAGCTGCTTCAACTCCATTGTATCCTTACTACGCCATGTCCACCATCTAATAGGGTCTTTTTGAATAAAAATAACCCTGGCCTCTAGTTTGATGGGTGTAGGACCCCAAAGATTAACAAATTGAATCCATTGCTCTCAAACTCTGCATGCAATCTCAAAGCTGTACACATCATAAACCCCTCCATTTCATCATCATCATCATCGTCATCATCAAGAGAAAGCCTTCCCAGTCTAGGTGCATATCACTTCGGGTTAAGAACATAGGCAGCTATATAAAGTGAGATGTTTATTATTTTCCACCTTTGTCATAATAGGCCTGATATGCTCATCGTAGAAATGTAATTTATGCTCTCTACTATAGATTGCTTGCTTCATTTGATCAAGCATGTTTCAAAGGTCTATAAACCTCTCCAAGGCTAGGAGAGTTTGTATTGGCATGCCTAATTATGCCCACAACAGGTGAAAGGATAGAGCAAATATAGTTAGAAGCAGCATTGAAGAAATAGTTACATGTTAAAATTTAAAAAATAAGGGTACAATTGAATGCTAAATTTTATCAAATGACATTTAAAACTTAAATTTAAAATTGAAAGCAAATTAAATTTCTTACCTCACTATAGACCACCAAGCATCATCAAGTACCTTTTGTCTCACCTCCTTCCCTTCCTTTTCCCTCCTTCTCACTTTGCTCAACCCACTTTTTCCACACTCCACAAATCACCATGGAGTATAGAACCTATTACACCTCCCTTATCCTCTCCAACAAACTGAAATAACTACTATATCAAGTCTCCACTAGTTTGAGGAATTCCTTCTTCGAAAAACACCTAAACAATGCAAGTGATGTGTGGTGGTTACATCCACACATTTGTATGTCTCAAGCTTCAACCACCATTGTCTTCACCCAATATATTTTCCTAATGTCTCAAAGCATGAACACATGGGTTCCACTTCCAAAAAATAGGTTTGTAGATGCTCTCAACTATCAAACTAGCTAGCTCACAAACACAAGTTGAATTGATCACAACTTGCACAACACTAGAAGGCCTAACCTCCTTTATGGCCTCTCTTAAAGATGGAAGTAGAAATCTTTATCCTTGCATTTCCCATAGCAACCAATAGATCTAAGAAAATGAGTCAATTAATATGTAACAATAATATTACTGAGTGGCTAATGTTGAATATTAGTCCACCCATCCATGGCAATGGAGCAACCTATTATAATTCATGTCTATCTCATGTGTTCTCCATCAACAAGTTCACCTTTGAATATAGTTTGATGTGAAGAGCACACAATCTATGTTCTCCGTAAGAGCAAAAGTGAATCAAATTGTGTTTGTTTACTCCAACATCTCTTTGAATATGGAGAGTGTGGCACATGAAATGGGATGTCACTAGCATAAAATAATTTGGCTACAAATCATTGGCATCCTCACGTGCACACAAATTCAACAACCCTGCCACTGTATATTGCCCATCAATAGTAATGACCTCCCTCTTCCCTCTATCAAAACCCTCTCCTATCATGTCTATACCAATTACAAATAACTTATGGCAATAATTTCAAATAGATTCTTGAGATACACCTTTGTATTTTGCCTCTTCCCAACCAACCTAGTCATTTCAACCCTCTCTTCCAAAGTTATTTCCCCACAAACCTTAATCCAATATCCAGTCACACATAATAAACAGTGTCCAATCTACTATAACTCCCTTAAATTTTTCGATTTATTGCCTAAAATGGAGACATTGCAACAAGGATTCCAAGGGATTGAATAGACCTTTTGCATATATATTTGCAATGGTTTTAGGGCAGACAAAAGGATTTGGTACAGCATTTGTATTTTCAAAAGAACACCCAGCATTAGCATTATCATTAATCTCCTCGCTTCTCATTCCAAACTCATCACTGCTGCTCATTTTGATTCAACTTCAAGAAATTTGTGATATTAAACTGGATTAAAAAAAAAACAAATAAAAAAAAAAGTTTGACAAAATCAAACAAATAAATAAAAACTAAAAGAAATGATTGTCACTTACCATGCAATGATCCTCATTGCTCAAAGTGACTGCAAATATTCTTCCTTTGACCTTCCTATTCTTTTCTCTTCATTTTTTGTTCCTCTTTCCAGCTGCAAAAAATTAAAAATTTAACGATGGCAAGATTGTTTTAGGGCAATGGGTTTAGGTGTTAAGTGTTTAGGGCTGTGAAAGGGTAGATGGGCTTGTGTGCACCCTCACACCCCTTTTAAATTACTATTTTTAATATCTAACCTTTCTTTTGCATTTCATAGGCATGATGGTCATCAAAGATATTTGACTACCCTCACAACAATCACAGGATATTCTCAAGCATCCTGATCCATCCCAAGAGTGTGTCCTTGATTTCCCTGGAGCCAAGAGATGTCTGTTGTCCTAGGATGCCAAGAAGGGAGGGGATGCTTCTTGTGGGAAAAAGGGCCACACTCTCCAAGAATGTCGGTACAGTTCATTTGCAAATGGTGAATCAAGACAATGAAAGCCACAATAGAATTCTCAAGGAGACAAGAAGAATGTAATGAAATAACTTGCATAATAGAAGAATATAATAGGAATATGCTGCAAATGCTTAATAATATGACACTTCAAGGGGGAAACCTCCTAATCCACTTCGAGGGGGATACCTCCAATAGTCTTCAATAAGAATACAATACTCTAACATGATGATAATAACCTATATATACCTCCTATATATACCATACTTATGCCTAGGATATCACCTAGGCCGACCTAGATAACCCTATATAAGCATTACGCCGACCTTGTTGAAAAGTTGCCATTGATGTCAAACCGATGCATACCTAAATAATTCATGACCAATGCACAGAACAGATCTTAGATGTTAAAGATGGTGATAAGATTGTTGAAGCATATCAAGAAACAGGTTGAAGTTGCATATATTGATGGCTCAATCGGATGCTGGGAATGAATCTGAGAATTACATAATCGAAGATTTGTTTTGCTGGCTTAAGAAAATAAGATTGTAATTGATTGTTAAGACAACAATTCAAATCATATTCCAGTTATTAAGAGAACAAGACAAACAAACAAGTTGCTAATCAGATTTGTTACAAACTGATCAGACAAATAAACAAGCTCCTAATCTGATTTGTTAAGACCAGATCAGATAAATGTCTTCTTAAAAGCAATGCAAATCAATATACTAAGGCGCCTTTTTGAAAAGCTATAAACAAAAGTGATTCATACTTAACCAAAAGATGTATTCTCCTTCAGATAAGACGTCTTCAATAAACAAGGACATGCTGATTGGAATCTCTTTCTGAAAAGTCAACAACTTAACCAAAAGACGTGTTTAAGAGAAATATGTTTAAAAGTTAATACAAATCGATTTCTAAAAGGAAGTGTTTTGCTCTTTGTTGAAGAGATGCGAAGGTTGATGAAGGACATCTCTTTCTCTTGAACTGATGCGAATCAAAAGAGACATGTTTTTTAAAGAGAGCTGTATTTTCTAAAAGGTGCGACTTGTCCTTAGCAGATTTAATCAAAGGAGATTTGTTTAAGTTAAACAAACCAGATTTTATAAAGAGATAGTTCTTTCAAAGGATGCAGATATAGATATGTCCCTTCATTAGAAAGTTGCAATCTTTGGATAACTTATATATATGGCATCCATTTCAAGTTTACATGTGTGGTTGTAAATAGTAAGCAGTTTCAAGTCAGAAATTCTATCTTCTTGTGTGGGCTTAGAGTGATAGCATTCATCACAAAGCAGATTGGAGGATAGAGGAAGTGCAGATCTGATTGAAGGCAGTCATCTTACATCCATCATTCAGTCAAGGTTGGTGCCTTGCACATTAGGAGTTGGTGCTCCTTGTAGGTTGGTACCTACTAAATATTTAAGGGGCTGGTGCTCCTTGTAGGTTGGAGCCTACTAAACTATTTCATTGTTAATTCAAGTAGGTTGGTACCTACTTTCTTTTGTAAAAAATCATTAAACATTTCATACATCAATTGAAGTCAACTTGATTGCATTGTTCCATATCAAGAAGTTGATATTGTATTAGAATTAAAAGTTAATAAAAGTTAAGAAAGAAAAAATAAGTTTTGATTTACTAATTCACCACTCCCCCCCCCCCTCCTCTCAGTAAATCTTTGTGCTCTTCAGACCTAAATAACTAAATAACAATATAATAATGATAATATGACTTAATTAAGAGTTAAGGGAGCCACTAGCTGATTACTCATAACACTATACACACTATAAGGGTAGGAGCATAACATTGCCCTCCTCTTTACAAAAGCGTTGTCCTCAATGCTCTTTTTTTTTTCTTCTCCTTTTTTACTTCCACTTCTTCTACTACTGCTTCTTGTTCTTCTTCTTGTTCATGCTCTTGTTCTTGCTCTTGTTCTCATTCTTGCTCTTGCTCTTTCTCTTTCTCTTGCTCTTGCTCTTGTTCTTATTCTTGTTCTTTCTCTTTCTTTTTCTCTTGGTTTTTTCTTGTTCTTCTTGTTCTTTTTCTTGTTTTTTGTGGCTACTTTTTGTTGTGAAAAAGTTTTAGAAAGATAATTTTGCAATAAATCACACAAATGAAGTCAAAATACTCTAAAATTTTTAATGTAACTTACCAAGGCCTAGGTTGCACTTTCCCAAAAAAAATCTCCCAAACATTAGGTGTTTTACAGCCTTGAGAGTGAATTTGTTGGAAACACCAATTCTGCAATAAATCTCTTAATTATGCTCCAATGACTCTAGATTTTTTACTGTAGACTCCTCCCTTATGTATGCAAAACCCCACTAAAAATTATGAAGAAATTTAATAGGATTTGGAAGATATTCACTTTCCAAATAAATTGGGCAGAAACCCTAATTCTGCAATAAATCACTCAATTCTGCTCCAATTCCTCTGAAATCTGGACTATAGCTGCTTCAATAGGTTCTTAAAAAACCCTTTAAAAATCAAACAAAAATTCAAAAAAATTTGGAAGCTATGCATTTTACAAATTGACCTAAAATTGAAAAAAATGGCTTATCATCACGGTGCCAAGATCATGCTCGGATACCACTTGTAATGAAATAACTTGCACAATAGAAGAATATAATAATAGGAATATGCTGCATATATTTGACAATAATATGCCACTTCATGGGGGCAACCTCCTAATCCACTTCAAGTGGGATACCTCCAATAGTCTTTAATAAGAATACAACACTCAATATGATGATAATAACCTACATGTACCTCCTATATATACCATGCTTATGCCTAGGGTATCATCTAGGTTGACCTAGATAACCCTATATAGGCCTTAGGCCAACCTAAATAACTAAATAACAATATAATAATGATAATATGACTTAATTAAGAGTTAAGGTAGTCACAAGCCGACTACTAATAACACTGTACACACTATAGGGGTAGGGGCATAACAAAGAAAAATTCACATTGGCAAAAAAAGCACAAACCGCAACAAGGGAGTGTTGCTTTTGCGTTGTTTTCACTTCGCTTTTTCCCAGCTTGATCCATTGGAGGGGTTGATGGAGGTGTATATCCATCAACAACAGATTGCCACACATCAAACCCAAGGGCATTCCAATAAGCTTCCATCTTAATACTCCAAAACGCATAATTAGTCCCATCAAAGATGGGTGCTTTGACTGTATTGTGATTATCTGCCATATGTGCTCTTAAGGATCTCCTTCAAGTTGTTAGGCTTTCAAGAAGGACCTCGCTCTAATACCAATTGAAGAGCACAAAGATATACTGAGAGGTAAGGGTGAATCAGTATATCAACAAACTTTTGCCCTCTCAACTTTTATCAACTTCAAATTCTAACACAAAATCAACTATGTAAGAATATCACAATATGAACAAGTTGACACCAAAATTTTATGTGGAAACCCTTACGAGATAAAACCATGGTACAAATAATGTACTTTATGAATTATATAAGCTTTTACAATGAATGTAGGCACCAACCTACTTGAAACACCAATCATGTAGTTTGGTAGGCACCAACCTACAAAGAGCAACAACCCCTAATGTTCACAGGCACCAACCTACTGGAGGCTCCAACCCCCACTTGCCAAGCACCAACTTAGCAAAGATAATAATTTCAAGAATAATGCTCCACCTTCAATGTTGCTTCCTCAACAGATGATGGACAATTCTGCTCAAACAACCTTCTGCTATACTCTTCTCTATGGATCTATCATATATTCCTCTTCACAAACTATGTCTTCTTGCACCAAATCTGCATAAACTCCTTCACAAATCTGATCCAAACTGTGCACAATCTCTTTTTACAAAGCTGATCATAATCATTCACAATCTTCTCATAAATTTAATCTTCAAGATGCTCTCTAATCTGCACTTATTCCTCTTTATAATCTGCCTTATAGTTCCTTCATATAATGCTCAGAAATAATTCATTGACCACAATCTCATTCATTTAGATATGCAACGTGACCCTCATAAGTCTGTATTTTATCTCAATTCAACTGTTCCTTGTGATGTAAGATACCTCTTTAAAGCTCACACAGAAATAATATATATTTCTGCACTCTGCTTGTATTTGGATGATTTATCTTTTTACTCACACACAGCACACCTCCCCACCCCCTGTTTCCAAAACTGAATTGAATCAAATTTATATATATGCTGGTCATAAATTGCAACCTTTGATCAAAGATCGTATCTTTCAAAATCTGTTCTTGCACCCTTTAGTTTTGCATCTTTTCAAATCACAGATTGCACCCATTCATTATAATCTAAATTTGATTTAAGAAATCGTATCATTCAGATTTTTTATTAATAAGTATAAATTGTATCTCTTCATAAATCGCACCTCTCTTATTTAAATAAAATTAATAAATCTGAATTGGCCTTTTCAATAAATCATACCATTCAAAAGGTTATTCTATCCCTTTGAGTGAGGCGCTTCATATCTTTTTATTTTAGTTCTTTTATTAAACTGAAATTCAATGTATTATTTCATCAGTGCATCATTATCTTTTAATATCCATCGTGCCACTTCAAGAAAGAAATGTGTCCTTTTGACTTTAGAAGTCTAATTATTTTCTGGAGTCGCACCTTTTGAAAGTTTGATTTGCTTCATAAAGATAATCGTACCTTTTAGAATCTGCTTTTAGTTTTCGTCTCTTTCTGATCTTTGACTTTTTCTAGTTTTTGTTTTTTTCTGTCTTTTGTCTTTTGCTGCTTTTCCATTTATATTTTGTCTTATTTATTTTATTTTATTCTTTCCTTTCACATTTCAGAAAATCAACTGTGATGTCTTCTTTACACATCCTTTATTTTCAGAATTGATGTTATTTCTTCAGATTCGTATACTTGTATCCTCTAAATCTGTTTGCATATTTGACATATATACTATTGTATTTTCTTCATATAATTCTGCTGGTGTATTAAAGATATATTTCTTTATCTTCCACTCTCTCATTTCATGGCTCCCTTTTACATATACCTGATCATCTCTTCTATGTTGACTCTGTAGATTGGTATTATAGAATCTAAGCCAAAAATAATATGCTCCAATCTGAGTGATCTTATGAATTTTCTTTCTTGTCAAGTATGTTGGTATGTATAATCTCTTTGTTCAATGTCTTTATCCTTCATGATCTTTATCCTTCATGATATCTGTGATAACCTCCAACTATCTCAACTTGAGCACCTTTGACATCAATGACAATTTGTTCAACAATCTTGTCCAATGCCCTTGACATCAATGACAACATTTCCAACAAAAACCACGGAAAAATATTGCTTATATAAAATTCTCTTACAAACTTTGTAGCCACCAACCTATTGGAGACACAAATCTCCAACACTTGAGCACCAACTCAATATGAGACACCAATCTCCTTTAATATGAGGCACCAACCTCTTGATAGCCAAAGTATTTTTCTTCTTGATAATCCTCCTTCAAAAATCTGCCTTTGAATAATCTTCAATTATTTTCTCTTCTTCACAAATCTGCTGGTGTATGTATAATTTATCAATTTATCTTGCACACTCATCCTTCTCCACATTTCACAATTTATTTTTCTATCTATCCCAAAGGAAGCAACATTGTGAATGGATGTGATGCTTGACAAAGAAGGCAACATTTCATCTTTATACAACCTTTCATTTGCACCCTTTAATATCGAACTTGGGCCCTCACAAGGGGTAGGCCCCTTTTAGAAAATATAAATTTATTTTATTTTTAATTTCCAATTCGGGCACCTCAATAAGGGGGGTCGGCCCAAAAATTAATAATAATAAATTATTTAATTATTTTTAAAAACCCAATGAGGGCGCCAACATGAGGAAGGTCATCTAGCATAAAATTAGGTCTTTTAATCACCATGAACTCATCCTTGACATGGTGCAATGTGCTCTAAAAAATTCCAATCTGTTTTTGGCAAATAATATAATTGACATCAATTTGGCATCGACATCAATGACAATAAACTTTCCATCAATCTCCCATACACCTTTTGTTACATCCCAAATTGTGAAGTTACTATTTACCGTTAATAGATAGGGTAAATGCAAATACAGTGTGAATTTTGGAGATGAATTATTGATGCTTGTACCTTGTTTTCAATATGAAAGTTATCTCACTTGATGTTGTTTCATTTGATGTTATCTCAGTTGATGTTATTCATGGTGAAATATTGCATAAGGAAGTTAATGAATAATGTTTATTCTAACTTTTGAGATGTTTTCATGTAAACTGCTTTGTTGTGAACATATGACTCGTTGTCGTGTCATTAAATGCAGGTGTGCGAACCATTCCTCCAAGCAGAGGAGAAATATCACTCGAGAGAGAAGCTTGGTCAGGTAAACAGTAACAAGAACCATCTGAGCATACACACACGGCATTATAGGTTGGGAGAAACCAAGTTAGTTATGATGGTCTTGATAAGTCATCCATAGGCTTTAGGAGTCTTGTTTACTTCTTTGTGCCTTGTGAGTGATGTTTATTGTATATTTGACTTATTGTAACACGATCATTGTGTGGATAATGTGAATGGATATAAGTGAATAGGTTATACATGCTACCTATTATCTGTGGATAAATAATAATATTATAATATTTTCCATGGAATTTATATATACACATATACATAGATATATGTATTGAAAGTATGCTGACTGGCTCGCAATATATGTATTCGACAAATAAATATATATATTTAATATTATATAAATATATATATTACAGTCTTACTAAAACATATATATATATATATATGTATATATGGTAAAGTAAATAAAACTATAATATATATATATATATAGTTTAAGATATTTTAAATCTCTAAAGTGAAAATTAAAAAGATTAAATTTTTACTTGGAGTAAATATTGAATTAAACTATAGAGAAATAATAAATCTCTTCAACCAAATATAAGAGAATCGAGCTATTTCATTTGGAAGAATTTAAATCATTTTGTTTCAAAGGGAAATCGAAACATTTTAGAAGTAAATGATGAACTTTTGAAAAAGGCAAAATATTTGCTCTAAAACTTTTGAAAACAGCTTTCCCGTGAAAATATGGAGCTTGAGGATGAACACGTGGGTTCGCCTAGAAGACAGTTTCAAACTTGTTGAGAATGGGGGTGACGCAGCCGGCAAAAGATGAGGTGTTATGAGTATTTCCTTGACCAATTCTTTGAAAGATGAATCATTTTCTTAATGGCGCCATTACTGGTTAGTAAACTTTTGCCCTCTCAACTTTTATCAACTTCAAATTCTAACACAAAATCAACTATGTAAGAATATCACAATATGAACAAGTTGACACCAAAATTTTATGTGGAAACCATTACGAGATAAAACCATGGTACAAATAATGTACTTTATGAATTATATAAGCTTTTACAATGAATGTAGGCACCAACCTACTTGAAACACCAATCATGTAGTTTGGTAGGCACCAACCTACAAAGAGCAACAACCCCTAATGTTCACAGGCACCAACCTACTGGAGGCTCCAACCCCCACTTGCCAAGCACCAACTTAGCAAAGATAATAATTTCAAGAATAATGCTCCACCTTCAATGTTGCTTCCTCAACAGATGATGGACAATTCTGCTCAAACAACCTTCTGCTATACTCTTCTCTATGGATCTATCATATATTCCTCTTCACAAACTATGTCTTCTTGCACCAAATCTGCATAAACTCCTTCACAAATCTGATCCAAACTGTGCACAATCTCTTTTTACAAAGCTGATCATAATCATTCACAATCTTCTCATAAATTTAATCTTCAAGATGCTCTCTAATCTGCACTTATTCCTCTTTATAATCTGCCTTATAGTTCCTTCATATAATGCTCAGAAATAATTCATTGACCACAATCTCATTCATTTAGATATGCAACGTGACCCTCATAAGTCTGTATTTTATCTCAATTCAACTGTTCCTTGTGATGTAAGATACCTCTTTAAAGCTCACACAGAAATAATATATATTTCTGCACTCTGCTTGTATTTGGATGATTTATCTTTTTACTCACACACAGCACACCTCCCCACCCCCTGTTTCCAAAACTGAATTGAATCAAATTTATATATATGCTGGTCATAAATTGCAACCTTTGATCAAAGATCGTATCTTTCAAAATCTGTTCTTGCACCCTTTAGTTTTGCATCTTTTCAAATCACAGATTGCACCCATTCATTATAATCTAAATTTGATTTAAGAAATCGTATCATTCAGATTTTTTATTAATAAGTATAAATTGTATCTCTTCATAAATCGCACCTCTCTTATTTAAATAAAATTAATAAATCTGAATTGGCCTTTTCAATAAATCATACCATTCAAAAGGTTATTCTATCCCTTTGAGTGAGGCGCTTCATATCTTTTTATTTTAGTTCTTTTATTAAACTGAAATTCAATGTATTACTTCATCAGTGCATCATTATCTTTTAATATCCATCGTGTCACTTCAAGAAAGAAATGTGTCCTTTTGACTTTAGAAGTCTGATTATTTTCTGGAGTCGCACCTTTTGAAAGTTTGATTTGCTTCATAAAGATAATCGTACCTTTTAGAATCTGCTTTTAGTTTTCGTCTCTTTCTGATCTTTGACTTTTTCTAGTTTTTGTTTTTTTCTGTCTTTTGTCTTTTGCTGCTTTTCCATCTTATATTTTGTCTTATTTATTTTATTTTATTCTTTCCTTTCACATTTCAGAAAATCAACTGTGATGTCTTCTTTACACATCCTTTATTTTCAGAATTGATGTTATTTCTTCAGATTCGTATACTTGTATCCTCTAAATCTGTTTGCATATTTGACATATATACTATTGTATTTTCTTCATATAATTCTGCTGGTGTATTAAAGATATATTTCTTTATCTTCCACTCTCTCATTTCATGGCTCCCTTTTACATATACCTGATCATCTCTTCTATGTTGACTCTGTAGATTGGTATTATAGAATCTAAGCCAAAAATAATATGCTCCAATCTGAGTGATCTTATGAATTTTCTTTCTTGTCAAGTATGTTGGTATGTATAATCTCTTTGTTCAATGTCTTTATCCTTCATGATCTTTATCCTTCATGATATCTGTGATAACCTCCAACTATCTCAACTTGAGCACCTTTGACATCAATGACAATTTGTTCAACAATCTTGTCCAATGCCCTTGACATCAATGACAACATTTCCAACAAAAACCACGGAAAAATATTGCTTATATAAAATTCTCTTACAAACTTTGTAGCCACCAACCTATTGGAGACACAAATCTCCAACACTTGAGCACCAACTCAATATGAGACACCAATCTCCTTTAATATGAGGCACCAACCTCTTGATAGCCAAAGTATTTTTCTTCTTGATAATCCTCCTTCAAAAATCTGCCTTTGAATAATCTTCAATTATTTTCTCTTCTTCACAAATCTGCTGGTGTATGTATAATTTATCAATTTATCTTGCACACTCATCCTTCTCCACATTTCACAATTTATTTTTCTATCTATCCCAAAGGAAGCAACATTGTGAATGGATGTGATTCTTGACAAAGAAGGCAACATTTCATCTTTATACAACCTTTCATTTGCACCCTTTAATATCGAACTTGGGCCCTCACAAGGGGTAGGCCCCTTTTAGAAAATATAAATTTATTTTATTTTTAATTTCCAATTCGGGCACCTCAATAAGGGGGGTCGGCCCAAAAATTAATAATAATAAATTATTTAATTATTTTTAAAAACCCGGCGCCAACATGAGGAAGGTCATCTAGCATAAAATTAGGTCTTTTAATCACCATGAACTCATCCTTGACATGGTGCAATGTGCTCTAAAAAATTCCAATCTGTTTTTGGCAAATAATATAATTGACATCAATTTGGCATCGACATCAATGACAATAAACTTTCCATCAATCTCCCATACACCTTTTGTTACATCCCAAATTGTGAAGTTACTATTTACCGTTAATAGATAGGGTAAATGCAAATAGTATGAATTCTGGAGATGAATTATTGATGCTTGTACCTTGTTTTCAATATGAAAGTTATCTCACTTGATGTTGTTTCATTTGATGTTATCTCAGTTGATGTTATTCATGGTGAAATATTGCATAAGGAAGTTAATGAATAATGTTTATTCTAACTTTTGAGATGTTTTCATGTAAACTGCTTTGTTGTGAACATATGACTCGTTGTCGTGTCATTAAATGCAGGTGTGCGAACCATTCCTCCAAGCAGAGGAGAAATATCACTCGAGAGAGAAGCTTGGTCAGGTAAACAGTAACAAGAACCATCTGAGCATACACACACGGCATTATAGGTTGGGAGAAACCAAGTTAGTTATGATGGTCTTGATAAGTCATCCATAGGCTTTAGGAGTCTTGTTTACTTCTTTGTGCCTTGTGAGTGATGTTTATTGTATATTTGACTTATTGTAACACGATCATTGTGTGGATAATGTGAATGGATATAAGTGAATAGGTTATACATGCTACCTATTATCTGTGGATAAATAATAATATTATAATATTTGCCATGGAATTTATATATACACATATACATAGATATATGTATTGAAAGTATGCTGACTGGCTCGCAATATATGTATTCGACAAATAAATATATATATTTAATATTATATAAATATATATATTACAGTCTTACTAAAACATATATATATATATATATGTATATATGGTAAAGTAAATAAAACTATAATATATATATATATATAGTTTAAGATATTTTAAATCTCTAAAGTGAAAATTAAAAAGATTAAATTTTTACTTGGAGTAAATATTGAATTAAACTATAGAGAAATAATAAATCTCTTCAACCAAATATAAGAGAATCGAGCTATTTCATTTGGAAGAATTTAAATCATTTTGTTTCAAAGGGAAATCGAAACATTTTAGAAGTAAATGATGAACTTTTGAAAAAGGCAAAATATTTGCTCTAAAACTTTTGAAAACAGCTTTCCCGTGAAAATATGGAGCTTGAGGATGAACACGTGGGTTCGCCTAGAAGACAGTTTCAAACTTGTTGAGAATGGGGGTGACGCAGCCGGCAAAAGATGAGGTGTTATGAGTATTTCCTTGACCAATTCTTTGAAAGATGAATCATTTTCTTAATGGCGCCATTACTGGTTAGTTTCCTATAGGTGGCAATTTTACCTTTAAGCCATGTGTAGAGTTGAAGTATTCTTGTTTTGTTGGCTAAAACTAAGGTCGAATCACTTCTTAAAGTGATGAGTAAGGGGTTAGAAACCTGCCATATATCTCCTTGAACTTTTCAAAACATTGTGTTGTCATTTCTCATGCCTGCAATGGTGGAAAACATTGGGTTTTAGGCTCTATAAATAGACGCCCTATCATTCTGCATTTTACCTCTTGCCGAATCCAAGTTTCACAATACTCTGAGCTTTGTCTATCCATTTCATATTTCTGTATTCATACTCTGTTTTTCTGAGTGGAAAAGACAGAGGATTTACCAGCAAATTACTACAGACAGTGTATAATTCCATTACAGCTGAGTGAGTGTTCATTTGTGAGTCCATTTTATGTGAGTATACTTTATTGAGAGTTCATTTGGAGTAAGTAATCAGCAATTGAGAAGTTAGTTTTAGTGAGAAGTCATTGAATTCTGAGGGCTTGACTGAAAGAACGACTGGAAGTGCGATTTGGGAAGGAAAAGCTTATAAACAGGCATGGAACCCTCATCATTTTACACTTTTGAATTTGATTGTTGTGTTTTTGTTTCTTTGAATTTGCTAAGCATGCAAAGTCTACAAGTTAATTCCTGAATGCAATCTAGTTATAGGGGAAAGGAACTTTCAAGGGAATTTGTGTAAAGGGAATTTATGTGGAAGAATTTAAGGAAAAGGTTTGTTTGTTTAGCATAAAAGGGAAATTATGTGAAAGAGATGAGGGAAGGTTTAAAATGCATTTAAAATGAAAAATTGCATGTTTTGTATGATCTCCATATAAGAAGAATACGATGACATAGATATTATCTAATAGGATCGAAATGAAGGCAGAATCAAGTAAGGTCTTATAGCTTAAGCTGTTAGATTAACTGAGACAAGCTAAATACTCCTAGGATAAAGATTTCCTGATTAGGAGGTATGATACAAGATACTTGTAGACTATTTCGTTTTTAATAAGATAATTTGTTGTAGGTAGTCCGGGGTGACTGAATACCCATTGAATGACATAGCCTACGCGTCTACGCGTAGTGTAAGATAGCCTTAAGTCAAATCGGCTCTGAGTAGTGTTTATGATAGATGATCTTCATTCGAAATACTGAATGAGAATACTTTGGCCAAAGTAGTGAAATGTATGACATCCACTTAGGTGTGAGATAGTTGAGACTACACTGTCAGTTCATTGTGATCCTTGTACTAGTTTGGGATTGTGAAATAGCAAGGTTCTAGTTGTGTAGGACACAGCACTATGCTCAGTTGGTAATCGTTAAAGGATACCCTACCAATCTATTTGACGAAGGGAGGGCCATCTATTGAATAATGGATGTGCGGGGGACCGCATTATAAGTCCGTGGTTGGCAGAAAAGCACCCGAGTGATGTTTCTCCTCCTCAGCAAGCAGCCGATGTACCAAGATTTGAAAGGAAAGGAACCTGGACCTTCTTACTACTATTTGTTCTAAAGCTCATTGGAGCTATGTTAGTTGAGGTATGTATTCTTGTTTCATGTACTTGTGAAGTTGTTATATTGAAATGGAATCTTTATTGTAAATTGATATGGCAACTGGTTCATGTTTTATCAGTAAAGAAAAGGAAAAAATTTATTGCAATGTCATGTTAACATGTTTACTTACTTGTAGGATGTAAATTATGGAAATTTTACTTTACCGAAGGGTCGGGTCATTACACCCTTGACATCAATGACAATAATTCTACCATGTTTGTTCTCTTGGAAATTTATTTTTGTGTTGGTCTTCTGACCGACCGACCTCCATTTAATTTGTTTTTTGAGTTTTTTGACCTTTCTGCTTCATCTTAACACATTTAGCTCATTTTCTTATGGGTGAGAGTGCCAATAGATCCCTCCAGAAATTATTAAAAAAAACAACTTTATGATGGTTTAAATGAATTAGATCAGATAAATAAAATGTATCTCAGCTGGTATTTATAAGTATGTTTCAATTGGATCCCCCAAAACCAGATTATATCTTAATATCATTCTAAAACAAGAAAAGGAACCTGTTTACCCAGAACCTGCTACATTAGCAGATTAATTTGTTCGTAAAATTAATTTAACAGGGGTTGTAAGGACAAATATCTGCTTCAAAGGAGAGCTAAAACAAAAGCATAAAACTGAATGTTCCACCAATAGATATAATTGACATTAACCATATCACCATCCTCCAGCAAAGGTTCTTGCCCATGGAGACACAGAGGTACTCTAAGGGTCCAACCAACCAGATAAGGGATGAAAATAAGCAGGTAACAATATATAAATTTTGGGACAATTATTTTCACATGACCAAATTTAAATCACAGTATTCAGAACCAGAGACTGCCTCCTATAATTCTGACATGCTAAGGAACCATAGTCACCCATGCTGACACTCTCTGTGGGTGTGGGACTGCTCATTCTTATTAGCTGGCATTATGCAGTTGCACTAACTAGAGGCTATAAAGATAAGGTACTATAAAAACATATGTTGTCGGTTCTTTGATAGACATATAAAATCAACAGAATATTGTAAGTGCAGATTTAAAGGAATATTATAAAATTTGCAAATTAAACGCAATGTAAATTGTAAATCAAATAAAAGTGATCTTCATATCCAGAGGCTTAAGAGCTTTGGTAGTTCTTGAAAGCAAACTGAATAAATTCTGAAGAGTTGAAAAGTTTTGAAATCAGCCTTGGGAAAAGTTCCAGCAACAGAAAAAATGATATTTTAATCAAGAAAAGGCCAATCAAGGCCCATCATATCCTCTTTGCAATATCACTAACAACAGGGAATCCAACCAAAGAAAAGTAAAAACATAAAATTTTCACGGTCCATAATATTAGCTTGGAGTCTCTGGATTTGACTGTGTAAGTATTTTTCCATAATGTTTCAAAACAAACACCATGATCCATCATCACAATTCTCTGCTCTTGCTATCTACATCCTGATGATGGATCATGGAGTGTGATCCAAAACATTGATGGAAAAATACTTACATTCAAATCCAGAAACTCCAAGCTAAAAGTAAACAAGTTTGCCATGTAAACAGACTTCAATAAAACTAAAGTCAAGCAAAATTTCTGAGTAAATTTTAGATACAACAAAGTAGCCCAATTATTTTTGGCAACCAATCTCAGCAAATCATAATTCCAAAAAGGGCTGAATAACTGAACTAAAAGTTTTCTAACAACATTAGATGAAGTATACCATGATCTTTAGTGCCTTATTAGCAAGCTAACTGTAAGAATATGGCATTCTTTTATAAGAATTGGAATTCATTAAAAAGTTATATCATAATGTGGACAATGCATTGGCAGATTTACATGTCATCAACCTCTCCTAGATTGAGACATCCGGACTGGACATTACAGATACAAAACAAACTCTTTGAGATTTTTTGCTGACTATTATCAGGTACTCGGCTTTCATATTTTCCTCAATTGTTTACCTTTACTGTCCTCTCATACTGTATGTAATAATTGCATAGCTCAGATTTTATTTAACATTTAAAAGTAGCATTTACTTTAGTAGCCATCCTTACAAAACCCCACTTTGGTTATTAAACATAACTATTCTGAAACTAGTTACAGGCACATGCCCTTGAAGCAACAAACTGCTGTGTTTGTTTAATGAACTTATTACAAGTACCATCTCAGTTTTCCCATTTACCAAATTGATCTACAACTCATATGGTACTAGGAAGGCCTGCTGGACCATTTCTGGCTGGTTTCTCTCACCAGCACTGAGTGGGATGAAGGTATACTCCCTTCGATTACTTAAAGTTATTGTGTAAGGTCTCTGCTGAGTTCTGGATGGGAATGTGTTATTAAATAAGAATCATCATCCTTAGCTGCTGACAACTTCTGCATTACACTATTGAAATATCATTATTGGCTGACTCTGTCAAGCAATTATAGTCATGTTTCCATAATGATCCTGTTCATAGTACCAGCAACTTATTTCCATATCTGAGAATAAATATCCATGTCCATATTTTAAAGAACATGGTATCTTCTCTTCTGTCATGTCCCCAAAATTGTGACATGTTAGATAGTTAAGTTATCCATTTGATATTACATAATTATAATTGTCCAAGACAATATTATAATTATGAATATTATTAATAACGTCATAAACATTATTATGATATAGTAGATATTAAAGTATATAAAATTAGTACAAAATATAAACATATATAAATATTGACAATTTAAATGATATAATAAATACTAAATATATATATATATATAAAAAAAACACTATGATGATATTATATAATCAATGTATTAATTGTAATTATAATGATAATAAGAATGTCCAATAAAGAGTTATAATAAAATAAACGATGCATCTTATAAATAATAAAGAGTAATAACCAAATAAACAATACATCTTATAAATAATGACAACCCGACAAATAATAAAGAGTCTGCTGCCGCTGAGAAGAGACACCATCTTTGACGCATACAAAGGGTACTGGGTGGGTTCTCAGCAGGGGATGGGAAAATGGTAGATTCATCAAAGGGAACTGGACAGAATACCAGTGACGCCTCAGCCAAGCAATCGACCAAGTGCAGACTCAAACCATTATCTGGAAAAAGGAAGGAAGCAGGAGAGAATACCATAGACATCCAATGGAAGGAAACAAAGTGCAGGTCGCAATCCTTATCATGGAACCATTTGTCTTCTAAACATTCAATCATCGAATCACCCAGGAAAAAGAAGAATACACTCAGCAGCGATATAAGAATGAGCTATTTTGTATATATCCTAAGTTACCGATTCGCCACCTATAGCCTCTAGATACGATTCGATTCGTACCAGATTCACAATTCAGGTACAGTACGATACAAATTCGGGCAGGATTTGAAATTTACTCCGTGGATTCGCCTTGGATTCGATTCGCCATTGCGGATTCGACTAAGATATGCCATGAAGAATCCGTGACGAATCCATGACGAATCCAGGCATCAAAACGCCCAGGTCGCGGAAAAAGTTCGCTTTTTTGCATTTTTTTATTTTTTTTGACCAACAGTTGACTTAACAAAGCATAATCCATCATTGTGCAAGGCAGATTTAAGTTGGATGAGGCCTTTGTTTGTGTGCAAGGATGGTTTTCATTCCAAATATCTTTCCAAAGTCTGACCTAGTTATGTTTGTTTTTTTTCATGTCATTAGCCCCTGAGCAACATTGCCTCCCTTATTTGCTTGAATAGAGTTGCACCTTGCATGGCCAAGTTAGGTTACTGTATTGTATCGAATTCCCAAACATTAAGATATACTTTCATTGGATTCTTTAACTCCATGGTGTAGATGGATCTGTATGCATCTTCCATGTCAATTTCATGACCAAAGCCTGATTGAATAAATGGAGATTTTTTGAACTTTAACCCTCATGCTTTTTGTGGCCATGTGATTTTGGACCACAGTAAAAAGCAAAATCGAATGTAGCATCTAATGATGCTGATTTCTTTGATGACCCATATGATTCAGATTGATCAATGATCAATAATGGCTGATTGTAAACACTTGACATTTTATGTCTGAACTTTAATTTATAATTTTATATCATGACATTCGAGTAATCACTAATATTTTAATATTTGACTTAGTGACTATGAAAGTGGTGATGTATTTTTGCTATGTTATTAGACTATTAATATGGTGGTGTATTCTGAACCTAATTACTGCTGCAAATATGTATATATTTCTGATTTTTATATGTTTTTTGTATTGCCGTACCCTGTTAGAATATATTATATTCTTATATTATTAATGGTCAATATGATGTATTTAATAGTTTAGATATTTTCTATCTGTTAGGAGTACATTTAATGTCAATAGGTAGATAATTAATATCTACAGTGCTTTATGCACTTCTTTATAATGTAATCTTTTTCATGCTAATGTAAGAAACTTTTTACCATTTACATGGTATCAGAGCGAGTTAGGGTTTCTAGGTAATTTCGTGGGCTTTCTAGAAGCCATAATCCGAAGTTCTTTAGGGCCGAATTTTTTAAAAGGGAAATTTCTAGTAAAAAATTTCGTGGGCCTGTAGGTCATAATTCGAAAGTTCTCCTTTAATTTTTTCGGTCGGATCTTGTTTGTGCCCTAGTCGCGTCAACTCTATGTATGAAGATTTTCTGCCAAAGAAAGCTTTTACCCGCATTTTTTACTGCTAAAGGTCACATTTTTTCTTGCCTACCCGCGCGATATTTCTCTGGTTTTTGCGTTTCTGGGTGGGATCTTCTGGTCATGTGACTGAGGGCCTTCTTTGGCGCGCGTTTTTCAATTAAAATCACGTTTTTTAGCCACAATTTTCAGATTTTCTGAACGCGTTTTGAATTCTTTAGCAGCGCGAGTTGCTCTTCTGGTGATGGGATTTGTTCTAGAGAAACTTGAACGTGTTTTTCTTCTCCTCAAGCTGTGATTTTCAACTCTTTTCGGGTGGCATTTGTTCAGATCTAAGTCGCTTTTTTCAGACGTCTCTTGAGCACGACTTTTCGTGTTTTTTGTGATCGAACTTGGTCGCCTCCTCCTGCAACCTGGTCACCTAGGGTTTGGAATCTTGTTTGCCACGCTTTTGTGACAATTTCGGCTCATTTCTGCAAATTTTTTTGGTTTTCATGGCCGCCTAGGATTTCTGCCAGCTCGACTAGGGTTTTGACCCTTAGTTTCAAGTCGGAAAATTATTTTGGTTGCAGATTCCTTCTGGGTTTTTTAAGATCTCAACTGAGTCATCGTCCATTTTTTTGGGTACCTCGTTTTCCGTGCCTCAAAATTTGTGCTATTAAAATTTTTTGGGTATTCCTAAATCCTTCTGGGTTTTTATTTATCTCTTTTGGGTTCTCAGTAAAATCTTGAAATTCGTGCTAGGGTTTCGATTTTTTGCCTTGGACTTTGTTTTCCAGAACCTATTTTCGTTTTCTGTGCATTATTTTGTCGTCACCAGTTTGATTGCGAGGTACGTGATGGCATCTCTGACGAACATAATGCTCGAAAGCAGCCAGAAGTTCAACGGGAAGAATTACAATACCTGGAAGCAACGTATGCTGACCATTTTCGAGTATCGGTGTCTTGATGTGGTTGTTCTAGGTACATCACCTCGACCTACCGTTGTTGGAAAAGATCAGGACAAATGGGACGAACGCAACCGGGAAGCCGTCATGCTCATCAAGCTTTCAGTCATTGATGACCAGCTACCACAAGTGCCGTCAGGCAAAACAGCTGCTGAGGTTTGGACAAATCTGAAGGATCTCCATGAAACATCAGATAAGAGTCGTGCGTTCTTTCTTAAGAACATGCTCTTTTCGATAATGATGGACGAGAAGAACACCACTCTCCAAGAGCATCTGACAAAGATCAAGGAGATTCGCAACCAACTGGAAGCTATTGGTCGAAATATGGAGGAAGAGGACATGATTGTCATTACTTTGAAAAGTTTGCCAAAGTCTTATGAGCATTTCATTGAGACGCTCAATATTACTTCAACAAATGTTGACTTGAAGTTTCCAAACTTGTGTAACAAGCTTCTACAACAGGATCGTTGGAGACAGCAGTTTGGAAGCAGTACCAGTTCGTCCTCCACAAAACAAGCGTTCTCTGCCAAATCTTCTACTAAGAACAAAGGGAAGGCTCAATCTTCTCAGCCGAAAGGCTCTGTTTCTTCTCAGGACAGCAAGAAGAAGAAGAACGTTCAGTGCAATTATTGTCATAAATACGGTCACATAAAGGCTGACTGTCGCACTCGGTTGGCTTCTAAACAAAAGAAGCAGGGAGGATCTCAACAAAATGCACATGTCGCCAAGCACACTGAGCAGAAAGAGTCTACATTCTATGCGTTTATGGCCAAGAGAACTGCAGATCCGGTACATTCTTCTGCCTGGTATATCGATTCAGGGGCTTCACGGCATTTTACCCATCGTCGGGATTGGTTCACAAAGTTCGAACCCTTCTCCGATTCAATCATTTTTGGAGGCAAAGAGTACACAGTTGCTGGTAAGGGCACTGTCCAAATTCACTCAGGAGGAAGAAATTTACTCTTTCTCGATGTCTACTATGTTCCAGGCATGGAACGTAATCTCCTCTCAGTCAGTCAGATCATGCAGCATTCTCCCCAGTTAGATGTTGTTTTCAGTTCCTCCACTTGTAGCATCATTGATCAGGAGACTCGTACTACAATCGCGATGGGACTTGAGGATCACAATCTGTACAGACTTGCTAATTCCGGTGATTCTCAAGAGCATGCTCTGGCAGCTAGGAGTACAACCATCAGCAAACTGTGGCATCAGCGTTATGGGCACTTGAATGTGCACTACCTCTCTCAATTATCTCGGGAGGGTCTTCTTGTTGGTTTACCTGAGATCCAAACTCAAAATCATGGAGTTTGTGGAGCCTGTCAAGCTGGCAAGCAGCATCGGACTTTTTATTGTTTGTTGATGATTTCAGTCGGAAAATGTGGGTGTATTTTCTCAAACATAAATCAGATGTGTTCAGTACATTTCAGCAGTTTAAGGCCTTAGTTGAGAAGGAATCAGGTTCTCAGATTGTCACTCTAAGGTCCGTTAATGGGGGGGAGTTTTGTTCAGCTGACTTCTCTTCTTTTTGTGCTGCACACGGCATTAAGCGCCAACTTACCACACCCTACACCCCTCAGCAGAATGGTGTCGTTGAACGTAGGAATCGCACCATTACTGAAATGGCTCGTTCTATGCTGGAGTACAGAAATGTAAATAAGAAATACTGGGCTGAAGCAGTCTACACTGCAGTCTACCTCCTAAATCGATCACCTACACAGGGCATTAAGAAGATGACTCCAAAAGAAGCCTGGTCAGGACGCAAGCCTAAGGTGGGCCATCTGAAAGTCTTCGGTTCTACCTCTCATGTATGGATTCCAGATGCCAAACGTACCAAGTTGGACTCCAAGAGCCAGACACTTATGTTTACTGGCTACAGCGACAATCACAAAGCCTACAGGTTGATTGATGTGGAGACAGATCGTCTCATATTCAGCTGTGATGTTGTGATTGATGAGACTACAAGTCCATTTGTCCCTACTACCAGTCCTGCGGATCAGCCTATGAAGGTTCCTGATGAGGGTGTTCGTCTTCCTCTTGGTTCCCATGATGAGAGGGCTTCAGAGCATTTTGACTCTGAAGATGAGGAGTCTACTGATCATGATATAGCACCACCTGATTTTCCTCAGGACTCACATCCAGATGATTTTGTTCCAGAAATCCCAGGAGATGTTGTTACTCCTATTCCAGATGTTGGTACTTCTACTCGTCGGCCTAAGTGGTGGGCCAAGACAATCGGCGATCTTCATGATGATGAACTCATTGAGGGCAGATCAACTCGTAGCAAGAGCAAGTAGCTACACACAGTCAACTTCGCTCTTATGGCCAACATCCACAACATTTATGAGCCTCGTACATATTCAGAGGCTAAAGGAATTCCAGAGTGGGAAAAGGCTATGCAAACAGAATATCATAGTCTTCTGAAGAATCACACTTGGGTTCTTTCCGATCTTCCTCCTGGGAAGAAACCTATCAGCTGCAAATGGGTTTACAAGGTCAAGTATCATGCAGATGGTACTCTAGATAAATACAAGGCTAGATTGGTTGCTCGGGGATTCACACAGCGGGAGGGCATTGATTACGAGGAGACCTTCGCTCCTACTGCCAAGATGAGCACAATTCGTCTTCTTCTCACTATTGCAGCCCAATTTGGATGGACAGTTCATCAGATCGACATCAAGAGTGCCTTCCTCAACGGTGATTTGCAGGAAGAAGTCAACATGACGCAACCTCCTAGTTTCAAGGTTGCCGGCAAAGAACATCAAGTGTGTAGGCTCGTGAAAGCACTCTATGGACTGAAACAGACTCCCCATGCATGATATTTCAAGATTGATCAGTACTTGGTTGATCATTGTTTTCAGCGCAGCCCTTCTGACAGTAATCTGTATGTCAAACACTCTGGTGATGATATTCCCTTACTTGTTGTCTATGTTGACGATTTGATCATTACTGGCAGTTCAGCACATTTGATTGCAGCAATCAAACAGGATTTGTGTCAGACTTTTGACATGATAGATTTGGAGCTTCTCCATTACTGTTTGGGTATTGAGGTTTGGCAGACAACTGACAGTATTTTTATTTCTCAATCTAAGTATGCTCGTAGTCTACTTCACAAATTTCGGATGCAGGACTGCAAACCTGCGTCCACACCTATGGAGAAGGGGCTAAAGTTGTCAGCCAACTCCGATTCACCTTCGATCGATGCAACGACCTTCAGGCAACTAGTGGGCAGTCTCATCTATCTCACTGCCACTAGACCTGACCTCAGTTTTGCAGTGAGCTACATTTCTCGCTTCATGATAGCTCCAAAAGCTGATCATTGGATTGCAGCGAGGCGGGTGCTGAGGTATGTTAAGGGCACTTCAGATTATGGCATTCTCTATGGCAGATGCAAGGATCCAAAGCTGATTGGTTACACAAACTCAAATTGGGCAGGTTCAGTGGATGACAGAAAATCTACTTCTGGGTATGTATTCAATTTGGGTACAAGTGCTGTAACATGGACCAGCAAGAAGCAACAGGCAGTGGCTCTTTCCTCGACTGAAGCAGAGTATCAAGGAACCATTAAAGCAACATGTGAGGCAGTTTGGCTTCGTAGGATGCTTTCTGACATGCACATGTCACAAGCAGGACCTTCTCCCTTGTACACTGATAATCAAGGGGTGCTCAAACTGGCCAAAAATCTAGTCTTCCATGAACGTCCAAGCATGTCGAGCTTTATTGTCATTACATCCACAAGCTAGTAGAAGACGGATCAGTTCAGCTGCAGTATGTTCCAACAGCGGATCAGACTACAGACATTCTCACCAAGTCTTTGAGCCCGGATAAGTTTGTCAAATTTAGGGGGCAACTTGGTGTTGTTGACGGATTGACCATTAAGGGAGGGTGTTAGAATATATTATATTCTTATATTATTAATGGTCAATATGATGTATTTAATAGTTTAGATATTTTCTATCTATTAGGAGGACATTTAATGTCAGTAGGTAGATAGTTAATATCTACAGTGCTTTATGCACTTCTTTATAATGTAATCTTTTTCATGTTAATGTAAGAAACTTTTTACCATTTACATACCCAACCCCAAAAAAAATTTTGACCGAATCCCATACCGGATTCGCGTACCCATACCCGAATCCAAAAACAAATCGGTAACTTAGCATGTATCTAATTACATTTGCGCCCTGGGCTGAGCCGATAGCCATACATAGGGTCATTTGGGTTTGATTAGCGTGAGCTGAGTCGAGGAGTGTTGGGAGGTATCAGAATAATCTAAGTTTCTTTAAAAATCCATGATTCCAAGTGACGTGAAGGGGAGTGTTGGCTGATAGCCCAGGTGAGACATACCGAAGGCAATGGTCTTATTGGGTGTCATAGAACGCTGAATGAAGACGATGATATAATCATTTGAGGAAGTACAATCATATATTACCCAAGCTAGTAATCTGCGCTGGCCAATAAGATCTGTGAAAGGAGATGTGTGGAGAATGTTATAGCAGATCGAATGGCAAAAAGAATAAGAACACATTCTGAGGAAAGAATGAATCGCTAGTTGAAGGAGGATAGCTGAAAAGAGAGACGTATATCTGCAAATAAGAAATATAAAGTAATTACCATGTCCAAGGGGAGCGCAGCTACTCACCAACCGTTAGTTTCAGGATCAAGGCTGCATTGAGTCTATTCTGCCTGAGGAAGGGGTGACTGAAGTGGTGTAGCTTTGCACAGCATAACATCCTTGTCACAAGGATGTTTCAAGTAGTCATCTGGCCCAGGTATGATGATTATTGGTATATACATGGTTATAGGGAATAAGAGATATATGTCCGAGCAAACAAGAAGAAAGATAGAAACACATAGACTCAAAAATGTATCTATAATGCTCATGTGAATCTACAGATCTGTCACTCATCAGGTATGAGTTCCATCATAATAAGAATTAAGAGAATAACGTGTAGAAAGATTTCATTCAATTTAAATGTAGTTGATACTTATAAATGTACTTTTTATGATTTGTGAGAATATTGAATTATCTTATGAGGGATGCATATATTCAGAAATCAATAGACATGCTAATAATCGATAGAGAGAAGGAGACTCATAGTGAGTACACTCATAGGGAACGCATCTAAGAGCGACAATCTGAGGTAAGTGTCACCAGCCGTCTGAATAACATTGAAGGTTATGTATTCTGGAAATTCGAATTGCTACATACAGTGAAGGATTTATGGTATGATGACTAACCTAAATCTTATTAGATTTAATACCAGTTGGATTCATAAATATTTCATTTTGTGATGACTTGTGAATACAATTTAATATATCTAATGATGAATGAATGCGTAGAGCAATTTAACGATATTGATAGATGTATATGTCAATATAATGAACTTCATATATACAGCATAAGTGATTGGCAAACACCCTGAATAAATATAAAGAGATATTATTTACAAGAGTCCAATAATGATGCTTGCAGCAATTATTGTATATCATAAGCTATTATGACTTTTACTATAAGAATAGACTTCAGGCCAAAATTCCCTTTCGCTAGCACCCAATAAGGATGGGAAGTTTGTGAAGGGAAAGGCGGATAAATCAGTCCATTGATGGACGGTCCCAAGACAGGTCGGAAACCTTGGGGGAGTCCAATTAGAGGCCGTTCACGCACCCTTGGCACAGTAAACCTTCCATCCAATGAGGTTAGGAAAGAGGAAACAAGGCGAGGATCTATTCCAATCAAGAGTAATAAGTCATATCAGATTATGATGGGTTTATGCACTAGATAATAATGCATTTGTCTTATTCTTAAAATGTTCAATTTGGAATTGTCTAATTTAAGGAACTATGTGTATTTGTTGGTAATGCACGATGTGTGCAGGTCCTCGAGGCGAATTTCATGTGAAAAATTAAGTGTTGGTAAATACAAATTTTTGAACCTAACTTGTGCATTTTATGTCTCTAATAAGGAGACATTACATCTTCCTCGATCAAAATGGAAAGATATAGCCTAATTCCCAACATCCAAAGCAGAGATTAGATCTCTGGTAGAATATATTGTCCAATTGGTGAAATATATTGTCTAATTGGTGATAAAAGCTTCGCAGACAAATTGATCTCAGTGATAGCTTCAATATTATGCTTTCGTATTAACATTGACAGCTTAGAAGACTGACTGTTTTATGCATTTTATTGAGAATTACTTCATCTGTTTTGTCTTGTTTTAAAGTGGTTAAGAAAATGCCTACATGCATGACTATGAGCATAGCACATCTTTCACGCTCTAATGGTTCTTCCCAAGTATAATAAGAAAGCTTCACTATTAATTTATATGGTAAACGCCTCTCAAGATCATGACAAAACAAAGATTCTTAAAAAGAAATTAGACTTCATCTCCTGAATTCTTATGGCAGAGCCACTATTTACACCTTGAATGTGTTGAAAAAGCTACAATGAAATACCCTTGAAAGTTGAATCCTTGAACTCTAAGCCAATATTACATCTTCCATCCTTTTTCGAATTCTACAGACAGAGGATATGGAAGACCCTTTCAATGCACCCAGAGCATATACTCCATGATGTGCCAATACATTTTAGTCTACTGTTGATAAGCTTCTTCCTTGACTTTGGCAAATGTGAGTGTGCATCTTCTTCTCAGTAGGTGAAACAGAGAGAACAAGCACAAGTTCCTTGACTTTGGCAAATGTGAGCATGTATCTTCTTCTCAGTATGTGAAACAGAGAGAACAAGCATAAGTGAAGATCAAATAAAATCAGCAATCTGCTGTTCCATCACACACTCCACTGCCCCATTTGAACTCTATCCTTCACAATCCAACCAAGATAATAAAATAACTATTATGGCTTATTTCACAAAAATATATTAAATCTGGTCTGTATCATGCATCAGAATGTATAAGGGTGTGCAAGAGATGCCCCACTATTCAGCCATGTTGCCTTGGTTTCACATTGCCATTATCTAGATCCCAAACCCATTTTTATATGTTACAAGACTTTGTATTTGTTTTAGTCATTCAGAGTTTTAGTAGAGGCTTGACTCCTACTGAATATCAAGTCTTGGTAATAATCTCATTTTGGTAAAAACTGATCTGGATTAAGTTTAATCTCAAATAGGATGTGATACTTCAAGTCATGGCTTATGAGGGTTACAATAGATTAACTACCAATTCACAACTTGGAAAGATTTCAAGAACTTGGAAACACATGCAATCAACTCTCAACCTCAACAGATTTCAATAAAATCAATGCAAATTCCTAACCTCAAGGCCCTTCGAGATATGCAAGAAATTTTATTTTACAGCTCAGCACACTATTTTCAAAATTATATAATCACAAAGATCCTTCCTAACTAGAAGGCAACCTAAAAGAACAAAATGGCATGATGCTGTCATGTCCCCAAATTTCGATTGTCTCCCCTAAATCCAGTTTAAGCGGGAAAAAGCGTTTCTAAACGCTAAATTGAATAAATATTTAAATAATATAAAAATTAAATAATAATCTTAAAATAATAAATTTAAATTATTAAAAATAACATTGAAATTTAAATAGATCGATTTTTCTTCAGGCTGACTCAATCTGAGAAGGCGTTTTGAGTAGTAATTATTGGCCAGCATCTGTTGGTTGTAATCATCACGAATTTGGGATTGACCTCCAGTCAGTATATCGGTGAGGACGAAAATCCTCATGCGGTTGGCACCAGGTAGGGATGTAGTTCAGACCTGGGAATTGGTGGATTAGCTATCTTCTTCATTTCATTCTGATACTCATAGCAAACTGTGCAAATTCCAGATCGAAGGGATTCACGCTCATATTCAGGGGACTGCGGCATCCAGTAATGGAATCACTCACACGGAAGACACTTGTGATCATCGAGATTCTTCAGGGGAGATTCCGATTATCTGCATGCATTGATTCACCAAAGGCAAACACGGGAAATCATATCTGGTGGGTTCGAGCATTGTCGAACAATTTATGGGAGCACCGAAATGCGGAAGCTTGGTCACGAATCTCATCCCCGCGTCGTCGACAACTCATAGGTCCAGCTGCCGTCAGATATCATTCGCCACACAGGAGACCATTGATCGACAGCATCATTAAGCAGCAACTCCAACTTTCCATTGGTTTGATCCTTCATGATTACTGAGTGAGGTTCTATGTTCAGCGATCTGTAATATTTCATTCATTGACAGGAGTTCGCCCTCAGTCATTGTCAATCTGTAATTACTGTGGCACATTTGAACGAAAATGGTGATTCTGAGACATTTAATTCTTTGTTTATAACTGGTGAACTAAGAAATATGTTGCATTCACAATTAAGGATAATTTGGAGTCTGCATTTGCAATTTATGATTTTTATCAGAAATTGGCTTATTTTAAGAAATTTTGTGCTAGGCTACTTGAACTGAGATTGATACTTCATCGCTTAATCACTCTTCCTATTTGTCAGTGTGAAATTTCTGATATGGTGTTTTCACCACATAGTTACGAATTGTCGGGCGATTTGTGTTATTGATTATACTTCTCCTAGTCTAGCATCTTATAGTGGTATCAAAGCTATGACCCTGCCAGCCAGTGGGTTTGCATATTAAAAAAATCATGGAGCGTTGCGAAGAGATACTACAGGAGATGCTCTGACTTCAAGAGGAATCAAGGGAATCGTTGAAAGAGCTCAAGCTAGCTTTTGGGAGATGGGAGTTGAAAAGAGAAAGAGATAAGGAAGCAAACAGGATCATTGATGAATATCAGTCTACCAAATGACTACAAGAATCGCATGTCCTTGGACTCCTATGTGAGCCTGTTTGGAAGCGTTGAACCAAGCAAGAAAGATGTGTGTAACTACATTTTGGAAACAAAAAGAAAGGAGGAACAAGCCAAAGTTGTCATCAACACGAAGGAAGAGACGATGGAAGAACTGCCACCTTGCCACACACAACCACATCAAGGTACTGATTCTTCTGTTGAGCACAACGTTTCATCATCATCGAAGGAAGGCGAATTGGAAGATGAAGATAGTGTTACCGAAACGCTAACATGCAAAGGACTGCCTCATGAGGGGGTACAAGAGGACATTGTAACAAAGTATGATGATTCTGAGGATGTGAATTTGAACCATGACTCTTTGCCCCGTTAGGACACAAGAGTTACTTGATAGCAATTCCAAGGAATATTTGGAGGACCAAGACAAAGAAGAACAAAGAGACACCACCATTAGGTATGATGATTCGAAGTTTGGGGATAATTCTACGAATGAGTTAGAAGAATATCATAAGGATGATGAAGAGAAGGTTTGCCATGATGAAGAGGACTTAATTGACTGTGGGGGACAGAATTTGGAGGAACAATGAGGATACCAAACCAGCCATGTTGAGTTCACATCAAGGAGGTATGAGTTCACTTGATATTCTTTCATTTCCATTGCATCATGGTTCAGATATATGTGAAACAGAAGTTGCCTATGCACATGATGATGAGCCTAGAGAGTTGGTTGAGATTGAGTTGACATTGCAAGGTCTCAAGGCAGATGGAGATATCATAGTTGTGAAGGGACATAAGAGCTTTGGAACTGAAAACCATTCTCAGTACTACTTCCCCTTGATAGAGTATGATGAATTTTGTGAGGAAAAAGCTAAGGAGGAGACTGAATTGGAAAGACATGAGAAAGAGATACATCCTGAGACCTAGCATGAGAGCATGTGTGCACATCCATTGGAAGGTCAACTGAAGGTCAATAAAGGTATGGTCGGGTTGACTCTACATCACTTTGAGCATATTTCTAAGATGATATCAGCACTATGTTGGAAGATTCTAGATAAACATGAATATTTTAAGGAACTGCATGTACTTAAGGAGGCTTGGATGGTAGTTAAGACCAACTACCTATATATGCTTGCGGATAGAGATCATCTACTCACCTTGGGTAAGATGTACTATGCTGCTATGAGGGATAAAGTGGAGGAGATCAACAGCATACAGAAAGATCTTCATCTAGTCTATTACTCCTCAAGATCCGAGTCCCAGATTCCTCTTCCCTTAAGAAGTATACCTGCAACTTGGAGAGAGCAACTCATGACAAAACATTCCGGGGACACCTTTGCATGTGTGGCATTGGAGGGCAAAAATCAGGGCAACAGGGATCAAGTACTTGATGGCATAATATACCTTGAGGACAGAATCTTCCTGGTCCCAAGATCAAGGTTGAAGCATGAGGTAGCTGATTTTGGGAAACCGGGTTGTGAATACAAATCAAAAGTGACTGATCAAATTTTTGATGAAGATGTTGAAGACAAATTAGAAATATTGCATAAGTCACGCACATTAGAGAGGCAATTGAGGATGAATGATAGTCATATTGGACCTGCCCTCACTCATTTTGATGGCATCCATAAGATGATGGCAGATTTGTGTTGGAAGACCAAAGTGAACTTAGAGGATCCAAAGAAGGCATATCTCTTGATGATTTGCACGAACTCCAAGAGATTTTGGGGGCAGTAAAGTCAAATTTCCTACTCCTACTTGCGGATAGAGACCACCTCTTTGCATTTGAAGAGATTTATGTTGATGCCTTAAGAATGAAGGAAGATGAAGTGGATAAGCTCACCCTTGAGCTTAGGGGCAGCAGGAAGAAGGCAGAAAATGTAGACATGAAGGAAGATATTGAAGGACTCAGTGATGAAGACATTATTTGCAGCCATGGGATTGAGTTTGTAATGTCAGATCTGCACTTGGTGACAACTCATGGGCCAGCAAGTATTGATAACCACTCCTCCACAGAAGACACAACATTTAAGCATGAGGGAAGGGCTAATCTTCTGAGGTATGACAGCAGATCTATATCCTCACATTACCACACTATGATAACCACAGGGATCAGCCGTAAGGGTCATAATACTCATGGCGGAACTCATATGGGACAGATGCTTGATGGAGAATATGAAACAATGTAGAAGGAGGTAGCTGGGGACACTAAAAAAGGCATGTCTGCAGTTCTGATTATCTGATCTAGGATAGCAGCCTTTCCTTCTTGCATAATCAGTTATTAGTGGATCTCACAGATGAGAATGGAAGCAAGAAAACTTCTCGAACAGTTGGCATTCCATGGGAAGTCAAACATGAAGACTTGATAGGACATAGAAGGAGAGAGGCCAAGGAGCTTCGAAGAATGTGGCGAATGAAGAGTGAGCCTTGCATGGTAGAAGGGAGCGATCAGATCTAAGGTATGATTCAGAATTTTTGATTTGTTCACATGACATGCTTTATAAAGAATTGGTGTCATCTCTTTCGGAATGCCAATTGAAGGGTCACTACATACACTTTGGTGATATGATGCACTCATTTAGTGGATCAGCCACTGGAATTATGCCCTTGTATGGAGATGGAGGGATAGGTGATTTTGATTCGGTTGAGTTTCTGATCATTCAGAGAGAGCTTAAGGAGTTTACATGGGATAAGATACAATTCCATCATATTGATGATTCCATAGGGAGGCATGAGACTGTCCCACTTTTAGGACTTATGACACGCATCATGAATGCATTTGCTTTTGGTTGGCACACACTAGGAGGACTGAAGTTACAACTGATCTACGAATCCAAGCATAAAGGCATTATTGTTCCAGCCTTCACACAAAGGTTGCTGAGTAGGGAGTGCCTTACATCAATATACATGGATTTTCCTGGAGGTGCTTGGGGGGTTGCAGCTATTTGGGTAATTTGGAAGGATAGGAAGCACCTCTTTATCAGTGGGAATCGGCATAATGAGGAGGCTTATTCATCATATGACATTAGAGACATTCCTTGCGTCACCATACGTCTGATCTTTAGATGTTGGAGTGCTGTCCTGACCTACGGCAGCAATCTAGAATGGGCTGATATGCTTTTTCATTTATACCTGATGGGAATCTTGCACGTTCATGGGAGATCACTCAGAGACAAGAGGATAGTGGGAATTGATGTCCCTTGGAGATACATCCATCTTCTTCTAACTGCTGGACGGAGTAGTGTGATAAGTTGAGACCCGGGTACCGACATGTTTGGTGCACTCACTCATTGGGGTCGTGAGGAATGGCATCATAACTATGAGCCTAATGATGTAATATCAGAGTGGTACGGTGGAAGACTCGGTGCAAGTGGTCATGCTTCCAGGATCATATCGTTGGACACAAGTGGATCGTCTTCGCACCCACGGACACAAGTTTGTAGTTGCTTAAGGGCAAGCAACATCCAGACGGGGAGGACTGTCATGTCCCCAAATTTCAATTGTCTCCCCTAAATCCAGTTTAAGCGGGAAAAAGCGTTTCTAAACGCGAAATTGAATAAATATTTAAATAATATAAAAATTAAATAATAATCTTAAAATAATAAATTTAAATTATTAAAAATAACATTGAAATTTAAATAAATTGATTTTTCTTCTGGCCAACTCAATCTGAGAAGGCGTTTTGAGTAGTATTTATTGGCCAGCATTTGTTGGTTGTAATCATCATGAATTTGGGATTGACCTCCGGTCAGTATATCGGTGAGGACAAAAATCCTCATGCGGCTGGCACCAGGTAGGGACGTAATTCAGACCTGGGAATTCGTGGATTAGCTATCTTCTTCATTTCATTCTGATACTCATGGCAAACTGTGAAAATTCCAGATCGAAGGGATTCACACTCATATTCAGGGGACTGCGGCATCCAGTATTGGGATCACTCACACGGAAGACACTTGTGATCATCGAGATTCTTTAGGGGAGATTCCGATTATCTGCACACATTGATTCACCAAAGGCAAACAAGGGAGATCATATCTGGTGGGTTTGAGCATTGTTGAACAATTTACGGGAGCACCGAAGTGCGGAAGCTTTGTCACGAATCTCATCCCCGCGTCATCGACAACTCATAGGTCCGGCTGCCATCAGATATCATTCGCCACATGGGAGACCACTGATCAACAGCATCATTAAGCAGCAACTCCAACTTTCCATTGGTTCAATCCTTCATGATTACCGAGTGAGGTTCTATGTTCAGCGATCTGTAATATTTCATTCATTGACAGGAGTTCGCCCTCAGTCATTGTCAATCTGTAATTACTGTGGCACATTTGAATGAAAACGGTGATTCTGAGACTCATTTAATTCTCTGTTTATAACTGGTGAACTGAGAAATATATTGCATTCACAATTAAGGATAATTTGGACTCTGCATTTGCAATTTATGATTTTTATCAGAAATTGGCTTATTTCAAGAAATTTTGTGCTAGGCTACTTGAACTGAGATTGATACTTCATTGCTTAATCACTCTTCCTATTTGTCAGTGTGAAATCTTTGATATGGTGTTTTCACTACATAGTTGTGAATTGTCAGGCGATTTGTGTTACTGATTATGCTTCTAGTCTAGCATCTTACAAATGCACTTTCATTTGCACAGACATTTTAGTATCATCATCAGACACTCAGCCAAGCAACTATAACTAAACATAATACACTAATATATACTTCAGTTTCAGTGTTTAGCTATAAATCTTGTGCACTTACCTGAAGAAATGCCTTAAGAATCCAGAGCGAAGCCAAAATCAATACACCATTTACAGAGAATCCCACCTGCTAGCAAAACAAAAGAAACAATCTTTAGAAAAAAGATCAAAAGGAACTTGTTATATAGTTTAGTTGAAATACTATTACACACCAATATGGCAATATGTATAGAAAACAAAGAATATAAGCATATCAATCTCTTATGAATAACCAAAAGCAAACAATGAAATTACTCCCCAGTTAAATATATCAAGTAAACCTGCAAAGCATCTCCAAGCTATGTCCAAGTAAAACCCACCAAATACAACATAAAATAATTTTATCACCGTATTATAGCTTAGAAAAGATCACAGCACCGTGTGTGGAAAAGTGATTGATCAAGGTATGTGCCCATTCTCATGAGCTAATCTTGAATGATGTTGAAGGTTGTTGCTTGTTGAGCATTTTGGTAGTTACTATGCAATTTGGTGTTATAGTCTAGTAAGTTCTCTAAAAGAGGCATGTACCATCTACAGCCAAAACATCCATAACAAAGTAAATGATTAGACCTTGGTTCAAAAAAAATTCCCCATGTAGCTCTTTTGGTCCATTGAGGAGATCTCAAAAGATGTTGGCTTTCTTGTCTTGTAGTCTTTAATTTGAATCATCTCATACAAATCTATGCATTACTTAGGGAAAAGGCTGCTTTTGTTCCCTTCAATGGGTAGGGGTTGCACAGTCAACATATTGCTTGAGTGTACTCATAAGATGCCGATTAAGAACCAATTTCCTGAAAGAGACAGGCATTCATAGTCATCAAAGATGAAAAAGGAAACAAGTAAAAATCTTGATCACAATGAGAGATAGTTGAATCGGACTCTCATCTCATAATTAGAATGAGAGCACAACTATAGATGGGGGATATTCCCTCCCATTACCAGATATAAGTTCATGCAAAATAAATCTTCAAGAGAAGTGTGCCAGCAGAGAAAATATACACTCATTGAAGGGAGAGTTGAGAAAATTTGAGGGTAGTGGTCAGTGAAGGAATACTAGACAACTTAAGAATTCCAGTAACATCATTACAAGCAATATCCATCTTGAAAACACTCACTTATCATCTTATAAAACCTTTTTGTTATATTACAAGCATTGTTATCTTATCAGTTTGTCAAATGGAATGAGCTCAAGTGGTAAATCATTGGGATTTTCGTATTGGAGACTCGTGTTCAAATCCCTAGGAGACATTACATGCTTAAAATGTACAAATGTTGATTGTTAACATAGGTAAGCTACCACATCCAATTTTGGGTGTGGCATAAGGACACCCAACAAGAGGATATATATATATATATAGGTGCTATTCCTAGGTGAATTTGACAAAAGAGGTACCCAATGGTCATGGCACTTGACCAAAAATTGCAGCAGAATGAGAAATCGCAAAAGGCAGAAAGTAAAGCAGAAGATTCACCGATCCCCCCTGAAATAAGAACAGATGTAACCAAAGAAGCAGAAGTCAACATAGAAATGTTGTTGAAAAATGTAATGATCTATTGATTCATTGGTCCAAAGCAACCAAGGGAGACAATCATCCGCTAGACACAGGAAAACTGGCAACCCCAATTTGTTCTGAAATTTCTCCCAAAAGGGTTTTCCATTGTGGTTTTTCCATCCAAAGAAGATCTGAAGTTAATCCTTACAGATGGGGTTTGGATGATGGATGAAGCCCCTTTGTATATGCAGAAATGGGAGTGAAACTTCAACCCTAATAATTATTCGCCCTTTGACAGTCCCCACTAGATCTGATTGAATAATCTACCGCTGCATAACTGGTCTGAAAAATGCTTAACAAAGATTGGGAGGACGCTTGGAACTCTGATTGAACTAGACACCGAAATTCTGGAAAAGGATTCATATATATATATGCTAGACCCAAAGTGGCAACAATCAGAGAATTACCAAAAGAAATTGTTCTAAAGATGAGAAACAAAAGTTGGATACAATCAATACAAATTGAAGCTAAGAAGTATTTTTTCCTAAAATGTCAAAGAAGGGATCATTCAACAACAATGTGCTCCCGAACTCCACAACAAGAGAAAAAGTCTGACTCAGACTACCAAGGGTAAAGCAATCTCTCCAAAGAAAAATTGATTGGAGGAAAACAGACCAGATAACTACACTTTATCTGCCCCCTCTAAAGATCAATGAATGAGCAAACAATCCCTCTGCCCGCCTCAGAAGCAATTGTCCCTATCCATGGCAATGATCAAACAAATAATGTGCAGGAACCTCCAATTGTCGCATCCTTCAAGACAAACAATGCAGATCCTCCCCATACCAAATCAGATTGGCTTTCAGATAATTTTGAGGAGGAAGATGAATTAGGGTTGTTGGAACCGCAGTCAATAGATCAATCTGCATCAAATATCTTAAAGCCTAATTTTAAAGTTTGCAAAAAGAAGGGGAGAAAATTGAATATGGCATGCCAAGCAAAGGATTTTGTCGCAGACAGATAGATAACCATCAACAAATTTCTGACGACTAAGGGAGGAAACCCCTCCTTTAGGACCCAATGAAGATCACGACATGGAATATTAGGGTCCTCAATGCCCCTAACAAATGATGCTTAATTTGCAAACAATAAGGGTCGATATCCTCCTTCTACAAGAGACGCAATTCTTTGTGGAAGATGGGAGAACATTCATAAAACAATGCTTCAGATGGGATAGTTGTTTTGTCTTCGCTAATGGTGCTTCTGGGGGAATCGGAACATTATGGGAACTCAAATGAAAGGTTAGCAAGAAAACAAGTCTTGAATAGCATCTCAAGTCACTCATATTGGATCAAATTTTTCCTTCACTCTAATCAATATGTTGTACCCGATATTAAAAATTTTGCTTCATTAAGGATTTTGGTAAAATGGTCAAAATCTTGTAAAAATTGTCGTCAAAAGTCAAAATTTTAAAAAATAAAATTTTCAATTTCTAAAAATAGACGTGATTTAGGGTTTTTTTGGGTTTGTTGTCAAACGGATGCTGGCAAAATTTTCTAAAAATAGAAATTTCTGTTTTTAGAAAATGTCTAAAAATAGCATCTTTGAATGGAGGGCTCAAACTGATTTTGATTGGTTAAAAATACGTCCCGATCAGGCTCGTCCAGTCAAAATTGTCAAAAAGTCAGTTTTCTTTGGTGGGTCTATTTCGCTTTTTCAGAAGATAAATTAGGACCTTCAGGGTCATCAATGGAGGATGGCCAGCTGCCAGGTGTCAGATTCAAAGTCTCAAATGCTGCATTAAATCAATCATTCCTTGTTTACTTCTAATTCTCAGGCTCTGAATTGTCATACTTTTGGCCTAGTTGTAGTTGTAATTCTAGAAAATAGAAAACCTCAACAATGACACAAAGAGTTTTATAACCTTGTGCTCTTAAGCTGAGAATAAAAAGATTGGTAGTAGTTTAGTATTTCTTTTTAAGCATAATCAGCAAAGAGGGAGCTTCCCCTCCTAATTTGAAGAGCAATCTAACTGTGCATAGCTTTTTGTTCCTAATCCGCATTCTAGAGGTGAGAATTGAAATGCCAACACAATATATATGGTCCAGATAGAGCACATGACAAAAAGAAGGTATGGTATAAAATCACTAGCCTCATTCCTTCTTATAATAATAATGAAATTGCAATACTAGGCAAAGATTTCAATTCAATTTTATACCTAACGGAAAAGAAAGGTGGATTTAGTCATGTTGATCAAAGATAGGAGGATTTTAGAACATTTGTAAGCAACAATAATTTGATTGACATTCTACCCAAAAACGGAGAGTTTACATGGACAAACCGGGTTCACCAATATAGATAAGCGCCTTGACAGGTTTTTGATTTCTTCCAATTGGAGCCAGTTTCCAATAACAATGGATTCTTTGATATTACCAATCTCTGGCTTGGACCATTTCTCGATAACACTAAATCTGGAAAATGATTGTATCTTTGCACAATGTCCATTTAAATTTGAAAAAATGTGGCTGAGGAAGAAATCCCTAAACAGTCTCATGAAAGAATGGTGGACAGAGGCAAAAGTTCCCAAAGGCTCTAAAATGTTCATGTTTGCAAAAAATACTAATTGTAATCAAGAATGAATTAAGAGAATAGAATACCAACAGTTTCAAAAACATATTTCAAGAAAAAGAAATTCTAGAAGCAGAATTAGCATCTTTAAGTCAGAAGATCATAAGCCAAGGTATGTTTGCAAAAAATTATGAAAAAGAAAAAGAATTCATGGAAGCCCACTATGAAGCGAGAACACAAAGCCGTCATAAATAGAAATGTCAAGGAAAATAAAGGAGCCACCAAACAAATTAGACAAGGCGTTACCAAACTCTTGACTCGACCCTTTGACAAGTCAAGGTTGATATGGCACTGACAATTCAGAGCTCACGTAGCATACCACGGTGAGGAAAGAGACAATAACGAAGCTGACTTCAAAGACCCATGGAGACATATTGAGGTGCCTGCTTGCCTATCGGCCCCTCTCAACACCCAAGCCTTTGACATCAATGACAAAATAATCAACAAGTCATAGGTGTTAGAGAAGGAAACCTATAGAAGCTACAAGGTGAGCCAATTCAAGCTCTAGTTCATAATAATGACAATTTATGCGAGTTAATGCACAAGAGGATGGGGCATTTGCATCACAAAGCATTGCCTATTTTGAGGGAGATTGTCACACAACTTCCAAAGGTTCAATATTGAATAGCAAGGAGCTGTGTCACAAGGTTCGGCGAACTTCATGTATGAAGTTAGAATTTTCCCGAATATGAAATGTTTGCTTGAAATTCATTAAAATTCGCATGAAATTTGTACAGAAAAAGAGCGCCCATTTTTTAGGGTTCTCTTAAGCCGATTTTTAGGGTTTCGTTGTGTTTTGTTTTTATAAAATGCCACTCTCAAACATTGAAAACATAGTCAACAAAACTAGGTGAATATATCCTTTCTAATGTCACTTCATAGCAAGTGAGCAAAATGAATTCGTAGCGGGTGAGCAAAATGACAAAAGACAAGGGATTTCCAGGCTGCATTGGGGTTATACATTCACCTACGCGCAAGTAGAGCGTCTCAAACCTTGCTCAGGCTTCATGATGGTCGACATGCTTAACAGATGTTACCCTAAATATATCTTAGGACTCCCTCTCTTTTGCCATGCTTGATCGAGGCATCATGGCGACACTTTTTTTTCCTACGCAGCAGCCTTCCAATCAAGTGTAAAATAAAAAAAATTAGCGCACACATTAGGGTTTAAGTCAACTCATATTTTTAAAAGAAAAATGAATGATAACTGTTAATGATATAACAGCTTCAGTCATTCCTTCCAGCTCAGCTCTATTGTGAAAACATAAATTAAATGATAGCCGTTGGCTATTTAATTTATTGTTTTGTATTATCCTCATTTCATATTATGGCCGACATGAAAAGATTCGAATTCATCTTGATCATTTATTAGAAGACATTTAATATTTATCAAGGCCGACTTTCATTTAAGAAGACATGCGATTTCTTAAGAGGCCGACATGAAGGATTTGAAGAGACGTGTCTCTCCCATTCATTTGTATATATACAGATTGTTTCGTCCATTGTATTCATCTAGTTCAGTTTGGTTATTCACATAAGTTCATCATCATCAAGATCGTTCAGTCAAGTGTGATTTAGGTGAGTGCGAATCATTGTGATCTCTGTTAAATCAGATCTCTGTCAAAGCGAATTCTGTCAAAGCACGCATTGTCATCAAGGGCGAAGTTCAGTGCAAGTGCGAATACAAGATTCAGTGTGAACATATGCAGCGCTAATACATTACTCAGTGCGGACTTAATACAATGTGGAGATCTTACAGATCGAAGTCTATCCAGTGCAAGTATCATGCTAGAGCGAACTCCTTACAGCAGGTTGTGAACCATTAGTTATTGCGAATATTGTCAGATCTGTGTTCAATCAATTCGGATATTGCCAGGTGTTGTATATTGGTTTTGAGTTAGACCTCATTGTAAAGTGAAATGTTGTCACTGATATTATAAATAAAAGAGAGATCTTTGTTGTTGGGTTTTTCTCCCTCAAGAGGAGGGTTTTCCCAGGGTATCTGCTATGTTATTTTGTCTAATTTTGGAATTATTTTCTGTGCATTTAATCTGTTCACATAAATTCAACATGGTATCAGAGCGGGTTTGAGGATCGTGATCAGATTATTGCATTCAGCTTATCCTATTTGTTCATTTTGTCAAGATGGTGTATGATTTGAAGGTTGAGGATTCAAGTGAGTATCTGTCCCATTTAGCATTATCAAGCAGTGTACCTTCCGACACCAACACTTGGATAATCGACAGTGGTGCCTCTCGTCACATAACCGGCTTCAAGGAGCACTTATCGAGTTTGGTGGAAAAGGAATCTTCTGAACAAGTCATCATTGGAGATGATGCCAGCTACTCCGTAAAAGGAATTGGGACCTCCACACTTCATTTGGACTCCGGCATATCGTTTCAATTGGGTAATGTTCTTTATGTTCCCGGAATCAAGCGTAATCTTATTTCTATTTCAGCTTTGGAAGATAAAGGATATCAAGTTGCCTTCTCCAAAGGCAAAGTTCTAGGGTGGATGCAGAACTCTAGCTTCAAGGATGCTCAAGTAATTGGAGTTAGATATGATAACCTCTACAAGGTTTGCTCACATTCTCGTCAAGCGTTGATTCATGACTCTTCCAATCTTTGTGATCTTTGGCATCGGAGATTGGCTCACTTACACTTCCGAGCCCTACCTATTATGGAAAAGATGGTGACGGGCCTTCCTAAATTCAACCAGGAGCACGAAGGTACATGCAAAGGCTGCGCATTAGGTAAGAATATAAAAGCCCCTTTTCATAGTAGAGAAAATAGATCTAAGTGTATTTTAGATCTAATTCATTCTTGATTTATGTGGTCCTATGTCTGTTCCTTCTTCGAGTGGTTTTTTGTATTATGTTCTTTTCATTGATGATCACTCTAGGAAGACTTGGATTTATTTTTTGAAATCTAAAGAATCTGAGGAAGTATTGGATAGGTTTAAAGAGTTTAAAGCTTTGGTAGAAAATCTTTCTGGTAAACGAATTAAGGTCCTCAGATCTGACAATGGTGGAGAATACACCTCTGGTAGTTTTCGAAACTTTTGTATTGATGCAGAGATTAAGAGGGAGCTCTGTGTTCCCTATAATCCTCAACAAAATGGTGTTGCAAAAAGAAAGAACAGAACAATTGTGGAAGCAGCAAAGGCCATGATCCATGATCAAGATTTGCAAACTTTCCTATTGGTAGAAGCTTCCAGGACAGCTGTATATGTTCAGAACAGAAGTCCTCATAAGATCTTGGAGAATATGACTCCAGAAGAAGCCTTTACAGGGAAGAAGCCTGAAGTCAGTCACTTGAGGATCTTTGGTTGTCCCGTCTATGTTCATGTTCCCAAAGAAAAGAGAACCAAGCTGGAGCCTTCTGGCAAGAAGGGAATATTTTTGGGCTACAGTGAGACATCAAAAGCTTACAAAATTTACATTCCAGGTCAGAAGTTGATAGAGATCAGTAGGGATGTCCCATTTGAGGAAGATGTTGCATTCAGGAGATCCAGAGGGATTCATATGGAGATTGATAATGAAGAGTCTCCTCAGGACATGGAAGTTGACCATACTCCTAAGATTCAGAGGGAGACTATGGAACCAAAGGAAGATCTCGATCCAGTTGAACCCTTGGAACCTACTGATGGACCTACTGACCTTGTTATTGGGAGAAAGAGACCTCTATGGGCTAGTCGCACTATGCAAGAGGCTGAAAGCTTTGCAGCTCCTAGAGGCACATTTAGAGAAAGCAAAAGGCCACATAAGTTCTCCAGTTATGTTGCCTTGATGAGTCGGATTATAGAATCTGAGCCTTCCTATGTTGAAGAAGCATCTAGTCTTCAAGTTTGGAGAGATGCTATGACAGAAGAGTATCAGTCAATTCTTAAAAATGATGTTTGGGATATTGTTCCTAGACCCGAGGGCAAGTCTATGGTATCTTCTAAATGGCTATTCAAGATTAAGCATGCTGCAGATGGAAGCATTGAGAAGTACAAGGCAAGATTTGTGGCTCGTGGGTTTTCTCAGAAAGAGGGAGTTGATTATGATGAGACTTTTGCTCCTTTTGCTCGCTACACTTCTATCAGAACCATCATTGCTATTGATGCATCTAGAGGATGGAAGATTCACCAGATGGATGTGAAGACAGCCTTTCTCAATGGAGTGATTGAGGAAGAGGTTTACATAGAGCAACCTGATGGATTTGAGATTCATGGGAAGGAGTCTCATGTTTGCAAGCTGAAGAAGGCCTTGTATGGTCTTAAGCAGGCTCCTCGTGCATGGTACGAAAGGATTGATCGGTATCTATCAAGCTTGGGTTTCTTGAAGAATGATGTTGATCCAAATCTCTACTTCAAGGTAATCAATGGTGATGCATTAATTTTGGTTTTATATGTTGATGATCTGATCCTCACTGGAGAAGATCACCTGATTCTTGAATGTAAGAAGGATTTAACTTCTGAATTTGAGATGAAGGACCTTGGGCTCATGCATTACTTCCTTGGCTTAGAAGTCTGGCAGAAAAATGGTATGATTCTAAGTCAAGGGAAGTACACCATTGATATACTTAAGAGATTTGGCATGATGGATTGCAAATCCATGTCTACACCTATGGAGACCAATCTTCATAAATTGAAGGAGGCTGCAGCTAGTTCAGATTTGGTGGATCCTACATTGTACAGACCTGATTGGATCCTTGATGTATCTAGTTAACACTAGACCCGATATTTGCTATGCAGTGAGTGCACTTAGTCGTTTATGTGTGATCCGGAGAGTATACATCTTTTGCCTTAACATATCCCCGAGATACTGCGGGCACGTTTGATATATGAAGCATACCATGCTTGGAGAGTTCGTTTCACCGATTCCGGATTAGTGTTGTGTCACGATCTAAGAGCACCTCGGTTTGCTTAGCTTTGGTTCTACTATGATTTCCTCGTGCAGCAGGTCTTAGCATTGAGTACAAAGAAAGGCTGAGTACATTGCAGCTTGCATGGCAACTCGGGAAGCAGTGTGGCTTCGTAAGCTCCTTGCAGGATTGTTTGGACAATCAATGGAGCCTACTATTATTCATTGTGATAATCAGAGTTGTGTGAAGCTTTCTGTTAATCCTGTGTTTCATGAAAGATCCAAGCATGTTGAGATCAAGTACCACTATATCGAGACATGGTACTGGGAAGGCTGCAGTTGAGGTACATTAGCACTGATGAGCGGTGGCAGATATTCTCACCAAGCCTCTCACCGGGATAAAGTTTGTATACTTGAGATAAGCTTGGTATGGTGGAGAATCCAGCCTTGACTGAGTATGAGTCTCAGTATCAATGAGCCTTCTTAATGCATTTTCTTCTGTGACGGAAGAATTTGAGGTGGAAGCCCTTGTTTCCACCCTCTGAGCTGAGTCATGGTGGATGTCATGTGTGCGACTCCATGACATATGTTGTACTTGTGTTTCACCCTCTGAGAGAGTCATGGTGAAAGTCACGTTGAGGTGACAACATCACGCAAGTGATGAACACTCGTACTTACTATTGCATTTTCTTCTGTGACGGAAGAATTTGAGGTGAAAGCCCTTGTTTCCACCCTCTAAGCTGAGTCATGGTGGATGTCATGTGTGTGACTCCATGACAACATCACATGAGAGAGTCCGTGATGATCTTCTTGTACTTGTGTTTCACCCTCTGGGAGAGCCATGGTGAAAGTCACGTTGAGGTGACAACATCACGCAAGTGATGAACACTAGTACTTACCATTTGATGGTTGATATCGAGACGATATCTAATATCACATTGAGGTGATATCCTTCTCTTTATATCTGATTGCAGGCAATGATGAACCTCATATGGAGATGATTCGTATTGTGCAGCTAGAAGTTCTCTCCCTAGCTGAGAGGGAGTGTTAATGATATAACAGCTTCAGTCGTTCCTTCCAGCTCAGCTCTATTGTGAAAACATAAATTAAATGATAGCCGTTGGCTATTTAATTTATTTTTTTGTATTATCCTCATTTCATATTATGGCCGACATGAAGGATTTGAAGAGACGTGTCTCTCCCATTCATTTGTATATATACAGATTGTTTCGTCCATTGTATTCATCTAGTTCAGTTCGGTTATTCACATAAGTTCATCATCATCAAGATCGTTCTAGTCAAGTACAATTTAGGTGAGTGCGAATCATTGTGATCTCTGTTAAATCAGATCTCTGTCAAAGCGAATTTTGTCAAAGCACGCATTGTCATCAAGGGCGAAGTTCAGTGCAAATGCGAATACAAGATTCAGTGTGAACATATGCAGCGCTAATACATTACTCAGTGCGGACTTAATACAGTGTGGAGATCTTACAGATCGAAGTCTATCCAATGCAAGTATCATGCTAGAGCGAACTCCTTACAGCAGGTTGTGAACCATTAGTTATTGCGAATATTGTCATATCTGTGTTCAGTCAATTCGGATATTGTCAGGTGTTGTATATTGGTCTTGTGTTAGACCTCATTGTAAAGTGAAATGTTGTCACTGATATTATAAATAAAAGAGAGATCTTTGTTGCTGGGTTTTTCTCCCTCAAGAGGAGGGTTTTCCCAGGGTATCTGCTGTGTTATTTTGTCTGATTTTGGAATTATTTTCTGTGCATTTAATCTGTTCACATAAATTCAACAATAACAATAAACAAAAACATAATTTATTACCCAATTCCTCATTCTTTTGGTTGGTGCATCTCTATCCCCAAAATGATGGTGAATGAAGAATAGTAAAAACATCATATGTAGTGTGAACCAAATCCGATGGATGTATTTAATTTTTCCAAAGTAGTTACAATTAAAGCGTCTAAAGAAAAGGTGGAAAAAATCATGAAGCAAATCTAGGTGAAGATATTTCTTGAATATTCCAAACAGATGTTATGTCTCTCACGCATGCAATCAAACTTCATTCAATAAATTAAAACCAAAGATAATAAAAAATTCGATATTAGACCATCTTCGTATTCATTCAATATCCTTTCCACTAGTTCTATATTCTTTCTAATGTCATTTTAAACTATTTATATATAAAATTGTGGATATATTATTTATATTAAAAAAAATTACATAAGGCGAATTTAATCCGAATTTTTTACTTTTCGAATTTTTTGTTTGTTGAATTTCATCCGAATTTCAATGTTGTCGAACTCGGATTCAAATTTAAACCTTGTGACTTAAGCAAGGTGTATGTGGAGGATGCACATTTGGCAACAATGTCAAGGTTGCTTCCCCAAGAAACAAGTATAAGTCTAACAAGACTAGACTTAGTGCATTCAAATGTGTGTGGACTGAAGTTAGTAGGATCAATTGTGGGAAGCATGTATTATGTTTACTTCATTGACTACTTCTCTCACAAGACATCGATCTCCTTCTTAAAGACCAAGGATGAGGTCTTTAGTAAGTTTTAGGAGTTTAAAGCTCTAGTTGAAAATCAAATAGGGAAGATCAAGGTCTTGAGAACAAACAGACAATGAGGGAGAGTATACCTCCAAGGAGTTTGAGGGTTTTTTCCAAAAAGCTAGGACAAAGGGGGAGTTGACAATGTCGTGCACAATGGAACAATTGATCCATAATAGGGACTACTAAGGTCATGATTCATGACCTAGACTTGCCAATGTCTCTTTGGGAAAAAACTTGTCTTACAATAGTCTATATCCAAAATAGGTATCCTCGCAGGATTTTAGAGGACAAGACACTAAAAGAGGCATTTAATGGTGAGAAACAAGAGGTGAATCATTTCCACATCTTTGGTTATCTAATTTATATCCATATACCTATAGAGAAGAGGACCAAATTGGAACCTTCCAACAAGAAGGGTTTATTTATGGGTTATAGTGACATGTCAAAGGCCTATGAGATCGTTATTCCAGCGCAAATGAAAGTAGTAATCAATAGGGATGTAAAGTCTGAGGAAGATTTTGCATCTAGGAAGACTTGTGAGATATTTCCAATGACAAAGGATGAGTAAGAAATTTCAAAGGTTGAGCCAGGGTCTCCAAAGATACTAGTAACTTCCAATTCAGGATAGCAGCCTTCACTTGAGGAGAGAGAAATTTCAGCCCCTTCCAATTCTATCAAAAGACCTCAATGGTTCACATAGACATTGAGCACATTCAGGGAGGGAAGGCCTTAGAAGAAGTTTCCTAACTACATAGCATTGATAAGCAACATCATAGAGCCTTCCATTTTTCAGGAAGCAGTAGATCAATAGGTAGCTGATAGATTGTATTGTCCCTTTTTTTCGGGTTCTCTTGCTTTGTAGTTGGCACTAACTTTCTAGGTTTGTGTCAGCACATTCAGAGGGATAAATTGATGTTACCAGTGAGCTTTTGTGGGTTTTTTTGGGTTTTTTCCAAGTATTTTCCAACAAAGTTACTACTTTTAGCGGTAGCTATTTTTAGAAAGTTCCATTTGGGCTCCAATTTGGTTGGATTGGGAGATTGGACTCACTATTTTTTAGCAAATTGTTATTTTTAGTAAGTGCTATCTTTAGCACCCGGTCTGGCCTTTATTCCTCTTTCAGTCAATGCATTCATCTTTCAATGCATTCCTCTTTTAGTCAATGCACCATGGTGAGTTCTAATGTTTTCAGAGGAATATTTTATTTTACCACTTAAGTTTATAATGTTGCTTAATAACTTAAGTGAGGGGGGCGTGGGTTCATGTAGTGTACCCCATGGCCTAGTAAGGTAACATTTTTAAAAGAGGGTTAGTGTTCTTCCTTGATTGGCACCTAGAAGGAAGTTGTTTATCATTTTTTAAAAGCTAATGTTAAGCCTCATAAGGCGGGACGCCTATTTGGGACTTTATGTTATTGTTTAAAAGAAAAGAAAAGTGAAGTTTTTGGAGGCAAAAAGTTGGACGCCCCTCTTGGGGTAATTTCATGTTATTTTTAAAAAAGTGAAATGGAGGGAAATGAAATGAGAGTTGCCCTAATTTGTCCCCCACTCTATAAATTCTCATTTGAGGCTCTCATTTGGATACCTTGGATTTGGCAACATAAAGTTATGCTGCAGGAATGCTTCCAGAAATCTTCTCTGCTGGTTGAAGGATGAAAACCCTTCACTAGGTAGCTGGTTTCAGTGGTGCAAGACCCACCCTAGCTGGTTGGTACTCGGATTGAAGACTTTTCAGAATTTTAGTTTGCTGGTTACATTTTGGTCCTGATAAAATGAAGTTACTCTCAGCTTTTTGATATGGGCTTCTTGGGTTTGGTGTGGTGTGTGCATTTTCATGTGTGGAGTGAGTTTGAAGAAGTTTAAGCAATTTTCAGAGTGCTGGAGTGAAATTCCTGAGTGTTGTGTGTTCTCTTTAAGAGGTACAGGTCGTCTATTTCATGCCCATATCTCTAAGGGCGGATTGCTACCATTCTGGGCATTATTTCTAAGTGTTTCATATTGCTGGGCACCCCAAATAGACTACGCATGTGTAACTGTGATTTTAAAAGGGCTGGTTGCCCTCCCAGGAGTCCGTACCATTCATCTCAGGCATGTTGGGTTTGTATCAGGTCTGAAATTACATTTAGTTGACTCCCTTTCATCACTCTTGGGCATTGGAATTTGCTAGTGTAGAGTTTTGACAGTGCTGGAGCAAATTTTAGGGTGTTTGAAGGCTTGAAGATTGGACAAACCAAGTGCCCTAGCCCCATGTGCTTGAGGGTTGGACATTGGATCAGATCTGAGCATTCTACTCTGTGTTTGAAGACTATACCAGGTCTGCAATATGTTTAAATCTGATTATAAAATGTTGCACATGTTCTATGAAGTCTGAAATATAAACCTGTTATGATCAGCACTATTTTCTATATGTTTTGTTGCTTAGTTTCATGCTAAATGGTTGTTTTAAAAGTTCTGAATGCAATCTGAAAGTAAACATCAACAAAACCCTTTCATTGGAAAAGAAACCTGCAAACAAATCATTAAAAAAAAAATCAGGGGTGCTCATTTCATAGATTGGTTTAGAATTACTTACTCGCTAAGAAGAACTGTCAAAGTTTTAGCTTGGACAGAAACTTCCACATAGGTCCAGTGTGAACGTGTTGAAAAATTCAAGTGGTTCAAGTTAGTCTGTCTTGTAAAAGTCTTTTATTTAGCTAAATAAATCTAATGAATGATTATTCTTTAGTGATAAAGACTCATGTTCCATCTCGTCTTTATAAGTGATAAGGATGCTTTTGTAAGTAAAGTTGATTTTTTGGAAGATTAGATTTTTAGCTAAACAGTAATAAACTAAGTACAGTGAATTTATGTGCAGCAGTGAGAAACATCAACTAGAGATAGAGAGATTGTAATATACTAAGTACAGTGAATTTCCATACAGCAGTGAGAAACATCAACTATGGAGGCTGCCTTGTAAGTTTTTTTTCGAAGGAATGAAAATAGATTTCATTATTGTGTGCTTTATGCAATGTTATTTAGCATTAGGACATAATCACCAGGTATGAAAAATTTCTTCACACAGATGTTAAAAGACATCACTATATCATCCCACTTGCTGTATAAAATTGTTAACTTGTCCAAAGTACTTAAGATGGTGATGAGATTTAATAATTAATCATTCTTCTTTTGGTTGCATTTGGTTTTTGGATAGACCCAGTTCAATGGCATTAATTGTCCCAATGTTGGATCAACTAATATTTGAGAGGTGATCTGGACATTTAATTTTAGTAGCAAGGATGCCTCTTGGGTGGAAGAATAATCACTACAATAGAAAATATGTTAGGGGCTAGTACTTGAAATTGCCTGTTTTTCAAATTTTCAAAAAAGAGACTACCAATAAGAATGCAGATTTGCCTCACAATTTCTTTTTCTTTGAGGATTCATTAAATAAAACATAAAATATTTCACAGAAAATGGAAACTGTTTTAGATTATTTTTCCAAATTTTTATGTTTCCTCAATTTTTTCCCTGACCTATAGCCATTGTTTAATTGGATTGATGTGTGGTTCTGTTAATGCTGGCATAAAATATGGTTATAAGTTTCAGTCCATAATAATCCCATGTGTGCTTGCATATATAAAAAAAAAAGCTATAACAGTAGCAAACCAAGATTTGAGATATAATTCCATAAATTCCTGAGATTAGTGGCATTTGTATGTAGCATTATCTCTCATAAATGAGTGAGAAGGACCCTTGACAAGAAATAACATGATAGACTCAAAAATCAAATCCTTCCATTTCAACAGCTAGACACAAGACCCTCTATGTGCCATGATTTGTGCAAAGATCCTTCATGCAGAAGTTTAAAAAGTTAGGTACAAACCAATTGTGGTGATATTGTAGGTGGCAATATTGATTTGGCAGCTTTCCTTGCTCTCCTAGATACCTTTTTGAATATAGTGTGAACAAATCTGACAAACAAATCAAGGCTCCTATCTTCATCCTCTGTATCAGAATCAGAATCCTCTTCATACCCAGAGGCGCCTGCTTTTCTCTCACCAAAAATGTCTCTTCCCTGCTTATTTGAAATGAAATTATACAAACAATCACCTCCAAGTTTTGACTCAGTGTTGTAGTCCCAAAATCCTAAAATAACATTCATAATTGTCTCCCATTCCTAGTATCTGAGTTAGACAATCATATTTTAAAATCAAATTGGGAAGAATATCAAGGACAGAAAATTTTTCCGCATTCCATTTCAAGAATAATAAACATATTTATTATATATGAATTTTTAAGCAAATTATAATTTTAAGAATTAATAGTTATAAATTTTCGCGAAATTCTTAAATATATGTTGTCCAAGAGGTTGTGATTCAATGGCAATGGGGAACACTAGTCAAAGCCTAATCTGGGTCCAAACCCTTGTGCCCCAATAAAACAGCTGATGAGCAAAACATACGCATGATCAGGTCTTGGTCTAACGACTATGTGGTGCCCTCGGTTTCACAGAGCACATTAGCAAACGATGCAAGTTCAAGATCTTAAGAATGTGACCCTAGATAAAATGAGATACAATCAAGCGAATGTTGCACTACATCAAATGGAACATATTTAGGAATGAAACATTTTTAAAATATTCAGAATGTGGCCCCAGTCTAAAGGGATACTTTCAAGAATAAATCCAATTTAAAATCTTAAGAATGCGGGCCTATGCTTAAAGGATGCATTCAAGCAATGATGACATGGGTTTAGTGAATTACACTGCAGCACGAGGAAGGCTTAAAAACTTGGATTTCACTCTTAGATATTCATATAATGAGGATACATTCAGGCATGACGCAAGTTTAAAATCTCGAGAATTTATCCTTCAACGAATTCAAGCATGATGCAAGTGTCAAATCTTCGGAATGTAATTCTAGAGTTCAACAGAATTTGTTCTCGCATGAGGCAAGATTAAAACCTGGGAAATGTGGCCATAACTTTAGTAAGGAGAATTCCACCATGACGCGGGTATCAAATATTAGGAATGTACACCTCTGTTTAATGAGGGGTTGAAGCGTGGATGTAAAATCTTAGAATTGTGGCCTTAGGTTCAACAAATTACACTTTAGCCCGATGCAGATTTATTATCTTAGGAATGCGATCTTCAAGGTCAAGTGGCATGGACTGTTGTTGCGAAGCAAGGGGAAGACAATCATCTATCATGAACATATGTCTTCCCGAGTTTTTGTGATAAGGTATTTCTTTCACCGGTTCCAGATGTACCAAGAGATTGGGCTTTACAGTGAACTAATCTCCAAGTTTGTAACCTCAAAGACAAAAGACAAAAAACAAAGTGGTTAAAGAAATACAGAAAACATAGAATACTTACTCCGCGATATTTTGGAACTTTCCAGATTGCCTGAGGATGAAACCCTAAACGCGGGTAGGACAATGTAAGCGGAGTTTTCCAGGTAGAACAATCAAATGGCGGTGCGCAAAAATTGTTTCTCCGCCAATTCGAAGAAACTTCTGTGATGGGCTTCAATCTTTGCCATGTTGATGGAATCGGCCTCGTTAAAAACACGGACATTTTGTTTTCCTTGTACAGTTGTTTTACATAGATAAATTTTGACAGATTTTAGTGGCTCAAACAGCAGAGAACAATTTCGTCTGTAGAATAATATAGGTAGATTTTCTCCCCACGTACGAATTTTCTTGACACGTGCAATTTATTTATTTATTTTTTTATTTGTGAATGACTTGCCGCTCAGACTTCTATTCGGAGAATAAAATGTACGTAACTTGGAAAGGGGAGTATAGAAGCTCAAAATCAATTATTTGTGCAGCCCACTTCTTAATTAAAATCTAATCTTATTTTATTAGTCTCTCTCTATGTGGGGAATTAATGTTATCGTTTCAATTCTGTATATTAAAATTGAGCTTCGGGAATTGCATTTAAAAAAGATTTCTATAGTTTTATTGATGTTGTGGGAAATATTTATTAAAAGTTAATTATTGATGTTATTTTACAATTTTATCATTGGTTGGTGGTGTTTTCCTCGTGGTTTTGTCATTTTTTTATTTGTTTTTAAATAATAATTGTCATAGGGAGCTTGGCTATTGGAAATATTTCATGAGTTCTTTGGTATAGTAGTGTCTTCGCATGCACTCTTCGTGGGGATGTGTGGTGTGCTAAACAGTACATTTGCATTTACTATTTGCAAGTTCTCATTTATTGTGAGTATAATGAAGTGCAATTGTTATTAGCGGGTTACGATGTGAAGTTTTAAGTCTGTTGAGCAATGTTTTATTTGTGTTGTCTCTTCATTTGCTCAGGTTGTTTGATGAGGCTAAAATTTGTGTCTATTGAGAGGGTTTGCATCTACAGTGTTGGGAGCGAGAAAGGTGGCGCTTGTAAGTTTCTATATCTCCTACACTTTCTTTCTTGGTTTGTCTAATGTCTAGCATTTTGGAATTGAGAAACGAAGCGTTTGTAAGTTCCTATATCTTTTAAAGTGTCATTTTAGAGTTTTTTGTATCTCTGCATTTTATGGGTTAATGTCTCTTGTTTGCATGCATGTATTGCAACTGCACTTGAATTTATTAAATGGCAATGAAAATTAGGTGTGAGTAATTGGAAAATGTCTAGGTATAAAATCATTAAATTTGTGTCTATTAAAAGGGTTTATGTCTGTTGTATGAAGAGTGAAAAACAAGGCATTTGTAAGTTGGTATATCTTTTATAGTGTCGTCTTATAGTGTTTTACATCTTTGCATTTTATAGGTTAATGTCTATTGTTTGTTGTTGTTTGCATTTTGGTGTGAATGTCTATTCTTCGCTATTCTTCATTGATTTTATAAGTTAATGTTTGTTGTTGAGTTAAATACTTAACACCGTAATTTATTATTGTCGATTTTTCTGCTAGCCATGATTAACAATGGAAGTAGCCAACTGCACTTCAATCTATCCGATGGAAATGAGAATTCTTTGTGTTAGAAAATTTTATTGAGTTTGAAGTTTTAAGCCTGTGGACAAAAGTATTATTTGTGTTATTTTTTCATTTTCTCATATTGTTTGTGTCAGTGTATTTATGGGTTAGTCTTACTTGTTGAATTAAAGACTTAACACGATAGTGTGTTGGTCATGATTAAGAATGGAGGTAGTATTTTCTCCGCACGTATGCATTGCAACTGCATTTGAATTTATTGAATGAGATATTTTTTACACCTTTGTATTTTATGGGTTAATGTCTATTGTTTGTTGTTATTTGCATTTTCTGCATCTATGCGTTGTAACTGCAGTTGAATTTATTAGAAGAAAATGAAAATAAGGTCTAAGCAATTGAAAATTGTCTGGGTATAAAATCATTAAATGTGTGTCTGTTGAAAGGGTTTGCGTCTGTAAGGTCGTATGATTTTTACAGTGTAGTAATAGTTTTTTAGACCTTTGTATTTTATGGGTTAATGTCTATTGTTTGTTGTTGTTTGCATTTTTTGTGTTATTGTCTATTTTTTGCTATTTTAGATTGCATGTATGAGCTAGTTTGTATTCAGTTAAAGACTGAACACCGTAATTGATTAATGTTGATTTCTCTACTACTCATGATTAAGAATGGAAGTAGGTGGTTGTAGTTGAATCTATTTGATGAAAATGAGAATTGTTCATATTTGGAATATTTCTTGGGCTTCAAGTTTTAAGTCTATCGAGCAAAGTATTATTTGTGTTATTCCTTCATTTGGTGAGGTTGTTTTTGTTAGTGTATTTATGGGTTACTCTTGTTGAGTTAAAGAGTGAAGACGATGATGTGTTGGACATGACTAATAATGGAAGTAATATTTTCTCTGCACGTATGCATTGCAACTGCATTTGAATCTATTAAATGAAAATGAAAATTAGGTCTAAGTAGTTGGAGAATGTGTGGGTTTGTAGCTACATTTGAATCTATTAAATGGAAATGAAAATGAGGTCTAAGTAGTCGGAGAATGTGTGGATGTAAAATCATTTTATGGGTTAATGTCAATTGTTTGTTGTTGTCTACATTTTATGTGGCAATGTCTTTCTTTTCTATCCTTGACTATTTTTATGGGTTAGTGTCTGTTATTGAGCTAAAGACTTAGCACAGTAATTCATTAGTGTCAATTTTTCTACTAGCCATGATTGAGAATGGAAGCAATTGTTTGTGTGCAATATTTTACAGCAGACATGGATTTGATCATCATCAAAATATATGTCAAAAAAGAATGTGCCTAAAAGTGCTAAATTTGTCTACAATATGGCTGAGGCAATTCAACTTGTAGCATGGTTTATGGTACTTGTTGTCTGCAATTTGGTCATTGTATGCAAATTGATAGCATTTTGCACGGTGGTTTTTAAATGCATCAGTGTATGTCACTTATTTGCAAAATAAAAATGCCCAATGTTAATAAATGTGCACTTGTCAAGCCTTAGGACGACATATTCATGACTTTTTCTTTCCTTATATGTTCACATTGGTAACTATTTCTCCCTTCTCACTAATATTTTTTCCTAGCCAATTTTTCTTTGATCTATTTTATTGCAATCAATTAATCTTATTCATGTCTAATATTGATCAAACTAATAGTTCTTTTGTCCTTACTAATCTTTTCTTAACTTTAGTTAATTATTCATGATATCAAAAAGGGAAAAAAATTATTTATTTTATTTTCAAGAACTTAACAGTATTTCCTTTTTATTTAATTTTTTTATTTTCTATTTTATTTTTCGATTAACTCATCAATCTATTTTTTCTCCTTTTTCACCTCGCTAACCTCTTTTTCGACTTCATTGTCTCTTTATTTTAGTTAACTTTCCCATATTGTGGTATTTTTTGTAAACATGTTTTAGATATTTCTATTTTTTGGCTCACTTTTCTTTCCCATCCTTCTTACATTTTTCATTTCGCAAATGAGCAGCTTGCCTTTTCACATTGTCTTATTCAATCTCATTGTTGATCTTCTATTAAATCTAATCGTTTCATTTTCTAAATTTCATATATAGATTTGATGTCCATCTCTTCACTATTACAACTACCATCTTCGAATTTGCATTGTTGTTATCATCTTGACTACAAGTGCAAAATATGTCGGTGTACATTCTATGGTTGGAATTAAAAGCAAATTATTGACTTTTGTTGTAATTTTCTCATTAGTTGCTAGTATTTTCTTTGTGGTTTTGTCATTTTGACATTTTCAGTCTCTACCCTATAGGCAGGGAGCTAATGTTATCGCCTCAATCTTGCATATTAAAATTAAGAATCGGTAGTCGCGCTTGAAAAAAAATTCCAAATTTTTGCTGATGTTGTCGGAAATATTTACTAAAAGCTAATTCTCAATGTTTTTTTGTAATTTTGTCATTGGCTGGTGGTATTTTCTCCATGGTTTTGTCAAATTTTTATTTGCTTCAAAATAATAATTGTCGTACAGAGCTTTGCTATTGGAAATATTTCATGAGTTCCTTGGTATAGTGGTGTCTTTGCATGCACTCTTCATGGGGACACGTGGTGTGTTAAGCAATACATTTGCATTTACTATTTGCGAGTTCTCATTTATTATGAGTAGAGTGGAGTGCAACTATCATTGGTGGGTAACAGTGTGAAGTTTTAAGTCTATCTATCAATCTTTCATGAATAGAGTTAATTTGGATTGGACAAATACAAAACCATGACCAAAATATATGTATCTATGTACATATATATATATGTGTGTGTGTGTGTGTGTGTGCATATATATATATATATATATATATATATATATATATATGTATGTATGTATGTACATATATCTGTATGTATGTATATATGTGTGTGTGTATATGTGTGTTGTGCATTTTGTATTTACCTAGGTTTGATTTTCATTTGTTGTGAATAGATTCAAGTGCAATTGCCATTAATGTATTGCGGTATTGAGTTTTGAGACTGTCAAGCAAAGGACTATCTGTGTTGTTTGGTACACACACACACATATAGTTTTAAGTCTGTCTATCACTCTTTCATGAATAGACAACTAATTTGGATTGGACAAATAGAAAACCATGAGCAGAAAGCCAAAAGTCAATGAGAAAATTGCAGGAAACATATATATACACACATATATATATGTGTGTGTGTATTTATATATGTACATATGTATATGTGTGTGTGCATATGTGTGTGTGTGTGTGTGCATATATGTGTGTGTGTGTGTGTGCATATATATGTATGTGTACATATCTATATGTACATATATATGTATATATGTATGTATGCACGTGTTCTGGATTCTGCATTTATGCAGATTTTATTTTCATTTATTATGAATAGATACAAGTGCAGTTGGCATTAATGAATTATAGTGTTGAGTTTTGAGACTTTCAAGTAGAGGGTTGTTTGCATTGTTTAGTACACACACACACACACACAGATATATATATATATATATATATATGAGTATATATACATATATACATATATAATGGGGGTGAAATCTATGTTTGTTGAGAGGGTTTATACTGGTCGTGTTGGTAGTGATAGAGAAGCTGGTTGTAGTTTCTATATCTTTTACGTTGTAATGTTGCAATTTTTTAACCTTTTATAATGATATAATCTTTGGTGTTCTTTATCGATGAGTGTTTTCATGAGTTGGTTCCTATTTTCCCAATTTCTTGATGGGCTTATAATGCTCCAGTGTTGTTTTCATCTAGAGTGGATGTTCAAATTCCAAAAGTCTTAAAATGAAGCTTATGCTATTTTTTTTGCAATATGTATTTTTTCATTTCAAATAAATTGTGTGTACATGAAACAGTGATAGACATTGGTAGAAGTCTATCTATACATGATATAACTAATGTACCGTTGATGTTTCAAACCATGCATGTCATGAATATTTTGTACAGATAATACTTCTTCCAATGGTGTTTATTTGGAACTGTTAAAATGAAGTTTGGCTTTCCTTTCATCTCTTTTGTCATTGGCAAATGGTGTGTTGTTTGTTAGTTTTGTGTGTTATGTAGTTGTAATTAGTTATTATATGTATGTATATAAATATAAATATGTATACATACATATATGTATGTATTTATATGTATGTATATGTGTGTGTGTGTGCATATAGATATATATGTTTATGCATATATAAATGTATGTATATATTTTTATATGTACATATATATATGTGTGTGTGTGTGTGTGTGTGTGTGTGTGTGTGTGTGTATGTATGTATACATATGTGTTTATATGTACATGTATACTTTGCATTTTTGCATTTATTCGGATCTTATTTCCATTTGTTGTGAATAGATTCAAGTGCAGTTGCCATTGGTGCATTATGGTGTAGAGCTTAGACACTGTCAAGCAAAAGATTATTTGCATTGTTTAGCACATGTATATATGTATGGCCATGCATATATATGTATGTGTGTGTGGATATGTATGATGCAAGAGCATCCATGGGGTTGGGAAATCTTGCATAACCAAAATCTTCAATACTTTCTTTTGCCAAATTTTGGTTTTCTTGCAAGCAACCGGTAAATTTTTCATATGCCCTCTTCCAACAATTTATTTGAAGTCATTTTGGCAAGGTGATAAAGGGAGTTGAAATTGCAAGTTTGAAAATTTTAAATTATTAATATTTCAAAAACTTTCTGGGAGCCAAGAACCCACGCCTAGAGATGAATTTTCCCATGTGGACTTATTTGTAACTCCCAAGAATTTGAAATTATTGACCATTAGTGTTGGAAACTTCTTGGTGCAAGTGTTTGAGGTAGTGGAGGTATAGGAATGGGATAATGGATGTCAATTTAGGAAAAGATTTGAAAATTGTTAGGAAAGAACAATAAAGAGGGAATTTGCATGAATTACCACACCCAGAGTGGAAGAGGTAGAGTTTTGACTGCATTTGTTTGAAGGAGAATATTTTCCAAGTCGTGACTATGAGACCCAATTTCAATAAAAATGGCATAACTTTCTCATACAGTAACAAAATCAAGAATTTCAAAATGATCTGAAAAGCTGAGAACAAGGCGCACCAAACTCAAAAGGAGTTTTACAAGATTTGTGATTGTCAGAAATCACTAATGGACATAAGTGATAGGTTTGTGGGGTTTTAGCTTTTTGTTTTAAACTTGCCTGTAGGTGTTTTCATTCTAGATTTGAATCTTGCCTGTAGTTGATTGTAGTTGCAGATGGATCTTCTAATTTGGATTGAAATGCTGATTTTTCTGATAATGTAGACTTCCAATATTTCATTGAATGCAATAAAATATTCTATGCTAGAATTTAAATTTTAAAAAATTGTTTTAAGTGTTGATTTTGTGAAGGATGGCTGCAACAATTGACAAACCTCTTTGATTTCTCAATCGTTGACTACATCAATTGGTATCAGAGCAGTAAGATTGGTTAGGATGTATTGCAGTAGTAAGTTATTTTTCTTGGATATGTGTTGAGAAAGAAAATTGAAGGATTGGGGTTTGTTGGAATGTGTGAGTGTGAATTTTGCTGCAGGTATGAAAGAGGACTTGTGACTTTATCCTCTAGCAAAGGTTAAAGTTGGGTAGAAGGTGCACAAGAGAGAGGTGTGTCTTTCAGAAACTATCTGTCAGGTAGAGGATAAGCAAGAGTGAGTTTGTTGTAGGGAGGACCTGTGACTATAGAGGGTTGATACCTTGAAGTGAGAGAGATTGTTCCAAGGAGGACTTGTAATTGTAGAAGGACTTGTGAGTCTCTGAAGACGTCTTTGAAGAAGAGGACAAGATGGGTCATGAGAAGGCCTGTGATTATTTTTCCTATGGAAGAGTGGAAAGAAAAAAGGTTTACAAAATGGGATTTTGAAGAATTAAAGAAGATTGAGACTAGAGTGGAAGCCTTGGAAAGATATTACTTTCCTGAAAAATTTGTGATTGTAGAAAAGGAGAATGGAATTGTAGCAATATAAGTGGCAACAGATAAGAAAGTTGAAGAGGAATATGTGGGCATGAAAGAGTCCCATTATTTTTCTAACAAAAATGTATGTGCAAATCAATCTGTGTATGCAGGTGAAGAGAAGAAAGAGGAAAAACAAAGATTTGACAAAGAGGACAGTGAAAAGGAGAAAGAGAAAATGAAGAGTTGTAGTCCTATGATGAAAGTGACATGGAAAGAAGAACATGTGGGATCAACCCACGATTGTGTTTAAAGAAAAGAAAGAAAAGAAGAGAATCATAAAGAAGGAATGGAGAAAGAAAGAGGTAGCAATAGATGTGCATCTCATTGAGGATAAAAAGGAAAAGGAAAATGAAGTTGTAAGCACTGGAAAAGAGGTTGCAGCAGCAAAAACAGAGGTATTATATCATTTTTGTGAGTTTTGCAAAGAAAATATTGAATTGCATGTAGAAAAGATAAAGGAATATGTTGAAGAAGGTGATTGTGAAGTTGGGGCAGTGATTGGTTCTCAAAAAGATGTAGATATAATGAATAAAATGACACCATTGAGTGCAAGGGAGGAGGTAGAAGAAGAGAACAACAAGATTGTAGCAGAAATTCAAGAAGAAAAAGTTGGGGCAGTAGTAAAGAAACAAGAAAACAAACAGGTAAATAGTCATTTTTATGATATTTTTCAAAGAAAATTTGATGTTAAAAAGATATATGAATTTGTGTGCATGAAAATGAATGAAAAAGATAGTATTGACGTAGTAAGTAACAATGAAGTTATAGAGGTAAAAAAAAGTGAAGTTGTAGCAAAGCTTGGTTCAATGAAGGGCATTGAAACAATGAAAAGTTTGGGGTAGCAGTTTGAAGAATAAAACATAGAAAGGAAGGAAAATGAGAAAATTGAAGGAGTAGTAGCAAATGAAGAAGAAGATAACTTACTATTCCAAAATGCAACAATTGAAAGGAGTAGATAGTTTTCATAAAAAATGAAACAAGAGTTGCAGTTGACAAAGAAGTAAAGTTTCAATTTTTAGAATTCTTTGATGATTAAAATGAAGTTGATTCATATGAAAATGACATGGTTAATATGAATGGAGACAAGATTACTGAAATTGATGATGCATTGATAAGGGGAGAGGAAAAAATAAGAGTATTTGATGATTTTGCAAATTTTAGTGATGTTGATGTCAAAGTTGATTTGTATTGTGATGAAATGGTGAAAGAAAGAGAAATGGGAAAGATGATTAGGAGCAGCAATAAGAGGTTTCAAGCTAAAAAACAAAAGGTATAATAAATTTTATTAACATAGAAGAAGAAGAGGATGAAGAAAGAAAAGGTAAGAAAGAAATGCAAATGGAATTCATTGATTTTTATGAATTTGTTAATGTCGATTTGTATGCAGGTGTTGAGAATGATAAAATGGAATGGAAATATGAAACATGGTGCAGCCAAATAAATTTAATGAGGGGAAGAAAGAGAGGAAGGATGAAGGAAGGAAGAGATACGAAAATTCAGAGTAAGGTGAAGAAAAAGAAACAGGTTGATAAAGAAGAAAGATGGTTGAAGAACAAACATAGGATTTTCAAATGTTCATGAGTTTCAACTCATGGAACATTTCTTCTCACCCTGGGTGTTTGATGCAAGAGCATCCATGGGGTTGGGCAATCTTGCATCACCAAAATTTTCAATACTTTTTTTTGCCAAATTTTGGTTTTACTTTATTTTGGTTTTCTTGCAAGCATGCAGTAAATTTTTCATTTGCCCTCTTCCAACAATTTATTTGAAGTCATTTTGGCAAGGTGATAAAGGGAGTTGAAATTGCAAGTTTGAAAGTTTTAAATTATTAATACTTCAAAAACTTTCTGGGAGCCAAGAACCCACGCCCAGGCATGAATTTTCCCATTTGGATTTATTTGTAACTCCCAAGAATTTGAAATTATTGACCATTAGTGTTGGAAACTTCTTGGTGCAAGTGTTTGAGGTAGTGGAGGTGCAAGAATGGGATAATGGATGTCAATTTAAGAAAAGATTTGAAAATTGTTAGGAAAGAACAATAAAGAGGGAATTTGCATGAATTACTATGCCCAGAGTGGAAGAGGTAGAGTTTTGACTGCATTTTTTTAAAGGAGAATATTTTTTGAGTCGTGACTATGAGACCCAATTTCAGTAAAAATGGCATAACTTTCTCATACAATAATGAAATCAAGAATTTCAAAATGATCTGAAAAGTTGAGAATGAGGCGCACCAAACTCAAAAGGAGTTTTAAAAGATTCATGATAGTCAGGAAGCACTAATGGACAAAAGTGATAGGTTTGTGGAGTTTTAGCTTTTTGTTTTAAACTTGCCTATAGGTGTTTTCATTCTAGATTTGAATCTTGCCTGTAGTTGATTGTAGTTACAGATGGATCTTTCAATTTAGATTGAAATGTTGATTTTTCTGATAATGTAGACTTCCAGTATTTCATTGAATGCAATAAAATATTCTATACTAGAATTTTAATTTTTAAAAATTGTTTTAAATGTTGATTTTGTGAAGGATGGCTACAACAATTGACAAACCTTTTTGGTTTCTTAATTGTTGACTGCATCAATGTATATATAAAAGTATGTACACATACATATGTATATGTGTTTATATGTATGTGGATATGCATATATACATACATCTATACATATACGTTTATATATGTATATTTATATACATATGTAGATATGAGTGTATATGCATACATATATATTTATATATGTTTTTGTATATGTGAATATATATATATATATATATGTGTGTGTGTGTATGCATATATATACATATGTATGTATACTTATCTATATATGCATATATATATATACATATGTATGTATACATATCTATATATGTATATATATATATATATATATATACATATGTATGTATACATATATATATATGCATATATAAATCATGGATATTGTTTGACATCATCTTGGTTAGAAACATGGCACAGTGTGTTTTCCAGTGGTTGTTGAATTTGTAGGAATCTATGCCAGCTATTTATTGTTTGGCATCTTGTCTCCGATATCTAGATCGGTACATTGCTACAACAATGTGTAGAGGTATGCTCTATGTATAGTCGTAAAATTGCACCCCTTGCAATTCCACATACATTCTTGTATCCACCTTAGTGTCCACTCCCTTAACATCATGTGTAGGCTCATTTTAGCCCCTAAATCAGACTTTTTCCCTTCTAAGGATGCTCCAACACCCCTTTTTCAATAGCTACCCTTGCGTGCCAGCTTTATGTCAAACTTTGGGCTTTCTCGTTCTCGTCGTTTTGTAGTGTGACGTGTCTGAACACTAGCGCACCACGTGGACGTCCTGTGACGTTTCAACGCTCAAACAACTGTCTCTGAGCATGTTTGCCACTTGTCCTCACCTTTTGTCGATGGTAACGACTTGGGACTCCTTGTAACGGCTGAAGAAGCTTCTTTTCCCTCTTTAAAAGTAGTCTTTTCAATCCATTTGGTCTTCTAATTTCCTCTAACTTCTTCTAGCTCCATTCTTCTAAGTTCTTCTAGCTTCTTCTTCTACTTCTAGCTTCATTCTAGCTTCTTCTCCATCTTGGCGTTCTTCCATCTTTCTCTTACTTGCACAACTCTCTTGTTTGTTACAACAACCTTTTACAACACTCTCAAGCTCTCATTGCACCTCTTTGCAACACACTCTTGGCTTTCACAACTTTTTTTGTCTCCCTCTTTGCAGCTCCTTTGGCTCTTGCAACTTCATATCCTACACTTCATGCTTGTGAGCATCTTGGGATTCCACATCCCCTATCTATTGCATTTTTACTTTGTGATACAGGTTCTCCTCCTTGAGCGGGGATTGCTTTTATCACCTCTTTTGTGATACAGGTTCTCCTCTTCGAGCGGGGATCACTTTTATCACTTGCACTTGGTGGTGCGGGTTCTACTCCTAAACAAGTTTTTCTTTCACCAAACACTTTTTTCCATTACGGTTCATCTCTCTTTCTATTTGACTATCCATGGAGGTGGGAACACCAAAATGGGGGTTTGACTGAGGAAAACCCCTATACAGCCCCAACATTTTCTCTAGATATCATACATGCAGGTTTTGAAGACATTCATTTGTTGGAAGCTTCATCACTTGTGTGGTTGTAAGTATTTCCTTTCTTCTTCTTATCTTTATCAGTTCTACTTCACTTTATTTCAATTCTGTTACTTTCCTACATTCTAAGGTTTTTAGCAATCAGAGTAGAAGTAGTCATTTAGCCATTTTCTATGATAAACTCATTTTTTGGTCTGTACGAGACACTAGTGTGTCGCATTATTGTTTGTATTCTACGCTATCGTCCTTCAGTCGAGAGCTTGTTAGTTTGTCCAAAAAATCTCCGTGACCTACTCTTTCCAATTCTAAAACTCTCATCATTGTTCCTTGAGGTAGTTTAGGGCAGTTCGCCTTGTGAGGCTCTCTGAAAGAAGAGAAATTGTGAGTAGCGAATCCCCCTTCTCTACACTTTGAAGTAGTTTACGCATTTGAAAAAACTATGGCTAGAAATGTGTAAGAAAGAGAACATAGATAACTGAATATATTGATTGAATATCTAACTATTATTTTCATTGTGTGGCTAATAAGCATCATAAATTGTCTTTCAAGTAAGTTGCAATGCCATTTCTTTTTTAGAGGCTAAACAGTTTGAGATAATGCATTATAGTATATGTTTTTGACCTTCTCTTTGAGCCAGTTTTCAAGCTGGCTATAGGTAGAGAAACTGAAATTGTGTAGGAATTTGCATCTATGGTAATGTGTGTTGTTCAAGATAGAGATAAGCACTAAAAAGTTCGACTAAGATGTGAGTAAGATTTTAATTATTTTGTTTTATACATTCATTTTTAAACATACCCTGGATTGTGTAAGGTATGGACATTAAGATTTAAGCTACAATGGACAATGCAGTGTCTTCTCTCAATTTTGCTTACTTAGTCTTCTTATGCTTCTTACAGGATTAAACTATGGGACATAGTTTTCCTACTGACATGGATCTGGCCATTGGTGTTGCTTCTTCAAATGTTAGAAAATTGCATCTCAAAAAGGTAGCTAGAGTCACAAGCAACAAAATCATATTTGCTTGAAGCAATTTTTGACTTTCCTAGCTACATCTGTTGATTGTCTTATAGCAGTAAGCTATTGCTTCTATTATCAAGGCATTTATCAATCTTAATAGTAAATAAAATCTATGTAAGCATGCATTCCAATTCCCAATCAAACATGTCAAGTACTACAAACAATGCAACTTACTCACTAGAGATATCCACAATGATTTCTTGAACATGTGTATGATGCCCATGGACAAAGAAATAGATAGAGCATTAGGTATATCTTGAACATGTAGACATGTTTCAATGAATTTTTCTCTTTCATGGAAATACAATTTACTTGAATTGAATACAAAATTTGAAAAAAAGGGGCCTAGACTCATTTTATATAAAATGATTGCATGAACAGAAGGATAAATTTAAGTACCATGATTTGAACCAAATGCATCAATCGCCAATAGCGTGCATAAAACATTGGTACAACAGTTTGCATACAATAGACATAAACACTTTGAACAAACATAGATTTAGCATTGACATTTTCCAATTACATAGACCTAATTTTCATTTTCATTTAATAAATTCAAGTGCAATTGCAATGCATGTGTGTAAACAATAGGCATTAACCCATTAAATGCAAACATGCAAAAAACTATAGAATGACATTGTAAAAGATATAAGAACTTACAAATGCTTTGTTTTTCAATTCAAAAATTGTAGACATAAACCCTCTCAAAAGGCACCGATTTCACCCTCATCAAACATAAGTATGTTTGTGTAGATATATATATATATATATACATATATATATATATACATATATATATATATACATATATATATATATACATATATATATATATACATATATATATATATACATATATATATATATGAGTTGTTGCTTCCAACACCGCAGATGTAAAGCCTCTTAATAGACACAAATTACAACTAGCTCTTTCTTTGTTTCCAATATGAGAGACATAGATCTTGTCAACAGACACAGATGTCTATCTCATCAAACTATCTGAGGCAGTGAATAAAGAACATGAAAGTGACAGTGTAAAAGATATAGGAACTTACAAATCTCTTCCTTCCTGTTTTGAATGTGAAGAATGAGCGAACTGGATCATTTAATCTGCTTATATGGGTAGAGAGAAATGGGAAGTCGAATGGAGAATGCAGGTAGTACATGTCGAAGAAATGATCTTGACTAAATTTGAACAGCAGACTACAGGGCTGAAGAGACATTGATGATTGGGTGATGATAGTTGCTTTTCTGCACAAGGGTTGAATTAGCACATGCAAGAGGGTGCCTACTAGTGTGTGGCAATGTTGTTTATAAAAGTATTTATCTCTATCAAATGTCTCCATGTCGGTTGGAAAACTGTTTGGGAAGGAAACCAAAGCAGAACAATTTCTTTCCAATTCCCCCCATATTGAACTATGATAGATGTAGACTGTGTGAGTAGATGGATATGTCATTCTTGTTAGCCAATCTAAGTAAATGAATAAACATTGCAAATCATTGAACTTTATACCATAAGCAATTAATGGTAGTTGCATTACAGTCTATTGACATTAAACAGGAATGGTAGACTATATATGCATAGGACCATTATTAGAATGGTATGCTATAGCTAAGGACATTAAAAAACCTTGAAACATTTCCAGTGTTAAGCAATACATCACACTTACTATTGGCAAGTTTTCATTTATTGTGGGTGGACTGAACTGCAAGTTTCATTAGCAGTCTCGGGTGTGAAGTTTTAAGTCTGTCAAGCAAAGTATTACTTGCCTTGTTTGTTCATTTGATCAGGTTGTTTCATGAGGTTGAATTGAGAGGGTTTAGATCTAGCACGTTGAAAGCGAAAAAGATGGCGTTTGTAAGTTCTTGTATCTTTTACAGTTTCATTTTTTTAGTTGTGTATTGTTTACCTCGAATTGTTTGATAAGGATGGGATCGATATCTTTTGGGAGGGTTCATGTTTAGCATTTTGGAATTGGAAAAATGAAGTGTTTGTAAGTTGTTATACCTTTTACAGTGTCGTTTCATGGTTGTTTGCATCTTTACTTTCTACACTTCAGTCTAGACACAATAAATGAGAACTCGCAAATAGTAAATGCAAATGCACTGCTTAACATGCCACACATCCCCATGAAGAGTGCATGTGAAGACACCACTATACCAAGGAACTCATGAAATATTTCCAATAGCCAAGCTCCCTACGACAATTATTATTTAAAAACACATTAAAAAAATGGAAAAACCACGAGGAAAATACCACTAGCCAATAACAAAATTGCAAAAAAAACATCGATAATTAGCTTTTAATATATTTCCCACATCAGCAAAACTATGGAAAAAAATTTAGGGTGCGGTTCCCGATGGTCAATTTTAATATGCAAGATTGAGGTGATGACATTAGTTTAGTTCCATTGTTAGTGATCACTAATACATGAGTTGAAATTAGTGGAGCCATAAAATGCAAAGATGTACAAAAACTATAGAATGACAATGTAAAAGATATATGAACTTACAAATGTGTCGTCTTTCACTCCTGCACAATAGACATAAACCTTTTCAACAGACATAGATTTAATGATTTTATGTGGAAGCATTTTCCAATTGCTTAGACCTAATTTTTATTTGGATTTAATAGATGTCTTTACAATGACCAACAAAGAAGAGGGCATTAATGGAAAATATTTTGACTTGTTATATGTAGCACATAACTCAAAACTTGTTTATTCATCTGTTTGAAACATATATACTATAGTTGTAAACAAATTTGTTTGCAACTTCACGCATGATTATAGGTAATGTTGCACATGTAATGCTCTATGATCTTTGCAAATCATTATAATACATGTTTCAAACAAAAAAGAAAACTATACCAATTCAAATTTTCTTTTATCTGATATAGAAAATATCTAGTAAAATGTTTGGTGCTTTAACATACAACACTGTATTTGTTCAAAAATTATTTTTAAATGAAAATGATAGTGGCCTTGATTGTTATGTTGTTTCGAACAATCTAGATTCTGATTTCCAAAATGCATCAACATTACATGTTCCTCCCAAGTATTATGTGTCTACAAGAAAGTTTGTAAGGTTCTTTGCAACACCATTTTGGAGAACTTGATTTCTGTTTAAAGAGATTTTCACAGGAATATCACTAGGACGATGGGGACATGTACATTACAGTTTCAATCTGTTGATTTCATTCCAAAATAGATTATGCCTAGTGATCCAACATAACATGTCTTAAATGTGTCCAAGGACACTATGCTTTTATTTATGTCTAGTTTTCATTGATTTCTAACACATAAAAAACAAGACATGCATACTTTCTTATACTTTTCACAATGTCATTTTATAGTTTATATAATTCTTACATGTTGTGCATCTAAATTTGACTTGAATCTTGCATGCTTCTATCTTTGAACAGCTAAACAATAGTCTTAACAAATTTATGTTGAAAATTCATATCTTTCGCTCCTCGTTTTGACCTTTAATATTCGAAGATAAAGAATTATGTGGACTACATATATGGCATAAGCATCTACAAATTTCCATAGACAATTTACATTTGCTGCTATTAAGTGACTTAGTCTTTTGTTGACTGTGTACCTTCCTATATCTTTCATAATGTTATTTTATAGATTATATGCATTCACAATTCATTTATGACTTATGATGTGAAGCCTTCATTGTGTTAAACAAAACAATGTTCACATTTCTTCTTCATTTGCTCTGGTCCTCCCATGGCAATTAATTCAGTCTCTATTAAAAAACTTTATGTCTATTTTTTTTTTTTGTAACAAAGAGGTGTCCCCGCGATTAACCCGGCCCAGCGGCATTCCGGCGAGCGGGGGCGAGACTAATCCTCTGGGGGGTACGCAACAGCCGGCCAGCCCATACCCCTGGAAAACCCGAGAGCGAGTCGAACCCGAGACCATGAGGAGCCATCCCACAGCCTCAAGCCAACCGCGCTACCCGTGCCGGCAAAAAAAAAAAACTTTATGTCTATTGTGTTACATGCAAATAATCAAATATTTCTTACTTCCTATATCTACAACACTGTCGATTTCTTGTGTTTCGTACTCATTTGTCCACATTATTTGATGACTGAAATATGTTAATAGACGTGTTTTTTGTTTATTTGCATTTGCAACTCATGAATCGTTTATACTGTCAAGTCTTTAATCTCCCATGCCAAAAATTGTTCTGGTTTCTTGTTCATTTCCTCACATTCTTTCATGCAAATGAAATCAGTGTGCATTGGAAGAATTCATAGCTATTATGTTCAACCCAAAGACCAAGGAATATGTAAGTTCCAATATCCATTGCACTGTCATTTTCTTGCCTTGCCTATTCATTACTACACATTGTTTGATGGCAATAAAATCTTTGTCTGCTCACAAGTATTATGTCTATCGTATTGCAAGCGAACCATGAGGCATATGTAAGTTCCTAGACCCTTTCTAGTACCATTTGATAGTTTTTCCTCTACCTACAATTGTAATGAATGTTCCTGTTCGTGCATTTCATTTTAACAAAACCATTATGCTTATATAGTGCCTAGCTTGCATTTATATGTACAATACAATAGACAAAAAAAGAGGCCTTAGTAAGTTTCCATATCTTTTATAATCTCATCTTGTCCATTGTTATTCGATCTACTCAGTTTGTCTCACAAGAGTGGAATCTTTGCCTATTGATAGGTTCTATGTATGCTATTTTAGCAAGGGGAATTCAATGTGTATGTAAGTTCCTCTATCTTCAACACTTCTACTTTATAGGTTTTTACATCTGTGCACATGCGATGGGCCCTCTTATATTGCAAACTATTTCTCTACATCAGGAATGGAGAAATTCAGACAATGTTTGATGCCTCATTGCTACTAGAAAGGTTACATAACCTTTCAAATGTTCTTTGATATTGTGATGTCCTTGTATCCTATTTTTTTCCCTCACATAACATTTTTATTAGGTCAATATAAATGTATACACTCTACTCTTCATTTGCATTGTTTATCTACTTGCTTTGATTCTTTCATGAAGGTGAAAGCTTAGCATATTGGGATAATGTATTTTGATTGTGTACACAGGAAGAAAATGAGCTATTTGTAAACTCCTATGCCTTTTGCACCTTTAGTTTTTGCATTATTTATTTGCTTCATCAGACTCTTTCATAAGACTCTAAACTATCTTTGTCAACAGGATTTTTGTGTATCATACTAGCAACGAAGAACACAGTAATTGTAAGTTACTATATCATTTACAGTTTTTTGTAGCTTTGCATTTTATGGAAGAATCCCTATTGTTTGTTGTTTTCTGCATTCACTTCACTCCGCTCTGACATTGACTAATTACAAACAGTCTGGGTTGTAGGCCTAATTGATGGCTTATTGTGCTAACTTTCAAGCCTGTCGAGCAAATGATGATTTGCATTCTCTAGTCATTTGCTTTGACTCTTTCAAGAGGGAAGCAACAAAACAAGCATTTGTAAGTCACTATATCTTTTACACTATCATTTTTTGTGTTTTTTCCTTTTCTACTTAGATTATTTGATGTGAATGGAATTTGTATATGTTGATAGGATTTTTGTCTTTTCTGCTTGAGACAAGAAGAAGGCACTTGTAACTTGCTCTATCCTTTACACAATCGTTTTATACATTTTTTTCATCTCTGCATTTTATGCCTTAATGTCTATTCCTCCCTCTTTTTTAATGTTTCTGTGAGTCACAATCTGTTGTTGAATTAAAGGCTTAACACCGATATTCACTAATCTCAACTTTTGTGTTGCCCACTATTACGAATGGAACCAATTTTTTCTCTTAACACATGCATGCCAGCTACATTTGAATCTATCAAACTTATTTCATTAACTCGTGATGCTTTGTTGATGATATAAGAATATTTAGGTATGTATATATATTTCATTAACTCATAATGTTTGTTTCTGCTTGTTTTTTGTCAACGCCTCCTGTTCTTGCAAGGACGCTTACTATTCGTTACTGCCTTGTCTTCATTTATTGTCAATGAGCTCAAGCACAACTTGCATTATTAAATTCTGGTGAGACTTCAAGCCCAAGAAATATTTGAAATACAAAAAATTCTTATTTTCATCAAATAGATTGAAGTGCAACCAGCTAGTTCCATTCTTAATCATGCATGCCACAAAAATTGACCTTCATAAATTATGGTGTTAAACCTCTAACTCAACAACATGCACTAATAGAGATTAACACACAAAAGGGAGACAAATATTTAACTCAACAAGAGAGGCTAACTAATAAATGTACTCAAAAATAGGGAACAATAGGCATTAATTCATAAAAAGCAAAGATGCAAACAACCATGAAACGACAATGTAAAAGGTATAGCAACTTACAAATGCTTCGTTTTTCCAATTCCAAAATGCTACACATGAACTCTCCCGAAAAGATACTAATCTCATCCTCATCAAACAATTCGAGTAGACAACACTCAACTCAAAAAATTAAAGTGTAAAAGATACAAGAACTTACAAATGCCATCTTTGCCACTCCTAACATGGTAGATCTAAACCCTCTCCACAGACACAAATTTCAGCCTTGCCAAACAACTTATGAATAAACAAGGCAAATAATACTTTTCCCAACAGACTTATAACTTCATACCATAAGCCACCAATGAAATCTACAACTCAGTCTACTCACAATAAATGAAAACTCCCCAACAGTAAGTATAATGTATTGCTTAATACTGGATATGTTTCATGGATTTTTAGTGTTCTTAGCTATAGCATACCATTGTCATAATGGGCTTATGCATTGTAACACCCCTCCATTTTGGCTCTTTGATCGGCAGTGTTTTCTTTGTAATGGTTGTGTTTGATTATGCTTTGACTTTGGAACTTGGTTGCTTTTGACCACTATCTATTAAACGATGTGAATGATATATTTTGATGTGATGATTATTTTACTCTGATGCTACCATTATGACATGTTTTGGATTAATTTAGCAAATAACTGACTTAATGATGTTTTATGCTTGTGATCATATCATTGATGTTAGAATCGTCAGTTAGTAATTGTGTATTGGTGAAGGGGATGGGATTGTATCACTCGCTTGCGAGTGCCCTACGATTTTGAGATTTCCTCTTCACAGTGTGTTTGATCATATCATATTTATATTGCATGATCGACATGCTCTTTGTTGCAGGTTGACAGGTACATGACATCGACTCCACCTGGTTTCACACGTTTGAGCGTGTCCATTTACCAACGGTAATCGATTCGGAGATAGTATCTAGGTTTTTCGTGCCAAGTCGTCACCCTAGTCATAGCGTGTTGTCGGGTTATCGTCGGGGTTAGTTGTTTTAATTTGGCCAATCTCCCCTTGAGTATTTATTTAATTTCAAAGTTTAAAGTTTATTAAATGCTAGGTGTAGTTTAATTTGTGACTAAATATATTTAGTTGCAATGTTAAAATACAATTTATTTTATTGATTTATTTAATTTAATTAATAAAATAATTATTGGGTTATTGATTGATTTGATTAATTAATAAAATTAAATTGAGTTTAATGATTAATTAGATTAATGGTGATTTTAATTAAAATAGTTGTTTTGGCGTTATTATATATTAGTTTCAAATTGAAACTGAAAATGGAAGTTATATTAGATATTTAAGATTTGATTAAAATAAAAGTAAAAACCTTGGTTAAATAGTTAGAGTTAAATTAAAATAAATAAATAAATGTTAATGTATTTTAATTCCACTTTTAAAAAAATTGTTGAGAAAATCATTTATTTGCAACTTTGAAATGCTTTTGTTTTAATGAATTTGGAAAATGCATGAATTAAAAAATTAGAAATTGGTTTTAGAATTAAAAATTAGAAATATTCCCCCACATGTTTTTAAAATAATTTTGATGAGTGGGATTTTTAGGGTTATTGACCAATTTGGGGGAAAACCCTATTTTGGAAAAGGAAGGGCATCTAAGTTTCAATCTTTCATTTTTGGGGGAAAATCTTTTGGGTGGTGGCTTGATTTGGATTTGTAAAGGAGATTGAAGGTTTGCTTGAGCTAGATTTGAAGAGAATTTGGAAGCTCCATTCGAAACTTCAAGTTTGGAGGAAAATCAGGTTCCTCTTGTCCTTGTTTTGTTCATTTTGAAATAGCTTAAATCTTTGTGATAATTGTTTGGAAATCCTTGTTTGGGTGTGTGAAAATCCTTGAAACATTGTTTGAATTCAAATTAAACCCATGAAAATTCGTTTAAAACTAGCAACACAAAACTTAGAAGGATTCAAATGAAAAGATTCAACTTATTTGTCAATTTGGGGAAAACTTAGAAAAATCCATCTTATTATTTTGCTTTAAATCTTTCTTCTTGATTTCTCCTCAAGAAAATTTGCCCAATTTGGGCTGTGAAATTATAAATTCTTAGGAATAGCCATTTTTACTTTGCATATAAATCTATGCAAGCTGGTGTTTATCTTTTCAAAAATTTATGGGTAAAATTTGTTCTCGTTATCACAAGAATAGGGTTCTGATTTTTTTTCGTTATTTCGTTTTAGAACGAAATTGTAAATAATAAAAAAAAAAAATTAAAAATTGTCTGCAACCTCCCCCCACTCCATGGGCACTGCATGGCCCCCCATGGTCGAGGGGCGTCCCCCCGGCTACAGTAGTTGCACCCAAAAGCTGTCGCTTTTTTTAATAAAAAATTAATTTATTATAATTTTTTAGTTTTATTAAAATTTCATTTTATAATAAATATTTATTATAATATATGTATATATATATATATATTAATTTTAAATTATATATATTATATTTATTATAATATATATATATATTACATTTATTAAATTTTGATTATATATAGATATTAATATATATTTAATGAATATATATTAAATATAGATTTTTAAATATATAATATATATGATGTGTATATACATTATATTTAATGTTTTCTCTTCTTCACATTAAGTGGTAAAATGGAATTTTAATTGGAGATTTTTAAATAGAAATATTTAAAGAATAATTATATATTTAAGATATGTTCTATTTAAATATATTTTATTTAAGGAGTTGATTTTATCATCAAGTTGAAATAAACGTAGATCTTTTAATTAATCGAATTTATTTAAATCTTGTTTTCATCGGGAAATCCTGAAATATTATAATGATATTTTAGAGGTACGCATTTAAATGATAATTGAATATCTTAAAAATAGAACTTAATCTAAAATGATTATCGCATTGGTATTGAGGAAATGAAAGTTGATGTTGATCATACATTTTATTTAGAGTATTGAATTCGATTAATTTATTTATTTAATCCATGTTGTAATATAGATTAAGTGATTTAATTAAAATTTAGTTGATTTATTGATGCGAATTTGTAATAAAGACTAATTTATTTAATCTAAATGTCTATTTGTCAAAACGTTCTAAGTATAGAAGACAATTGAGAAACTTGAGATAAAGAATGACTTAGTTTAATCAGGTGGTTTTAATCATTAAAATTTTGATTATGGAACATAATTAAGGAGCTTAGGGTTAACGAATGATTTATTCCAATCAGACGACTTTATTTATCAAAAGCTCGATTTATTTATAATTTAGTTTTGATTATTACAGATAATTGAGACAAATGAAATAAAATAGACAAAGTTAAAATATAGATTATCTTAAGATGATTTTGTTATGAAATAGAAGTAAAAGTGGATTTTATATGTAGGAATTTATTTGGAACGATGAATTTTAATAGACGAACGATTAATTTAAAAGTGGATTTCGAATAATCAAATTCTTTTACTTTAAAAGTTGATTTTCATTAATATAAGTAATTGGGAAAACGAAATATAATTATTGGTTTTTAACTCCTTAAGTTGTCAACGTACTTTGATTTACTATTAAGTATATTTGTTTTGGAATATAATTGTATTCAAGTAGAGATAAGACTTAGTTGATTTATTTGATGCTAAGATGAAATAAAGACTCAATTATTTAATCTAAATGTTTTAATTATAAAATATGATTGCGAAACTTAGAGATAATGATTGGTTTAAACTTTAATCAGATGACTTTATTGATTTAAGTGTTGCGATTATGTTATAATTATGGAATTTAGAAGTTAATGAATGATTTATTTCAGTCAAATGACTTTAATCACTAAGAGGCTTTGAAAATGAATTTAATTGTGAACCTTAGAGTAAAATGATTGGTTTTGAAGTATTTCTATGTCGTGAAATGAAATTAGTGTATTTGATTGGTTATTTGCAAGAAATGGAAACTGTGATTGACTGGATTTAGGAAATCCAAACATTAGTTCATTTAACTACTCAAAATGCTTTTAGTGTGAAATTGTTCTTTCTCAATGTTGGGAGAATAGAGTAAATGTTTGAAGTCTTCCAGATAGGAGTTCATTTATTGGTATGGGTTGAGGTATGTGAGTGAACTTTTGATGTGTCATGGGAAAATGTGCATAGTGACACCATGTTGTTTCACCCGGTTCTCACAAACGGGGATGATTTGTACCTCCTTGGGAATAGGAGAGGGTTATGTGGTTTGTACCTCCTTTGGAAGGAGTGCAGTTTGTATTTTGTTTGCCTCTAGTGTTTGGAGAGGATTTTGACCTTGTTGCCTCTAGTGTTTGGAGTGAGTTTCTTGATTTGTTACCTCCTTGGATTGGTGAGGTCGTACTATCTAGTTACCTATTGTGGTTTTCACTGTGTGAGTTGTCTTAGAAGAGTGGCTTGCAATGGGGGCCGACACACAAAGTGGTGTCAGGGATAACCCTTTGCAAGTTGGTTAATTCAATGATAACTAAATAAACTTTTAGAAGCTTAGGTTGCATCAAACATTAAACAAGATTAATTGCCTTGCTCATGGATCCAAGGGCCTGTTTTAGACTTGGGATGAGACGAGAAGGCCTGGAATGGCAAGATCATCTATCTCGTCTTCACGAGAGGTATTTGATTCCACATGAGTGAGCATGGGTGCCGGGATTTCAGTAGAGGCCACCAGGATAACCCATGGTGTGGGGGCCAGAGCCTAGGAAGATTCCCAGAGGATATCCCTTGATGAGCTATGTGATGACACTCTTCCTAAGTCAACAATTTGTACTTGGTATTTGTGACACTCTTGATCTATTCTATGTCTGGAAGTAATGTAACCTATATTAGTGATGTGTGAGTTGTACTAGAGTTATTGGTTTGACTCTTCAGTTCATGTGATGTGGTACTTGTATTGATTTTGTATCAGTTTTGTGTAGCCTGTGTCTAGTGGTAGATGGTCTTGTGTAGGAATTCCTTATTACTATCTCCTAGCACGGAGGGAGTGGCACCTTTGGGTTCCATGTGGTCGGGTGGCATGTGCATCTTAATCCGTTGGTTCTTTTTCTTGTTCATGTGGTTGTGATTTCTAGTTGGAGAGCTCGTGGGAATTAGATTCTTCTCATGCCTTGTTCTCTTAGTACTTATTGTAATTTTATTACCCCTCATTTGTTATCGAGGTGGAATTTGTAATATGTTATCATACTTGTTGGATTTACCTCATTCAAGGAATGAGTGTTGTAATCATATTGTAAGTTATATTATTGGAATCAAGAGGTATCTCTTACTCTTGGATGTAAATTATTCTGAATAGAATGTATGTGAACTTTAATTGTTAAGTAATTATATGGTATGGTTTTAAATTCTTGTTCCGTGTTTGGTTTAAGTAACACAGTCTCGTAACCTTAGGGGATTGGTTGGCATTGGTTAGTGAACATGTATGTTAATTGTTCATGTTTTTTAAAAAATAAAAATTAGTTCGTTTGTGTAGTAAATTGCAACTTCCCCTAGGGTTGCGTGGTGGGGCGTTACACATGGTATCAAAGCCCGAGTTAAAACACTGGGTACTCTGGGATTATGTTGCACCCATTATGTGGTAAGCTGTGTTCGTTTATACATTGGGCACTATGAGCCCATTGTATTGACCTAGTTGTTTTACTCCTTCAGGTGGTTTTCCTTTTCGGTTGATGTCTCGTGTTTGCCCAGAAGTTGTTATTAGGAGGTGTAGGTCCAATGGTGCAGGAAACCAGTGGAAGGGATAGGATCCTCGGTGTAGTGCACAATGCACCAATATCCTCTCTACTGGAAGAATGCATTATGGACGATTGTGTGGTGTGTAAGTTTGGGGTGTTTTGTGTGGTGGACGACAATCAGTTTTGTTGATTGTTCCCGCCCCTGCATGTCTTTTGATGAATGCTTTGTGAGGGTTGGTTAGGCCCGCGAGCCTACCAAGAAGTGTGCTTTGTTTGATCTCCTTTTTGTTGCATGGATCTTTCATTGTGTAAAGGGTTGTGACCCTTGAGTGGTTCTTGAAGTGTGGTTGCAGTGTGTTTGTTGGGTGTGTTCGAAGTGCTTGCGGTTGCAAGATAGTCATAGGACCTCTTGCCTTGAGTGCCTTAGTATGGTGTTTTTGAGGGCGGAATTTCCCAACCTTGTCTTGTGTTGTGGAAAAATGATGCTCATGTCTTGGAAGTTCTGTTTGACCTTGAGGGTGCCAAGGAGTTCCTTGGGTGTGGATTCTCTTTTGGAGTCTTGTTATTTTCTTCCCCATGCAAGTATCTGATGCATGTTTTCTTGTGCTTTACCTCTTTGTGCAAGTGATTGCCTGATTGACCCCTATGTGGTGTTGGAGTTGCTTTTGCATGTTATATTGAATAGAGAATTATGAAATATGATAATAGGAAATGAATGAATATGTTAGTTCATAGAGATTTGTGCATGCCCTCATATGGTTGATGCATTGTGTGATGACGAAACCATGATTACATTAGTGCCTATGTTAGAATTGTAAATATCTTGTCTTCTCTCTCTTTCCATTGGGTTAATGAAGATACCTATCCTTAAATGTGTGGGGTATTCACACCCAGGGTATGTTGATCTTATGCGAAAATGTTTATGTATACATGAAGGTTTGTTTTAGTAGAATCGAACCTTGGGTAAAGGACCTAAGTCCCCAAGTTGCATTCATAATTATGAAAAAGGTATAGTATAAATAGAAAAATCGTTGTGTAGTTAGTAAAAGTTCAGAGAAAAAGAATTAGTGAAACAATTGCATGTTAATGCTAATTGCATAATAGGTGCATCTTGTTGGTAAGGCCTATAGTCCCCAACATTATTGTTAAGTCTAAGAAATCATATAAATGTTAAATTATTGTACCTGGATTCAAAATGCAAAAAGTTAGATGAACGTTGAAATGATAATGTTGCATACCTTGCCTTGAGTAAATGTTGTAATGATATCCCATTAGGTGTGACCTTATGATGATTCTCATTGATGTGTATTGATGCATAGGGCACTATGTATGTTCACCCATGGATATGTGATTTAGAGATTTGGTGGGGGGATGCTCACCATGATTGATTGTATAGGTTGATAGTGTGCCTGGTTGTGTTGTGAATAGCACGGGTTGTTGTTATTTTATAATGAGCTATGAAGTGATTCAGTTTTTGAACCATTAATCATGTGTGAACTTATGAAGTTTGTACCAGGGGTGCTTGTAGGCTTCCAGGAGTAAGCCTGACCCTAGGGGGGAGGATGTAACACCCCTCCATTTTGGCTCTTTGATCGACAATGTTTTCTTTGTAATGGTTGTGTTTGATTATACTTTGACTTTGGAACTTGGTTGCTTTTGACCGCTATCTCTTAAACGATGTGAATGATATATTTTTATGTGATGATTATTTTACTCTGATGTTACCATTATGGCATAATTTAGCAAATAACTGACTTAATGATGTTTTATGCTTGTGATCATATCATTGATGTTAGAATCGTCAGTTAGTAATTGTGTATTGGTGAAGGGGATGGGATTGTATCACTTGCTTGCGAGTGCCCTACGATTCTGAGATTTCCTCTTCACGGTGTGTTTGATCATATCATATATATATTGCACGATCGACATGCTCTTTGTTGCAAGTTGATAGGTACATGGCATCGACTCCACCTGGTTTCACACATTTGAGCATGTCCATTTACCAACAGTAATCGATTGGGAGATAGTAGCTAGGTTTTTCATGCCAAGTCGTCACCCTAGTCATAGCGTGTTGTCGGGTTATCGTCGGGGTTAGTTGTTTTAATTTGGCCAATCTCCCCTTGAGTATTTATTTAATTTCAAAGTTTAAAGTTTATTAAATGCTAGGTGTAGTTTAATTTGTGACTAAATATATTTAGTTGCAATGTTGAAATACAATTTATTTTATTGATTTATTTGATTTAATTAATAAAATAATTATTGGGTTATTGATTGATTTGATTAATTAATAAAATTAAATTGAGTTTAATGATTAATTAGATTAATGGTGATTTTAATTAAAATAGTTGTTTTGGCGTTATTATATATTAGTTTCAAATTGAAATTGAAAATGGAAGTTGTATTGGATATTTAAGATTTGATTAAAATAAAAGTAAAAACCTTGGTTAAATAGTTAGAGTTAAATTAAAATAAATAAATAAATGTTAATGTATTTTAATTCCACTTTTAAAAAAATTGTTGAGAAAATCATTTATTTGCAACTTTGAAATGCTTTTGTTTTAATGAATTTGGAAAATGCATGAATTAAAAAATTAGAAATTGGTTTTAGAATTAAAAATTAGAAATATTCCCCCACATGTTTTTAAAATAATTTTGATGAGTGGGATTTTTAGGGTTATTGACCAATTTGGGGGAAAACCCTATTTTGGAAAAGGAAGGGCATCTAAGTTTCAATCTTTCATTTTTGGGGGAAAATCTTCTGGGTGGTGGCTTGATTTGGATTTGTAAAGGAGATTGAAGGTTTGCTTGAGCTGGATTTGAGGAGGATTTGGAAGCTCCATTCGAATCTTCAAGTTTGGAGGAAAATCAGGTTCCTCTTGTCCTTGTTTTGTTCATTTTAAAATAGCTTAAATCTTTGTGATGATTGTTTGGAAACCCTTGTTTGGGTGTGTGAAAATCCTTGAAACATTGTTTGAATTCAAATTAAACCCATGAAAATTCGTTTAAAACTAGCAACACAAAACTTAGAAGGATTCAAATGAAAAGATTCAACTTATTTGTCAATTTGGGGAAAACCAGAAAAATCCATCTTATTATTTTGCTTTAAATCTTTCTTCTTGATTTCTCCTCAAGAAAATTTGCCCAATTTGGGTTGTGAAATTATAAATTCTTAGGAATAGCCATTTTTACTTTGCATATAAATCTATGCAAGCTAGGGTTTCTCTTTTCAAAAATTTATGGGTAAAATTCGTTCTGGTTATCACCAGAATAGGGTTCTGATTTTTTTTCGTTATTTCGTTTTAGAACGAAATTGTGTAAATAAAAATAATAATTAAAAATTGTGGGGGCAGCCCACAGCCACCCCCCCACCCATGGGGGCGATGGCTGTGCAGCGCTCCCCATGGTTGGGGAGGGGCTGCAAGGCAGCCACCACAGGGGCTGCGTCCCCTGTGTGAGGCTGCGTAGCAACCACACAGGGGCGCGTCCCCTGTTGGGGCTGTGTTGCAGCCAAAGGCCTTTGGCCTTTTCTTTGGTTAATAAAAAAATTAAATTTATTATAATTTTTTTAGTTTTATTAAAATTTCATTTTACAATAAATATTTATTATAATATATGTATAATATATATATATTAATTTTAAATTATATATATATTATATATTTATTATAATATATATATATATATTACATTTATTAACTTTTGATTATATATAGATATTAATATATATTTAATGAATATATATTAAATATAGATTTTTAAATATATAATATATATGATGTGTATATACATTATATTTAATATTTTCTCTTCTTCACATTAAGTGGTAAAATGGAATTTTAATTGGAGATTTTTAAATAGAAATATTTAAAGAATAATTATATATTTTAGATATGTTCTATTTAAATATATTTTATTTAAGGAGTGGATTTTATCATCAAGTTGAAATAAACGTAGATGTTTTAATTAATCGAATTTATTTAAATCTTGTTTTCATCGGGAAATCTTGAAATATTATAATAATATTTTAGAGGTACGCATTTAAATGATAATTGAATATCTTAAAAATAGAACTTAATCTAAAATGATTATCGCATTGGTATTGAGGAAATGAAAGTTGATGTTGATCATACATTTTATTTAGAGTATTGAATTCGATTAATTTATTTATTTAATCCATGTTGTAATATAGATTAAGTGATTTAATTAAAATTTAGTTGATTTATTGATGTGAATTTGTAATAAGGACTAATTTATTTAATCTAAATGTCTATTTGTCAAAACGTTCTAAGTATAGAAGACAATTGAGAAACTTGAGATAAAGAATGACTTAGTTTAATCAGGTGGTTTTAATCATTAAAATTTTGATTATGGAACATAATTGAGGAGCTTAGAGTTAATGAATGATTTATTCCAATCAGTTGACTTTATTTATCAAAAGCTTGATTTATTTATAATTTAGTTTTGATTATTACGGATAATTGAGACAAATGAAATAAAATAGACAAAGTTAAAATATAGATTATCTTAAGATGATTTTGTTACGAAATAGAAGAAAAAGTGGATTTTATATGTAGGAATTTATTTAGAACGATGAATTTTAATAGACGAATGATTAATTTAAAAGTGGATTTCGAATAATCAAATGCTTTTACTTTAAAAGTTGATTTTCATTAATATAAGTAATTGGGAAAACGAAATATAATTATTGGTTTTTAACTCCTTAAGTTGTCAACATACTTTGATTTACTATTAAGTATATTTGTTTTGGAATATAATTGTATTCAAGTAGAGATAAGACTTAGTTGATTTATTTGATGCTAAGATGAAATAAAGACTGAATTATTTAATCTAATTTTTTATTTATTAAAATGTTTTAATTATAAAATATGATTGGGGAACTTAGAGATAATGATTGGTTTAAACTTTAATCAGATGACTTCATTGATTTAAGTGTTGCGATTATGTTATAATTATGGAATTTAGAAGTTAATGAATGATTTATTTCAGTCAAATGACTTTAATCACTAAGAAGCTTTGAATATGAATTTAATTGTGAACCTTAGAGTAAAATGATTGGTTTTGAAGTATTTCTACGTCGTGAAATGAAATTAGTGTATTTGATTGGTTATTTACAAGAAATGGAAACTGTGATTGACTGGATTTAGGAAATCCGTACATTAGTTCATTTAACTACTCAAAATGCTTTTAGTGTGAAATTGTTCTTTCTCGATGTTGGGAGAATAGAGTAAATGTTTGAAGTCTTCCAGATAGGAGTTCATTTATTGGTATGGGTTGAGGTACGTGAGTGAACTTTTGATGTGTCTTGGGAAAATGTGCATAGTGACACCATGTTGTTTCACCCGGTTCTCACAAACGGGGATGATTTGTATCTCCTTGGGAATAGGAGAGGGTTATGTGGTTTGTACCTCCTTTGGAAGGAGTGCAGTTTGTATTCTGTTTGCCTCCAGTGTTTGGAGTGAGTTTCTTGATTTGTTACCTCCTTGGATTGGTGAGGTCCTACTATCTAGTTACCTATTGTGGTTTTCACCGTGTGTGTTGTCTTAGAAGAGTGGCTTGCAATGGGGGCCGACACACAAAGTGGTGTCAGGGATAACCCTTTGCAAGTTGGTTAATTCAATGATAACTAAATAAACCTTTAGAAGTTTAGGTTGCATCAAACATTAAACAAGATTAATTATGCCTCGCTTATGGACCCAAGGGTTTATTTTAGACTTGGGATGAGACAAGAAGGCTTGGAATGGGAAGATCATCTATCTCGTCTTCACGAGAGGTATTTGATTCTGCATGAGTGAGCATGGGTGCCAGGATTTCGGTAGAGGCCACCAGGATAACCCATGGTGTGGGGGTCGGAGCCTAGGAAGATTCCTAGAGGATATCCCTTGACGAGCTATGCGATGACACTCTTCCTAAGTCAACAATTTGTACTTGGTATTTGTGACACTCTTGATCTATTCTGTGTCTGGAAGCAATGTAACCTATATCAGTGATGTGTGAGTTGTACTAGAGTTGTTGGTTTGACCCTTCAGTTCATGTAATGTGGTACTTGTATTTATTTTGTATTAGTTTTGTGTAGCCTGTGTCTAGTGGTAGATGGTCTTGTGTAGGAATTCCTTGTTACTATCTCCTAGCACAGAGAGAGTGGGACCTTTGGGTTCCATGTGGTCGGGTGGCACGTGCATCTTAATCCGTTGGTTCTTCTTCTTCTTCTTCGTGTGGTTGTGAATTCCAGTTGGAGAGCTCGTGGGAATCAGATTCTTCTCATGCCTTGTTCTCTTAGTACTTATTGTAATTTTATTACCCCTCATTTGTTATCGAGGTGGAATTTGTAATATGTTATCATACTTGTTGGATTTACCTCATTCGGGGAATGAGTGTTGTAATCATGTTGTAAGATATATTATTGGAATCAAGAGGTATCTCTTACTCTTGGATGTAAATTATTCTGAATAAAATGTATGTGAACTTTAATTGTTAAGTAATTATATGGTATGGTTTTAAATTGTTGTTCCGTGTTTGGTTTAAGTAACACAGTCTCGTAACCTTAGGGGATTGGTTGGTATTGGTTAGTGAACATGTATGTTAATTTTTCATGTTTTTAAAAAAAAAAAAATTAGTTTGTTTGTGTAGTAAATTGCAACTTCCCCTAGGGTTGCGTGGCGGGGCGTTACATGCATATATAGTTCGACATTCCTATATAATGTCAATAGAGTGTAATGCAATTGTCATTAATTGCTTATGGTATAAAGTTCAATGATTTGTAGTGTTTATTCATTTACTTAGATTGCCTAACAAGGATGACATCTCTGTCTGCTCACACAGTCTATATCTATGATAGTTGAGAATTGGGGGAATTGGTTTGAAGTTTATATGCCTTGCTTGCCCAGATAAATGCTTTTACAAACAACATTTCCACACACTAGCAACCACCCTCTTGCATGTCATAACTCAAGCCTTGTGTAGAAAAGCAACTGTTATCACTCAATTGTCAATGTCTCTTCTACCCTATACTCTATTGTTCCAATTCAGTCAAGACCACTGCTTCCACATATACTAGTTGCATTGTTCATTCGACTTCCCATTTCTCTCTGCCCATATATGTAGATTAAATGATCCATTTTTCTCATTCTTCACATTCTCATTTGCTCAACCACTTTACATCTTTCATATTCAAAATAGAAAGCAAGAGGTTTGTAAGTTCTTATATCTTTTACGCTATCATTTTTGTGTTGTTTACTCATTGCCTCAGATTGTTTGATGAGAGACATGTGTCTATTGACAAGATCTACCTCTCTCATATTGGAAACAAAGAAAGAGTTGGGTGTGATTTTCTATGTCTATCAAATCTATATTTGTTGAGAAGGTTTGTATCTATGGTACTGGAACCCAAAAAGGAGCCATTTGTAAGTTCCTATATCTTGCCTCTCTTTCATATTAATGAATATCTCTTTCTAATATTTCAATGCATTTTTTCTTTTAACTATTTCTTGCATGAACTAATCACTACTTTTAATCTCTCAATGCAGTTACCTAAATCAATAAAGTTTGAAAAGACAACTCAGTTGCTGGCCAATGATATACAAGCCACTATAATCACAATGAAATTATCATTTCCACATACATCAAATTGACTGATTCTACATAAATCTATTTGGATTTCTGTAAATTATACATTTCATAATTCATTGTAATGTATCAAATACCATATTTTAAATTTGAACAATCTAATCAAGGATATTTTCCCTGCTTTAGATAACACTTATTGAACAAAACTTTTGTCACCACATATATTTTTTTAAATATAGTTGTTGAGACAAAATTTGTTTGACTTCATCTTATTCTTGTATAGCATCATATTCTCTTACATGTATTTATTATTTATCTTATCCCTTTACTTAAGCATTTTTCATTGTCTTGACAAAGTCTTAACACAATGGTGTGTTGGTCATGATTAAGAATGGAAGTAATATTCTCTCTGCACACATGCATTGCAACTGCACATGAATTTATTAGATGGAAATAAAAACTAGATCTAACTAATCAGAAAATGTCTGTGTATGAAATCATTCAATCCATGTTTACTATATTGGGAGCAAAAAACAAGGTGTTTGTAACTTCGTAGGTCTTCTACAGTGTTGTTTTATAGTATTTTACAACTTTGTATTTTATGGATTAATGCCTATTGTTTGTTGTTGCTTGCATTTTCCATATGCATACATTGCAACTGCAACTAAATTTATTAAATGAAATCCAAATTAACTATAACTAATTGGAAAATGTCTGGGTATAGAACCATTTGATCTGTGTCTGCTGAAAGGATTTACCTTTGTAAGTTAGTATCTCTCTTACAGTCTTGTTTTACAGTGTTTTTACATCTTTGCACTTCACGGGTTAATGTCTATTGTTTGTGATTAAATAATTAAAATCCAAAAAATGATTTTTTTTAACAACATTATGATAATGTATACATCTACTTGTATATATATACACATATGTGCATGTTTATTATGAATAATATACATAGACATATATAAAACACATATAGATATACATATCTATTATCTATAAATGTACTCTAATGTGAACCTCGTAGAAGGTGAGCTATTTGGCTAAATTATCATTATTTACTAGCATTTAATTATTCATAATTATCATGTTGTGATTCATTATTTTCGGTTAATTTCTACTATATTTTTAATGAGTTAATTTAATGATTGTATGTTCCAAATTATTAAAGTTCCTAGACTTCTGTGAAGCCACATTATCTATACATGGCCATATTTGTTCTCAAGAAGATCAGATTTGAGCTTCACGTCATTAATTTCGAAAGCTTTGCTTTTACATGGGAAGTTTTTACCAATGCAAAATGATCAAAATGTGTTTCAATTTTATCTCCCACCGCTTCATGCTATTTCCACCACCTTCTTTTTATTGTTTGAAGAGTTACCGTCATTAGTCTTGGGTCCACAAGCTCTTCAGGACAAGGAAAGCGTAACCAAGATCTACACTAAGAAAACTTGATTTTGATCACTGATTTATGTTATGGACAAAGTGATAATGAGCATCTCATTTCCATATTAATACTACAATAAGTTGTGTCTTTTCCCGCTCCTTGCTTTCACATTCAAATTTACAATCTAATATTGACAATATTTTCTTTTGTTGTTGATATGCCCAACTATCCCTATTTTGATCTGTCTACGACACCCAGTTCACTCATGTCTATTTGTATGTACATATGTATGTCTAAGTGTATATATATTTATGTACATATTATCATTTCAAACTTACAAGACGAATCATATATATAGCCCAAATATTTTTCTACTCAATATTCACATTCCAAAGACAAATTGAAAAATGATCAATCAAGCTCTTCAAGACAAAAAATGCATAGCCGATATCTATACTAACAAAACTTGATTATGATCACTGACTTATGTTATGGACAAAGTGATAATGAGCATCTTATTTCCATATTAATACTATAATAGGTTATATGTCTTTTCTCGCTCCTTGTTTTCGCATTCAAAATTTCAATCTAATATTGACAATAATTTTTTTTGCCATTGATATGCCCAACTATCCCTCATTCAATTTGTCTATTGTAACCAATTCGCTCATGTCTATTTGTGTGTACATATGTATGTCTGAGTGTATATATATTTATGTATATGTATATACTTATATGTCTATGTATATATATGTGTATATATAAACTTGTACACATGTCTATGCAATTAGACATCCATACTATATACATATATGTATACATTTATATACATACACATACACACATATATATACACACATATTCAAAGCCTTGTCTTTAAGCACATAACTTTGAATACTGAGCTAAAATCATTAATTTAAAAGACCAAAAAAAAAAAATACGAAATTCTTCTTTGCTATTATGTATATATCTATATATCATGTATAGCTACATCTATACACATTTGTACTATGGATAATATAGATACATATATAGTGCATATAGATACATACATCTATTATCTATAAATACAATAAAAATGTATATGTGTATATATATATAAAGAAATACATGTGCTCGTCTTCAATATCCAACATTAAAAAAGACAAATTGAAAATGATCAATCATGCTCTACAATTACAATTCAATAAATTTTCTTTACATTTAAATATCACTAGTACACATATATATATACACTCAGTCATAACAAGCATCTCATTCCTACCACCACACTGCATTACATTATGTAACATTTTCTATTCCCACTAATATGCCAAATTATCTACCATGTAGTTTATCTATTCTAACCTATTTGTTTAAAATCCATCAATGTCTTCCCTTTATAGCATACAAAGATCTATCTATGTATTTATCTATGTATATATATGTTTGTATATGTATAATTTTTACAAGTATGTATGCCATTACACATACATACGATACACATATAACTATGAATATATACAAATAAACATACAAAAAATATACATATTCTACTAGTTCACTAAATCATTATAAATTTCACACCATGATTTCTAATTGATAACTTTGTTTTCCAACCTCTAGGGGACAGGACCTTGACTTGGCAAGTCCACTATGTATAAATTTCATTTTGAGGCCACATTAGCAAGTATCATGCCACATCAACATCATTTTTTTCAACGTGTTCAAAAAGGCCGAAATAAAACATGTGACCAATACTTCTGCATTCACATCATGGATAGTTGAGCATTGATGTGGCATCACATGATTGGTTTTTTTACATCAAAGTAATACATTTTCTTGAATTATGGATACTCAAGTCACAACCATTGGGCATTCTATAAACAATTACTATCACAACTATTCAAACATGCTCAACAACTACATTCCCTCCCCTTTTGCAAATATCAAAACTCAATCTACTTCTCCTCGGTAGGGACTCTAGCTCCTTCAGAGCTCTTGTTTTAAATGGAAAATAGTATATTTAGATTAAAATATTATAGATGTGATATAGTTAAAAAAAATTAAAAAGATATTGTACATAATAAATTGTAATTGTATTAAAAATTAATTCTAATAATCATTTGAATGTATTTTATAGAAAATTCAATATATTGAATAATGTGTATAATATAAAAATTAGATAAGATAATTATTAAATGTATTTGAATTTTTAAACTTTACTTGTTATCATTATTATTTTTTATAGACTCAAAATGTGTTGTGTATACATAAAGGTTGATTAAGGCATTCAAATAAATAGCAAAATATGCATTATGATACCATAAACATACATGAATATCATTATCATACTTTATGGGAGATCATATTAGTAGTATTTTCTATGAAGTTAAAATTATTTAGACAAAGTTGAAAAAAGAGGGAAAAAAATCAAGATTACAATTCATGAATTGGTACAATACCATTTCAAGACATGAACTTGATAAGTTAGCATCAATGCATCATGAACATAGTGGAGACAACCATGAAACTACACTAAACTTTTAATAACATCTCAAATGAAAATACTTGTTACATGTCACTTTTACTAAACCACCTTTTGAATTACATTATTTAACACTACCATGGTAGCTATTATTTTTTATTAACATGGGTAAAGGGATAACAATGTGATTCTATTGAGGAAATGCATACAATCAATCAAAATATAGTTTGCTATTGTAATTTTAATCCTAGGTGAATAAAGAATTTTTTTATGTTGTTGCACATGTGAAGAATCTTCCTCATAGGCCTCTTGATGTACTCTTCAAATGTATTTAATGTGTCTTGGTGTATAGTAAATCTTACTAATTTAACACACATTTTTATATACTATTCAAACTACATATTTGACATTTAATTTCAAGACTAATATTTGTTAAATTTAGAAATAAATTAAAGCTACCCAAAATCTAGTACAAGAAACTAGATCAAATAAAATTGTTCTAACAATGACACAAAATCAAAATAATAAGATAAAGTTAGTTCCCACAACAGAAATACAAATGCTTAAGAAGAAAAATAGCATTATTGGAGTTTACAATAGCATGATTGAATAACAAACTAAAGGGGTGGATACAAATATAGGAAAGAGAGGAAACAAGACCAACTACCTAAAAATAGACTAGAGATACCTTTATGAAAAGATGTCATCTTCCTTATTTGGTGTATTCACATAGCTAAGTAAGCTAAACTAAATGTGTAGAAAAATGCACAATATGCAACTAAGGAAAATAAAGAAAACCTACACTAACAATATTTAATTATAACAAAATAATTAGTATTAAAATATGAATATTTTAAATTTAATATTTTTTAACACAAATCTATTCTTAATGTGGGATGTTGAATATGTTAAAAGTTGATTTTGGGGTGGAGCGTTTATTTAAAAGTGTACAAAAATAAAAATAAAACCAAGTAAAGCCAATGTGGTGGCTAAATGTGAATCCTCGACATCAAGTTGTAGGATGTTCTCTAGTTTATACTCTTAATAGTTGTCTAGAGTTGCCAATTAGGAACAAGGAAGCATGCATGGAGGAAGTAGTTGAGGTTCAGGTAAAAGGAGGGTTGGAATATGTTTTACTTCATCCTCCTACTTGTGAGAAATGGTTGTCAAAGATTAGCCTGCATACCTTATGTCTCAACAATATGTTGGTTTATAAAAGCTTATGGAGAACTTTGGGGATTCAATAATGGTTTGTTCTAAACTTCCTCGAGAAGGTATGCTAAAAATAATGGTCATGTATTTGGCCAATAATAGAGTGTGTTAAGAACTATTTCAATGGATTTATACTGTAGATCCTTTATCTTCAAAAGAGGACTTCCCTTTAAATGAGAGTGTAGAGAGTGACGATTAAAAGAGTATATCATAACACTTTGTATATGTAGGATTAAAATTCTTTGAGCTACTAGCATCTTGATGCATGGAATAAACATAGTGTTCAAAAAAAATCTTAAAGGTAAAGTGAGTTTGGCCCAATCCATTTAGACATGAAAACACTTCATATTTGTCTAATGAAGATGTTGAACACACTCGAACACTGAGAGGGGGGTGATCAGTCTACTCAAAATCTTAAACCCTTCTAGACCTTAAAACTTTTAGTACAATCCAACCTTCTCTATCAAATCAAAACCTTAAATCATAACAATAACAAAGAATAATATAGTAGTTTGAATCCTTAGCAACTTCAAAAAACTTTAAGTAATGCAAGATATAGCAATTATGCTTCTAACTAGATCAACAACAGTGAGAAAGAAATAGAGGACACACACATGCACAAGGAGAACACCATATTTACATGGAAAAACCCAATGAGGGAAAAACCATGGTGAGAGTTAACTCACAATATAAAGGCTCACTGTCAAAAGGACTTGCAAGAAGGCTCACTGCCTTAGAGAAAGATATAAAAGGACTTGCAAAACTAAAGCCAACACAACTTCATGAGCAAGATAAAAAGGACCTAATGAGATTCACTATCTCAAAGCAGGATACAAAGATTTAGATAAAGATTACAATGCTTGTCAACATAACACTCTGCTAGCTAAGGTGTGATACCACAATTGATCTTTC
>VDFB02270651.1:712295951-712404356 GCA_007258455.2 Sequoia sempervirens
GAAGGTCCTTAAGAAAGCTAGTACATATCTAAAGTATGTCAGTGACCAATATAGGTCACATTTAGAGAAGAAAAAAGGGTACAAATGTCCCCCCATGATTCCAGAGAGGGAGTGGAAGGACCTGGTGTCGGATGGAAAGGAGAAGGCTGAAAATAAAAAAAGGAAAGACACCACTGGGCCAAGGAAGGTATGTGATACTATTAACAATGTAATTATATACTGATTACTCTTTATTTTTACATAATCTAATGTATTCCAAACTTTTCATAGGTTGCCCAACACATTGAAGGCAACAAAGGCAAGACTAGAAAAACACGGGCAACACAAACTTGGCTCTGGTGGTTATATGAAATTAGCCACAAGAATTGTAAGTATCAATAAATGAAATATTGCATCCAAATAATAAATTGCAAACAATTTTAGTTTTATCACACCATAGAAGCAAAATTCATGATCTTATGCAAAAATGCAGGGCTCTGAATTCAACAGAGTGCCCACAGAAGAGGAAATGAAGATTTCCTTCCAGTATGGCTATGAAGCCATGGCTGAACGCCTAAGAGTCTTGATTGGGAAAACACAATCTTCCACTGCATCCGACATGTAGGTAAATAAACTCAATAAAGTTTATTTAAAATGAATACTTGTGCAATCTATTCAATATTAATTTCCACCATAAAGTAATTATGTGTCTATTTGTTTTAAACAGACATACAATGATAATATTGCACTTAACATTGGAATGCAGCATGGTGAGGGTGGAGCACAACCTGTAGATGAAGGTCATGGTGTGCATCCCGGTACTAGATGTATTCATGTGCTATACAAAACGTAGTATGGATTAATACAATTAAACATCTTTAATTGCAATTGGTGTATCAATTAATGTAACCTTTCGTGTTTCAACTTTAGAGCATGTAGAGCGTGATCAACATGTTGAGCATGATCAGGCTAGAGAAGATTAGGAACATGATGTGGCCCCATCAGGTAAAGAGGACCACTCTAATGTTCTTTTAAACTTATTTAATTGCAATTGGTGTATTCATTAATGTAACCTTTCATGTTTCAACTCCAAATCAGGATTTAGAGGGTGTTCAGCATGTTAAGCATGAGGCTATACGACAAGATCAAGAACATGATGTGGCCTCATCAGGTAAAGAGAATCACTCTAATGTTCTTTTAATTAATAAAATACTTGTAACAATAATAACAAAACATATCAATTTAACATTTCTTTGTTATTGCAACAGACCCCCCTTGAAGCGGCCTCCACGTCGTGATCAATACATGACTAGGCATACATTAAGATCATGAGCAGAGGGTAGAACAACTGTAGGGGGGACAAATGATTTAGAAAACGATACTCCACCTCAGCTTTTTTTAGCTTCAAAATTAAAGAAACAAAAAAAAAGTGATTGTAATCATATTATGCCAACCATATTTTTGATAATATGTAAAAACTGAATGAATGAATGTTATATGTTAATGAATGAATGCTATATGTTAATTAATGAATGTTATATGTTATTAATGGATGAATGAATGAACGTGAATATGTTAATGAATGGATGTTATATGTTAATGAATGAATGTTATATGTTATTAATGGATGAATGAATGAATGTTATATGTTATTAATGGATGAATGAATGATTAATGTTATATGATCAAGTATGGGGAATTGAGAGTGATGTGAGGGGGGGGAGGGGCCAAATGAGCTTCCACCATCATGTGGTTGGCCCTGTTAAGTAGAGAATATTAAACTATTCTCGAAACAAAGAGAAGCTCAATCCAACTACATCCAAGTCTCTTTTTAATTCCTCTATCTTTCATCAATCTCTTTACTATTTGAACCTCATACAAATGTTTTACATGAAGAACCCATTATTGTGAAATGTGCCTCCAGTTGAGTAAACTGAATCCATGCTCTACATCATAATTTCAAGTTGTTTCCATTCCAATGTTCCGAGTTTAGTTTTTTTGTATGGCTTTGTATGAATACCACATTGTGTTGTGTGTGGATTTGGTTTCAAAGCTTTGTTTCTTTTGTTTTTAGTGGTGACATAACTCTAAAATTTGAATTTTTGTGCATAATAGGTTAGTGGAAAAATTGACAGCTTTGAAGGGTTTAGAGGCTCGATTGAGATAGATATATGGATATTTGGATCTTGTTGTTGATGGGAGGCTTCCACTTAACCATGAAATTTTGTACCATTTGCAGGTATGCAAAAATTTCTCTACTTACATTCATTCTACTTACTGTCTTCCTCTCAAATTTATGCATTCATGTGTCATTTGAGAGGGTAACTCCATAAAGGTTTGTCACAATTGAAGAATAATGCATTAGATTATGTCCATCACGAAAATAACAAGGGTTATTATGGGGCAATTTGATATGAAATGAGTAGATCCCAGAGTATGCTACAGGCCTTCATACTACAACCTTGTTCATGATAGAAGATTCTTGTTTTGTGACATGGAAAGAATACATTAAGTGATTTACAAACCAAGGATAGTGAACTATGTAGAAATAAGTGATTGAGAGTGAGCAGGGGAAGCTTCTTTAGATGATCAACTAGATGATCAAACCACCAACATAGCATAGCTCTCTCAAATACTCTTTAAGTGGACCTTTCCAATCCACTATTCCTTCAAGGAAAAGACCCAACTCACCTAGGGTTCTTGTACTCTCACAACCAAGAGGGTTTGTAACCACTTAGATCATGTCAAATAGGACCAAACCAAAACTCAACACCCTAATTTGCACTTAGGAAACTCCATTTTCTCATCGCTCTAACCTTTAGCCCTCTTTACCCTTTTAACCCTTGTAGCCCTGCCCAATAGGACAGTCATAATAAAATCCACATACAAGCCTATACCAGGCCCAAACCACTGAACTTATACATGTATTATATGCCCCTAAAAGGCCTCAAAACCTTCCTTCATGATAGTGAATAGAAAAAGAGCAATGGACCAAAACAACACTGCTCCAAGAGGCCTAATTGGTTGGCTACAACAGGACAGTTGACTATCTTGTGGATAGCCTTGTGTTGTGTGTACTTCCTCCTATCTTTTCTGTTTTGCACTTCTAAATTCGTTGCAACAATCAACAAGCATGTATTCAAATGTTCTAGTTCCTCTTCTAATTCCATTTAACTTCCATCAATGGAAAACTAAGGTTCAACTAATACTAAAGAACAAGAGGTTATATAGAGTTACAATGGGGGTAGAAAAAAAATGTACAGATGAAAGTGCTAAAGTTAAGTGGTTCAACAAGGGTAATCAAGCTTTTGGATTCTTATTTTATATTGAAGTAGCATAGGCCACCTTCCGACCTGAGTTCATAAATTGTATTGATGAGTATATTGTCTTCCAATATTTGGACCGTGAACAAATAAGTAGCATTGTGAGATTACAGGTATGTAGATCATTTATTTTTTTGAAAAAATTATCATTTCTAAAGTACAAACAAAGGTAGAAAATTTGTCTGATTAGTTAATAAAGAATTTATTTGTGACTTATAATAACTGAAGATGCACATAAAATTGTATAAGATCCAAGTACTTTAGGGAATTCATAATAGGATATGTAGCAAGGGGGTAACTCAAGTGCTTAATACACACTCTTCTGTGTTTTATGCATTTTTTTGTAATCTACTTTATATGCTTCATAGAAATTAATTTTGGGATAGAAGCAATCAACTCCAATTCTTGTCATCCTCCATTTTTGTTTAGTTGCAAATATTTGGTTGCAGTGATTTGGTCAACAAACCTTGTTTGCTCCTTTGTCTGAATGCCGTGTTACTGTGCATTAAATCCTAAATTATAACCATTAGGAAGCTTTATATCTCATCCGAGCATCTTTAGCTAGCTCACAACATCAGTTATGTAGTTTTCCTAGTATATCTTTTGCTATATGATGAAGAGAGAAAAATCACTCTTTTGTTGTCGTATAATGTGAAAGAAGCCAAAAATTTTCTATCCCAAAATTCCATCCTCTTACAAAAAAGAGAATATATAGCTTTTCAATCTGTTATTGATTTATAATTGATTCTTGAGGTCATATATTAGGGAAGTTAGCATTCCAATGGCCACTAAATAAATAGATCTTCCATGTAATGCTTTCCCACTTCAATTCCTTCTCAACCTTCTCTATAAATGCATACAAAGTTTCAAAATATTTAGGTTTATCAACAAATTTTAGAGGAAATTTCTTCCCTAATGCCTTCTCAAATACAACCACCATTATTATTATCATTTGCAACCCTTGTGTAGTAACTTTGAAACTTGGTAATTTTATCGTTATTTTCTTTTGAAGTACACACATGCAAAATAGTTGTTTATGCACATAAGAGATAACAAAAGTAACCACATGTCAATTGCATACAAATTGATGGGGAGAAGATAAACACCCAAAGTTATTGAAACATCATTAGCATATCCTACAATCATTGCATTCCAAGAGATGACATCTCTTTGAGCCATTCCATCAAATAGTTCACGTGCCTTATCTATACTTCCACATTTTGAATACATGTCTACTAGAGCATTTCCAACTATAATATTTGACAAAACTCCCCCTTCCATTATGTTATGATGGATTTCCATACCCTGTTCCAAAGCTCCCCTTTTGGCACAGGAAGGAAGGATGCTCACAAAGGTTGTCGAATTTGGCTTTACACCAGCCAATTACATTTGCTTTAAAATTTCTAAAGCCTTTTGAAAAAATCTATTTTGTGCATATCCTGCAATCATTGCAGTCCATGAGATGACATTTATTTGAGGCATTCTATCAAACAGTTCACGTGCCTTGTCTATGCTTCAACATTTTGCATACACTTCTAATAGTGCAGTTGCAACTACAACTGATGAAAATCCTCTATCCTTTATGTTTTGATGGATGTCCATACCCTATTACAAAGCTCCCCTTTTGGCACAGGCAGGGAGGATGTTGGAAAAGGTTGTCAAATTTGGCTTTACACCATCCAATTACATTTTTCTAGACTAGCATGTTTGCAAACGAAATACTTTTTTTTTAAAAAAATTGCACAGTTTCGTCAAAATTTTGACGAATACTTCTGACGAAACATCAAAAACGACTAACGAAATTGCTGTACCTCTGACGAAATTTTTGACGTTATGACATGCCCCTTTCGTCGCTATTTCGATGATTTTCTGGTGGTGTTCCAATGTTTTGGTTGATTTGTCCGGCTTGTTTTCTAGCTAATGTTCGTTGTTAGATCGACACATGGTTCGTTGGAAGTTTGATGAACACTGATCACCTTTACCGTGGCAACTACCGATGAAGTCACGTTGTGAGTTTGATGTTTCAAGGTTTGTCAGAAAAGCAACGAAAAGGTTTCGATGAAAATTATTGCTGTGGTTCGTCGGTGTTCTGACAATAGTTTGTCAAAATTTCAACAAATGTTCATTAGAAAATGGAGCTGAATATAGTAGTGCAAGAACACCTGCAGAACATTTGCAAGATGTGGCAGACGTATGTCTAGTGCATGGAATCACCACTTAGAATGTAGTGCTGAGACTCCTCGCCGCATCTTTCAAAGGCAAGGCACTGGATTGGTACCGAACATTGCCAGCTAGCGCTATCTATACCTGGGATGAGCTCCGAGATCCGTTCTATGAGAGGTTTTCAAATGATGGATATTTCTCCTCGCTGTACTACCAACTATCTTTCATAAAATGAGCTCCTTAAGAGGCTATGACAAACTTCAATGCCCAATTCCACACAAATTGGTAGAGGATCCCTATTGCTATCCACCCAACTCCTGAGTTGGCATTCATATTTTATCTGAAGTCTATCAACCCTGACATTTCTATGGTGATCAAGTCTTTGGGAGGAGCTACTCTGCCAGATGCTTATAGTGTTGCCGTTAGAGCTGAGAATCATTTGATAGATTGCAAAAAGTTGCCTCTTCGGCCTATCATGCCAATATTTCCTGAAATATCAATGCCCACATAGGAGGTCGCGTCGACTAGTACGCCTGCACCTCCCCAGTCAATGTACACATATGTGACAAAGCCACAAAATGTTGCCTCTACATCCAGTTCTTCCAAGGATGAAATGAGTGATCTTAAAGAAATACTGTGGACTATGGAAAATGAAATAACCACCCTCAAGTGAAACCAATCAATGCCTCTGAAGCTTGCCTATCAAAATTATCAAGGTGAACGGTCTTCGTATCAGCAGAATTGGTACCAAGGCGATCCTCACACTAATCCACCAGCTCCAACAACCAACCAAATAGTACCGCTACCTACTCCGCTGACAAGTGCTTCACCAAGCTCGAGTAGGGAATTGACTGTGGGACATAAAAACATCGTCGATGATATCAATCCATGGTGCTTCCCTTGCAGCGACGCACACATGCCCTAGAACTGTCCACGTGGCAACTTACAACAAAAGCTGGTGGAGCAGTGCAGCCAAGGTGCGACTTCAGAACACGAAGGTTATGTATATGCCTCACCACAAATGGAGAGTGTGGTTCTTACCACACAAATGCAAGGGATGTCCCTAGAACGAGAATTCGACATCGCTCTTGATCACACACTCTTCTAATGGATGGAAGAGGAAGAGGCAGTGTTTGCGAACGATCCTTCTACATCAAAGGCACCACACTTTTAGTCCAATTATAACACTCATGCTAAGCGAAGGCTTACAGACAAACCAATTACACTGCAAAATAGGAGTGCCTTTGATCAATCTCCTAGCATCACCGCAGTTGTACCACCATTTCAACCGTGAAAGGAAATTGTGATAACAAAAACCAAGGAACATAAATCCTTGAACCTGCCACCATTCATTATGGTGGAACAATTAAAGAAATCCTCCACCATTATGTCCTTGTGGGACATCCTAGCAATCCTGGAATAGAAAAAATTGCTTCAAAAGGCTCTCTAGGAAGATGCTAGCTCTAATCCGACACAACAGTTTCTGAAAGAAAAGGCCGTAGATCTAATGACTCAAGCTAAAGTTCTCACAAATAATTTAGAGGAACCCCTTGCGGAAGCTAAAGGTAAGCCGAAACCATTCTTTCTAACCCTTATTGTGGGTGGTAAACTGTTGCACAATTCAATGATCGATTCAGGTGCTAGCACCACAATCATGCCCAAACAAATAGTTGAAGCCTTGGGACTTAGCTATGAACCCATGAAGAAGGGAGTTATGCAGATTGATGAGAATAAGGTTGAAACCGTGGGGATCATTAAGGATCTTCCATTAACTCTCTTTAGTTGTCCTAGCATCACCGTGCCTCAGGATACTGTCATCATTGATGTTCCTCCTATGTTCGGTGTTTTCTTGTCTCAGGAATTTACTACTAGAATAGGAGGATACTTATCGCTGGATTGGACACACTTGATTTTCCAAACCAAGAACAAGGCTAAGTTGAAGTTATTATCTGAACCACTGCATGCACACCATGTTGCAGATGAGGCTATGATCAACTTTGAAGCCACCCATACCTCCCTTACTAAAGACGAGATGTATTGTGCTGAATTGCTAGAGGACGAAGAGGTGACTGGGGATCAAAGTGAAAAGGATGAGGCTCTTCTAAATGAGTTCATCGACATGGATCCTTTTGGAAACTACCATGCCACTAGGCTGGGCACATATGTCATTTATGATGAGGAGTAAGAGATTCCGAAGGTCATAGAGGAACCTATAAGTAGCGCAACCTCCGAGCTGTGGATGTTGTACTTCGACAAAGCAAGATGGAAAGTAGGTGCCGGAGTGGGGATATGTTTGGTACCCCCACAAGATGAAAAAATACTAAGGTCTTTCTGCTTCTAGTTTGCTTGTTCGAACAATGAAGCTGAATACGAAGGACTAATACAAGGTTTAAGCCTTGTGGAGCAAATGGGCATCAAGCAATTAATGGTGTTCAAAGATTCCGAACTAGTAGTCAACCAAGTTCGGGGAATTTCCGCGGCAAGGAATTTCTGCATGAGATCCTATCGGCACCGAGTCTGGGACCTGGTTGAGGGTTTTAAAGCCTTCAACATCTTGACTGTTCCCTGAGAACAAAATGGTGACGTGGATTGCATGGAAGTGATCAAAGGCTAGTTTGATTCGACCTCCGACCTTATACATAACAAACACTCTGTATGAGTAATAGTCTGATCAATGATTCCTGATAATGATCAAAGTTGGTAGGTGTTTGAAAGAAATGAACACATTGCCTCGTTCATCCGGGAGTTGGGGGAATTCGCCGATCAGCTCCAACCAAAGATCGTTGAGGCTTATGAGGGACAAATTATGCAGCTCAAATCTAACAAGCTTCTGAAAGGATTGGTTATTCTCAAAAACCTTTTTGATTGCGATGATGCAAGGAATGATAGAAGGAAGTTTGTGGCAGAAAAAAGTGACTATATAGATCTTCAGGTCTCTGATGGCAGAAACCTTAGAGTCGGGAAAGATGTCTTGCATCATGATAAAGAAAGGCTTATCAATTTCTGTGAGAAATATGGAGGAGTAGTGGCCTGGTCCTATGATGACTTGAAGGGATACAATCCTGACATCATCCAACACACAATCGATCTGGCAGAGGGTGCAAAACCAATCTGACAAAAGCATAGGCTAGTGAACCCCAAAATTGAAACACTAATGGCGCATGAGCTAACAAAGCTAATCGAGTTGCGGTAATCGAGTCGCGGATTGTCTTCTCAATCAAGCATAGCACGTGGGTATCCAATCTGGTCCCGATCTAAAAGAAGAATGGAGATATCTGCTTGTGTGTGAAATTTTGAGACCTGAACAGAGCATCCCTAAAGGATCATTATCTGCTGCCTTCTATGGAGTTAATCCTGCAAATGGTAGCAGGATTGGAAATGTTTTCCCTATTTGATGGCTTCTTCGGTTATAATAAGATCCGAGTTAAAGAGGAGGATCAACACAAGACTACGTTCACTACAAAGTGGGGAACATTTGCATATGCTAAAATTCCTTTTGGTTTATCCAATGTAGGGGCAACCAATGGGCAATGGATATCGCTTTCAGTGAGCTGATCAACAAGATTATCCTAATTTATTTGGATGATCTTACTATGTTTTCTAAGTCTAAGGATGGTCATTTTGATCACTTAGAAATGGTTTTTCACAAATGCTAGGAATTCGGGGTTTCCTTGAATCCAAAAAGATATGTATATGGAGTGCCACAAGGCAAGCTATTGGGACACGTGGTGTCCAAAGAAGGAGTTTCAATTGACCCCAAGCAGGTGAAATCCATCAAAGAACTTCCCCTTCCGATTAACAAGAAAGACATTCAGTCCTTCATGGGAAAGGTAAATTTTGTTAGCAAATTTATTTCCGACTTTGCGGGAATAATTAAGCCAATCACCCTGATGCTTAAAAAGGATCAAGTATTTAAATGGACAAAGGAAGCCAGTGAAGCCTTTGAGAAAGTTAAGGATGCTATTTCCTCAGCTCCAGTACTAGTTAATCCAGACCTATCCAAGGACTTTTTAATGTATGTATTCAGTAGCAAGTCTAGTATTGCTACTGTCTTGACTCAAAAGGATAATGAAGGGAAGGGAGAACATCCGGTGGCATTCTACTCCCGGATCCTGAAGGAATATGAGACAAACTATAATTTCATCAAAAGACAAGCCTTTGCAATAGTAAAAGGACTTAAAAATTTTATCATCTAATTTCCTGCAACAAAGTGATTGTCTATGTCGCACATTTTAGTGTGCATGAATATATCATGGAGGGAGAAATCACAGAAAAAAGAGCTAATTGGATCACCAAGATCCTTGAATATGACATTAAGGTCAAACCCACCAAAACCGTTCGTGGAAGAGGACTGTGCGAATACCCATGCATGACGAAGAGATACCCACCGAAGAAGAGCAACTAGAGCTTGTTCTAATGAACAAGCCAAAGTCCGAGGGCTGCTAGCTAACAGATAGAGTAAGGTTTATGCAAACAGGAAAGAATCCACCAGGTCTTTCCTCCCAAAAGAGGAGATACTATCGGCTGCATAATTGCAGGTATGCACTAGTGGAAGGGGTCCTTTTCAAAATGAATTTCAATGGTCTCCTCCTGTGATGTGTTACTGCAGAGCAAGCAAAGAGAATCCTCAACACTTTCTACAACAACGTTATAGGAAGACACTTCTCCGCTAAGACCACTACCATCAAAATCATGTGTGTAGGTTACTATTGGCCCACACTTTTCAACGACTCGTACTCCTTGGTGAAGTCTTGCAAGGAATGCCAGTTCTTTACAGGCAGAAGGAAAAATTCCACAATGCCTCTCAATCCTATTGTGGCAGACGAACCATTTGCACAATGGGGCCTGGACTTCATCAGGATGATCAATCCCATTTCCAGTGTTGGGCACAAGTGGATTCTGATAGCTATAGATTACTTCACAAGGTGGACAGAAGCCGCTTCGCTTAAAAATGCAATAGAGGCAAAGATAGTAGATTTCCTCGAAGAGCTAGTGACAAGGTTCGACCCTCCGAAGACTATCATTTCCAATAATTCCAGAGCTTTCCTAGGCGCAAAGGTATGTCACTTTGCATTAACAAATGACATATTCCTTAAGACATCATCGAATTATTACCCACAGGGAAATGGCCTAGCTGAGTCGACGAACAAGAACTTGGTCCGACTCCTTAAAATAATTGGTTTGGAGCACTAGGGAGAATGGCACAAAAAACTCCGAGCGAAACTTTGGGTAGACTGCATAACTCCTAAGAAAGTCCTTAAGACTTCGCCTTATGAGTTGGTATATGGAAAAGAGGCACTCTTGCCTATATCTATGGAGATTCCGGCGCTTCAATTGCTGAAATCCCTCGAGATAGAACATAATGGTGCCATGGAGGTTTGGCTTGGTGAACTATTAGAAGTACAAGAAAAAAGGGGGAAGTCCCTAATAGCCATGACAAATTTCCAACAAGTGGTCAAGCGATGGTTTGACAACAGGGCGTCCGACCAAGGCCTAAAGTGCAGAGACTTAGTGCTGAAATTCAACAAAAGGGCTATGAAGCCAGGTCAGCACATAAAATTTGATAGCCTTTGGGAGGGTCCGTTTAAAATAATAAAGTGCAAAGAGCATAATGCTTTCGAATTGGAAAGCATAGAACAGGAAGCCTTGGGAATTCCGGTCAATGGGATTCATCTTAAGCTTTTCCAATGAGTGGAAAATTTTACTATTGTACATATGTTAATAATGCTTTTATTTTCTTTCCCTTTTTTGTTCTGTTGGTCGGTATTTTTAGAATTAATTCGTGTTTTGGCAGAAAAGAAACCCATCATTGTAGAGAGCAAGGCAGTAAAAATACTTTGCAGGAATAATCTAGAAAAACACCCATATGCAAAGGAGATCAAGAAATATGCTGAAAGAAAGAAACCCATATGATAGAATGCCAAAAGAGAAAAGAGCCATAGATTTTATAAAGCTATATTTCATTATATATATATGCTTTCATTTTTACATGGAAAAAATGGCTGGAGAGCCATAATTCAAAAAGTATATGATTATACGTGGTTTTCTTTTCATATATATACTATGTATGGCCTTTTCAGGCATATATACAAAAAATAGACAATGGGTGGCGTATTCTTAAAAGAAAAAAACAAGAAGTCTAAAGGCATTTCATCCAACAACATGAGCAGCAGCTATTGACACATTAATGGTAGCGTCTACCACATCCTCATCAACAGGCACACCAACAACAAAAGCAACATCATTTGGAACAACAACCATTGGCAAAGGAAACACAAGGTTCCTGAAGTCAGTGTACCATTCAATGTTGTAGAATGACACTACATTGTAGATGCGAAAGAGAAAGTGCAAGGCCTGGGTAACTCTTCGTTGTGCTCATCGTGTGTCTGGAGGAGGAATCCGTTGAGAAACGATAGCCATGGGACGACAAATTCTTTCTCAATATAGTGCCTAAGATCATTGGTTGTTTTCAGGCCTACCCCATATGTAGGGTGAGCAACAACCTCACCTAGACCATTTAGGTACTTTTTGGGAAATATTTCTTTGACTAATTTCAAAACCAGGGGCCTATGGATACCAATATCCAACATAGACGCAACAAAGTGTGAGAAAATGTCGGTATTGACGCGGTATTTGTCTTCGTACTCGAGACAGTCCCGACCCAGAACCTACTTCATGGCTATGAAAGCCAGGGAGTGTTTGTTTTTTGTCATCCTCTTTAAACGCCTAGTAGAAATCTCACCGAGGAAAACTGTCTGTGACTTATATGACACTAGCCTAATAGGAGTATCCATGGTACCGACACACTGCTATTACCTGCTAACTATTTCTGAAACTTGCTTACAACCTAGCCTATGAAGAACCTTGCCAGTAATAAATCCAAATACTAAGCCAATGACTTATTCCTAAAAATTGCTCAAATACTAAGTGTAATTTTCTCACTGCTTAGAGGACTCTTTATAGAAAAAAACAAGGAAAATAATGCTAATCTTCTTCTAAAAAACGTGACGATAACCAAATTCCAACTTGAAAAGTGTGCCTAGGTTTACTTGCATTTCCTGACTGGATGCGTCTGCTAAAATACGGCTCAATGCGTGCAGAGTTAATGAGAGCTAAGTAATTAGCTTAAAAATGGTGGTGCTCATCAGCAGTGAGCTACACGGTTCGCAGGCTATTGTGTCACTTCACAGGCATTTTCCAGAACCCAAGGTAGGATTCATATCTTTTCAAGCGGTGATCATTTGCTTTAGCTTAATCATTCCATCTGGGATATTAATTGTCAGTGCATACGAATGCAAGGCTAAAAAGCAAATCACCGGCTCAAGTTCCAAGGAAATCACATCGTATCACATAATTGCCACATGCAATAATTAATTTTTATCACTTTGAAATGGAAAATAATTCCTTTTCGCATGAAGCAAGGAGTTGGTGGTACATGCCGAATTAAATGCAAAAGACCCACTTTCTTCAACCACCTTGAGGAAAGATAGCTAAAATATTGCATGCAAAACTTTAATGCTTAAATGTCTTTTGAAATACGCTAAGTGAAGAATTTTTTTGGCATATCCAGAGATGAGTGAAAGTTACAGAGGATTCAATCCCTGCGGAAGCTTTCATCTAAGGAGAAAAATGGCAGAGGGTTCATCACAATAGATCCAGGAGGAAGCTTACCAACCCTTGCTTAGGGCTATACGGGCGTCAAAGGCTGTTTACATCTATGAAGATATATCATATGCTACGCCTGGTATACCAAGCAAGCCATGGGTGAATACAATGGAGCTAGATAGGCCCAAGGAATAAATGAACCAGAAATGGGTCGAAGAAGAATGGGACAATATTCATGACCTGCACCTCGCGAAAAACACTAAGTCTTTGAGAGAAGTAGCCTATGCAAGGATGAAAGCATCCCCGCAAACGACGTCGACAACAAAAAGGTATGGTACAACGGGCTTCTGTAGTACATGGTCCTCTTGGTGCATTATTGCCTGGAGCTAGTTGATGCGGCCATTCAGTGTTATAACTCGAGCACCCGCAACATCAAAGGTCGAACCTTAAATGTTAATATCAGCCCACCAGCGATTTGGCACATGCTATGTATCCTGGAACCAAGTACTAGAAAGGAGAAAACACATGGACAGGGATGAAAAAGAGCCTAGATTTCCTAATGGAGGAGATTGGCAAGAAGGGAATCCCAGGCATTCAGCTGCTAAGTATCTCGTTGTCGCACAGTTCATTTGTTGAAAACATGCGGGATGCCTTTTCAATGCTAGCATTTGTGTGCGGCCTGGACTTCGACGAGATGGTGCACGCCTTTCAATTAGGGTCGGGTTTCCAATTCCGCAAGCAACATAATTTCTTCTAGTACAATTTCACTGAATTCCTCGTGGAGGAAATGATAAGGAAAATAGAGAACTACCTGGTAGAGGTGAGGTTCAGATTTCTCTCTTTCCTGGTTCATATGTTTCTACATCAAAATCCCGATTTCTTTAACAAATATTTTGAATTGTCTATTTTTTTATGAAAAATAGAGAAGGAAGCCAGTATCTACCTGGACACCTTTTCTTTCCATTACATATGACTACTATGCATTTTTGAATTAATTTATAACTCTGGTTTTGCAAGATTTACAAGGAGGAGGTGACATGATCTGGCTCAACATAGACCAAATCAAATATATGTAGAGTTTCACTCCCGCTTGTGACTGGTTCTTCGGTGTGGATTTCATAATCCTCCGGATGTGGGGCTTCACTAATCAACCTTTCTGACTCCCAGCCTGTGTCACAAATAGAGTGCTCATGCTCAAAATGTATCAGCAGGTGTGCATTATTGATTATACCTTCTGCAGCATCCAAAGCGTCAAGAGAAAAAGATTCTTCACTTGTCCAAAGAATTTCAAAACAGTGACCCTGGCAAAGAAACAGTTGCACCAGCTATTGCAAGATAAACTGGCTCATTTAGTGTTGGTTTTGATATTTGATAAATGGGAGTACAATCCTTTCAATGATCTGCCGCAACCACACATGAAGGTTATTCACACTCCTCGACCCTATTGGGAAAAGAGGCGCAACCCACGGGAGGAAAAGGATGAAATTTTTGTTGAACTAGTGTGTATCCCCACACAGGATCACAAAGAGCCATGACACAAATTTTACTTTAGAATTGCGGAGGCTAAAGATGGTGACCAGATGGAGTGCACCATGCACAACAAGTTGTAGAAAGAAGAAGAATGGACTAATGAGAAAATAAGAGCCTTCTAGAAGTATCGCCAAGAAACAAGATAGTTGGATGTGCCTTATGGAAGCTTGAAAGATGAAAAAGTATTTGAAAAATGGTGGGATGATGAGCATGCAACCTCCCACTCTAGCACCAATAAAGTCAATGACCTAGAAAGTGGGTCTGAAGAACAAGAAGGAGCGGAGACTTCCGCATTCCCTGCGCCACGAGGGAAAATCTCTTCGAGACAACCCGCCTATGTAACTACAAATGTGCAGTTCACTATATTGAGGGCCTCGCACATACTCACTTGGGCTGCTAAGGCGACTATAGTGTTACAACAGCAACCTGCAATAACTGTCGAGGTTTGGGAAACCCTGGTCGTGAAGCGGCAACGTACAAAAGCCATTGTGGGAGAGAGTTCACAAGAACCCGCTGCAAGCTAGGTGCTTGCAGCTAGCCAGGAACCCAAAGGAGAGGAAGAGCTGGTAACAAGTCAGGAGCCACCATTGACCAGTCAACAGGTAATTTTTGTTCTCTATTCTTTTGCTTCTCGATCCTTGGTATCCTCCACCATCTCCATGGCAACCCCCACCATGAGTGTTGGACCTTCATTTCCAACCTTTGATCTAATGCATGCGAGAGGTTTCACCCAGTTCTCATAGGTCACTCCATCTGCCTTTACTCCTCCATGAACCCTTACACCAGCTGCTGCCACTCAATCCTTCCTTGCCTCACTTTCTGAAGGATTACCTATTGTTGGCACCTCTACTTCTACTATCACCGCAAACCCTTCCCTTCTCTCACAATAGGTAGACTCCACAATGATAACTCCTTCACCTTTTCAGTCCATAAGTCCTTCCATTGGTTCACCAATTGAACCTTGGCAAATGACAAGCCCTTCTACTGGTTCTCAAACCAAGCTTTGGAATGTGCCTTCCTTCTCCCATAAACCATCACTCTCCAGAAAAAGAAAATGCCCGGGCCTATCAAAATTACCTATCCATATGCCCTACCCACCAGTGCTCCTTTCACAGGTGGGCTAGTCTTGTCGCCGACCCAATTCATGGTGCATATTGACTCTAGAAGGGAAGCACACACAAATATAATGCAAAAGCGCAAGGCCAAAGATGATAGTAGGCCTACAGAACCAAAGATGCAAACTCTCTATGATGAGACCTAGCAAGAGCTGAAATCTGCAACCATGTACCCGACGGTAACCAAGCCATAAGGGGAGATGCATCCAAAAGCCTATGAAGTCTATGTAGTAGGGCTTGACATGAAGGCGGCCCGACCGCAGGATAAAGTTGAGCTTATGGAGGAAATGCAACGGGTGGTCACCTCCGACTTCCTTAAAAATGGTCGCCAGCTGAAGAAAGTGGATGAGCAACTTAAATCATTAAAGGAAAAGGCTAGTTTTTTTGAGAAAAAGGAGAAATCTGTAGAAGCGGATGTTGCGTGCTTAATAGAGAGGGCACTAACTGCAGAAGAGGAGAAGAAAAAACTTCAGGAGGAAATTGTGAAGGTTTAGATCATTGACCCCACTATGGTTAAGGAGCTACATACTAAGAATTAGGAATACCATAGCCAATTGGCTCTGGAAAAACATAATTTTTAGCTAAGGAATGAAGAGTTGGAGAGTCATCACATTGAATATGATCAAGGGATGGCACAAAAGAATGAGGCCTTAGAGCATCAGCAAGCTCAATATGAGCAAAAGTTATAGGAGAAAGATGTCGAATTTGAGGGCCGAAAGGCCCAATTAGAAAAAGAACTTTAGGAGACAAAGTCCTCCCTTGACATGCAAGTGGAAAACCACTCCCGAGCCGAAGAAAACTGGTATAAAGAGATGAGCAGCTCCGGGGAGAAAATGGTGTCCAAAAAAAGAAAAAGTGTGGAATTGGCTAAGATCATTAACTCAAAGGATGTAGAGATTGCCTCTTTGAAGAGCTCCCTCCTGATCTCCCCTGCCTAGCCGAACCTTATTCCATTGGTTAGGTAGTTGTATGTTTCTCATTGGGAAAAGATTAATACTTTTTTCCTAACACTACAATCCACGCTCCAGTTCATTTCGAAGGAAACAAGACTAAGTTAGGAGGTTCATGGTACAATGGAGCAATTCCCATGGTTTATCTCAGAAAGGGTTCCAAAAGCAATGAATCTTCTCACCAAACTATATTCAGTCTTTGATGAAGACCTCTCCAAGGTAGGAATTGAAGATTGGGATGTAGCCACCCAGATGAAAAACAAGTTTATCCATTGCCACTTAGTCTTCATGCGCACTAGGGCGGCTGTAGCTACTCTAAACCAGATAATGGACAACATGCGGGAGAGTTTCTCCAGGTTAAGTGAGATGGGTCTTCCGTCTCCGTTCCTTGAAGATGACTCTATTGCTACAGCCGAACAAATTGCAGAAAGAATAGAGAAGGAAAATGACCCAGATGCTTTCCAAAATTTTAGCCATCCTCCCACAATAGCTGACATTGAGGGGGGGGGTTATTCATCCTCTTACACAGCTATTCTTTCATTGTGAGGCAGGGGCCAGTTTTCTTGAGACACTGCCTTATAAGGAAGTGCTCGACCTGGGTGGAGAACATGAGAATTTCCACAACATAGCAAGGCCATCCGAGGACGATTGGTCACCCCTGCAGGTGGCTCTTTTCAAGCTCTGACTCCGTCACTTGATGAATGGCACTCTGGTCTGCAAACTAGAGAAATTTTGGGTTCTCTGTTCCTCAAGCGAAATTCCCCTGGTAGTCGCCAAAAACTGTGAATACCTATTCAACAAGCTCCCTTTGAGTATATATTTTTTGGTTAAGTGTCGGACCGCGCATCGCAAATGAGCCGCTCGACCTTTTTTTCAAACTTTGCTGCCTTTTCCACATGTCTGCTCTGTGCTCCCCAAAATTTTTCCTTCCTTCGCATTTAAAAGAGGCCCCACTATGCTGCCATGTGTTGTCGCTGCGCACAATTGATGACCGCTCCCCTTCACTTTTGAGTAGAGCTCCACCCACACGCCACGTGTCACCTTAGTGCAAGCTTTCGACGACGAAAGATAAAGACCCATACGAGCTACGCTATATCGCCACGTGTTTCTTCAATGGGTTTTGTATTTGGGTGAAAGATGAAGCGAACCAAACACCATGACTAGTTGCCATGTGTCATAATTATCTCTTTACGAGGTGATGACACCTGCCTGCTTGACCTCGTCGGGACCATTGCCATCATTTGTAGAGGATGCACCTGGGCTTGGAATGACCGAATGCTTGGTTTCAAATCTTTTTCTGTTGCAACGGCCTGGAGGAATACTCAATTCTACATCATTTCCAGGGATCCTAAAATCTTTTCTGTTATTGCTCGCCAAGGCGGTGGGAGTTTCAGCTTCAGCTATATATACTTCTCTCTGTTTTGAGGGAAGGGTCCGGATTTTCAGAAGAACACTAATTTTAGAAAAGACACCAGTCCTTTATTATTATTTTATCGCAAAGACTCTCAGACTGTGCCAATTGTTCAACCTTTCTGTTCTTTTATGCTATTTGATTAACTTTAGACTATGTTGCTATTGTCTGGATATTTCATTTGAGAACTTCTATAAATTGAATGCAAGTTTGCTGGTATTGAACATGTCTTAAGACTCTTCTTGGCAGTAGGAATGTATGCAATGCTATTTTATGTCAATAAATGGATTGTGTATGCTTTAAAATTTAGTTTCTGCCTTTTTGGGACATCACAAATACAAATCGGGCCCTTAGATCTATGATTTATCGTGCCTATCATTAAGTCTTGGTGCATCGCCTTAGATTAGACTTTATTTTTATATATTTGTTTCATTTTCCCTTTCCAAATCCCCATTATAGAAGAAGTCGACTTCTTTAAAAATCTGGAGGTCACTCAGTTTAGTGCAAAAGGTCCCCCATAAACTGAGTTTCCCATAAGACACTATTACCTTGTCAATATTTGGCATCAACAAAATGAAATGGGTATTAGATCATTGGAAGGCTCTGTTCTAGGCAATTCTATCAAGTATTAGATTGCATTTTTTGGTGGAGTTTTGGATTTACTAGAGAGGGCCAAACTTTTCAAGGGGGATGCCCTAGTTGCTGCAAAAACTCCAGATTATTTCCAACAAAGGTGATGTTTTCAGTTGTTTAATGTTGGGGTCTGATTTTAGTGGTTTGGACGTTGGAGAGAGAGGTGTTTTTTTTCTAAAAGCTTGAAGTTGATCAATGCCCAATATTAGAGCTTCATTGTTGTTGTTCCAAGTCATTATCAGGTCTACAACTTCCTATATTAGGTTTGATATCTCAATGTAATATTTTGATTATAAACTAAAAATGAATACTTATGATGTTTATTGCTATCTCTATTTGAAATGCATTGATCTCTAGTTGTTCCTTATCATTTATTATGCTATATACATCTAAAAAAAACATTTGAAACAAACAAAAACACTTCATTGAACAAGAAACCATCAAACAAATGTTTTTAAAAAAGATCAGGGGTGTATTTTATAGTGGTATCAGGGCCAAACCCTTCCTACCATCCTATGTAATCATATGAAATCAACACTATTCATTCTATGAGTGCAAGACAACAGAGATACATACAGAGGGAGATGACTATAGAGAAGTCTATATCTGAGTTGATATAGAAAATAACCACACTAATGAGAGATCTTGACATAAAAAGGGCATACCAAAGGTCTGTTGCTAAATCTAAAAGTTTGGATGGAAAATTTTACAAGAAACATCAAGATGACTGTTAGGTCGAAGAAGATACCTTGACTTATGAGGAGAGTGTGGTAGAGCCCCAAAACAATCCTTTAGACTTGCATATGGTTGGTGGTGATAAAGGTCAGTTTGGCAATAAGAGCAAAACAACAGTCTTGAATCCTAATCTGGATTCATCCAATGAAGGTCTTGAGACTAATGATTTCATAGAAGATATTAGTAGAACTATTGTGTGGGTTGAGTTCACTAAAGAAGAGCATGTTAAGGATAACTTGGGTGGCATCATTGAACTAGATTATGACCATTACCAAAGTGATGATGTTGGTGATGATTCCAATGTGTTTGTACCTAATCATGTTGAAAATTTGGTGATAAATGGTCCTCCTCTTGTTGCTGACCCAACTTCCCAAGAGTTTTCACAAGAAGAATTTATGATAGGTGATCAAGAAGACCTATTTGGTATGCATATGACTATTAATGATAAGATCAGAAATATACCCATTCATGATGGGTTCATTAAAGGTAAAAATAATAGAGTTTTCCAAACAACTTCCATTGATGATTACTTACTTCATTATAGAGTTGGAGACATGGGTGGGCTTGGGTTTGATTATCAAACTAAGCTATTGGAGAGAGATACTTATGAGGATATCAGTTTTAGTGAGTTGGGAGGTGACATATTGAAAGAGTCAACACTCCAATAGGGGTACAATGAGAACTTTCCTGCTGATCAAAACAATCAGCCCCATAGTATTTGGGATCTGGGTGTGATGGCACCTAAGGATGATAAAGAACCTGTGTGGGATGAATTCCCCTTTGATCCGGATGACGAAATAGAACTTGATGAGGACTCTATATAAGCAAACAATGGTGACATTATACTTGAGTTTGGGGCTTCCTTCTTGCTTGATCAAAGTGACAGTGAGGTGGAAGCAAATTTAAAAGTCCATAAGGCTCCAGATATTGAAGAGTTGGATGGTGTTCTTGGGCAAAAATCTGAGTTAGTAGTGTGTAGAGCTGATTATCATCTTGTTGTTAAGAAGTTTCATCACAAGGATGATGTGGGGTGTGAAACTAGGGACAACCATGGAGTTGTTGAAAACAAGAATGCAAACTCTAATTTTAAGCAAAGGCTTGCAGAAATTGTAGAGCCTGATCCTATTTATGATATTGAGCATTTTTAGCTAGTGGGTGGTGAAGAAAGGGAGTCTTGGAGCGACTATGAGGGAATCAAAGACACGAAACACAGTTATGATTTTGGAAAGCATCCTATCAACAATTCACCATCTTTGCATATTCAAGAGTGGTTAAATTGATTCATGGTGTCCTTTGAAAGGGAAGAGTGAGCTTTATCTGGATTTGACCGCACACACAATTTGATAGAACTCTATTGGAAGGCTCAAATTGAAGAGAGACAAAAAGGGGTTAAGGATGAAGTTGCTCTCCCTAATTTGCAACTTATCAAAGACTCCTTGGAGACATTGGAATTAGAATACATACACTTGATTGAAGATCAAGATTATGCCATCAAAATTGCAAAGAAGACCATTGGTGCCTTCCAAGGAAAAAAGAGGAAAGTTGATGAGCTTACTCTTGATCTTGAATCAATAAAGGATATGATAGAAGATACCTAGATGGCACTAAAGGATGCAAGAGACCAGATTGCAAATTTCAAAATTTTCAAGGAGCAGGAGAATGAGCAAAGAGTTGAAGAAATCAAGCAAGTAATTGGTGAGCTTGATAGTCTTCGAGAGGTGTTTGATCTTGAAAGTTTCACAAGAAAATCAAAAGTTGCATGTGAATATTTGGACTATCATGTTGGGCTTGAACGTGAGAAAGGAAAAAAAATTCATATCATGGATAACCCTCTCTTTGAAGTAAGTGCCAAGGTAACTTATGATAATCCCCTCTTTAAGATGGAAGATGAAGCATCAAGTGACAATAGCACAAAATGGAATCTTGATGAAGTTTCCAAACACAATATGGAATGTGGTTTTCAACTTATTGATGACTTGGAAGAAAATCATGAGGGAGATCCGATCCTTGCAATTGATAATCCTCTAAGAAGATTGTTTGATCAAGAATGCTTAAGTGGGATTGAGGACGTAGTTTTCACATGGGGAGTGTTGAATCATGGTGAGTTCGATTTAGACATCAAGGTGTTAGCAAAACAAGTCTTGGTAGTTGATGGTAATTACATTACAACAGCAAGGAGAAATGGTTTCAGACTTGTTACTCATGAAGCATGAGAGAAAGAAGGGCCAAAAAAGATTGTTTACATGCTTCACAATCCTTCCCTTGGGTTGAGTGTTGCTTTAAATCATACTAGCCCTTTTTGGGAGTTGGATTTGATGAAAACAATTGTTCCATGCTCCATTGTTGATGAAGCTTTCATGGTTAGGCTTCAGGGGTTCACTAGAGGAGACAACAATTTCTTGAGTATGCACTTGGTTCTTACTGGCACTTGGGGATGTGTTGGGTATTCTTTTTGGTGTGTTGGTGATCTCTTTTGGTTGGGTATCCATGCTTGGGATCCTCAGCATGGTTTGATGGAGCTTATTACATATGGAGAGAAGGATTTTTGGAGGGATCAAGATCAAATTATCAAATTGTGTGGCATTGTTCCCTTCTTTACCAACCATTCGATGGTTCCTTTTTCCCATCAACTAGTGGATTGAGAGATATTTTGAGCAAAAGATGGTTCTATGTGGTGTTGGAATTACTAGAGAGGATGTTTCCAGCCTTGGACATGAGCAGATATGTTATTCTGGATGATAATTTTTAGTGTTGCTGCAGCTGTTCATCTTCTTGGATGCCGATTTTCCTTAAATCTAATTTCAATTCAACCATTTCAGACTCGGTGGAAAACTAGTGTACTCATTTTCAGACTTCACAGTCTCTTAGCAGGACTGGTTTATGGTCTCTGATGAGAGGTATGCTAATTAGGGGCAATCAGTATCCATGCTTGGGAAGTGTTCAAGCTCCAACCAAAGGTTTTTCCTATACTCTCTTGTACTTATGATTGGGGCAGCGAACCTCTGCTTGCTTTGGTTCATCATTCTAAGGCTCTTGGAGTGGGAATTGTAAGAGTTTTCAGAAGTCTTCATGAATGTATCAGAATAATTCAGAGAAGGTATAGTAGATCCATGTGGAGTTATGAAGATGAGTTTGTTGAGCTCTTGCAAAGGATTTCTTTCCTCTTTGCAAGAAGCTTTGGTGAAGTCATATTTGTAGCCATGGTTTTGCTTGACACCTTGAGGAGATATGCCAAGGAGTACAATTTTGAGTTGAGTAGACTTTCCTTCCTATTTCCTAGTATTGAGATAGATAGTGACATTGTTGATATAGACTATTCAAATTCGTTTGGGAAAGAGATGCTATGAGGTATTGATTTAAGTCCTTCTAGGTTTTTCAGCTTGAGTTTCATGGATGGTAACATTTTATGGTTACATGGGAGGACAGTGAAAATTTGGCACAATGGTTTCACTAATGTGATAAGAGTGTTGCAGCATTATCATGGTGGGTCCTTTCTGAGATGAACTTGGGACCCTGGGATTGTACTCGGTTTGGTATGAATCAGTTTAAATTTTTCTGGAGTTGTGGTGGCATTGCTTGAAGGGCAGATTGTAATGTCCCCATTTTTAGCACTACACTTTCCAGTGACTATTAGCCTATTTCCAGATGCCCGTAGGCTAGTCAAAGGCAGAATTAGGGTTTCCTATTTTCTAGGAGGCTTCTTTTGTGGATTCAGGGGTTTGCATGAAAGAGTTTAGCAGTGTGTTTTTTCAATCTTTCTGAGTTTTCAGAAAGCTTCAAAGAGATGTGACATGCATTTAATGAAAGTGACATGCATTTCAATTAGGAGTTTGCATGCAAGATTGGTTTCTAGATTCTTTTTGGGTTTTCAGAGAGCTTCACAAGGGTATGAAATGCATCTGCATCTGAAATTTTTTTTTGGACTTACTATTTTTAGTAAGTTGCGACAGTTGCCCTGTTTGTGCTCAAAATGCGTTTGGAGTCATTTTTTTATAGTAGTATGCTATTTTTAGTAAGTGTTTTATGTAGGGGCATTAGGAGCCTCATAAGCACACTTTTTGTTATTTTTGAGTTTTAGGTTGTTGGTGTGTTTTGGAGTCTAATAAGGTCATTTATGACCATTTAGAATTATATAGATTCATTTTGGAGTGATTAATTGGGTTTTGTTTAAAAAAAGTGAAAAGTTGCCAAATGTTGCTAAAAGTTGTTATGCAACTTTAGCAAGTTAGCAAAAAATCAAGAAAATGGTTACATGCAAGCAAGAAATAGTTACAAACCATTATGATCATTTGTAAGTGGATGAATACACCTTCAAAAAGTCGAATAGAGTGTTGGAGAACTAATTTTTGTAATTAGGTGAATGAAAAAACAAGCTTTTTCTATGTTTCTATCATTACAGTCCTATTCTTCTTTCTTGTATGGCCTATACAACCCATTTAATGATTTGTAATTTATTGGAGATGTTATAGGATTGAATTACATTTCATATGTTTTTTTGGTTTCATCAAATTTCATTGAGTTTTGTGCAAGTTATGGGCCAAATACCCTCACTAGCTTGTTTAGAAATCACTGTTTGCAGGCATAAAATAGCATTGTACAGATCTGTACGGACCGGTACAACCCATAAAAGTGGATGAATGGAAAGAGGTTGATACTACAACAAAACTTTCTTTTTACTAGTAGTTTTGGAAATGCATTTTGAAGGGTCAAACAAGCCTATTTCTCAAAATTTCCTGTAGCAGACCTAGGATTTCTAGGAAGCTTAAAAAATTCATATCTTTTTATTCCACCATTGAAAAATTCCAAAAATTTGTGAAAACCTTCATTTGGATGTATTCTATGTGTCCACAAAAGGAAAATTCCTAATTCTACCATTTAAGTGGTTTATGAAGGTCTGTATGTTTTCACTAGCCCTAGGATTGTTAAATAAGTTTTAATTAGAATTGTAACAACCTTGTTTTTCCCTATTCTGTACAAAAAAAACTTACTTAATTTTAACATATGTTTAGTAAGGGACAAAAGGGTTTCTAAATTAGGTTTTACATATATGTTCGTAGTTGCATGGAAAAAGTTATGCCAAAAAAGGTCTTTTAGGAGGGTTACTAGGCAGTTGAAGGTTTCGGTTGTAAGGTATAAGTTGAAATATCCAGGTAAGGTGTGAAATATTTTCTTTGAGGAGTTTTTTGTTGTTTGCAAATTGCTTAACCTCTGCATCAAATTGGTGATAGGTCCAAACATAAATTTATTTTCCTTTAGTTTTATCAGACTTTAAGACACTTTTGAACGTACTTCCTGACTATAGTCCATATTATATTATCCCTTTTTGTATCTATTATATGGACCTAAGACCTAAAAGAATGAATGATGGAATTATAGTTTAATATATTAGCATTAAGTGGTTTATATGAATATGTGCATGAAAATGTTGATGGAAAATTATGTTTTAATATGATGTTTATCTTTATGTAAATATTCTGTGGAACTAACTTGTTTGCAACAAAAAGAGGAATCATGATGCACAATTGTTGTAGGATGAACCCGTAGCAAAAGGAGCACTGAATACCAGAATGAGGGATGTTGTAGAAATAGTTGAACGTGGTGGTTATTGGTCAAATGAATTCATGAGGATAGAACACGTGTTTCATGACAATTAATAAACGCTGAAGAAGAGGTCTTCTTTGATTTAGAACTTTGACAGATGGACGCATAAATTAATGAATCTATTTGCCAGAGTTTTTTTTCTTTTTAAGGTTCTCTTTTAGTTATAGATTGAATAAGTCTAGATCTTAAAACCACATTCTAGATATCTGGAAGTGGAATTAATGATTTCTTTTTTAGTTGTTACTTTCAATAAAGACTCCCTCAGCTTGTATATAACTGATGGTCAAGTCTGTAGTTTAGTTAGTTGGTTCTTACAAGTTTGTACTATCTATTATTTTCTAGTTAAAACATGAATCTACAAAATGGTTAAATCCAGTTTGTGAGAATTTTTGTAATCCTTTACTTATGCAATAAATGAAGTTCAGTTCATGAGATGTGTGAGATCTACTAGTTAGATTGTGCTCAATTAAGTGAGAAGAATTACTTGAGAAATCCACTCAAGGTATTATTCTTCACTTCATCTTTCAATTATTTATTTCTGTTGGTAGTTAATATTCGTTTACTATTTCTTATGAATTATAGATTCTATTCCTTGTTTGTTATGAGTAATTCCTAGAAACATGCATGAAATAATTGTTAATAATGTTAATAACACTCTGGGGAATAGTTTGGACATTGCAGTAATCTTAATAAGGTTTTCAATTTACTTTCATTAGAAATAGTTCAGTTACAGTCATTGCTGTAGGTACCTATAGCAACTAAGGTTCAGTTTTATTTTTACTGTTTTTGAGTTTTTATGAATTTCCAACAACTAGAATAACTTAAGTAGGTTAGTTTGAAGTAGTTTGAGTCCATGAAGACATATATCTTGTTGCACCATCACAACCTTATTCCCCATGGTCAATAATCTAATGGTCTTAAGCAGTGTCAAGTGGACTATTCAGTTTGTTAATCCTCTGAATAGAACAACTTTCACCAAGTTTACAAAACATTAATTTAGACTCTACAATTGGTATCAGAGCTAGAAGACCCTAAGAGTGCAAGGTATGCACCAGGACAAGAGAGTTGTGAGAGAAATTTTGTTGCAGGTATGAAAGAGAGCCGATACTTATATCCTCCAATAGTGATGAAACTAGGTAGAAGGTGTGCAAATTTATTCCACTGAGAGGAAGTGGGTAGAAGAGGTCTTGTAGAGTGCATCTTCCAAAATCCTATTGGGTAGAGGATAGTTATGTGTGTGAAGGCATTGGGATACCAAAATAATGGAAGTGTTGAGGAGAATAATTCATGAATACCTGAAGAGTAAGAAGTTGTCAAGCAATCAACAAGAGATGAGAAGAGAAAGGAGTGAGATGAAGAAGAAATATGAGAAGGTAAAAAAAAAAAATATTCAACAAGAAATAACAGCGATGAGACAAGATTTGGAATGAATGCAAAAAAAGTTTGAAGAAAGAATACAGAGTATAGGAACAAGTGTGTGGAGTTGGAACATCACTATTCACAAAATGGTCAAGTGGTTGATAAAGGAAATTGCGGAAAGAAGAAAGAGACAACAATTGAGAAGAAAGATAAAAAAATTAATCAAGAAGATGGAAAAGCCAAAGCCATCCAAAGAAGAGGAAAAAAATGAAGAAAATGAGTCCATTGAGACTCAAAATTTTGTTTCTAACAATATTTGTGAGTATGTGTTTAGAGGTGCAATAGATGAAGATGAAGATGGAAAATAGTATAAAGAAAAATGAGAAGTGAATGCAACGTATGAAGATTGTTATGCAAATGTAGCACAATATGGTGAAGAAGATGTTACAAAAACAACAGAGGTACTGGTTGTATTTTTTGATTTTATGAATAATGAATATGCTGACAAATTGTATTAAAATGATGAAGATGAAGACATGGACAGTGGTAATGCGACATATGAACAAGAACTAGAGTTTTGGAACCTTGAAGCTGAGAAGATGATAATTAAGAGATGATGCAAGAAGAAGAAGAAAGATCTAGGGAAAATCAGGAATGCAGAACGTACAACAAGGTGTAAGGAGCATCAACTTTTGGAAATGAATTCCCAATTGAATGACAAGTGACATAGAAGTGGAAGACCTAAGGTAAAAAGGAAACATGCAAATAGAGCAAGATTCCACATCATATTTTTAGGTTGAAGAAGTCCATGATGGAAGACATTAACAAATTTGCAGATCACATCTTAGATGGAACTGAGATTTTTTCTTTCCTTAGTAGTATGATGCAAGGGCATCAGGAGCCTCATAAGTACATTTTTTGTTATTTTTTATTTTTAGGTTGTTGGTGTGTTTTGGAGTCTAATAAGGTAATTTATGACTATTTGGAATCATATGGATTCATTTTGAAGTGATTAATTGGGTTTTGTTTAAAAAAAGTGAAAAGTTGCCAAATGTTGCTAAAAGTTGTCATGCAACTTTAGCAAGGTGGAAAAAAATCAATAAAATGGTTACATGAAAAAAAGAAATAGTTACAAAACATTGGGATTGTTGTAAGTGGATGAAGACACCTCTAAAAATTTGAATACAGTGTTGGAGAACTGATTTTTGTAATTGGGTGAATGAAAAAATAAGTTTTTTCTGTGTTTCTTTTGTTGTAGTCATGTTCTTTCTTGTATAGCTTTTATGACCCATTTAATGATTTGTACTTGATTGTATATGTTAGAGGATTGAATTACCTTTCATATTTTTTTTGGTTTCGTCAAATTTCATTGAGTTTTGTGCAAGTTATGGGCCAAATACCCTCACTAGCTTGTTTAGAAATTACTATTTGCAGACATAAAATATCATTGTATGGATCTGTATGGACCAGTATGACCCATAAAAGTGGATGAATGGAAAGAGGTTGATGTTACAAAAAAACTTTCTTTTTGAGAGTAGTTTTGTAAATGAATTTTGAGGGGTCAAACAAGCCTATTTCTCAAAAGTACCTGTAGCAGACCTAGTGTTTCTAGGAAACTTAAAAAATTCATATATTTTTATTCCACCATTGAAAAATTCTAAAACTTTGTGAAAACCTTCATTTGGATGTGTTCTATGTGTCCACAAAAGGAAGATTCTCAATTCCATCATTTGAGTTGTTTATGAAGGTTTGTATGTTTTCACTAGCCATAGGATTGTTAAATAGACCTAATTAGAACTGTAACAACCTTGTTTTGCCCTGTTTTGTACAAACAACCCTACTTAATTTTAACATATATTTAGTAAAGGAAAAAAGGGTATCTAAATAACGTTTTACATCTCTATTAGCAATTGCATGGAAAAATTTATGCAAAAAAAAGTCTTTTAAGAGGGTTACTAGGTAGTTGAAGGTCTAGGTTGTAAGGTATAAGTTAAAATATTCAAGGTGTGAAAGATTTTCTTTGAGGAATTTTTTGTTGTTTGAAAATTGTTTAACCTCTGCATCAAATTGGTATCAGAGCTAGAAGACCTTGAGAGTGCAAGGTATGCACTTGGACAAGAGAGTTGTAATAAAAAGTTTGTTGCAGGTATGAAAGAGAGCTGACGACTTATATCCTCCAATAGTGTTGAAACTGGGTAGAAGGTGTGCATATTTCTTCCACTGAGAGGAAGTGGGTAGAAGAGGTCTTGGAGAGTGCATCTTATAGAATCCTATTGGGTAGAGGATAGTTGTGTGTGTGAAGGTATTGGGATACCAAAAAAATGGAACTGTTGAGGAGAATAATCCATGAAGACCTGAAGAGTAAGAAGTTGTCAAGCAAGCAACAAGAGATGAGAAGAGAGGAGTGAGATGAATAAGAAAGATGAGAAGGTAAAACAAATAAATATTCAGCAAGAGATAACAACATTGAGACAAGATTTAAAAAAATGCAAAAAAAATTGAAGAAAGAATACAGAGTATAGTAACAAGTGTGTGGAGTTGGAACACCACTATTCACAAAATGGTCAAGTGACCGATAAAAGAAATTGCAGAATGAAGAAAGAGACAAAAATTGAGAAGAAAGATAAAAAAATTAATCAAGATGATGGCAGAGCCAAAGCCATCCAAGGAAGAGGAAAAAAATGAGTCCATTGAGACTCAAAATTTTGTTTCTAACAATATTTGTGAGTGTGTTTATAGGTGTAGCAGATGAAGATGAAGATGAAGATGAAGATGAAAAAGAGTATAAAGAAAAAAGAGAAGTGAATGTAGTGTATGAAGATTGTTATGCAAATGTAGCACAATATGGTGAAGAAGATGTTGCAAAAACAATATAAGTATTGGTTATATTTTCTGATTTTATGGATAATGAATATGCTAATAAATTGTATTCAAATGATGAAGATGAAGAAATGAATAGTGGTAAATCCGACATATAAACAAGAACTATATTTTTGGAACTTTGAAGCTGAGAAGATACTAAGTAAGAGACGGTGCAAGAAGAAGAAGAAAGATCTAGGGAAAATCAAGAATGCAAAACATAAATCAGGGTGTAAGGAGCATATGCTTCTGGAAATGAATTCCCAGTTGAATGACAAGAGGCAAAGAAGTGCAATACCTAAGGTAAAAATGAAACTTGCAAGCAAAGAAAGATTCCACATATCAAATTTTCTAGTTGAAGAATTCCACGATGGAAGAAATTGACAAATTTGTAGATCACATCTCAGATAGAATAGAGTTTTTTTCTTTCCTTGGGAGTATGATGTAGGGGCATCAGGAGCCTCATAAGCACACTTTTTTTTATTTTTTAGTTTTAGGTTGTTGGTGTGTTTTGGAGTCTAATAAGGTCATTTATGACCATTTGGAATTATATGGATTCATTTTGGAGTGATTAATTCGGTTTTGTTTAAAAAAAATTAAAAGTTGCCAAATGTTGCTAAAAGTTGTCATGCAACTTTAGCAAGGTGGCAAGAAATCAAGAAAATGGTTACATGCAAGCAAGAAACGGTTAAAAACTATTGGGATCAGTTGTATGTGGATGAAGACACCTTCAAAAATTTGAATAGAGTGTTGGAGAACTGATTTTTGTAATTGGGTGAATGAAAAAATAAGTTTTTTTTGTGTTTCTATCTTTGTAGTCCTATTCTTCTTTCTTGTACAGCCTGTATAGCCCATTTAATGATCTTTACTTGATTGGAGATATTAGAGGATTGAATTACCTTTCATATATTTTTTTGTTTCATCAAATTTCATTGAGTTTTGTGCAAGTTATGGGCCAAATACCCTCACTAGCTTGTTTAGAAATTACTGTTTGCAGGCATAAAATAGCATTGTACAGATTGGTACGACCCATAAGAGTGGATGAATGGAAAGAGGTTGATGTTACAAAAAAACTTTCTTTTTATCAGTAGTTTTGGAAATGCATTTTGAAGTGTCAAACAAGCCTATTTCTCAAAACTTCTTCTAGCAGACCTAGGGTTTCTAGGAAGCTTAAAAAATTCACATCTTTTTATTCCACTATTGAAAAATTATTAAACTTTGTAAAAGCCTTAGTTTGGATGTGTTATATGTGTCCACAAAAGAAAAATTCTTAATTCTATCAGTTGAGTGGTTTATGAAGGTATGTATGTTTTCACTAGCCCTAGGATTATTAAATAGGCTTAATTAGAACTGTAACAACCATGTTTTTTCCTATTCCGTGCAAAACAACCCTACTTAATTTTAGCATATGTTTAGTAAGAGCCAAAAGGGTATCTAAATTAGGTTTTACATCTTTGTTAGTAGTTGCATAGAAAAAATTATTCCAAATTTTTTTTTTTAGGAGGGCTACTAGGCAGTTGAAGGTCTAGGTTGTAAGGTATAAGTTGAAATATCCAAGGTGTGAAAGATTTTCTTTGAGGAGTTTGTTACTGTTTCTAAATTATTTAACCTCTACATCAAATTGGTATCAAAGCTAGAAGACCTTGAGAGTACAAGGTATACACCAGGACAAGAAAGTTGTGAGAGAAAGTTTGTTGCAGGTATGAAAGTGAGCCAATGACTTATATCCTCCAATAGTGATAAAACTAGGTAGGTGTGTAGATTTCTTCCATTAAGAGAAAGTGGGTAGAAGAGGTCTTGGAGAGTGCATCTTCCAGAATCCTGTTGGGTAGAGGATAATTGTGTGTGTGAAGGTATTGGGATACCAAAAGAATGGAAGTGTTGAGGAGAATAATCCATGAAGATTTGAAGAGTAAAAAGTTGTCAAGCAAGCAACAAGAGATGATAAGAGAAAGGAGTGAGATGAAGAAGAAAGATGAGAAGGTAAAACAAATAAATATTCAGCAAGAGATAATAGCGATGAGACAAGATTTGGAACAAATGCAAAAAAACATTTGAAGAAAGAATACAGAGTATAGTAACAAGTGTGTGTTGGAACATCACCATTCACAAAATGGTCAAGTGACCGATAAAGGAAATTGTAGAAAGAAGAAAGAGGAAAAAATTGAGAAGAAAGATAAAAAAATTAATCAAGATGATGGTAGAGCCAAAGCCATCTAAGGAAGAGGAAAACGATGAAGAAAATGAGTCCATTGAGACTCAAAATTTTGTTTCTAATAATATTTGTGAGTATGTGTTTATAGGTGCAAAAAATAAAGATGGAGATGGAAAATAGTATAAAGAAAAATGAGAAGTGAATGTAGTGTATGAGGATTGTTATGCAAATGTAGCACAATATGGTGAAGAAGATGTTGCAAAAACAACAAAGGTACTGGTTGTATTTTCTGATTTTATGGATAATGAATATGCTAACAAATTGTATTCAAATGATGAAGATGAAGACATAGACAATGGTAATGCGACATATGAACAAGAACTAGAGTTTTGAGACTTTGAAGCTGAGAAGATGCTAAGTAAGAAATGGTGCAAGAAGAAGAAGAAAGATCTAGGGAAAATCAGGAATACAAAACATACAATATGGTGTAAGGAGCATCAACTTTTGAAATGAATTCTCAGTTGAATGACAAGTGGTAGAGAAGTGGAAGACCTAAGGTAAAAATGAAACATGAAAAAAAAGCAAGATTCCACATATCAAATTTGCAGGTTGAAGAAATCCATGATGAAAGACATTGACAAATTTGCAGATCACATCTCAGATGGAACTGAGATTTTTTATTTCCTTGGGAGTATGATGTAGGGGCATTAGGAGCCTCATAAGCACACTTTTTTTTATTTTTTAGTTTTAGGTTGTTGGTTTGTTTCAAAGTCTAATAAGGTCATTTATGACCATTTGGAATCATATGGATTCATTTTGGAGTAATTAATTGAGTTTTGTTTAAAAAAAGTGAAAAGTTACCAAATATTGCTAAAAATTATCATACAACTTTAGCAAGGTGGCAAAAAATAAGAAAATGGTTACATGCAAGAAAGAAACGGTTACAAACCATTGGGATCGGTTGTTATTGGATGAAGACACCTTCGAAAAGTTAAATAGAGTGTTGGAGAACTGATTTTTGTAATTGGGTGAATGAAAAAACAAGCTTTTTCTGTGTTTCTATCATTACAGTCTTGTTCTTCTTTCTTGTATAGCCTGTATGACCCATTTAATGATATTTACTTGATTGGAGATGCTAGAGGATCAAATTACCTTTCATTTTTTTTTGGTTTCGTCAAATTTCATTGAGTTTTGTGCAAGTTATGGGCCAAATACCCTCACTAGCTTGTTTAGAAATTACTGTTTGCAGGCATAAAATAGCATTGTATGGATCTGTATGAACTGGTACAATCCATAAAAATGGATGAATGGAAAGAGGTTGATGTTACATAAAATTTTTATTTTTACCAGTAGTTTTGGAAATGCATTTTGAAGGGTCAAACAAGCCTATTTCTCAAAACTGCCTGTAGCAGACCAAAGGTTTCTAGGAAGCTTAAAAAAATCATATTTTTTTATTCCACCATTGAAAAATTCTAAAACTTTTTGAAAACCTTCATTTTGATGTGTTCTATGTTTCCACAAAAGGAAAATTCCTAATTCTATCATTTGAGTGGTTTATGAAGGTCTGTATGTTTTCACTAGCCCTAGGATTGTTAAATAGGCCTAATTGGAACTATAACAACCTTGTTTTTCCCTGTTTTGTACAAAACAATCCTACTTAATTTTAACATACTTTTAGTAAGGGCCAAAAGGGTATCTAAATAAGGTTTTACATCTTTGTTAGTAGTTGCATGGAAAAAGTTATGCCAAAAATGGTCTTTTAGGAGGGCTACTAGGCAGTTGAAGGCCTAGGTTGTAAGGTATAAGTTGAAATATCCAAGTAAGGTATGAGATTTTTTTTGAGGAGTTTGTTGTTGTTTTCAAATTGTTTAACCTCTGCATCAGTGTTATTTTTGGCAGTGGTTCATGTAGTAGTTCAGCACTCGGTTACTATTTCTAGCAATGGTGGTAGTTGTGGTGGGTGGCATCTTTCTATTTTTAGCAGTGTTTAGTTTATGATGTTTGCTATCTCCAGTTGGTCACAATACTCTTCAGCGGTCTTCTATTTTTCTCAATTTAGTGTTTGGTGCACACTTACTATTTTTAGCAGTGTTATTTATAGTAAGTCTTTTTTGGGGAGTTGGTCCTAGGTCAGTATGTACGCAACAACATTATTTCTCATATGGTTTGGAGAGAGCTTAAGGTTGTATTGTTTAATTGATTTAATCAATCATTTGAGTTGCTTTATAAAGTTATTTTATAAACTTAAGTTGAGGAGGTGAGTGGTCATTCAAAAAACACCTTGGGCCTAAGGGTACAACTTAAGTTGTTTTTACTAGATTTATTAATTTTATATTTCCTCATGTGTGGGATGCCCAAGGGAGAAGATGAATTAAAAATGTTTAAATTTTTCAAATGAAAGGAAGGGCGTGGGTTTTTAGGAGGGAATTAAGAAACTTTTCAAGTCTTGTTGCCCTAATCTCTTTATAATCTCATTTTGACTCTCATTTTCACATGACTGCTTTGGCAACATAACAAAATGTTGTTGGATTTCTTCCAGATTGCTTGGGTTGCAAACTGATTATGAAAACCCTCTTCATTTGGGCTGATTTTGGTGGTGAAATATCCACCCTAGTTAGATTGTGAGTGATTCCACAATAGGGATCATATAGAGCTTCATGGAGTTCAATTTTTTGGTGATTGAAAATGAAGATTTATTAGATATTTTGAGGATTTTTTGGTGTGGTGTGTTTGGTTTTTAGTTTGGTGTGATTATATGAAGATTTTGGTGTGTTTCTAATCTTTTCTGAGCAATACTCTCTTGGACCTGAAACCATGCTTTTGCTCATAGCTCCGTCATGGCTTGATGAAATGAAATGGGTATTAGCTCATTGGAAGGCTCTGTTCTAGGCGATTCTATCAAGTATTAGATTGCATTTTTTGGTGGAGTTTTGGATTTACTAGAGAGGATCAAACTTTTCAAGGGGGACACCCCACTTGCTAGAAAAACTCTAGATTATGACCAACAAAGGTGATGCTTTTAGTTGTTTAATGTTGGGGTCTGATTTTAGTGGTTTGGATGTTGGAGAGAGAGGAGTTTGTTTGCCAAAAGCTTGAATTTGATCGATGCCCAATATTAAAGCTTCATTGTTGTTGTTACAAGTCATTATCAGGTCTGCAACTTCCTATATCAAGTCTGATATCTCAATGTAATATTCTGATTATAAACTGAAAATGAATGCTTATGATGTTTATTGCAATTTCTATTGAAAAGGAATTGCTCTCTAGTTGTTCCTTATTCATTTCAATCATTTCTTATGCTATATACATTTGAAAAACACATTTGAAACAAACAAAAACACTTCATTGAACAAGCAACCAACAAATAGAACTTTTCAAACAAAAATCAGGGGTGTATGTTAGAGGGGGTGGATAGTTGGAAGGAGAGACCTAGAAGAGAGAGGGAGAGAGAGAGGGAGTGGGATACCTAAGAGACACAGAGAGGGGGTGGGAGTGAAAGGGAGGGAGAGATGAGAGAGAGAAATAGAGATAGGGATTGGGAGAGAGAGAGTTATCTAGGTACTTGGTGGTAGGGATATAGGGAGGGAGAGACCAGAGAGAGATTTGTCTAGGTAGGGTGGGAGGTATATAGGGAAAGAGAGACCCAAGAGAGAGAGAGAGAGGGAGGGATAGAGGGAGGAAGAGACCTGAGAGAGAGGGAGGGAGAGAGAGGGAGTGAGAGAGAGATAGAGAGAGTTATCTTGGTAGGGTGTGAGGGAGAAATGTGAGAGAGAGTGTGAGGAATAGAGGGCAAGAGATACTTGAGAGAGAGGGAGTGGGAGAGAGATAGAGAGAGTTATCTAGGTAGGGTGAGAGGGAGAGACCTAAGAGAGAGAGGGGATGGGAGTGATAGTTGGAGAGAGAGAGAGGGAGCAGGAGCGAGAGAGAGAGAGGGGGTGGGAGGGATAGTTGGAGGGAGATAATTAAGAGAGAGGTAGAGTGAGAGGGAGTGGGAGAATTGAGAGAGAGAGGGGGTGAGAGTGAGAGAGAGGGAGAGACCTAAGATAGAGGTGTGGGAGAGAGAGTTATCTAGGTACTTGGTGGGAGGGATAGAGGGAGAGACCTAAGAGAGGGTGGGAGAGTGGGAGAGAGAGAGAGGGAGGGAAGGAGGGAGAGAGATTATTCTTTGGTTTAAAAAAACTAAAGAAAATGGATATCCATTTCTCATTGTATAAGTATTGAAGCTTCGTCCTAAGTATGAATTGTTTAAAAGAACTAAAGGGAACATATATTTGTTTATAACATACATTTGTTACCCATTGTATAAGTATTGAAACTTCGCCTTATGCATACAATATAATATATAATATAATTTATATACTATATAATATATAATAAATATTATAAAATTTATTTAATATATAGTATATATTATAATTTATAATATATAATATATAATATATAGTATAAAATGTATCATAATATACAATATATTATGTATTATTAATATATAATATATTTATTGTATACTAATAATACAATTTTATGAATTCTTTGGTTTAAAAAATCTAAAGGAAATGGATATTCATTTCCCATTGTATAAGTATTGAAACTTCACCATATGCATACTGTTATCAATAGTTTTGTACCTTGCTGAATACAATATTCAGCAAACTAATAAAACATGGAAACCTCTTTCAGATGTGGGTGATCTTCACGAAAGAGGAATCTCCAGAGTGAGTTGGTTCTCCGAATGATGAATTCTATTCTAAGTGACTCTCCAAGAAAAAGGATAGAAGGATAAACTGGATTTAAAATCTAAAACTAAAATTCTATTACCCTAAAAATATTGATCAACTGTAAGAAGACCCAGATAATAACTTACTCTCACCAATTCTTTAAAATTAAATTCCCACAATCTCACAACACATGTAGTTCAACAGTGATTTATGCAATGGTTAAAATAACACAAGGCATAACCTGAACTAGCATGCAACTCTTGCAAATATCTTGACAATAGTAAGAAAAGAAAAGGATCCAACAGATTTGAATCATAGGACAAATCAAATTACTATTCCAAGTCATGAAAAAAAATTGAGAAAGGGAAACTCTACTATTTTATTGAATGATGGAGTGGAACTTCTTTAGAATCTGAGCACACATAAGTTTACAAGCTCCCCAAAATGTGTAAGGGCAAGAAACTCTAATTTGAACTGCTAAGAATGGAAAAAAGACTAAGTCTCATAATACATAACCTCAAGAAACCCTAATCCGAGCTCAGAAAAAAGCTCAAGGAAAAAGGCTTCAAGCTATCTCAAAAAACTGCTTAAAAGCAGAAAAAAGCACAATGCTTTCATGATGAACCTTTCAAGCCTCTAAAAATAGGATGAATCTGCTTTAAAAGCTCAAAAAACACCTTATCTCTCCAAGATAAGTCTCAAATCCGACCGAGAGGAAAAGTCAATCAAAGATCTGCTAAAAATAGCAAGAAAACATAAAGCAATTTATAGAATATCGCTTTATGATTTTGCTTTACAAGATTCCAATTTTTACAATTTGTCTATTTTTGCAATTAAAGATTGAAAATCTTTTGCAAAAAGAAAAAATCCTTACCCTCCATTACAATGTTCTGATTTTTCACAAAAATCATAAAAAACATATTACATAATCATTCCTCATGCCTTCAATTTTATTGATTTCTGTAAAATCAATCCCAAAATAAAACCCTAAAAAGATATTGACCTTTGGCATAGGGTATTCATAATTCTCCCTTAATTGCTCCTCACTTAAAACAACACCCTAAGGCATAAACCCATATTCTTCTAAGGAAAAACAATAAGTCCTAATGACCTAAAACATCACCTAGCATATGAACTTCGGCTCCCCTCATATACATTTGGACTTGGGCTTAATAAATCACAAGGAAAACATTAGGAATTTCGACCTCCATTGAAATTCACCACATGTGTTTTAATCGAATATTCTAGAACATCATAATGCTCGAATTAGGGTTCGGTCAAAACATAATCGAACGCTAATGATCACTCATTCTACACTCCTCAATTTGCAAGAAAGAAGCTCTGCCACCCTCTGCCACCGCCAAGACTTTGTCAAGCTCGAGCTCAAATGCCTTGATATTCTTCTCCATACTCATCAGACATCTGAAAACTTCAGTGGGTAAGATTCATGCTATCATATCGAAGCTTTTCACTTCAATATTGAAATGCCAAAATAGATAGGCCTGTATGAATTTGTTCTCTTCCAACTCATTGCTATGCTTCCTATGACTTTTGTTTGCTGTTATGTGAGCTCGACCTTCATTGAGAGCTCGACTCTTGCTTTATGGACACTTTGTGAAGCTCTTGGCTATGACTGGGAAGCTTTTCTATAGTTCTGGACTGGTAAGCCACCTCTAGATACTCATTCTTCAGAAACTAAAAGAAACTTGTGATTTTCTAGCCATACTCAGGCCGCACCAGATGCGTATTGTAGAAAGCATTCTCCTGAGTTTTGGGCTCGACCCAGAACAACAAACTCTTCTTTATGTATTTTTGAAAGCATTTCCGCTTGTGGGTATTTGAAACCTCTAAAGAAAACTGAATTTCCTTGTTCTGAAACTCAATTTACCACAAAAATAAACATCTTCTGTATTCTATTGCTGCTTTTATGTAAAAACCCATATGGGTTATCTCCACTATTGCCTTTTCTGTATTTCGAAGCTCAACCCAAAGATGGGTACCCAATATGCATTTTTTAAAAGCTATGAGCTCGGCCCATCAGAACTGATGGTCTATTTTTGGACCTCTGAAACAAAAAGAGCGAAATAGGCATTTGTACAGCCTGTAGACAACATCTATATTGATTTCTCTGACAGAGCTCGACTACTCATTCTTGTATTTATTCCTGTCATTTACCTAACAAACCCTCCATGGGTATCATTGGAAATGTAAAAAACTTCATGGCTTTATGTATTCTGAACATGGATGTTTTGAAATGGTGATTAAAACTATACCTTTGTCTATACTCAATCTATGGGCTCGACCCATAAAAATAATGGCTTATGCTTTTGTGCTTGTTAATTTACTCCATACAAATGCTTGTCAGTGAGAAGGAAACTAGGCATTGTCTGTAATTCTCATATGACAAAACACTTAATTTGCTGTTCTGAAAAACACATCCATATGAGTAAATTAGAAATACTGAAAATCTGATTCACATGATATTTTTACTTCTCAGCCTTCTTTATAGAAATGTTGCATAAATTCTGATCTTTAACAAGACTTCCTCTTAGACATTGAATGAACACTGATACTCTCCATTCTTGAAGCTCGTTCATAGCATTAAAAGACTGCAATTGTGTAAAAATCTGAGCCTCTTTAAATCATTCAAGTTCCTTCTTGAATCTGCACTTTGCATTACTTGAACATCGAACCCATGCTACCTCCCTTGAGACAGAACCTGTCATGGTTAAGACCTCAAATCACAATTGAATCTACCGCGAACTCCCGTTTTCTGTCTTTGCGCTTATGCAAAACTTTTAGCTGAAACATTGTATTCTTATGGACTGCAGTTAGTTGTCTGTTCTTATGCATAACTGGCACCTCATAAACTCCTTCTGGAAATAAACTGCTTGCTCTTTCCTTATTATTATGGAATGATCACTTTGTTAGTACACTCATAATGCTGTATTTGCTTTTACTAGCCAACTGTAACTGATGATTCATCTAACACTTGATCATTGTTTGTCTTTTGTACACCTGAGCAACATGGTATGCTTCATGCATTTTTATGTTCCACTTATCAAACTGCTTTCAGAACTGGTCTCTTTCATGATGAGAATCAAAACAAACCATTATGGCATAATGTATGCTTGTTCACCGTCCTTGACTGTGAAAAGAATAAATTGATGAATTGAAACTTGTATGACATATGTGATTATGATCAACAAGTGACACAAAATATGAACTATTCAACAATATCTGATGTAAATGTACTTAGCAGAATTCGTTTAGTGAACTAGACTCACTGTTCACCTATAGCCTTCAGAAAACAAACCTGATTGTTATGAATGCACAGTTGGTTTAGTAACTCGATGCATAGATCTATTTTTATTCCTTCAATTGTATCCCACTTCCACTTGATGAATATAATGATGTATCTTTAAGTCAGCCCATTTAATGAATAGGGCAGCATGTCGAGCTCTACCCTTGTGGGAGCCCGTTTTCCTCCACATGCTTGGTCCTCTAATAATGTTTAGCTTCATGATTTTACCTATACCTGCACAAGGAAACAAATGATGTTAGCATAAAAATAGAACATGTTGATCATGATATTGTTATTTCTCCTTCAGTTCATTTCTTTCGTACTGCACTTGATTGATTGTTTCAATGCATTGTTAATAGTATGTTGTACTATTGCGGGTGCCTCATATAGGTTTCTTCATATTCGGAGCCACTGACACCCCTCTTTTCCTCTTACAGGTTGACGAAGCTCGAGAAGACAAGGTGCACCATTTAGCATCAAACGTCGATAATCAGGCAATGATGATCATGTCATCACTTATGTGTTTTCCTTTCTGCATCTTCAATAGTGCAATGTGCTATTAGAAATGTATTCTAACAGTCACATCCACGACTTGTGTGGATATTTGATTTCAATTCTGCTTTTCATTTGAAAAGAAAATGCATTTTCATGCAATGTTGTAATATCATTCTTGATTGTTGAAATAAAATGAAGCCTTGTAAAATATGAGTTTCTTCATGAAATAAAAGAAAGCATCTGAAATGCTATTTGCTCATGTTATCAATTCTGTACTTCTTTTAATTTTGCAACATCTGAATGGTACTCTGAAAACTCAATTCCTTCTTTTAAAATGCATCACCGTTACTCAATGTCATAATGAAAATAATGTGAAACAACATTTGAACTTAAATTGCAATTCCACTTTATGATGTGATAACATTCAGCCAGCTCCTCCAATTGAGCTGAGGCAAAAAATTGGTAACACATACAATATGTAACAGATATCCGTTCTAGATGGATATCTGTTCTAGACGGATATCTATTCTAGACGGATATTTGTTCCACATGGATATCTATTCCCAATAGACACCCATTCCAAATGGATATTTGTTTTGGAAATTATATATAAAACAAAAAGGGGAACGTTTTGAGCATTCCAATGGTCCCCACATTCTTTTTATCATTTGAAATCCCATGTAATCTATCTATAACAAATAAAATTCAGCTTTTGCAAGATTCTTTTACACAACTTTCAACTTTACAATCATTTGTGTGCTCTTTTTTGATTGTACAATGGGGAGCAATAGTTGTCATAAGAGAAAAAGAAAGAGAAAAATAATAGAAGATCAAATTGAATCATATAGAGAAAAAGATAGAGAAAGTCATAGGAAGAGAAGACAAGGTATGTCAAATACTCAAAAATTTTGCAAATGAAAATGTTGAATTGATATTGAAAACATTAAAAATGAAAATATTGAAAACAATGAAAACATTTAAAACATTGAAAACATTCATAACATTGAAAATGAAACATTTGAACACAAGACCTTTGTGAGGAAGAAATTAAAATTTCAAATCCAACACATTCAAGAACCCCAAAATGGTTACTTGAAACAGATGAGAACATAATAGATAAACTTGATGAAAAAAGGTCATCACGAACGGTTCGGTTGTGGGCTACCCAAATGTTCAATGAATACTTTTCCAATAAGACATTAACTGACAAATGCCAAATTTTTGTACAATTGCTAGAGTATAACAAAAATGAGACCGTTATTCAAGAAATTCAAGATTCTTGTGACCAAAAAGTTAGAAAAAAATATTATTGTTCTAAATATTTTTAATGCTCTAAATTCTATTGGAAAGACAAGCAAGGAAAAAGATAAGAGAGTTTCTTGCAGAGTGATCACAACCTCATTGTAAGCCATCATTTGAGAAATTCTCGTTTAATGAGGAAAACTTGCATTGATTTAAACCTAAATCATAAAACATTGTGTAGAGAAATCTCAAGAAGAGGAAGACTCGATAGTCCTCTTTAAAATGATACATGGGATTTTAGTGGGAGGCTTCCATGTGTTAATAAAAATCTAATAGATAATGTAAAGAATAAAATTTAACAATTTTGACACTCTCAATCTAGAGTATCACTGAATGAAGAGGATGTATTAAATTTAAGAATTGGAAATAAAGATTGCACACCGAATCCTAAACATTTCTTGGAATGTATCCAATCAATTTTATACAAACAATTTTGTGAAACACATCCAAATTTGCAAATCTCACAAAGGGATTTTGAATCTTGTAAACCATTTTATTGTGTACCTATTAATATTCGTAATATATATTGTTGTTGTAAATACCACGTAGAGTTTTCAATGTATCATGAACTATTATGCTATATGTTACAGAGCAGTAGTACGAAGGTTGATTGATGTCAAAGGGAGAGAATAAAATATTTTGGCCCTTTCATTTATGTTAAAGGGGAAGAGAAAGTCATGTGGAAAAGACAAGCTACAAAGGAGGAGAGAGAGTAATAAGCTAGTTGAGTAAGGGGGAGAAGTAATGTGAAGATTTGTAACATGTTGATATTCAGAGTTGTGTTTTTGATGGTTTTTCACATCATGTTTTGCCATCAATGAAAAATGGGGAGATTGTTGCAAGTATGAGAATCTGGTGTTGTCATTGATGTCAAAAATCCTGTGTTGTCACTGGTGTCAACTGTATGAGATGAGAGGAAACTCCTATTGAGGGAGATTGTAGAGAATGAGCAATTTTTGTTGTCTATGATTTGATTAGTTACATTATGTTGTCATTAGTAAAGCTACTAGTGTCAACCTCTAGTGTTGTTGTGATAAGCTTATGTGATCTATGGTTGAGTTGATATTGGTTTAATTGTGTTGGGGAAGTGCTGAAGGTAATGAGGATGTGTCTCTGGTGCTTGGTCTCCAAGTGATTTTGAGAAAATTTGATAAAAAGAGGAAACATTGTGTTGTAGTGGTGTTCTGGGTTGTAGAGGTGTGTTCTTGTGTTGCTCCGCATTTCTTCTAGGTTGAAGATCTTCTTGTGTGTTTTGGATATGTTGGCGAGAGATGTTCATAGGTGTTATATCTAGGATTTTGTGTGTTGTATAGCTGTGCAGAAGTTGTGTGAACTATGTATTGCAGAGGTGTCTGGGATAAATTTTCTTGCTCCAAATTTATCCATAATAATGTTTTAGGTCTTATGGATCTGAAAGAGTGTTGATAGTGTTGGTATCTTTCTTTAGTTGAAGTGGTTTGAGGTTTGGTGTTTCAAAAGTTAGTTTCTTGAGTTATAGTATATGGCAGAGTTGTCTGGATGTACTGGGTGTGTACATTCTTCAAGTGAAAGTTGTTGTGAAGGAGTTTGTTGGATTTCAGAGTGTTTGTGGAATATTCTAGAGTGTGTTCAAGTGACATTGTTGTCCACGAGTTATGGATAGATCAAATGAAGCGTGTACTTAAAATCTTAATGGTGTTTACATGGGTAACAGTCGACCTTAGTGTTTACACTACTTGCGAAAGTGCTTCATTGGTTGTGGAAGCGTGGTGTGGTGTGTAAGGATGGATTTAGGTCCTAGCTAAGGATTTTTGTGGTCCCCCTTCATTCCTTTCCATCGTGGGAATGTTTTGGTGCCAACATAATTTGAATTTGCATGTTTGAGGTGCATAGCCAACCTTGGAGAAAGCTTTCAAGGTTGAAGATGATATAAATATAAGTTGAGTTGTTGAAGGATTGTGTGATAGAAGAGATAAACAAATATGATGCAAATTGCAGAGTTATATAGTGCAAAATTGAGAAGTGCAGTGTGAGATTTCATGTGTTAGATTACTGGATGCAGTGAGCAGAAGGTGTCTACAATTCCTCAATTAGGCTACGAAGGTGTTGGTGACATTGTGGTGGATTCTCTGTTGCATTGAGATGATTTTCTCTGTGTAACATTTCTTCTCTATCTTCTTTTCTATTTTGGCAACGAGCCTTTCTTTTTTTGGGTAGTGTGCCCTCTGGTAATGAGCCTTTGTAATCAGTATTTATATTACTTATATTGTGAGCTAATTCTCACTGTGGTTTTTCCCTTCTTGGGTTTTCCATGTAAATTTGGTGTTCTCTTGTGTATGGTGTTGCTATGTTTTAGTTTCTGTTATTTTATTTTCATGCTAACTCATCATAATAGATTAAGGGTTTATTGAATGAATGTGGATCTGAATGTCAATGAGGGTTTTAAAGTATTAAGGTACAAGTGATTCACTCCCCTCTCAGTTGCCTTGTGCATTCAATAGCTATATTTTTTCCACTATGCATACTAACGAAATGTTGCATGAGTGTCATGTAATGCAACTTCCGAAGTCATCCAGGGACTTGTTAGATTCATTTTTATGTGTTAGAGGTGATGGCTATTTTTTTTAATGGAAACAATTGTTTAAATGAAATGTGCTTGTAATGTGGTGGTTTATCAAATTTTGTTACATGTTTTCATGAGGGAAGCAAGCATGATTTTCCTAACATAATTGTTCAGAAAAAAAAGATTTGGGATAATGAAATACAGTTTGAAGAGTGGAGGTGAAGGTTCTAAATGTGAGTTGGTTACAAGAGAGGTAAGTATTGCTGATTTTATTTCTGACTTTAAGAAAAATATTTTTTTACAAGTATGCAAGGCATAGCCATAGGTCCCAATAGTTGGATCAACAATTCAAGATGTGTAAGGACTCTTTCTTGATTGGAACTATTATATTCGTTGTTGATTTTGCTGAAAATTACACATTGTAACAACAAAATGAGGTACAACTCAATATTCCAATTCTATTGAAATTTCTACTTTTGTCCACATAACATATAGACATGCCCTTGATAGTACAAAAGAGGATAGGAAGATAATTAGGGAGTACCATTTTTACATGAGTGATGATAGATCTCATTTTTCTGAGTTTGTCCAACATTTTTTATAATTTTTTTTTGAGTTCTTAAAAGAAAAAGGTATTGCAATGGGTCGACATCTCATTTGGTTAGATAACTGCACAAGGAAATTCAACAATTCTCGTACATTTTATTGGTTGAGTAGGATGCATGTACATAGGGGTGTACCACATATTTGGAGTTTTTTGAAGCTGGCCATGGAAAAGGTGAGCATGATGGTGCAGGTGCATGTGTGAAAAGAGCTCTGGTTAAGGAACAAATGAAGATTAGAGGTGGTGCAACATTCAGTGATGCACGTTCTATTGTTGATTGGTGTAGTTATGCATTGTCATGAGGAGGGACACTTGATTAAGAAGTGTGAAGGTTCTTTTGGTTGGTTGAAGAGAGCACATTGGGAGAGAAATTGGAATGTCAGACAATCAGAGCATCTTCAAAGATGCATTCCTTTTGAATCTTAGATGTAAGTGCATGGACCATATGGACACGAGAATTGGCTTATTTTGTCAGAATTGTATTTAGTGTGATTGGGATCAATGCAAGTCGAGTGAGTGGGTAGATACATGGATTCCATAGTATCTAACCCCTTTATCTGCAACACAATCCTCTTTAGAAGATGAAATGGAAAGTTCACTTGACTATGACCATCTTCTAGATCTTGTACAACCAAGACATGTTTATGCAGTTTTTGCACTGCAGGAGAATGAAGAGGGATTAGACTAGTTGGAACGATGTGTATAGGGAAAGAAAAATATAACACAACTAATGATAGATGATGATGGGTTCATGTATCCTGCAGGTTCAATTGTTGTTTCTAGAACTTGGTTGCAAACATATATGATTAGAAAGAATGGCATACCTGCATTTGAAGACTATGAGAAATGCAAAACCATTCTCATGTATTTGCACTTTTCTATAGCAACAAATGTTAAGTTATTGAGACATCATGACAAACCAAGTACAAAGGAACTATGGATAGATAGTAGTGTCAATCATGAAGCAATACTAGATACTTTGAAGGTAAGAGATGACCCTTCATGCACACTTCATTAGCAAATCTTTTTTTGTATGGGACAAGTATGATATTGTTCATCTTATTTGGATTCATGTTATATATATGGGTTGGATTAAAACTACATCAAAAGTTTGCATACAAAATAACTGGTATGTAAAAATGTAGGTTTTATGGAGAAAAAAAGGTATACTTTCAAGTGATTCAAATCAAAACATCCACATCAGTTCATGTAGATCAATATATTTTCAAGGTATATTTGATTTGAGAAAATGTTCAATTCAAAATTTATAGTTCATGTTTCTTATGCTCAAGAATTTGTCTCTCTTTATATGTAGGTTCTTCTTTGACCCCATTTCTAATAAGTATTCTTGCATTCTCTCAATTGCTAAATTTTTGAAGGTATTATTGTTTAACTTGTAGGGTGGGAGATCTCATTCAACCTATTTCATTCATGGAGGTTTACTATTGGTCAACATTGTTCATCTTCATTGCTTGGAGGTGATTTTTTTTGTGTACACATGCTCCAATCTCTTATTTTTGTTAATTTTCTCCATTGTTTTTCAAAAATATTGAAAACTTAATGATTTTGCATTTTTTGGTCTTATGACACTTCCTAGATTACTCCAGATTACTGCACTCTGGCAGCACTGGGGGACATGGGCAAAAAAAGGAGGCCTTTTGTAGGGTTGGATTTCGCACCTTGATGTGTTGGTATAGTTGGTTTTGCTCCATTATGCACAAAATAAAAAAATGCTTCTTTCCATTTTTGCACTACTTTTCATTGACAATTTAAATTGCAAGAATGCATTTGACACTAGAAAACACAAATGGTGTTGAGTTGACCTAGACCAAGAGAGGTTGGTTTGAAGGGATTCAATATCCACCTATAGGTCTAGAAAAATCATTCCTACACGTCACAAGATCCCACAATGACTTTGTCAAAGTTTGATAATTTTTGGCTTTTAGGGCTCTTAAGAGACTACCCCAAAAAGAGCACCCCAAAATATTCATGCCACTTGGGAAATGAAGTCAGACCTTCCCTAGTATTTACTTTCCTACCTCGATGTGTCCACGCAACATTCATCAAAATTACTATAAATTTTACAATTTTAGCATTTTTTGCTCTTAAGGATCTTTAGAGACTACCCCAAAAAGCGCACCCTAGAACGAATTTGGAAATGAAAAAGACCTTCCCTAGTATTTATGTACCTACCCTGACGTTTCTACGCTACCCATTCATCAAAATTACTATTTTTTTTACAATTTTAGCATTTTTCTCTTAAGGCTCTTTAGAGACTACCCTGGAAAGCACACCCAAAATGATTGGATGACTTGGGAAGTGGAGAAGAGACCTTCCCTAGTATTTATTGTTGAACACCTAGAATACTGAGAGGGGGGATGAATCAATATTCTCTAAAACCACTTAAAAATTTAAACATTCATTCAATATAGCACATTTGATTTGTAGTAAGAAGGGAAAGCATGAAATCAACCATCAACATCACATAACACATGAACACCAAATTTTTACATGGAAAACCCAAAAAGGGAAAAACCATGGTGAGGATTAGCTCACAATATATTATAACCAGATATAAGATATTACAAAATTGCTCATTGTAGGAGGAATCATTTTCTTAGTGGACTCACTTCCTACAAAAATAAGAAAAGATAGAAGAGAGGGGTGGCACACAACCAAAATTAACTGTTACAAATGCATCTACAACATGTTGGAATACAGTTCCACTAAAGCTCAATACACAAAGTCAACATACTTCATCACTCTTCTTTTCTTTGCACTTGTATCACTTTCACACAATTCAAATCCACTACACTTGCATATTTGCTAGCTACTATCTCCCACACCAAAATAAACTTACATATATATCCATCACTACCTTAAACATGAATTAAGTTAGCCTAATTAGATGTATCATGTAAAATATAACTTTTCAGCCCCAAAACATACTTCATGCCACAAAAATACCTTATGAAAAACTCAAATAGGTTGGAATGGACCTTATTAGCTCCCATATAATGCATCAACCCTTATTTAAACTCCACAATACTCATATCATATTAGGTCGACATTGGTAATGACCTAACATCAAAATTCACCAACTGATAAACTGAAAATGGACACGTAGACCTCCAAAATTCATGCCACTTAGAATTAAGATACACCTGACGCTTGTCAACACTCCCATAAATCCACAAGACCAAATACCATTCTTTAGTGAAGTACAAATTCACTAAAACATACACCTTATATTGGTAACCACTATCACTGGTAGACCCAATATTTTGTTATTCTTAACTTCTTCACCAGAGAACAAAACAATGTGAAAACTTGGATTTAGAATCCTCTAACATCCAACAAAATTTCCTTAGAACCATAGAGTAAGATTCATCAAGATGAACCAATGTAGACTAAAGTATCATATGTCTTGTACATTGAAAACACTATTTTGATACTTAGCCAATTTTCCACTTCACCTGTCTACACCCGATCAAACCTTCTTGCAACTAAGCACAAGATTACCATCCTCATGCATGATCGGGCTATACAAAATGGTTGGTGCCATGATATTCATATCACAACACAATGTTGAAATCAATGCCAACATTTTATACTATACAAATCATGCTCATACTCATGTTGCTAGTAGACATATCAATGAAAAAATCCACAAACTTCCAACAAATCTCCCCCTTTGTCATTGATGGAAACATGGAAAAATTTCTCTCCAAAACTACTCTCCCCTTTGACATCAAGGGAAAAGGGTGCATATATGTTATGTTTTTTGTTCCCCCTTTGACATCATTCATAAAATATTTACCAAATTACATACATACTCTCCCTAACTCTACCATTCGCATATATACAATGAAATCTAACTAAGAAACTAAAATGCATAAGAAGAAATAAATGTACGTTCTGGAAGACTTATTAACCAGAAGATGTATTTGACACCTATAAATTCTCAAGGTGTGCTTGCTATTCCTTATTCCCTTCTTCCCAACCTTTCTTGGCTAGGCCAAGCATATGACTCTATGTCTCAAAATCCATAAGAAGTTCTTCACCATCATTCAGAGTGGTGGGTACTGGATCTAACTTATTTTCCTTCTTTGCGCTCCTTAGGGAATTGGAGATAGGTATGAACTTGGCATTTACCAAATCCATGAGATTATCAAACTGCACAATTATCTTCTCTTTTTGGATTTATAGTTGGAAGAACTGTTCATGCAGATTCTCAATCACAAAATTTGTGCTCCCATCAATGTCCTATGCCAGATCATAGGCATCGGATGCCTTTTCAATCTGGGACTCAATGGAGTCCATCTCATCCTTTATGCTTTTGGTGGAGCTAGGCCACTTCATACAAAATTGAAACAACACATTTTCTTCAGCAACACAAACTTGTACATCTTTGAAGTTATCCTAAAATTTATTGTGCGTGGTGGCACACCTTTCTATTATGTCCATTAACCTTTTATCATTCACCTTTTTGTCTATCTCCTTTTCCAATTTTTCTTTCAACCCATTGTAGTAATCTTTAAATGAATCAAGCAGAAATTTTAAGTTCTCCATACTGGATAAAGAACTACTAATGGTGGCATTGGGTATGCTCTCTTGTAAAATATTTGTTGCTTCATCAATTAGTTCTGCACTCTTCTGATGCGTTTGTAGAATTTCCTTCTGGGCATAGGCATGAAAAACATCACCCAATTGAAGTTATTGCAATGGAGAGATCTTATCCATATCTACCCACCCCTGTTGCATTGGAAGTTGAAGTAGCTGGACAGATACTATCAGTTCAAACTGAAGTTGCATACTTAACAAATTCTTCAAATAATCTCCGGAGGTACCAAAACATTCTCTAACTATTTTTGCATCATTTTGTGCAATCTTCTTCTCCAAAGCCTTTTCCTTGTCACCAATGCTGATTTCTACATTTCCATCTTTCTTATCAACATTGACTAGTGTCTCCTCATCCTTCTTCTCATTAGTACTGGATGCATTCACATCCTTTTGCTCATTATCTACAGATTTATCAGAGCAATCCAGAGGCATCTTCCTCTTTGAGTTTCCTTATGCATCCTCTGCATTTACTTCTATTTTTAGAGGAGGTTAGGTATTAACTGTAGGTGCATCCTCCTTCTATGCCTCTGTAAAATTAACATTTGTAGTGGTATTATCTCCTACTAGAGGAGCATTATCTATAGTACCTTCTCCTGTAGTGTTCTATTCGCCAGTAACATTTTATTCCACATCCGGAAGAGTGTCATCCTGCACATTCTCTTCTTCAATAGCATGTTGATATTGAGCATCATCATATTGTGCTTCTTATACTTCCTTAATATCTGAAGCTGGCATATCATCATGCATTTCCTCTACATCGTCCAGAGTTAGACCTAACCTTTTTTCCAAATCGACAACCTTCTACACAGACTCATTCTGGAGCCTCTTAAGATCATTTTAATCTCTTCTCATAAGGGTGGTTACCCTTTGCTTTGTTTGGAACTCCTTATTATATACTTGAGCCAATGTGGCTTTATTTTCATCCAAAAGATGTGTACTAATCTTTTCCAAAGAAAAAGACCTCAAATTTGAAAGTCTTTATTGATTTCCTCCTATCTTCTTGCATATAATACATTCCTTAATTCTTCTAGAAACTTCTTTTCAATGTTCTTCATGTTAATTTAAAAATTAATAATATATTTTATAATTGCTTCCTCAATAGTGGGCTTGTCTATGTCATCAACAGTAGTTTGCAATGCATCAGTCTCTTCTAACATTTCATGCTCCACAATACCATTGAATAAGGCATCTAGTTTCATAGGGCTATGTGGCCTTACCAAAGTCTTCTTCTTCTTCTTCTTCTTTTTCTTGTCTTTCAGTGACTGCTTCTATTTTCCGGACTCAAGTTTCTTCTCCCTCATCTGTATTTTGTATCCTTGTTTTTCTTTCTCTACTTTAGCCTCATTGCCATTGTATACAATGTCAATATTTTGTTTCTTTGCACTTGCTTCACCTTGTGAAGCTTTATATTTCCTTTTCTAGAATAATTGTGGTCCTTCTTCTTCTTCTTCCTCATCAAAATTTACTCCCAAGTATGCTTCTCTTGTTGCTTTGGTTTTAAATTTTCTTCTCACAGGGCCTATTTGATGCTTTTTCAAAGTGGCCTTTTCTTTTATAGGCATCTTTTGCTGCTCTGTCAAAGGCGTCTTCTTCTTCACCAGAGTGCTTGCAAACTCTTTCCTCTTCTCACCAATCATAGGCTTAGTCCCAGAGGACTTGGGGGCAATCAGAGGAGTGATATATGTGTTGTCAATCAGATTGCACCCGAACACTTGAACGATTAAATTCAGTAATCTGTTGAAACATGGGAACTATTTTCAGGCTGTGTAGCTTGTGCATTCAAAATTTGTATTCATCTCTTGATTTTCAGAAACAAACTCATTTACTCTTGCGGCTTGTGTGAGATTCAACATTCCACAAAATGAATAAAAGCATCACTATGCAAATTTCTCAATTTTATGTTTTAAACGTTTGCACAATAAACTATGACTCATATGTAAGATGATCTCAATGATGATCAATGAACACTTAATCAACAAAACATGAAAAAATTTCTGTACCTATAAATGATGAACTTCATTCAGCTCTACTTGTTTGAGCTTGGAGTGAAAAATAGGTAACAAATTGGCAACCTCTGCGGAGTGTTTGCCTGCTAAACACAATAGACCAGTTGCCTAGTATATCCATTGGGCATGAAGTCCTTCTCTTGTTCTGTTTTAACTCAGAAAACTGTAACTCAGCTTCAAAAACGCAAACTTGAAAGAAACTACTGCAATTCTGTTGAAGACAGAATCTTAAAAACTAGGTGCAACAACTGCACTTATTGAAAACATGACAAAACTAAAATGAAATGTGCCAGCAGGAACTTATTGAAAACATTACTGAAACTAAAAACTATTCTACTATGTACAGCTGAAGCCCTGAAGCTTAATAACACTATTTCAAATGAATCCCGTTGACAGGGATTGGTAGTACTTCACCATCCAACTTTGAAAGATGAAATGCATTGTGTTCTTTCTTTTCTGTAATAACATATGGGCCATCCCACATGGCGTCAAACTTAGAATGTTTGCCAGGCCCACTCTTCAACTCATCCCATTTGAAAACTAAGTCACCTTCATTGAAGACTCGTGCAACTACTTTTTTGTCAAATGTCTTCTTCATCTGAGAATGATGAATCTGAAGCTTTCTAGAAGCTTCTTTCCTAGTCTCGTCCAACTCTGTTAACTCAGGAAGCCTAACTTGCATTGGCTCCTCTTCAAGTAACTCCAGTTCCTTTATGTAGCTCAGAGTTGGGAATTCTATTGATATAGGCAGCTTGGCCTCCTTACCATAAACCAAAACATACGGTGAAAAACTTGTTGAACGTTTTGGTGTAACTCTATCAGCCCAAAGGGCTAATTTAAGCTTGTCATGCCATGACCTCTGATTATCTTCAATTGTCTTCTTAATGATCTTAATCAAATTCTTGTTTGTCGATTCTGCCTGTCCATTACCCTAGGGGTAATAATTGGACGAAGTGTTCAAATAAATGTTATTCTTTACAGACCAATTTGAAACTTTCAAGCCAACAAAGGCTAAAGCATTATCTGAAATAATGGATTCGGGTGTACCAAACCTAGAAACAATGTCTTGATAAAAATTTAGGACTGATGTTTCATTTGAATCTTTTAGAGCAACTGCTTCTGTCCATTTCGTGAAGTAATTTGTTGCTGTCAAGATCCACTTGTGACCTGCACTTGATGGTGGGTTAATAGGACCTATAAAATCAAGTCCCCACTTTCCAAATGGCTGCTCAACCTGAATTGGATTCAGGGGCAGGGCTGCTAACTTCTGTTTTCCTGCAAAAAGTGAACATTTAGCACATTTTCTGACATAAGTATGTGCATCTTTGAAAAGATCTGGCCAATAATAACATGCTCTCATAATCTTCAAAGTTGTAGTACGAGGTGCAAAGTGACCTCCAACAGGTCCATCATGGAATTCCTCCAAAATTCTTTCAATCTGATCTGGGTAAATACATCTGAGGAATACTCCATTGAAGTCTTTTTTATACAAAACATCATTTATTACTGCATAAGGAATTGCTCGCAATCTATAATACCTTTGTTTAGATTTTTCCATACCTTCTGGGCAATCTCTAGTATATAAATAATGGACCATTTGATGAATCCAGTTAGCTGGAACAGTTGAAACAGCAGGTTCCACTTCATTATTCATAACTGCAACAACCTCTTCACTGCTGTTTTCCTCATTTTCTGCAAGCTGTTCGCACAGTCCTTTACCTCAAACAAGCTTGGTAACCTTAATGCTGATATCATACTCCATGACTTTGGTTATCCAGCCTGCTCGCTTATCATTAATGTCTTTATTCAACATAAACTCCTTGACTGTTGGGTGAGCTACCAGCAGATTTATCTTATTATTAGATAGCATATGTCTAAATTTCTTCAGACTTCTCACTACAACAAGTACATGCTTCTCAATGAATGAATATCTTGTTTCATAGTCATGTAAGATTTGGCTAAAGAAAGATATGGGCTATTCCATACCTTCATTATTTTGCTGACAGAGCATTGCGGAGATGGTATCCACTCCTCCAAATGCGTACAGTATGAAATCCTTATCAAAATAAGGATTTATAAGAGTAGGGGCTACTACAAGTGCCTCTTTAATTTGTTCAAAACTGTTCTTTCCCTCTTTTGACCAGCTGAATTGAATATTTTTCTTCAGCATAGCTGTCAATGGCTATAATAACGCTGCAACATTAGGAATGAACCTCCTCACAAAGTTAATTTTTCCCAGGAAGCTCTGCAAACCCTTTTTGTGAGCGGGCAGCGGTAAAGCCATAATGGCTACAATACGTTCTGGGTCAATAGAAATTCCATCTTTTGAAACGATATAACCTAGAAGCTTACCTTCGTGAACAACAAAAATACTTTTCTTTGGATTTAAAAAGATTCCATATTCTCTGCACCTCTCAAATATCTGTCTAAGATGACTGAAATGATCATCAACATTACGTGAGAAAATAGTAATATCATTAAGGTAAACAAGAACAAATTTGTTAATCAAACCTTGGAGAGCCATGTCCATCACTCTTTGAAAGGTGGCTCCTACATTTGACAGTCCAAACGACATCTTTCTGTAAGCCATAGTACCCCACTTGGTGGTAAAGGCCATCTTATACTGATCTTCTTCCTTAACCAAGATTTGGTTATAACCCGAATACCCATCCAACAATGAAAACCTTTCTGATCCTGAAACAACTTGCAATATTTGTTCCATTGAAGGCAACAGGTAGTGATCTTTGAGTGAATCTTTGTTTATATCATGGAAATCAACGCACAACCTTATTTCCGCACTCTTCTTTCTGACAGGCACCAAATTTGACACCCAAGAAGTGTGCTTAATTGGAAATATTATGCTACCTTCAATCAACTTGTTTAATTATGTTTTCATTAGTTGTTCTAACTTCGGGTTTAGAGGCCTCTACTTCTGTCTTACCGGTTTTGCATTGGGTTCGAGCTCAATTGTATGCTGAGCTAATTCGGGATTGAAACCCTTCAAATCTCCATACTGCCAAGCGAATATGTCGCTGAATTCTTGACAAAGCAAGATAAATGCTTGCTGCTCCTCCTTTGTGCAGATCTTCCCAAGCTTAAGGAGCTTGTCTTTGAATATTTCTATCTATTCGTAATGTTCTTGCTTCACTGTGATACCAAATTTGTCTTTCCTAACCTGGTCATCAGTGTTGAAAATTGACTCAAGAGTCACCAAACCTTTTGGCAGTTTATTAGACTTTAACTGCATGATTTGATCACCATATTGCTGATCAAACTTGCGCTGGTTTCTAGTAGAAAACTCTTCCTCCTCCATAAAAAAATGGCATATTTGTTCATCACTATCAAATATCTGCCAACTTATGTTATTATCAGGTACTGAAGGTCTAACAACTACCTTCACATACTACTGTACCTGCACATTGTGAATTTCAGTTGGAATGTCAAACTGTGATCCTAGAGTAGCAAGTTTATCAACTTGCTTATTCTAAAGTCTGGGTACTGATTGCAGATTAAAAGCATCAAACTCCTCAATTAGGTCCCAAACACGATGTTTGTACAATTTCAACAAATCATTCTTTGTTAAATTCAAATTTCTGACTTGATTTGCTATTAATTCAGAATCGCCAAACACCTGCAAGCACTTAATCTTCCTTTTTCTGGCCCATTCTAAGCCATGTATTAATGCTTCATATTCAACAACATTATTAGAATAGTTGAAAGCAAATCTAAAAGTTGAATAATACCTGTCTCCTTCAGGTGAAAACAAAACAACTCCTCCACCAACACCAATTTTACTCCTAGAACCATCAAAATAAAGCTTCCAAAGCTGATCAAACTGTTGTACTTGCTATTTTTCTTCCTTGACCAGATTCAGAATAATTGCATCAGGTTCTCGAATCATATAGATGCCCAAACCTACTTCATCTATGAGATTGAACAGATCAACCTCATGATTCTTGGCTGCCCACTCATCTAGATTTATGTCTGGTACACCTTCTATAGGCATAGTGGGGTCAAGAGTCATGGATTGATTCTCCTAATCATGGAAAGCTAGGTTTGCATTTATGGGGTTCAGAACATATGGTTCAATATGGTCTTTAGCTAATGACTCTGATTTAATCATAACCCTAGTACCATACCTGGTCCTAAAAAACATGTGTGACCAGTCCGATGACAAATAACCACCTAATTTTGCAGTGAAATCTCTAGATAGACAAATGGAAAAATAAGGTGGAAGATCAATGATGTATATATCCTGTGAAATTTGAAAGTTGTGACAGGCATGCAACGTAAGAGGCAGAATTTTGATAACTCCTACAGATTTAACAGCTATACCATCCAACTGACCTACTCCCTTTGTCAATGGTTCATACTCAAGTCCTAACTTGTCTACCAGCTGTTTAGGCATGATTGAACTGCTTGCTCCACTGTCGATCATGCAGTTATGCACTATGTTTTCACCAATTATTAACTGACATAAAAAGGTGGTGGCTTTACCTCTTTAGCTAGCTGTCCGTGCTTTTGATCTGAACTATTCACAAGAACTCTTGGCTGTTCTTCATTTACTTCGTCAGAAATTGATATCTTAGCCAAAGCCTCCTGCAAACTTTCTTTTTTCCCAAGCAAGTGTAATGCATCTATCATGGTAATGCCAATAGTTATTTTTTTCATATGCTCAATGATATTGAAAGAAGAAGCACCAACCTTTGACTGTACTTTTTGAATAGCAACGTCTACTTGAGCTGCTTGAGGCTGAACTGAACTTTGGACTGCTCCTTTGATGGTTCAGCTTGCTGTCTTGGTAAAACATGAACATTCTGAGTTGTTGAAGGCTAAAACTACCCCTGTTGAGTTGTAAAATCTTGATCTTTCTGGTGAACAATAGGCTGTTTATCTTTTTCTGCTTGTTGTTTGTCAGGAACAGCTTGCTGTCTCAAATCAAATGCTCTTTTCTTGGCCCTTGTATTGGCTGCAATAGAAGTGGCTGACTGATTTTGACCGTGTATGTGATTAACTCCACAAAACTCACTTCCTTGCCAGTTCATCATGGAAACGTCAAGGTCAGTTTGTTGCGTTTGTTCACCCTGTTGATTACTATCCTCCTTATTTGTTTGTTCAGAAGCAACATAACTATTTTTCACCATGAGTGCTTTATTAATCACCCTGTTCATGCAAGTAGCCTGATTATGAGGTTGATTGTAGGGATAACACCAAACATAATCCTGCGCTAAGTTGTTCTATATTGGCATCAACTCTTTTGAAGAGCTAGCAACAGCTGGGTTAAATGGCTGATTAGGCCTAAAGTTGAAATTCCTTTTCTGTTCCTGGTAATCAGCTTGATAAGCAGGCCTATTTGCTTAAAAGGATGATTGATTAGGCTTGAAATTTTGACCTTGCTAGTTTTTAAGACTTACCAAATTGTTACTCACAGTTTGTAATAACTTGGCCATTTGCTATTGGTCATTTATTAACTGTTGTTGGCTATCTTTTAGACCTTGCAAATCAGAACTTGCTGGAATAGCATTATTTTGTACTGCTGTTTGGAATTCTAAAGCTAGAACAACAGGTATACTGGCTATTGGGGGTACTTGAATAGGCATATATGGCTGTACTTCTAGGAAAATTGGCATAGGGGGTCTTGGGGCAATTTTTCCAGTCTGTATGAGGCTATTTTTAGCTCTAATAGCAATGTCATACATTGCTGGTAATGTTAACCCACCCATAGACTGTATCATTAATGCAATATCACTATGCAATGACCTAAGATAGTACAAAAAAGCATGGTTAGGAGTTGGCCTTATCGTTACTGGAATTCGGTCCCATGTCTTTTGAAATCTAAAATTGAAATCCATCATTTGTTCTTGTGGCGCTCTCTTTATAGTCGTCATTTGCTCGACTAGAGATAAATGATCGGACTTGTTTGAAAATTGCTTTGTCAGCTTGTCTCCTAAGTCATCCCATGTCGGGATGCTACAAACTGGTAAGCCATGAAACCAATGAGATGCTTTTCCCTTGAATGACGCTGCTAACAATCTCAAGGCCACGTTCTCTTGAGTCACATGATGAACTCCACATAACGAGGCTACATCTCTAATATGCTCAATGGGCATAGTCTGATCTTCACCTGTAAAAAAAGGCAGACTTTTGAGAGCTGCTATTGGTATATCATTATGTAGAGCTAGATCTAACGGGCTGCCCCCATCAAATGAAACAAAAGCATGTGCTCTAGCCATTGGAGTTGCTAGTGTTCTGAAATTTGCAGCTTGTATAATCGATACAGGCTGAACTAGTACTCTGTAACTTGGTGAAGCTGAGAAAGAACTTGGCTGCCTTGTCAACGATCTTCCTCTCCTTCTTGATATGTAAACTAATGGTTTTTCTCTTTTAATTGGAGAAACTAATTGCTTTCTTGAAGATTTACCAAAAGTTCGTTTGGCTGTCCTTCCTATTCTTTTTGGCGAAGACAGTTGCAAGTACTCAAACGAAGAAGAACTTCATGTCTGAATATTTCTCATAAGCTGTGCACTTTATCTGCTAGAAACTGAGAAACAGAGTCGCCAGGTATATGGAAATAATCCTCTGAAAGGCTGAAATAAGCTGCTGTATACACCAAACAGCAGCTTGAACTGTAAAAACTTTGCTCTAAAAAGTGATTCAGAGTCCCACCGGGCGTGCCAAAAACTGTTGTCAATAAGATTGCACCTAAACACTTGAACGATTAAATTCAACAATCTGTTGAAACATGGGAACTATTTTCAGGCTGTGTAGCTTGTGCATTCAAATTTTGTATTCATCTCTTGATTTTCAGAAACAAACTCAGTTACTCTCGCGGCTTGTGCGAGATTCAACATTCCACAAAATGAATAAAAACATCACTATGCAAATTTTCTCAATTTTTTGTTTTAAACGTTTGCACAATAAACTATGACTCATATGTAAGATGATTTCAATGATGATCAATGAACACTTAATCAACAAAACATGAAAATTTTCTGTACCTATAAATGATGAACTTCATTCGGCTCTACCTGTTTGAGCTTGGAGTGAAAAATAGGTAACAATATGTTCTACCAAATATTTTGACACTTGATTATCCTCTTAGTGAGCTAGACATGGATTTAGCATTCTCTACTTGTTCTTTTGTGAGGCCCATTGTCCCACAACTATTATAGTCATCTTGTCAATAGTTTTGCTTATCTGTTTTTGTCTTTCATCCATGTGCACTTTCATGGACTTTTCTTCATTGGTACCATACCTATATTCAAAGGTGTCTTTTGGTTTTCTTAGCATAAAATCTACCAAGCCAATGATTTTTTCCTCTGTAATTTCATATCCCATCTCTAGGATCCAAATAGTCCTAGGCTCAACAACCTGTATAATGCAACAATCTTTTTTTACCAAGAATGTGATATAATTCTTGTATTTCCCTATCATGCATTGGGGAAACCTTTCTTTAGCCTAAATATTCTTTTGAAAGGTCTTGAAGAATTACCATAATGCTACTTCTTAAGTTTCCACATTACCTAACCTCCTTCGGTGGTCTCTAATTTGATGAGCTATTGGTTCATCCTTCAACCAAACTATATTCTTTGCACCAAAAACCTCATTCAAGAAATAAAACAACAAACATATGATCAATGTATCAAATTTGAAAGGATATTTTGAATCCTTTGTCTTTTGAAAATTCTCAATTAACTATGCCCTCAATAACTCACACAAGTCATAATTTTCACCCTTCACAACCATTTTATATGTTGTATTAATGACAGTTGCTAATATAGAGTTTTCCCTGTTAGTGAAATATATTTTGTAATTGATCATCATGGTGGCATACTTGAATCTCAGATCTCTAATGTTCTTGATTTCCAAATCTCTCTTGTCATATTTTTCTCCAGTTAGCTCCATCACTACTTCATTCTTCACAGACTTTAGTGTCAAAACTAGTCGGTTTGAACATAAACCCATAACAACCCTAATTGCCTCTTTTTTGATCAAGTGTGGTATATCAAGCTGGAAAAATCTATCATGGATTTTTCTCAAGGAAAATATTCCCCATGCATCATCATGACTAAATTGGGAAAATAGTGTCATACATCGAGCTTCTTCTCCGTCAAGCTCTCAAATTATGTTTTCAGTGTTGGAATCAAGGAACACTGAGAGGGGGGTGAATCAGTGTTCTGCAATTTTTAACTTTATTAATCTGATCTTTAAAGCACTTATAACATTCAACCAAAAGAAAGATTCATGAACATAAAACAAGCAACCACAACACCATAACACAAAGATTTTTTCCGTGGAAACCCTGTTAGGGGAAAAACCATGGTGGAGGTCAATCCACAATATGATTTGAGTATACTCAAAATAAGTGTTTACAAAAGGAATGCACATGCATTCAGACACACTGCCTAGAGTTCACTACTCAAATACAAAATAAAACTCACTGTCTTACAAAAACATTTGGATTACATCCAAAAGATTTGAACTAAAGGAATAGCATCTACTAATTCCTGATTACAGTTCCGGTTAAGCTCAACAATCACATTCTTGACCTTCTGTCTGATTCTGCTCTTCTGCTCTGTCTGCTTTAATTTGGCTCACAAATCTCTTTATGCACAAGTGAAACTGTGCATAATCGCTCTTCAATCCTTCTGACTTTCGCAACATACTTCGTACATATATCCAAATGATATAAACAATCATTTATATATATTTGCGACTAAAGATTCAATCAACCACATGTCGACTTCAACAAAATATAAAATATTTACAAACTGTTGGCTCAATCCACAAATAATTTTCAATGCGTACCAACCAAAGTCGGCCACAACATAGTGAGGACCCAAATCAACATGCTCGAACACAAAAACACTTAAAAAATTACTCCTCTAATATCCGCAACACGCTATATTCATCAAGTCGGCCTTTTGCACTGTTAAGTAAAAAATCAATCAACTAGATCTTCTAACTTTCACACCAATTGATACGAGGATCTAAGATTCAAGGATAACATAGATCATACACCAAAAAACCTTCCCTGAGATCCACAACTCAAAATGATAACAAAAAATTGCATATGAATCGATGAACACAATTATGTTGGATGCTCTATTCTAGTTTGACAGTTAACACAAAACTTCATTCTAACTTCTGGTATGATCAAATGATGATGTGCGGATTGAATCACAGACTAGGGTTTCCATCAATGACAACACCAGATAACATGTGTAGTGTCTCTTTCCAACAATCTCCCCCTTTGGCATTGATGACAACACTTAGTAAAAAATCACTAAGTGTTGGATTAGTACCAACATGAATAACTGCCAACCTTCAAAAATTTGAAAACACAACTCCCCTTGAGATGAATATGACATTTTTCACTGTCCCACTCTCCCCCTTTGACATCAATGGAAAAGGCGGGAATCCGCATACCAAAAATCATACAAAATTGCTACGAACAAACTGCATATGTACAAATATGCTTCTACAACTTACATAAACTTGAATATATCTACAAAATTGGTCTTCAATAAGCTCAAACTAGTGTCCCAACTCTTGAGACTCTCCAAAATAGTCATGTGACCACAGTATAGATAAGATTGCATCTCTATTGATTCAAGGTTCGCTAGATCTCTAACTGCCATAGCATCATGCACTTCTTTCAATGCACTAAGCATTGTCTCTATCTTAGGACCAATTTGTACTCTTAGCTCACAAACTCTTTCAACAATTTTTCCTTCTTCATGCTTCAAAATTTTAATTTTTTCAAGCAGGGATATGACTTGACCTTCTTGCTTTCCAACAGAAATAGTTAGAGGATCAAATGCTTGAGAGATATCTGCTAATTGTTTCTCACATTCCTTCAATTTCTTTTCAATGTCCTTAGTGAATTTAGACAATGATAAGCATGACTTATAAATATTTCCACCTTCAGATAAAGTACTTTGAATATTATTTACATAGGTAGCTAACAAATATTTTCCATTAGCAATCATCCCTTTCAACCTACTGAACCTGTTAGCATCAAACTCCTTATGAACCTTATCCATAGCTGATTTTTCAAGTGACTCAAAGTGAGTACTTACAGAATTGACAATTTTCTTCAGCTGACCAGATGGAGAATCAAATGAATCCTTGACATATGTAGGCATGATCTTCTCCAAAATACCAGATGCAAGACTTAATATCTCACTATCTTCAATATGAGATTTTAGAATCTCCTCCCTTGCCTTGGCCTGAGCAGATGATGCTACTTTCAGATTCTCAATTGGAGAAAGAGTGGCCAAGTTGATAGGACCTTTAACTAGTTCAAGGTCAAAATCCTCTTGTTTCTCTTCCAAGAACTCCTTTACTGCCTTAGAAGTGTCTCTTGCTTCCACATGAATCTCCTTCACTTCATCCTTCTCTTCAGTCACTGATTCTTCCTTAGCTTCAGGAATCTCAACTTCATCAACCAACACAACTTTAGGAGCTTCAGTCCCCATAGGTATTTAAACATCATGTACATCTAGAGGATTCATAGTATCCTCAAATGTATCTTCTTTTCCTTCTTTTGTTACCAGACTAGATGGAGCATCTTCAACATGCACTTCTTCAGACACAACATTGTATCTGTTCTTTAACAAAATTGCCTTAAGGATTTTCTTAGTGTCTTTTTCCACCTCTTTAGTTTTCCCAATCATCAACGTATTCACCCTTGTCTTTCTCTTAAAATCTCTTTTAGCTTCATTGAGAATATTCTTCATCTCTTCTATAGACATCACCGAACACAGATCAACAAGTATCTATTCTCTCATTTTCTCTTCTTGAGTTCTTGCATTAACTCTCCTCATTTCTAGAACTTCATATAGAGCTTGAGGCAACTCAGACATTATTTCAATGAGAGTCATATTGAAATTATTCAAATACTTTATTGTGGATTCCTCAAGAATTCTTTGACCAACACTATCAAAGGTTTCATACCATTCACAAAGTGGCCTAAGATTACCATCCTTAATCAAGGCTTTTTCCACTTCTTCTACAAACATACCTGATTTATCAGTTTTCATCTTTTTCTTTACTTTCTCTTCACTGGAGGACTTTTCCTTGGAAACTTTTGATGCCTTGGTGCCCATATGCTTAATTTCTCTTACCTCTTCATCAGACTCAGTTTATTCATCTTCTGAAACAACAACATAGACTCTTGTGCTCTTTTCCTTTTTCCTTTTTCCTTCTCTACCAGATGTCTTGACTTGAGCTTTCACATGACTTGACTTCTTTGCAGGACTGGATGAGAGAGCAGAGCTCCTTGTGGATCTAGATCTGGAAGAGGATGTTGTTAGACTAGTAGACTCAGTTCTAGCTGGCTCTCCTACTTTAGCTTGTTCTCTTCTCCTCCTAGCTTCTCTCACTGCTTCAACTGATACCCCCATACTTTCTGCAAAATCTTCCACTTCTTTTCTTACTTTCTAGATTATCATTGGATTCTTTAATTGGGCATGAACTTCCATATTCTTTTCCTCAAATGTACCAAACCTTTCTTCTATCAAATCCTGAGGTTTACTTAGCAAGTGTTGAGAATACAACTCCAAAATTTTTTCCTCAACCTCATAACCCATAGGCATTATCCAGACTATTCTAGGATCAACAGCTTCCATCAAACACTGATCAATATCAACCATGAAGCAAATTTTGTTCTTGTATTTCTCCACAATAGATGTAGGAATCCTTTCCCTGGCTTGCATCTCATTTTGAAAGTTTATGAAATAACCCCAGATAATAGTTTTTCTAGCTTTGTTGTCACCAATTCCATACAAGATATCTCTAATTTGAATAGCTACTAGTTTATCACCTTGCTAATGCACTTTTCCAACTCCCAGAACTTCATTCATGAAATAGAAGAATAAACATAGCAACATATTACCATACTTGAAGGAATTCTTCTTATCCTTCTTTATTTTTCCAAGATTCTCATTAATTGGCTCCAGAGTAACTCACATAGGTCATAATCTGCATTTTCTTTGACCATATGATATCCAACATAGATTGTTGTACCGGATACAGAATTGTCCCAGTTGGAGTGATGAATCTTGAACCCAATGACCATAAAGAAAATCTCACATCCACTTCAATAATATCATCAATTGTCATAGCTCTCTTATTGAACACTGAATCGGTTGCATCTGTAGCTATTTGATTCTTCACAGCTTTCAATGTGGGCAACCCACCAGATGAATTCAAACCATAACAATTTTTATAGCTTCCTTTGTGATCTTAAAAGGCTGACTTAACCACATGAACTCGACATGCACTTGACTCAATATATATTGAACCCATTCGTTTTATTCAAACACGGGAAATTTCACAATTTGAGTGAATTTCTTCTCCTCCAAGGACTTAAATTTAGGTTTTACATGGAGATCTTCTCCCACAATGTGATTGGAGTACAAATTCAGTAACTGGGAGCTTCCTAATTTTTCAACATTTGAATGAATGTATGCCCTAATATCTTTGATATGCAAAATGCCATATAGAACAGATGAAAATGCACCTAAAGGTTTTGTTTCAATGGATTTGAATGGGTGACATTTGAATTTCAGATGGGGTCTATCCTTAATATCCACAACCAACAGAGCAACCATTTCCAAGATTTTTAAATTCACGAGTTTGTAGATAAATACCTTTTGCCGGATTAGGGTTTGATCGTTGAATCGCCTTCAGACTTGAATCTTTGCCAAAATTTTCCAAAGTTCGCTTCAGAGATCTCCAAACTTCTTCTCAAAATACAATGTGATAAATGAAGAATAGAAATGACTTTTTATCATTCGCGCACCTAACCTTTTCATCGCAATAAATGCCTTTACCCTAGGTCTTTCGGATACCCTGTTCTCACAGAATGTGAAAGAAGATTCTTCTGTGGACCTTCAAGTTTGCATAAATTTTGCTTACAAGAGATCCAAAATATTTGCACATCACTAATGCAATCATTTTAATTTGCCACATTCCGGTTCCAACTACCAACAAGGGGGTTAAAATATTTTCTTGAGGACTCCCCCTAGGCTAGAGGCCATTAACTAATTCCCGGAGGAATTTCCAGAACCTGGTTCTGTTGTGGAATCATTTCCTACATCAGAAGGACTCTTCTTCACCCATGTCTTCTTCATTTGCTTCTTGATCTCATATGTGGTAACTTTTCCTTTTCCCTTTTCATCCTTCTGCATGTTTTTCCTTTGATTTACTGGACCCTTCCTATTTCTACAAAATCTAGCAATGTGACCAGATTTGTTGCAATTGTAGCACACCACATTTCTTTTTCCAAACTAGTTGTTCCATTGATTTTCTCTTGATTTGCATTGGTTAGCAATATGGCCAAATCTATTGCATGTATAACATCTGACATCTCTATAAAATTTCATCATATTTCTGCATTCATTTGAATTATGACCATACTTATTGCAATTGTAACACTGGCCTGAGAATGATGGACCACTTGGATTCATTTTTCTTCTACAATGAGTAGCCATATGACCAAATTTATTGCAAACAAAAAAATAACCATTGAACCTTTGATCATTAGGTTTTCTTATTGGATACCTTCCAGCTTTGTTCATCTGATTTCCTTGCCTAAATCTCCTTTGTCTAGATCCAGAGCTTTCTCCTTTCTCATATCCAAGACCTTGCTTGTCACTTCAAGTCCTTTGACTTTTAATCAGTTCATCAAGCTTGGTTGAGCTAATCTTGAACTTCTCCTTGAATTCATTTGCAGTAGAAAGTTCATCTCTGAGATCAACAATTTGCTTTTCAAGCTCTTCATTGTTTCTGGATTGTTCCAATTCAAGCTCCAACTGATTGAATCCATCAGTAATTCGGCTGTATTCTTCAGATTTCTCTTTCAAGGACCGAGCAAGTTTCTCTTCATTCTTCTTTCTATCTTCAATCTCCTTGGTCATCCTCATCACTATAGATTCCATCTCATGCTTCAGGACAACATTATCTCTAGTAAAATTTTCACATTCTTCTATCTTTTCCTTTAGGGCTTGACTCAGTTGTTCATCTTCAATGCTTTTACTCTCTTTCTGCTTGATCTAATCACAGAGTTCCCTTCTCTTCTCCCTGGACTTATTGATTTTATCTTTCAATGATTGAATGAATTTCTTAGCATTCATGGGGCTTGCTTGCAATTCTTGGACTTTAGATTTGGATTGATCAAGATCATCTAGGGCCACCAAAAGTTGTTGTTGAAGACTGCTTGAATCCATTGAATCACTTTCCTGAATCTTCCCCAAGCTTTTAAACTTCTTTCGAGGAACTAGGCTCTGATACCAATTGTTGGAATCAAGGAAAACTGAGAGGGGGGTGAATCAGTGTTCTGCAATTTTTAACTTTATTAATCTAATCTTTAAAGCACTTATAACATTCAACCAAATGAAAGATGCATGAACATAAAACAAGCAACCACAACACCATAACAAAAGGATTTTTTAGTGGAAACCCTATTAGGGGAAAAACCATGGTGGAGGTCAATCCACAATATGATATGAGTATACTCAAAATAAGTGTTTACAAAAGGAATGCACATGCATTCAGGCACACTGCCTAGAGCTCACTGCTCAAATACAAAAGAAGACTCACTGTCTTATAAAAATATTTGGATTACATCCAAAAGATTTGAACTAAAGGAATAGCATCTACTAATGCCTAATTATAGTTCCAATTAAGCTCATCAATCACATTCTTGACCTTTTGTCTGATTCTGCTCTTCTGCTCTATCTGCTTTAATTTGGATCACAAATCCCTTTATGCACAAGTGAAACTATGCATAATCGCTCTTCAATCCTTCTAACTTTTGCAACACAGATCAACACACTTCGTACATATATCCAAATGATATAAACAATCACTTATATATATCCACGACTAAAGATTCAATCAACCACATGTCGGCTTCAACAAAATATAAAATATTTACAAATTGTCAGCTCAATCCACAAATAATTTTCAATGCGTACCAACCAAAGTTGGCCACAACATAGTAAGGACCCAAATCAACATGCTCAAACAAAAAAACACTTAAACAATTACTCCTCGAATATTCGTAACTCACTATATTCATCAAGTTGGCCTTTTTGCACTTTTAAGCAAAAAATTAATCAACCAAGTCTTCTAACTTTCACACCGATCAATATGAGGCTCTAAGATTCAAGGATAACATAGATCATACACCAAAAAACCTTCCTTGAGATCCACAACTCAAAATGATAACAAAAAATTGCATATGAATCGATGAACACAATTTTGTCGGATGCTCTATTCTAGTTTGACAGTTAACACAAAACTTCATTCTGACTTCCAGTACAATCAAATGTTGACATGCGGATCAAATCACAGACTAGGGTTGCCATCAATGACAACACTAGATAACTTGTGCAATTCTCTTACCAAAATTTAGTTTGAAGTTATCTCCGGTGAGTTCATTAACCCACACATCACCCATTTATCCATGATCACATTCTTCCAAATTTGTATGAATGTAAATCCTTACATCTTTTGTTTGTAGAAAACCATATGGGATGTGTTAAAATGCACCATCTGGATCATCCACTAGAGATTTTTCAAGATATCATTTGAACTTGGGTCGAGGATGATCCACTACCTCTATAACTTGTGGTGTATACATTGTGCAACAAATTCAAACCACTTTTGAAACTTAGGGCGAGATAGAACTATAAATACCTTTGAATCGCCTTCTGGTTAGGAAATCGTGCACAAGAACTTCAAAAAATGATTTTTTGCAAATGAATTATATCAACCATGAAATCACTTATAAAACCTTTTATTGATTGACCTAATTCACTTTGAATGTATATTTTAAAAAGCTAGTAAAAACCCTAGATGTCTGCACAATCAACTTCAAATGCTCCACAAGATTTTGCAACTCAATATTTTCTATTGGTTCTTTCTCCAATAGGTCAGGGATATTGATCCACACCTCATATCCACATACTGAAACATCAACACCATTTATGTTGCACGGGATAAAGAATCTTCTAATAATGTTCCTCCTAAGCCAAAGCTTTCTTCTTAGTTTTTAGAGGAAACATCTGCAGTAGATGCTGGTACAGACTTAGGCTTAGTCTCACTATCTTCCTTCTTTCTCTAAATATTTTCCATCTCTTTCTTCATCTCTACTGCATAAACCTTTTTCACTAGATCATTATTATTTACCAAATTGTTCTTCTTCACATTCTTACTTCTACAAAATTTGGAAATGTGTCCTGGTCTTTTGGAATTGTAACAGGTGACAACATTTTGAAAAATATTACTTCCACCCATTTTGGATCTATATTTATTAGCTTTATGCCCAAATCCATTGCATGCATAAAATTAGTCATTAAAAGATTGTAACATCATACCATTGTTATAACCATTCATCATTTGATTTTTGCATTCACTATCCTTATGACTGAACCTTTTGCATGTAAATCACTAACTGAGAAAAGATTGAACATTCTAATTCATTCTACTTCTACATTCCATAGCCTTATGTCCAAATTTATTGTAGGAATAATAGAAACCATTAAAAGATGACTACTTTTGTGTATTTGGTTGTCTAATAGGTGGTCTTTTGAAGTCTCTCCTTTGATTTCATACCTGTTTTCCATTGCTCTTCTTGTCCTCAGTATTCTTTTTAGCCTGATTTGGAGCTTGATTTGTCTTTGAGATTTCACCTTTCTCAAAACCTAATCCTTCTTTATCTTTAGATCCTTTTTGGTTTGCAATCATTTCATCAAGCTTTTTAGAACTCATTTGGAATTTGTCTTCATGACTCTTTTCTTTTTCAAGGTCCGATCTCAAGGTCACAACTTCTTCTTCAAGCTTTGATTTTTTTTTAAATTTTCTTTCACTTTTGCATTCAGACATTGTTCAACCCTCTTTCCTTCTTCAACCTATATTTTTAGACTAGTAATTATTTCATTGGCTTGCTTCAACTACTCACTGACCTCCTTATGTTTTTCTCTAAATTTCTTGATTTTCTCTCTTAATTTTTTGATGCATTCATTTGCTTCTTTGACATTTTCCTTGAGATCTTTGTTCTCACTTTTAGTCCTTTCCAGATCTTCAAGAGCTATTTTGAGTTTTCCATTCATGTCAACCATGCAATAATCTTCTGTGAATCCAACAACATGAATTTATTCTAGAGGAGTAGGATATCTTTTGAGAGCCATGTGTTCAACCTCCAAGATATTCCCCAAGCAGTTAAGATTCTTCCAAGGAACCAAAATCTGATACCAATTGTTGAACACCTAAAACACTAAGAGGGGGGCTAAATTAGTATTCTTTAAAACCACTTAAACACTTAACATTCATTCCATATAGCATATTTAATTTGCAGTAAGAATGAAAAGCATGAAATAAACCATCAACATCACATAACACATGAGCACTAGATTTTTACGTGGAAAACCCAAAAAGGGAAAAACCAGGGTGAGGATTAGCTCATAATATATTATAACTGGTTATAAGATATTGTAGAATTGCTCATTGCAAGTGGACTCACTATCCTAGTGGACTCAATTCCCACAAAAAGAAGAAAATACAGAAGAGAGGGGTGGAAGACAACCAAAATGAACTATTAAAAATGCATCTACAACATGCTTGAATACAGTTCCACTAAAGCTCAATACACAGAGTCAACACACTTCATCACTCTACTCTAACACTTTGTTTTGCTCGCACTTGAATCACTTTCACACAATTTGCATCCACTACACTTGCATATTCACTAACTACTATCTCCCACACCAAAATGAACTTACATATATATCCATCACTACCTCAAATGTCAATTAAGTTGACCTAATTATATGTATTATGTAAAATATAACTTGTTGGCCCCAAAACATACTTCACGGCACAAAAAAACCTTATGAAAAACTCAAATAGGTCGGCATGAACATATATTAGCTCCCATATAGCACATCAACCCTTATTTAAACTCATTAATACTCATATCATATTAGGTTGGCACTAATAATGACCTAACATCAAAATTCATCAACTGATCAACCAAAAATGGACATGCAGACCTCCAAACCTCATGCCACTTGGAATTAAGATATACCTAACACCTATCAAAACTCCCACAAATCCGTAAGACCCAATACCATTCTGCGATGAAGTGCGGACTCACCAAAACATACACCATGTACTAGTAACCACTGTCACTGGCAGACCCAATATTCTGTTATTCATAAATTCTTCACCAAAGAACAAAATAATGTGAAAAATTAGATTTAGACTCCTCTAACATCCAACAAAATTTACTTAGAACTGTTGAGAAATATTCTTCAAGATGGACCAATGCAAACTAAAGTACCAAATATCCTGTACATTGAAAACATTGTTCTGATACTTATCCAATTTTCCACTTCAACTCTCTATACCCGATCAAAATTTCTTGCAAATAAGCACAAGATTACCCTCCTTATGCATGGTCAGACTATACAAAATGGTCTGCACCATAATCTTCATATCAAAACACAATGTTGACATCAATGACAACACTGCATACTGTACAACTCATGTTCATACTCATGTTTCCAGTAGACATATCAATGAAAAACTCCACAAAATTCCAATATTTGCCTACTATAAGATAGGGGAACCAACCACATCAAGGCTCCAGATCATGGAGAGCCAAGAGTGGAGGGCTGCCCTAACTTACCTCACTCTAAAGGATGTCTTGGGGTGAGGATCAATAATGAAGAGCACTATGTAGTACTTTTGTCACTTTACAAACCTGAACTTCAAGTTTAGGCTAGGCAAGTTGGTTTTTGGAGTTGGTACTTCACCTCAGATAGCATAACACATTGGAATCTCTCTAGCACGCTAGCGTCCATATGACCAAAAAATAGAAATTACAGTAAAAAACTACCTAAAAACTTATTGACAGCCTAGCCAGTTCATTTTGACGGGAAAAACATAATGAGGAAGTACAAAAAATAAAGACGGAGATGATAAAGTGAGTAAATAAAATCTAGAGTGATGAATATGATCTCACAAAAGTGTCTATTCACCAGCTAGCTCCATGCGCATTTCCACCTACACACAAGAAAGAGGGAAAATTGTTGGGGCTGTATAGGGGCCTGCCTTAGTCAAACCCCATTTTGGTGTTTCCACCTCCATGGACAACCAGAAAGCAATGAAGTAGAAATACGATAAAGAAGATAGAAAGAAAGATTATAATGAACACTACAAAACAATACTATGCTACTCTATCAAATCACAAAAGAGAGGAGTGAATCGTTACCACCTCCACCCAAAATATCACTAGCCAATGGAGGGAGAATGCAAGGTATGGACTTGGAAAAGTCACCACAGCTACAACAGTGATGAAGGGAGGTCTCACAAGACTCCAAGCCCACAACTTCTATGGTTGTGTCACCTTTGCAATGTGGAGTTGATGGAGTGTCAATTTTGCTGCAATGCTCACAATGAAGTGCTAGAATGTTGTGAATTTGCTTGAGAGATCAGATGTGAATGTCTAGAGAGTGAAAATGAATGTTTTTGAAGGTGGGATGAGAAGGATCAAGGAATTTTTGGGTTGGTTGGTTGAAGAGGGACATTACAATTCGACCCCAATCGGGTGTGTAAAGCTCTTCCAACCTCAGACGTAGGAATCCTTCAAGGACGACAACATGCTGCGTAGACGTCTGCATGCCATGCATTCATCATTGAAAAATATTCTATCACCTACATGTAGTACAAATTCCAAGTGGAGAGAAGGCATGTGGGTGATGTGGAATTTTTCCTTCAGATTTTATTTTCTAAGGTGAGGGTTTGTGAAAGGGAAATTTTCTTAAGGGGTACAAATTTGATCCTATACATTTTCCCCCACTTTAGCAAGTGCGCATATCGATGAGCGTTCGGTAAAGTAGATTGAAGAGTTAGAAATGTATACCTGAAATATCAAGGAAGCAGATCGCAATCTGGTGAACTCGAAAGCGTAGGGTAGGCAAAGGACTCCATAGGTATTCTCCCTAGGGAATTTCAAACAAAAGGACTCCATAGCTCCGTATAACTATGAAGTTACACATAGTACACTGAAGGACGTCAGACTAATGATGGAAAAATTCCGTAGGATGAAAGCATCTTACAGACCCCCAAATCTACAAGAAGGCAACCCCCAAGTTCTCTCTCATGAAGGAAGCCTCGTGAAGTAAGTGAATTACAGGCCCATAGACCTGCAAGAAGGCAACCCCCAAGTTATCTCTCATGAAGGAAGCACAATGTAAGGGGACTTCGTAGAGTCAAACTGGAAAGAAGTTTCACAGGCGGACCTACAAAGCAACATGTTAATCTGTAGATAAAACATGTCAGAATATAGAGCATCCACAAAGTAAAACAAACAGACAGTCAACAAATTGAAAGAATTTCAAAGGGGTCCCTCGGGAACCCTTCAAAAGAAGAGGGGTCCACTCAAGGGACATGCTGTTTGAAAGTTTGAAAGAGATGTTTTTTCTCAAATCAATTCATCATCAAGGAATCCTTTCAAAAGATGTTCACTTCATCAAGGAATTCGAAAGGAAGAAAATGCTTCCTTGCGAGGGGAAGGCTGAGGCTTCTCCTGCAAGAAAAGTTGCCCCCTCCTCAGAGGGAAGTTCTCAAGTCCATCCTTTATGAACGCATGATGAAGGAAACACATTCTACTAGGGGTCCAAGTTGAGAATGTGATTTTTGAAAAAGATTGTAAAGATTTTCGAGAAGAGATTTGTTGGCAATGAATGCGTCTTCTAAAAATTGAAACATTGTGAAAGTAACATTATCACACATACAAGGGATAACTCAAGCAAAGAAGAGAGAAAGAGAAAAGAGCAAAAGAGAAAAAGCAACATTACAAATAAGGGACACATGGGTGATCTGATATTTTGAGGTCAGAGCTGCTCATAAATATATATAAGTATAGTAATAGTATATAAATGGATTGTCATAAATCCCCTACTATATCAGACCATGTGAAGAATGCATGAGAAGACAAAGTAAAAATAAAAGAATTGGGTCAACATGGAAGGGAAGCTTAAATGCCCCAACACTTTGCATCATCCCCAATTTGTTGAAAGTCAAAACACATAACAAAGGAAGAATGATGGTACAAATAGAAGAAGGTTTACGACACATAATCACTCATGTATCCAAGCACCAACAAGGGTGAAAAGGGTCATCTAGGAACACACAATGCAAACACGAGGGAACACATCACAACTCACACACTCCTAATCTAAAGATAAAGAAGAGGCCTCCCCCTAACACTCATCGACCAAGAGGTCATCCGCTTCCCAATCTAGATCATTATAAGGGGAAGGAGGGTGAGCCTACAATGGTGGAATATTAAGGGGAGGAAATTTTGACCCTCCCGCAACAAGGGATAAGGAAGAAGGCCCTATAAAGTCTTCTTCACTTGACTCTTGTGGAGCTATGGTCAGCGATTTCACGAAGATCGCTGACAAGGCTAGAACTTTGTCTAGAGAGTTAAACATGCACTTTCCAGAAGTGCCATGTGGTACCTCAACGGATGGAGAGGATGGTGCCTGAGATTCACCAATGGGCTCACTGAGCAACTCGGGAGCAGTGACAAACTTAGGGGAAGCTAAAACTTGCTCTGTTACTAGAACAAAACATGCTAGCACAGGACCATCCTTTGAAGGTGGGATCCTGTTATGCCCCAATTATTGGAAGGGCCAACCTCTACCTTTTGCTTCATTGGGCAGTGTGAACTCCTCATGAACGAGGCAAGAGGCACAAAGGAGGATGTTAAACAAGTACAAGACAACTGAGAGGGGGGGTGAATCAATTGTCACACAAATTCAAACTTAAAACTTTATCACTTATCAGATCTTCAACCACACTATTCTGTTATTAATTATGAGCATGAAACATAGATAACAAAAATTAAATCAACACAATGAACACCGGATTTTTACGTGGAAAACCCAGTAAGGGAAAAACCACAATGAGGGTTAACTCACACTATATAGTATTTTAAAATAGGCTCACTACCAAAAGAAGGACTCACTGTCCAAGTACAAAGGCTCACTGCCTACAAAAATATTACACAAAACAGAGTAAGGCTTTACAACCCAAAATGAACCAGAAAGATGCACCTATTATGTGTTGATACAATTCCGGATATGCTCACAATTGCTGCCTTTCTAATCACACCTTCACATTCATTACTTCACTATTTCTTCTATCACCTTTTTACAGGCTCACTACACCTCCACAAATATACTCGCGCACACTCACATTCGCACACCCATGTCTATTTCACTAAAAAATTGTTTGCCATATACTTATATATATCTGATCTCTATCGCAAGCACTAATTAGGTCGACCTAATTAGATGCAATTTATTTATAAAGGATATCAACTGTCAGCTCCAAAAGTTCACAAAATATTTCCAAACACGCAAAACAATCTTTAAGACATTACATCATGTCGGCTCAGACCAAGAAATAGATCACACATAATATTTCATATCATATCAAAATTATCCTAACAATTCGGCCAGGAATAGTCTTCAATGCAACCAAAAGAATAATGCCACTTCTTTGTATGAGCACGAGAACATGAAATAACCTAATCATGCATGCATTTAACATCCATTAGTAGTTTCCCAAAGCCGATTGCTGATCTGGCATTTTTAGTTGCCCATCCTGTATTCTAGTCTGCACTTCTCCATAGTTAACATCCATTAGTAGTTTCCCAAAGCTGCAACCAGAAACTGTCAACTACGGAGAAGTGCAGACTAGAATACGAGATCAGCAACTAAAAATGCCAGATCAGCAATTAGAGAGGATAAGCAACAGTATAAGAGTATCGGGACCAACTACCAACATACTACCATCATGGTGACATCAATGACAAAAAATAGATGACTTTACTAATTTTTCCAACAATCTCCCCCTTTGTCATTGATGGCAACATGTGAACAAAAATTCCCTCTCCACTATCTCCAACACTCTCCATTCCAACACTCTCCCCATTTTAAATCAATGGCAAAGGGCGCCAAAAATGAGTGTAAACATGGTGACATCAAAATTTCAAAAGATTTCCAAAAACTTCAAAAACTTCCAACAATCTAGATCATTTAAGCAAATAGAAATTAAGTGAAGATGACACTCTTCACCTGGAACACCTTCTTATACCTTTCTTTGAGAACTGGATATAATTTCTTCCAGTTAAAAACAATAGACTCCAATTTTATGCATGTGCTTTCCAATAAACCCAATAGGGAAAAAGAGGGTGACCAATCTACAACAGAACATTGTTTCTCAACATCTTCAACATCAACAAGAATTTTGAAAAGATGCTCTAACTGGACTTCAAAAATTTCTTCAAGGAGCCAGAAGGTCTTTGTCACATCATCTCTCTGTCTTTGTGTAATGATTAGTTCAGCCTAAAGTTCACCAACTCTTATCCCTTGCTTCCCTTCTTTATCTTCAAATATATCAAAATTCTTTCCAATCTCATTCACCTCAGCTTTAATTGCTTCAATTTTGCTTCTAAAGTTATGTACAGTTGTAGGCCACCGAAGACAATACTTGTAAACATTTGAAATTTCTTTAACACACTTCTTTGTTTTCACAATCAATCCAAACAATCTTTGCATAGCCTTTCTACATCTTGTTTCAACCAAGATTCCCATCTTACGTCCTTCTAGACCTTCAAGCAACATCCTTTCTTCACCAAAGCAATCATATTTTCTAGCAAGAAATAAAAAACAAAAAATACTTCAATAGCTTTCTAAAGTCGATAATCTACCAGCGCATCATCAAATTTCAATCTGTCAATAGGAGAGGAAACATTCCATAGTTCACCAATCTTCTTCATTTTTCCTTCAATTATCATAGACTGGATATCATTAGGATAAGGGGATTTAGTACTAGTTGGAGATTCTTTCTCCTTCTCAATCGAAATATCAATAATTTCTTCAATCATTTCCTTTCTCTTTTTCAATTTTGGAGGGGAATCACTGATAACAACCTCCATTTTCCTTTTCCTAGAGGAAGAGCCCACTTCAAACCGACTTAATAAAGATATACCGGAGCAAGGGTTTGCTCGCAAGGATGAGAAATACAATCTGCACATATTTCCATTATCTTCCAAAGACTCTAGATGTCTGTAAATTTTTTTTCCAATAGGGATACCAGATTCCCACATCACATTATCATTTTTCGGTAGAGAATTCAGAAATTAAAACACCAGACATACCAGCAAGGATCCGAAATGAAACATATAATTCTCAACCAATGACATTTGAACATTTTCGAGAAAATTCTCAAGCAACAAGCTACATAAATCAAACTGTATGTTCTCTTTAACCATCATATGGGCAATATGTACGGTAATAGCCGAAGTTGAGCTTTCACAATTTCTAAAATAAATTTTGTATGAGATACCATATGCAATATACCTAACGGACAAATCAACAAGTGTATCAATCAACAGTGCTCTATGATTTCTACTAATGCCAGTCAACTCCACCACATCCTTATACTTCATAGTTTTCTTTCCAAGAAGTTCTCCAACGCTGCATAATCCAGTAATCACTCCAGTTGCTTCCTTCGAGATTAAGTAGGGTTTTTCCATAACAATGTTTCCATCCTTAAAATAATTCAACAAGAACAAGATAAATTCCTTATTTGTAACCCACATAAATTCACTCCACAAATCCATCCCTAGGGTTTTTATATTCTATAATTCAACTTTGCTCAGCCCTAGTTCAATTTCCTTCATTTTCCTATGATCGTATTCTTCTAATTCGACCCTTTTCAACTTTAGAGGGGTAGCACCACACAAACCACTATCCATTGCTTGGATTTCTTGAAATTCAATGATACTTATTTGATTTTCTTCTTTCTTTTTGCAAACAGAGAGAGGATTTCTAGATTACCTAAATCAATCTTCAAATTTCCTTTAGAAACACTTCGAGCATGCCTCAATAATTCCTCATAGCACCTTTCGACGATTTTAGATGCACAATTAACCAAAAACATCACAAATTTCTACTTAACCATTGTCGAGTTTTCCCTAAGTGCATTAAATTCGGCAAACACAAAAATCTGCTAAACACATACTTCACTTAGCACAAAAAACCTTCAAATGGTCCGCAAATCTTCATACCAACATATTTTTCTCTGGTTCCTTTTCCAGAACCTCTAAATAAACATCCTTCACATTACAACCACATGCCAGCCTCTGAAACACCATTCTTCCAGGGGGTTTTTATGATCTTCTGATAATGCTCCCCCTAAGACCATGCTAGGTCTAAATTTCAAATAAGTCATCTATACCAGATGAGGGTACAGACACATCAAGAGTCTCAGATTCTTCTTCTTCTTCTTCTTTCTTCTTCCATGTCTTTTCCATCTCTTCTTTTTCAATCTTCTTTACTAATTCACTTTTTTCTTCCGGAGCAGACTTCTTTCCTTTCTTATTCTTGCAAACTTTAGATATATGTCCAGGTTTGTTGCAGTTGTAATAGACCATGCTTTTTTTTATTGTTCTGTCCTCTATTAATCCTTGATCTACACTGATTTGCTTTGTTTCCAAATTTATTGCAGGCATAGCAGTAGCCATTAAAGGATTGATTTATGTTACCTTCATTAAACCTGTTCCTCATTACCTGACTGATCAAACTCACTTGAGATCTACATTTTGTAGCCCTATGTCCAATCTTCCCACATTCAAAGCATTTTCCAGAAAGAGAACCAGAAAACTAGTTCATCCTACTTCTACATTCAGTTGCTCTATGACCATATTTGTTACAAGAAAAACTAACACCATCAAAAGAGGGGTACCTTTGTGCATTAGGCTGTCTCACAGGCGATCGTCTTTCAAAATTCCTTCTTTGCTTCCTCTTTCCTTGATTCTTCTTCACATCTTTAGAACATTCACCGGTATCAACTCCGAAGCCACCTTTGTCTTTACATGGTTTCTATCCTGCAAGTAATTCTTCAAGTTTATCGGAGTTGGATCTGAAATTATTTTCACAGAGTTTATCCTTCTCTAATTCCACTCTTAAGTTTACTATCTCCTGCTCGAGTTTGGAACATTCATCTGACTTGTTCTGCACCATTGTATTCAGACATTCTTCAATCCTCTTCTTTTCTTCTACTATCACCTTCAGTCCAATTATCTCTTGTTTTAGTTGTTCACTTACTTTTCTATGTCTTTCCTTAAATTTCTTCAACCGTTCCTTCAATTTTTGAACACATTCATTTGCTTTAGCAAGATTCTCTTTCAAATATTTGTTTTCAATTTCAACTTGGTCAAGATCCTTTAGTGTCATTTGGAGCTCTCCTTTATCATTAATTATCTCCATCTTTAGGATCTCCCTCAAGATTTTAGGCTTTACCAGAGGAACCAAAAGCTCTAATACCAATTGTTAAATAGGTGCAGGACAACTGAGAGGGGGGGTGAATCAGTTGTCACACAAATTCAAACTTAAAAATTTATCACTTATCAGATCTTCAACCACACTATTTTGCTATTAATTATGAGCATGAAACATAGATAGTAGAAAGTAAATCAACGCAATGAACACCATATTTTTACGTGGAAAACCCAATAAGGGAAAAACCATGGTGAGGGTTAACTCACACTATATAGTATTTTAAAAGAGGCTCACTGCCAAAAGGACTCACTTTCCAAGTACAAAGGCTCATTTCCTATAGAAAGATTATACAAAATAGAGTAGGGCTTTACAACCCAAAATGAACTGGAAAGATGCACCTATTACATGCTGATACAGTTCTGGATATGCTCACAACTGCTACCTTTCTGATCACACCTTCACATTCATTACTTCTTCACTATTTATTCTATCACCTTTTTATAGGCTCACTACACCTCCACACATATACTTGTGCACACTCACATTCACACACCCATGTCTATTTCACTAAAAAGCTGTTCGCCATATACTTATATATATATCTGAACTCCATCGCAAGCACTAATTAGGTTGACCTAATTAGATGCAATTTATTTATAAAGGATATCAACTGTCGGCTCCAAAATTTCAAAAAATATTTCCAAACACGCAAAACAATCTTTAGCACATTAAATCATGTTGGCTCAGACCAAGAAATAGATTGCACATAAGATTTCATATCATATAAAAATTATCTTAACAAGTCAGCCAAGAATAGTCTTCAACGCAACCAAAAAAATAATGTCACTTCATTGTATGAGCACGAGAACACGAAATAACCTGCTCATGCATGCCTTTAACATCCATTAGTAGTTTCCCAAAACTGCAGCCAAAAATTGTCAATTGTGGAGAAATGCAGACTAGAATACCGGATGGGCAACTAAAAATACCGGATCAGCAACCAGAGAGGATAAGCACCGGTATAAGAGTACCAGACCCAACTACCAACATACTACCATAATGGTGAAATCAATGACAACAAATAGATGAATTTACTCATTTTTCCAATAGAGGAGAAAACTGTTGCAGACACTGCTAAGGTATTCGGCATGTCTGATGAGCCAAGTCTTTGGCACATTTTGATCATACTTTTATAAATACTTTGCTGTTTTTATTATGCTAAAACAAACATTCAGTCTGTTTATGGGATATGATATAGACCTTTTAATGACTTAAATATGATGAGTATATTGTGATAATAAGTCCCATGATTATTACCTTTAATGTTTTATTAGTCTAATAAATACTTTATGGCTCTTTGTGATCATAAACCTTCCTGCAGCCTCCACTACCAAAACTTCCTGTAGCCATATCTGAAACAATGTTTGCCTTAGTTTAATACTTAATGAATGAATGAATAAAGTAATGGATTGTCTTAAAGGATGAGTGTTGAGCTAACCTTCTTCCTCAGGAAAAGATGGTGAGATATTTTGCAGGTACCACAGTTGAAGGAAGGGAATTCAATTTCCACTTGAAGAATTGAAGACCAAATCCATAAAGACTGGTTCAATAGCAAAAGGTGAGGAGACAGTTTCAACTCATCCGCCATGCAGGGAGAGTGTTCCAGAAATCTAGGCCAGGCATCTTGGTGGTGCATGAATCCAGGATGATGGCGCTTTAAGACTGCTAAACCAATTTGACTTAGTTCTTACATTGTCATTCACCTCTTTACTTAAGTTGGTTAAATATAATAAATGATAAGGGAAGGTTGGTTAGTAGTTAGGATCATTTTTCAATAAATAGCCCATTCTCCTTCAGAGAAGGGGCCACTAATTTAGCCAAGAGATTGTGCCATATACTTGTTTGCATTGAATCAATAAAGCTTATGAAGTTTTTCACCTAATCTTTTTGGCCTACCTAAGGGGGCCCACTTAGGGAACTTCCATACTTTTATTTTGCAAGTTAGAATAGCTGCATTTCCCTTCATAGAAGTTAATGTGACTGTTCCTGCAGCTGGCAGAAACACTGAGCTGTCAACTGTTCCTGCAGCCACTAGGAGAAAAATAGGTTATCTTTTGAGTTTTTTTCATTTCCAAGCAAAGTTAAATAGTAAAGTTGTTTCCAGTACTTAAATTCTAGTATAAGGAATTTTAGGAATCATGTATGTCTGGAAGGGTGATTAGTGCATATCTTGTGCTGTCCCATTTCAAGTTTACGTCCCTAGGTTGATAATTAAATAAGGTTCTTTAGTAGGTCATGACTGCCAGTTGTGATGTTCAATCCCTGAGTAGAGGAATTCATGTTCCTAGTTATTGAGTTGATTAAAGAACACTACAATGTCCACAGGTTTTGAGAATGACGGGATGTCCAGAAGGGACATCAAAAGGGGTGGCTCGACCGAAGGACCGATAAACACTTGTACCTTTTTAGGGTCAGATGCACTTGCACTTACAACAGGAGCTGGAATCGAGATTGAACTAGTTGGAATGGAAGCAAAGGGGGGGAGATAAGAGGACACAACATGAGGCCCTAATACAGGGGCAGTCGACTCCTCTTCCTTTCTTTGTCAAGCGGCCTGCTCAGCTGCCAGAACCTTTTGTCGGTGCTTGTGTTCACGTGCAAGGTTGTTTCTATGAATCTTTGAGCTAGAGGTCAGGAGTTACGAAGCAACAAAAGGCTCCTGCTCAGCCATAGGGGTTTCCATCACAATTGTCTCTGGTGGAGGGACATGCTCCTGAATGGGACCAAGAGGATTTTGAGAGACAACGGGGGGAATTGGCTCCAGTGCCTCAGCAACGGGCCTCTTCCCATGCACTACTTTAGGAGCAAGAGCAGTTGGAGGTCGCATAGGATGATACATAGAGGATTCCCCGTGGGGACCCTTCCTTCTACCATAAAGGTAGGGCCAAGGTCTAAGAGACATAGTAGGAAGTTCTGATATCCTAATCTTAGCCTTGCACCAAGCAGGCACCATCAGACTTCTCATGTAGAATCCAGGAGTAGACATCCAAAATTATTCTTTAGAAAGAGGTACCTTGAGGATGGGAAGACCTCTCCTTTCCCTTACGAGAAGAGGAGCTAGCTCGTTGCTGCACTACTAGAGGGGTCAATTTTGGCTATCCCTTGCCCCTGGTCTTATACTTCACATAGTTTCAGTAAAGTAGGTCCATTTTTGGGGGAAGCGGGCCGATCGAGGCAGGCCAAAAATGATCCAATGAGTAGCCCCCATGGGACACCAATGGTTAGTATCCGGTGTCATGCACAATGTGCACAACACCTTCATGGGAGAATTTAAGACATTTATGAATGATGGAAGCGATTTTGTTCATGGAAGCTAGCCAAGGTATGCCCAACTTCACCTTGAACAAATTTGATTCCAAAATAACATCAAAAGTTGTGTTCACAGCCTTAGGTCCAACTAGGACGAAAAGAGTTATTGATCCATACGACTTGAGAGAGAGGCCAACGTGCATACAAATGGTAGATTTTGTTTCTTCATACTCCTCCCTTTGCAAAAAATTCAGCCATAACGTCTCCTATGTGATAACATTCACTCAGCTTGCGGGGTCGACTAAGACCCCGTCACAATGTTCCCATTGAGGTGAGCGGGAATGTAAAGGGGAGAGGGCTTGTTATTCAAGGGCATGTCTTGTGAGGTGAATGTCATGTCTGGAAAACCAATCATAGGTTGTGGGGAAGAAGTAACCATGATCATGTGAACGTACTCCAAGGGATGAGTGGTAGAATCAGAGGGATCAATAATTAAGTTAGTAGAATGTGACAGAAACAGGTCCGTGTATATCTGTAACTCACTATTTTCTTTTTCCACCGATTTATTTGTGTTTTTTCCTACTCCCATCGAGACAAATAGTACCATCATCAATGATGTCCTATATCTCATGATGCAGGTGCATACAATGTTTTATATTGTGTCTGTTAGCTCAATGGTACTGACAGAAGGCATTTGCATCATACCAATCAAGGTAAGGCTCCTTGAGAGGTCAAGGGTTCTCCAAGGTTATGATTTTATCCTTCAACAACTTTTGCAAGATGGAAGAATAAGATTCAACTAACTTTGTGAACTTTTTGTTGCGCCTGAGGCCATTAACATTCGTTGCAACTACTACATTCGCAACAACCTTGCCTTTTCCCGATATCGATACAATGGATTTTCCTTATGAATGGGAGTGCAAGGAGGATCCCCTGAATTGAACTATCATCTACCAATATTATCGTAATGCAACAAATAGATGCGCAACAGAAAGGAACTTCATGAGGGAAAAATTTTCCTGCCATAGTCTTTGTAGGTTCCCTATGAACACCTTCTGCACATCAGAATCGGGAAATGGGTATGAGATTTGTGAAAAGAGTGCTTGGTATTGTGCTATGAAATCAATTATCTTCTCATTATCCTCTTGCTTGCATCATATGACATCCAAAAAGGTCATCTTCGATCGAATGTTGGCTTGGAACTGTTGGAGAAACTAATTTACAAGTTAATCAAATGAGAAGATAGAGTTGTCAGGTAAGGAATAGTACCACTCAAGTGTTGTATCCTTAAGAGATCGAGGAAATAATTTTTCCATCAACATGTCGTGATGAAAGAAGTCTATACACATGGAATTAAAGGAAGACACATGCGTTTGTGGGTCCCCTTTTCCACCATGTTTATCAAAATTTGGAATCTCCATCTCTTATGGGAAGGGAGTACTTAGGATTGTTATAGACAATGGGCTATGTCAGAAAAAGGGTTGAAAGATAGGATGGGTAGAGGCCTGGGAGAGACTCGCCAATTGGTTCTGCATATGACCCATGTTCTGAAGTAGGGCATTCAAAATAGAGTCAGTAGATGACAAAGGACCAGTGGAACCTCCCAAACCACCTCTGAAACCACCTCTAGAGCCACCATTGTGACCTCCGTCAGAGCCACCACTACTGATAGGGCCTCCATCAGAGCCACCTTGGTGTAGGAGCACCTTGTTCGTAGAATGCCTTCAAAAGGAAAAAAAGAAAAAAATCAATTTTCAATTGTAAAAACTTGTGAAAAGGTCATGTAATGGTCAACTTATATGTATTTGAGGTCACAAATAGGTCACTAGGTGGGAAAAATATGGGAAAAGTAGAATTTGCAAAAATACTAAAAGTTGTCAATAATGTAAAAAATGAAAAAAAATAAAAAATCAGGAAGTTCAAGAGTCTTTAAGGGAAAAATGAAGAGATAGGTTGATGAAGGAAATTGTAAAGTCAGTTATTATTGGGAAACATCTATAAAAATATTGTAGAAGTCGAGCAAGGAACCATTCTTTGTAATCTTGAAGAATTTTGTCAATAAAAGTACCCTGCTTTAGCAAATTCAAAGTTTCCTTCTGTTAATCTTCCATTTGTATAGTCTACACAGTAATATTAGGCCTTGAATCTCATTGTTTAAGTAGCATAGAGAATAATCTTTCATTTTCATCCCTTTTGAGAAGAATCCATTGAATATATCTACTGTTTGAATTGATTTTCCTTAACTCGGTTTAAACCCTTAAAATAGAGGTTTTGAGAGTTAAATAAGAAAATGATCACTACTCCACCAAATTAGGCCTTGTATATTGGTGGATTAGGTTAGTATTAGATGATTTAAGGTGTGTATATGTTGAAATGTGTAGGGGAAGATGAGATTGCAGATTGGAGGTTGTTGTCCTACAAAAATTTTGAGTTTTCCCTCTTGAAAATGGTGGCTACAAATTAGGTTTTGATCAAGCTAAAGTATCTGAGGTTGGAAGTTGGTTTGGCTAGCATATACAAGCATATCCCAAGGTATTTCAATTCTTGGGAAGAGTTTAGAGGGTAGAATTTTTTATTTTGATGATTTGGGTATATGTTTCCTAAGTACAAGAGTGGTGATTTGTCTGCAAGAAATCAATGAATCCGATAAACCGGTGATAAGTGAATATGTTCTTAGTTGTTTCAATCAAATTGATGAGGATTACAATGATGTGAAGGTTTGATGTTAGTTAGAAAGAAAGAATGTATGATTATTTGTCTATTTTCCTTGGGAAAAAGAGTGGTATTGAAGGGTGAAAGAATGGATGGTGAAAGAGATTAATGGTTTTGTTGGTTTCTAATCAGGTTTTGTGTTGATACAGTCATATGATGCTAGTTAAGTTGCATTTTGTATCTGATTATGATGTGGTTTACTAATTTTTAGGAATGGATGATTGATAGCCTTGTGAATGGCTAAGAGAAATTGAGCATTTTGTTGAGTTGATAAGTGAAATTGGTGAAATGAATAGTGAATTGTTGAAGTTTTGTAATTTGATCTTCTTAGGTTGAGTTTGGATCTTGAGTACCCTAGATGGATTGGTGTTTTCGGTAGATTCCCTTGCATCACACCTCCACTGTTGAATCCACCCCCATGGCCTCCACCACGGGCACCTTCACCAATTCTTCCTCCGCTATCAAAGTCACCACCACCCATTCCTCTAGAGCCTCTACTGTTAAGGGTAGTAGGAGGGGTGAAACTAAACCCAAGGGGTGTTTACTCACTTTGATGGTGGGGAAATTTTGAGAAGCAGATGAGACACTAATTGAGGGCCTTGTTTTGTCCATGCATATAGATGTGGAAGGCATGGAAACACCTATTTGTCTTTCATCAGTATCGAGCACTTCTCCTTGGGTGGTTCCCAATCTAGGCCTATACAAAGGGACATAAGCTTCGGTTAGATTGGAAAGCCCATGTATGAATTCTTTGCTTGTTTGATCCTTTCCTAAAAAATGTCTCACTTCGCTAGTAAGCCTAATGGTTCTCACCATGTTTGGTGCTTTCTCCAAGTGATTCATAAGATCTTCCAATCTATTATCCAATGCCAAAAGGTTTTCCATAGGGACATGCATAGCCTCATCCTCATCCAAGGACAAATTTGTAGGGGATACTAGAGGAGTAGGAATGTGAGTGGTCACGTCTATGAAACCCATCTCGTTAGTGAAGCCTATAGGAAAACCAATGGTAAACTCATTAGCTAAACTAGTGGAGAAACTGGAGGCGAAAATAGAAGTGACCTTCGTCTTCTCCATCAGTAAGTGTTGCATGATTCTTCTAACAACGTACCTAAAATTTGTAGACTAGGTTGTGATGCTCATAAACCTTCACAACACTTAGGGTTACAACAATCTCAAGGCACGAGGGAAAAGCCTCAACAAAGACAAATAGGTAGATGTTATTCATGTCAAGTTCACCAAAAATGTAAGAGAGGGGGACCAACCATGTCAAGCCTCCAAGTCATGGAGAGTCGAGAGCGGAGGGCTGCCCTAACTTACCTCACTCTAAAGGATGTCTTGGGGTGGGGATCAAGAATGAAGAGAACTATGTAGTACTTTTGTCACTCTACAGACCCAAACTTTAGGTTTAGGCTAAGTGAACTAGTTTTTCAAGTCAGTACTGCACCTTAGATAGCTCTCTGTTCGAGGACATCAATGCGGTTTTGGGATCACAAAATGGAATATTGGTGTCTCTCTATCACACTGGCATCCATACGACCAAAAAATAGAAAGTATAGTAAAAACTACTTAAAAACTTACTGACAGCCTAGCTAGTTTATTTTCATAGGAAAAACATAATGAGGAAGTACAAAAAATAAAGACAAAGATGATAAAGTGAGTAAATAAAATCTAGGGTGATGAAGATGATCTCAAAAAAGTGCTTGTTCACCAACTAGCTCCACGCACACGTCTACCTACACACAAGAAAGAGGGAAAATTGTTGGCGTTGTATAGGGGCCTGCCTAAGTTAGACCCCTGTTTTGGTGTTTCCACCTCCATGAAAAGTTAGAAAGCAACGAAGTAGAAATACAATAAAGAAGATAGAAAGAAAGATTATAATGAACACTACAAAACAATACTATGCTACTCTATCAAATCACAAAGTAGAAAAGTGAAGCGTTACCACCTCCACCCAAAAGCTCACTAGCCAATGGAGGGAGAATGTAAGGTATGGACTTGAAAAAGTCACCACAACTACAACGGTGATGAAGGGAGGTCTCACAAGACTCCAAGCCCACAACTTATATGGCTGCCTCACACTTGCAATATGGATTTGATGGAGTGTCAGTGTTGCTGCAATGCTCACAATGAAGTGCTAGAATGTTGTGAATTTTCTTGAGAGATCGGATGTGAATGTCTAGAGAGTGAAAATGAAGTGAGAATAAATGTTTTTGAAGGTGTGATGAGAAGGACCAAGGCATTTTCGGGTCGGTTGGTCGAATAGGGATGTTACAATTCAACCCCAATCAAGTATGTAACACCTTTTCCAACTTCATATGCATAAATTCATTAGGGACGACAACGCGTCGCGTAGACGTTCGCACATCACGTAGACGTCTATGTGTCATGTGTTCGTCTCCAAAAAATATTCTCTCACCAACACACAAGACAAATTCCAAGTGGATAGAAGGCAGGTGGGTGATGTGGAATTTCACCTTCGGATTTGATTTTCTAAGGTGAGGGTATGTGAAAGGGGAATTTTCTTAAGGGGTGCAAATTCACTCCTATACACCTACCTACCTTGATGTGTCCACATTTACCATTCATCAAAATTATTAAAAAATCAATGTTTTTTGCATTTTTTGCTCTCAAGGCTTTTTAGAGTCAACCTCAGAAAGAGAACCTCACAATGATCGGATGAATTAGGCAATAAAAAGAGACCTTCCCTAGTATTTACCTACCTACCTTGACATATCCACACTTCCCATTTGTCAAAAGTACTGAAAACTTAATAATTATGCATTTCTTTCTCTTACGACACTTTCTAGACTACCCTAGATTACTGCACTCCAGCATCACGGGGGGACTTGGGTGACAAAAGGAGGAATTTCATAGCATTGGAATTCCCACCTTGACATATTGGTATAGTTGGTTTCACTCCATTATGCACAAAACAAAAACATAGTTCTTTCCATTTTTGCATTGCTTTCCACTGACAATTTTTGCAAGAATGCATTTGACATTGGAACACAAAATAGTGTTGAGTTGACCCAAACCGAGAGAGGTTGGTTTGAATGGATTCAATATCCACCTATAGGTATAGAAAAATCATTTCTACATGCCACAAGCTCCTACAATGACTTCGTCAAAGTTTGACAATTTTTGGCTTTTAGGGCTCTTAAGAGACTACCCCGGAAAGAGCACCTAAATTTTTTTGGGTGGCTTGGGAAATGAAGTCAAACCTTCCCTAGTATTTAATTTCATACCTTGATGTTTCCACACTTCCCATTCATCAAAATTACTAATTATTTTACAATTTTAGCATTGTTTTCTCTTACGACACTTTCTAGACTACCCCATATTAGTGCACTCCAGAATCACGGGGGGACTTGGGAAATAAAAGGAGGAATTACATAGTGTTGGAATTACCTCCTTGAAGTTTTGGTATAGTTGGTTTCACTCCATTATGCACAAAACAAAAAATGCTTCTTTCTATTTTTGCATTGCTTTCCACTAACAATTTTTGCAAGAATGAATTTGACACTGGAACACACAAACGGTGTTGAGTTGACCCAAAACAAGAGAGGTTGGTTTGAAGGAACTCAATATCCACTTGTAGGTCCAACAAAGCATTCCTACGTGGCATGAGCTCTCACAATGACTTTGTCAAAGTTTTACAAGTTTTGGCTTTTAGGGCTCTTAAGAGACTACCCCAAAAAGAGCACCCCTAAATATTTGGGTGACCTGGGAAATGAATTCAAATCTTCCTTAGTATTTACTACCTACCTCAATGTTTCCATGCTACCCATTTGTCAATATTACTAAAATTTTTAGATTTTTTGTATTTCCAATATTCGTGTTTGATTTTAACCATTGTTGAGTCAAAAGCAGGTTTGAGTTTATGTTTCTTAACAATTCTTAACAAATTTAGGTCCTTTTGGTGGACAATAATATTGTGTCAAGAAGTGATTAAAAACAAAATTCATAACATTTTGCTTCAACATTAAGGACACATTCAATGTAATTCATATGAAGGTATCTTCTTCATATACTTTTATCTCTTGATTTATTATCTTTCATTTGATTTCAAAGAATGATCAGTTGAATTTGTTGTTCATGTTATGTATAATCCATACTTTTATATTATTTATATGTAGGCATTTCTCAGCACAAGCTTTGTGTAGGATATGAGGTTCGATGGCAATGCACCCAACATTGGAGTTGATGTTGCTTTCATTGTTCAATTACTTTTATTTAGTGTTTTATTTTTGTTTTTTAATAGTTGGTTTGTGATATTTCCATGCAGGTGTATTTGAGAGTAACATTGATTTGAGATGTACAATACAAAGTGAGGATATCAGGGGCACATATTAGTTTTGTATATAGGATATCTTGATAGCAAGATGTATTGATTTATTTGTACATGAGGACATCGATAAAATTATATAGGCATTATTAGTTGCATTGATTATTATGATGGTTAAAATATTATTAAGATGTATTTATACATGAGGACATTAAAAATATGATATACGAGCATTATTGGTTATGCTGAAAAATGTCACATGTATGTGTAATCACCATCAAGTGTGTCGAACGTATGCAAATAATGATGATTATGAAAAAAAGATATATAGACTAGCAAATGTTATGTGTATGCACCTACTTATGTATATTCATGAAAGTCACGTGTACCCAATCAAGTAAATCAATTGTCCCATCAAAATTAGTGTACCCAATCAAATCAATATCAACCCCTGTTGCATAGAGAATCCTAAAACTAGGTAATGCTTATAGTGGTGAATCATTGAGCCTTCTGCATCAATGAGTTTGATTCTATAACTATGTAGTTCATTCTTGATAATAAAAAATATCATAATTTGACACACTAAAAAATACCTCCTACAATTTAACGTTTTTGAGCTTAGATTTATAATTACATGCAACACAATTATACAATTTTAGGCTACTAAACAATAAATGCAATAAGTGAATGGTTGGTAGAGATATGAAAAGGTTAAAAAATACCATAATTTTTATCATTCTTCTAATTGAATAATTTCACATTACCTTTCTTTTTTATTTGGCTATGGTTAGTATGAAATTTACCTTGTCAACAAACATTTTACAATGCTTCTCATACCATTTTGCATTAATTTTAGCTTATTTTGAAAAAAAATCAGCTACCCACCTCATTAAAGAAGTTCAAATAATTAAATAATGTCAAATGTAAATTCATTCAAGAGAGTTTTAAGTCATGTGTATTCTTTTGTACAAGAGTTATTTGAGCCCCTTTAGTATGAAATTCTAATGTATTACTATATTCTATTATTGTGATGCATTTTTCCTATATTCTAGGGAGGATACCTCATATGAGATTCTTTAAAAATGTACTGCATAACTACTTGTCCTAAATATTTATTGCATACTATCTTTTATGATATTATTTGTAGACTAGAACACTCGATGTTGTCTATCAGTAGTTGCTAGTTATTAATAGTTGAAGGAAACACTAGTTTCTTCCTAAAAATTAGTTCTGTTGATATGAATTAATACTTTTAAGTGTTACCAATGTCAAATTGAGTGTTCAACTTGCAATTAGAATGACAAATTTGACCTAGAGCTTCCAAATAACCACTATGAGCTCAACATTCAAAAAATGGTGATAAAATTTGGTGATAACATTAGATAAATGGTCATAAAATTTGGTGAAGTTTGTTAGATGCACATGACAATTGAGAGAGGGGGGTGAATCAGTTGTACATTAAAACATCAAAACCATCGTTGACATTTAGATTTGTATTATCCCTTAAACCCTTAATCATATTTAGCATGAAACTAAACAAGTGAAACAACAACACATCAAAAGACCATGCACAATAGAACACTAGATTTATGTGGAAAGCCCAAGAAGGGAAAAACCATGGTGATGATTAGCTCACTATATAAATGAATTGTGACACTGAATACAATAGGCTCACTACCCAAAAGAAAGAAGGGATCATTGCCAATGGCTCACTGACAAATTAGAAAGAATAAAGAAAGGAATTGCTACAAAGAGAAATCCATATCAGAGCAACAATAAGATCCACCGCAACAACTTTGAACCATCCACAACCTCTAGCTCACTGCCTTTAGTAACTTCAAGTATAATACAAATGTAGACCCTTCTTCTTACTACTTCAGAGTTATAGGCATTAAGCTCGCACTCAAATCACCACACTTAATCAAATTTGCATCTTTCGCACACGTTTTATAGATCCTCACTCATCTCCAATGATTTACCTTGCTTATATACCATCCACAACCTTGAAAATATTCTCTAAGGTTGGCTATGCACTTCAAACATGCAATTACAAAATAGGTCACCACCAAACACTTCCGTGGTGGAAAGAAGTGAAGGATGACCACATAATGGGTTAACTAAGACCCAAATCTACACTAACATGCTTTGCAAAGATTCCAAAAACAACACACCACTTCCAAAATTAGTGCTAACATGCTAGGTCAACTGAACTTGTATTAATGCCCTTAACAATTAAGTTCATTCTTAACTAGGTCCAAATAAAACTTCACGGATCACATAATCAGACACACTGGCATAGACATCCAAATAAATAAAAAAATTTGAGGAACACCTCAACACTTGAAACCTCAAGGGAAAGTAGATACAAACATTATAAGCACATCCCCAAATCTGCAAGACAAGAAACCTCAATGTGGAGAAATGCAAAACAATCTCATTCTTTGAGACAACCTTCTTCACAAGCACACACACTCGTGAACACAAATTTCACTCTAGAATGATCCAGAACCTACAACTTTGGATATAGAACCTCTCAACACCTTTGATCATCATATCCAAACCACACAAGCATATCTTTGACCATGAAGAAATGTGAAGCAGTATACAAAACACCACTTGGTCACACTATAATCTCTTTTATTCAAATTTTCTCAAAAGAACTTGGAAACCAAGTGAACTTACTACAAATGCAACTCTTATTCATCAAGACATCAATGAAAACACTAATGAAAGCACCATAAAACTTTCTTTTCAAATCACAACAAGCTCTTGACAACAATCTCCCCAACTATGACAACACCAACATCCTTCCAACAACTTCAACACAAAATCTCCATATAGTTGACATCAATGACCAACACCAACAACTAATGAAATCAATGACAACACCAACAACATACTTGCAACAATCTCCTACTTTTTCATTGATGGAAACACTAGTTCTGAAAAACCATCAACAACAAAATCAACTAACAACAACTTTGCAGTAAGTAGTACTCCCCCTGACTAGGGAATCTCTCACTCTTCATATTATCATTCTCTTGCTCCTGAAAACTCTTTCCCCCTATGGTCATCAGATGATATTCTCTTCTACACTATGGTTATTCAACCAACTCTCTCCTTCTTTGACATCAATGGAAAAGGACAGACTCATCCAACTCTCTTTCATATATTGAACTCTCTTGATCCCCCCTTTTGACAACATTTAAAGAGTAATATCTACACCTTTTACACATTAGCTACATAGAATCTTTCCTTTTTGACATCTACATACACCACTTTGACACTACTTGCAACACCAACAAGCAACTGCACTACACTTCACTTTTTTTTCACTCTCCCCTTTAGGGGCACAAGATATGCTCCAGCTGACCTCATCAAACAACAATACTACTACCTACTCCCCTTAAGAGGTAGTGTTCATCAATCCAAAACAAAAAGAATAAATCTTGAATTGCTCCATCAAACTAATGCACAATCTTATGCTTCTAGTTGAAAGGAGGGGCAATAACCCCTAACTTTTGTTGAAGATACTCAAATGTATCTTTAGGACAATCCTTTGTAGGCACATACTCCAACTTCACCTCATTTTCTACAACCTTCTCTCTTAGAAAGTGATACTTGATTGAGATATGCTTTGTACTTGAATGCATCACCAGATTCTTTGATATATTGATAGCACTTGTATTATCACACAAGATATAAATAGGTTCATTATATGATTTTTGATATCCTTTAATGTCTACTTCATCCACAACACCTGTGTGCAACAAGATGCTTCAACAATATACTTTGTCTCTGTAGTAGATAAAGATATTGAATCCTATATTTTTCTTAGCCAAGAAACCAACTTGCTTCCAAGAAAGAAAGTAATCATAGGGGTACATATTAGTTTAGAGTCTTCTATTCCAAATTTCTTCTACTTTTTCTTGACATATTTTGACTATGAAATGAATATTCCTTTTTGTATAATTGATCCAAGGAAGAAAGTAATCTCCCAAAACATTGAAATCTCAAATTATTCCTACATATCTTTTGCAAACTTCTTGCACATCACCTCATTTCCTTCAAAAATTATATCATCAACATACACAACCACAATCAAGATTTGATCTTTCTCAAATTTAAAGTAAATATTGTTATATGTGGTACCTTTATTGAATCCTAGTAGCAACAAGTACCAATCCAATCTTGCATACCAAGCTCTGGGAGCTTGCTGGATTCCATACAATGCTTTGTTCAATTTGTAAACCATTGTATGATTATCTGATAACTGAAAGCCTTCCAGTTGTTCAATGCATACCTCTTCTTCCAACTCACCATTCAAGAACACATGCTTCACATCCATATGATAAAATTTAAAGTCCTTATGTGTTGCAAAAGCCAAGAAAATCCTAATGGCCTCCATTCTTGCCACTGGAGCAAATGTCTCCTCAAAATCTATCCCTTCCACTTCTAAGTAGCCCTTAAACATAATTCTAGCCTTATTTCTGACAACTTCTCCATTCTCATTCTTGTTGTTCCGAAATAACCATTTAGTTCCTATTACATTCTTGTTTGCTAGTCTTGGGACTAATTCTCAAGTCTGATTCTTGTCAATCTGCATCAATTCTTCTTCCATAGCTTTGGTCCAATTCTCATCCTTACATGCCTGAATCACTTTTTTAGGTTCTACTTTGGAAAGTAGGCACAAATTTACCCATTCTTCTATCATAGAAGATTTTCTTCTTGTCAACACACCTTTTCTCTTATCACTAATGATCTGATCTTTAGAATGATTCTTCTACACAAACTTAAGAGTCTTAGGAATTCTTTTTAGAGCTTCTTCCTATTCAGCATGCATCTCCTTTTCCTTCTCTTCTTCTTTTTCTTCTTCTCTGCAAGTGGACTCATCAGATTCATATCCTTCTATCAATACTAAGATTTTGTGGTTCTTCATCTACTTTGATACTTTCACTTTCAACTATCTTCGTCATCCTCTTGTCGTAGAATTGGTAAGCCTTGCTTCTTATAGAATATCCAAGGAATATTCCTTCATTTGACATTGCATCAAAATTTCCCAAGTTTTCTTCATCTCTCCTAATATAAAATTTGCTTCCAAACAATGAAATATTTGATAGTAGTTCTTCCATACCATAGTTCATAGGGAGTCTTTGAACTGTTTTCTCCTGCTTATACTTTGTTGAGTATGTATACTATAGTATGAATAGCTTCTCTCCAATAGACATCTGGTAGATTTACTTAATTCATCATTATCCTTGCTACTTCTTGAATATTCCTATTCGTTCTCTCCACCACTCCATTCTATTGAGGAGTTCTAGGAGCTGAAAAATTCCTTTTTATTCCATGATCTTCACAAAAATTGTTAAACTCATTGGAGGTGAAATATCCACCTCTATAAGATCTTAAGCACTTACTGTTCATATCCATTTCATTCTTAGTCATAGCCTTAAATACTTCAAACTTTTCTATAGCTTCTAATTTTTCTTTAAGAAAAGTTACCCAAGTCATTTAGAGTAATCATCAATTAACAACATGAAATACATGTCACCTTGAAAGCTTCTTGTTCTTGTAGGTCCAAATAGGTCTATATGCACCAATTCCAAAGGTCCTGTGGTAGAAAATTATTTGATATTGAACCTCTTTCCTGTTTGCTTCCCAACATGACATTCCATGCAAATTGCATTGATAGGCTTTGTAATTCTTGGTAGATCTCTCACAACTTCAGTAGAGTTGATCCTCACTAGACTATCAAAATTGATGTCACACATTCTTTTATGCCATAGCCAGCTTTCATTGATTTGAGTCATAAAACACTTACCATTAGCACCTTTGAGTTGATAAAAATTCCCATATGTCCTTATTCCTACAACAACTAGAGTTCTAGATCTTTCTTTTCTAATTTCACAACCACCATCCTAAAATACAAGATTATATCCTTTGCTACACATTTTTTTGACACTTAGAAGATTATGCTAGAGACCCTTGACATAAAGAACATCATCTGTATTATGTTTTCCATCAAAACTAATTGAACCTTTTCCACATATCTTAGTAGATGTATCATCACCAAACTTAACAAGACCACCTTCAAACTTCTCAAGTTTAACAAACTTACTCTTATCACCTATTATATGATTTGAGCATCTATTGTCAATTATCCAGTAATTTTTCTCCTCTCTAGCATGAAAAGTAGTCACTATAGTCCCTTTGCTATTGTGACCTATTTCCAAAGCAATTTCCTTCATACATATTTTAGAATCAGTAGAATTATTTCCAAAATTCAGAGACATGAACAATCATTCATCATTTTCATCATCTGGGTAGTTAGATTCATCATCACATATACTAGCATCTTCTTTAATATAATAACTTCTCTTGACAGATTTACCTTTATTATCCTTATATTTGTCATTTGAAACTTTGGGTAGACATCTTGAAGCATAATGACCTATCTTTCCACAATTAAAACATTTGAAAGGTAACTTACCTCTGTATTTTCCAATTCCTTTTTTCAATTCCTAACATAATTTTCTTCTATCTCATCAAGATCATTTAAACCTGATCCACCATCCTTCTTTGTTTTTCTAGCTTTAAAAGAAGTCTCTTTTCTTGAATCATTTTGACCAAACTCTCTCAATTAAAAAGTAGTTAAAGCACCAAAAAAATGATCTCTAGAATAGCGATCTAAATCTCGAGCTTCCTCAATAGTAGAAACCTAGAGCTATAAGATTTAGGAAGAGTTCCAATACCTTCTTTGGCCATTTAGAATTCTTTAGCTTTACAAAGATATCCTTAGGATTTTAAACTCTTAAAATTCTTGAATCATTTTGACTTCTTCCAATTTCTTTACTCTCTCAACAAGACCACTTAAAAAGTAGTTAAAGCACCAAAAAAATGATCAGAATAGCGATCTAAATCTCGAGCTTCCTCAATTAGTAGAAACTTCTAGAGAACTATAAGATTTAGGTTAGAGAGTTCTCAATACCTTCTTTACAACCTCATCTTCTTCAATTTTTACAGGCCATTGATAGAATTGAAAACTTTATCCACTCTATGCATGTAGCATACAATATCTTCATCTTTTGATATCCTTAGGATTTTAAACTTAGTCTTAAAATTCTCCATGTTTCCTTGCTTGACCTTATCATCTCCTTTATAGATAATTTATAGCTTCTTCCAGATTTCTTTAGTAAATTTGTAGCCCATAACCTTCATGAGTTTTGAATCAACAAGACCACTCAAAAGAGCATTCCTTGCTTTTCCATTATTCTCATATGCCTTGATATCATCATCAATTGTCAGACCATTAGTGGCATGTTATATCCATCTTCAATTGACGTCCAAACTCCAAACCCTAGGGAAATAATAAAACCTTCCATCATGGTTTTCCAAAATGCATAATTCATCCCATCAAACAAGGGAAACTCCTTCCTATGCACCATCTAGATCTACCTCAAGTGGTTAAGATTCTTCCAAGGAACCTTTCTCTGATACCAATTGTTAGATGCATAAGAAAACTAAGAGGGGGGGTGAATCAGTTGTGTATTAAAACATCAAAACCCTCATTAACATTCAGATCTATATTAACCATTAAATGCTTAATAAAATTTAGCATGAAAGTAAACAAGTGAAATAACAACACATAAAATCACCATGCACAATAGAACACCAGATTTATGAGGAAAACCAAAGAATAGAATAACCATGGTGAGGATTAGCTCGCTATATAAATGAATTGCAACATTGAATACAATAAGCACACTAACATAGGGCTCATCTCCCAAAAGAAAGAAGGGCTCGCTGCTAATAGTTCACTACCAAATTAGAAATAAGAAAGAAATGAATTGTTACAAAGAGAAATCCATATTAGAGCAACAAGAAGATCCACCACAACAACTCTAAACCATTTGCAACCTCCAACTCATTGCCTTCAGTAACTTCAAGTACAATACAAATGTAGACCCTTCTACTCACTTCTTTAGAGTCATAGGAATTAAGCTCCCATGTAGATCACCACACTTTATAAATTGCATCTTTTTTACACCTTTTATAGATCCTCACTCATCTCCAACAATTTACCTTGCTTATATACCATCCATAACCTTGAAAATATTCTCTAAGGTCAGCTATGCACTTCAAACATGTAATTAAAAAATAGGTCAACACCAAACAATTCCATGGTGGAAAGTGTTGATGGGTGTTTTATGCACTTTCTCAACACAGGCAGTGCATAGGTGCACTACCTCTCTTGAAAGGTAATCTCCAACAACAAGTATCTAAAAATCACCCCAAGGTCTCTCGGGTGTCAGGTCATGACGTGCATGTAATTTCTTAGTTAATGTTTGATGTGATTTTGCTGGTAATCATAGGGCAACTTACAGAGTTTTAGCTGGAGGCGAGGTGAATTTTAAAATGGAGTTCGTGAGATGGGAAGTTAATGTGCAATCTACTACAGGTTCGAACAACAATCTTAAACTCCTATTTTAGCATAGGTTACTTATTAAAAAAAAAGGAAAACGTGCAGGGAAGAGAGAAGGTTCCTGGATCTAAAACTAGCAATGAGCAGTGATCATGGAGGGTTCTACCGCGAACAACCTTCCCAAAACATAATTTCACTTGACCAGATTAACTCACAGTATCATGAAATTTGTGCAAGCTTCAAAGGACTACAAATATTCAACCATTCATTCACCATAAACATGCATGAATAAAAGATAGAAGTTTGGAGCAACTTTAGTTTATGCCTAGACTAACTTTACACAACTATCTACCATCAGTAAACAACAAAAAGTATGGACAATAAAGGAATCAACACAGCAAAATGCTACACAATCATTGAACAACATAAATTACTCTACTAAAGTAAACTAAAACATGAAGAACCTCAAAGTAAATCTATCTAAATCAACTAACTATGGGAGATGAACCATGTAACATGCAATAGAAACTCAAGAGTTCACCAAAAGCCAATGAACTTCTATTAAAATTTCTGCAACATGTCCTTACAACAACTCAACTCTCTCTTGAAAATGAGAGGAGACCCCCTATTTATAGTGCTCAAAAATAAAAATGAATGGCCAAGATTGATTTGCATTGGGTGGCCAAGATTCACTACAAACTAGGTTTTAACCTACCCCCAAATATATTACAATTTAAAATTGCATTCTTGTCTTTTCCTTATTTTGTCCTTATATGACAACACTGTAGAAATTTTTTCTTTTGTTGATTTCCATTTTATTGTAGCTATTTTGTGAGGAAATCATCCTCAATAACCAGATTTCCTTCACTCTTCTTGATTGTGGCATATTCTATAAATTTCAAGATTAATGCCTGGAGCTTGCTCTGTTCCAATATATCTGATTGCATTACCTAGAAATTCAATTTTCTTGATTTTTTGGTGAGGGTATCCCAATCCTTGTCATACTTTGGTGTGTTCTCCATTACTTTCTCGTACTGAGAAAAGAATCATGCAGCGAAGCCCAGGAAATCGGGTGTTAGTACATCCACGACACCGCTTTCCAACTTCTTTTGAAAGTATGGCTCTAATTTATCTGCATCCAACTCACTTGTGGGAATATCAAGATCTCTCAGCAAATTCAAATATTTTGTACAATCTGCTCTGGCTTCCTTAGCGCAATCAATTTCCATCTATACCTAATGGAACACCCGTTCCAATACCTCCTTTTGATGATCCAGGATCAGCTTCCATGTTTCAATGAGCCAGTGGTCATCTTTTACCAAGTTAAGCTCCTTCTCCCAGAATCTATCTGGTATCTTGAGGATGGCCTCAAGTTTGGGGTACGTGATTCTGTATAAATTGGGAAAGTCGGTGCAAAACTTCCTTGTACCTTCAAGTATCCTTAAACCCCCCAGGAACTTATTGGCAATCTTGAATGCACGTCTCAATCCCATACTGTTGTTGCAGAGGACTTTCCCGAACCAATCTTCTATGGCCTTTGTCAAATTCTTTCTCTTCTCAAGCTTTTTAATTTTCTCCTTGGACAACAGTTATGGTGGCACCGAGGATGTGGTATAAAGCTCTTCCATTGATGACCATTATTGGATATACGATGTTAAATCAGCCACTTGTGCCTTCAATTCTTCCTTGGAGATCTTATCCTTGTGCATTTGATGTACCACTGTGGCAATGGACTCTTGGAGATGATCTATTTTCTGTTCTCTGGTGGTTGTCCCCAAGTTGATGGTGGAGACATCATAGCCTAGCCCTTCTTTACCCACAACTGGCATGGAAATTTGCATGGTCCTGGATTTGGAAGCATCCATGGTCAGTTTGGATCTAACTTTAGGCTCCTTTTCTTTCTTTGTGCTTATTTAAGCTTGGGATAGGATTGCCTCCAGCCTTGCCCTTGGATCCTTTAATGTTGGGGTTTTCTTTTCCAACTATTTCTCAAGCCACTCAGACATCTAAGATTCCCCCTTTCGTGATTCATGACCTCCTTCTTCCTCACGGGTGTGTTGGATCTCAATTTCTTTATTTCCTGGATCCTCTCTTTCTGTTCTTCCTTCCTCCTCATCAAAGTCCTGAATAAATACTGTCTCCTTCCGTGGGGACTCAGAGGTAGCATGCTCTTTGGGGTTGTCTTCCCCTTTAGTTTCCTTTTCTTCTTCTTATTCATCATGCTCATTCTCCTCAGGCTATTTCATTTCTGGGCTCTTATTAGCTTAAGAATCTTCTATGGGTTTATCTTCTTTATTTTCCTCTTCCTCGTGTTGAGGTGGCACATCTTCTTGTTCTTTCTTTTCTTTCTCTTCTTGCTCTTCCAAGAGGCATTTCTTCATCATGCTTGGGGCTTTCTTCCTGCTCCCCAGTTGGAGGTTCAATGTCTTCCTCCATTTTGTCACTTGATTCCTTTTCTTCCTCAGAAGGTGGTCTTTCCACTTCCTCTCTAGCATCTCTAAGTTGTCGGGCCAACTCCTCTTCAAGGTCTACATCAAATTTTTCTATAATATATTTGGTGTCATCCTCTTTTCCATCACCCTTAGATGACTCTATTTCTTCTCCTTTGTGGACCACCTTATCAATTTTCAAATGCTGGTGCTTTGGGTGTTCATGGTAGTCATCTGCTTCCTCCTCCAATTCCCTTATTGCTTCCTTTTCTTGCCTCTCTAACTCCTCAAAAATCCACATTATAGCCTTCATTTCTGGTGGTTCAGTCGGAGGAGTTGAGGCAGGAATGTTGGCGAGAATCTACGATAGGGCAGCTTGAATAGCTAGATTCATCAACAATCCAGAAAACTTTGTAGCAACATTCTGCATATGACGGGAGAATGCCTCTGGAAGTGAGAGCGTAGGCATTGGTATTGTTTTTGTTGCTAATGGGAGAGATGTAGTTGGAGACATGGAAGTAGAGGAAAGCAGAGAAGTGGTGGAAAAAGAAGAGTCTATGGTCACAACCTGCAGGGTGGGTGGAGAAGAGGAAAGGTGGACTGAGATATCCACCACAGGCAAAGAAGTAGCAACCATCACTTGAGAAGCAGGTGGAGGGGCACCAGTAGTGGAGGTAGCAGGTGGAGATTTTGGTTGCTCAACCTCCATTTCCTCTCCCTTGTGAAATGGATCTTCTTGAATGGTAGGCATCTATGTGAAAATTCTTGATCTCTTATGTTTCTTAGAAGGTTCTCCCTCTGAAGCTTTTCTTGTGTACACCTTAGGGTTGGGCTATTGCTCAGCAAATTCTTTTCTCTTCCTTGACCTAGTGGACTAAGGATATTTTGAAGTCTCTCCTGATGGGGCAGCAATGGTCCCATTGTCTGTTTCACTGGTTGGCTCGTCCTCAAGCCCCTCATAGGTCAAAGTGACCCCTTGCTGCTTTGGTTGGGAAAACTTCCCATCAATCCACTCTTTTGTTTTGGCCTTAATGGGCTTGGTTAGAATATCAAGTTCGTCAACCTCTTGCTCATCCCAGTCAATTAGTGGCAATGGGAGATTGGCAATTGCGTTGTATCGGGGATCCATTACTATATTTTCATCTTCTGCTACCTAATCTAGTATGGGGAACAAGTTGACCTTCTTTATGAAATATGTTGGCATTCGCATGTAGTGCCTCATTCGCACTTCATTATCATCTTTGCAATTAGCCCAAAAGTCCTCAATGCTATGTAGATTGGTGTATTTGGGTCCGACCGCCTTCTTCAGTTTACCATAAGGGTCCATTCGCGGTCAAGTAGTATGGAACCTCAAGTGATATTCCATGAGATCTTTATCTGAATTGTCAGCACACTGAGATGTATGGAGTTCATATAGCCCTTGGCTGAAGGAGAGGGGATAAGGAATCCCTACCTTATGCTTGTTGCTCAAAAGGGTGTGTGCATGTCGTAGTTTCCGAGAGAGTTCTAACATTATTATCCGGTCATTGTGATACCGGGGCAGCTTGTATGGTTTTTCTGAAAATCCTTCAGCACGGATGTAGGTGAACTTCAGATACTAAATGAATAAGAAGGAAAATTGTTTAAGGAAGGCATTAGCACTGTGGGAGACTCTTCTTTCAAAGTCACCCCTGAGCAATATGATGATATCACCTATGAAAGCATCATTGACTCTGCAGTAATCCCTCTTGAAGTTTCTGAATTGTAGTTGAGGGTACTTATCATAGACTTTTAGCTCCCTGCTTGGTTCATCGTCTAGAGTTCTAAATAATCCTCTATATTGTATCTATTCGGCCAATGAATATACCAAGTAAGATGTCATGTAAAATTTGGAGGTCTTCTTTATAGCTATTAATTGCTCGTGGAAGCAATCACTGATTATCCCCACCCAGTAGAACTTGGCTTCTCCACGAAGAATCTCCTCAATGAAGTACAACATCCATTCTTGGAAGCAGGCCACAGTTGGAAGGCCCATTACTCTGCTCAATAGGGTCACCAAATCATGGTAATCCTCATAAAAGTCATTGCGAAAGAGATCCTAGGGAACCTTTGCAGCACTGGCCCTCTTCTCCTTCAACCAATATTGATTAATAAGTCTTTTACACTTGAGGGGGTCTTGTCTTTTGGGAATTTTGGGTTGGAGGAGGCGGATGTCCACTAAGAGATTGATGTTTGATACAGAAGACATGATGCGACAGCCAGGTGGAAGTAACCCACCACGTCGGGCCTAGTGGGAGATAAGGCCGTCACATTTCGTTGTTTGTCGTTGATGGATGCAAAGGTCATGGAGCTGTCAGGTCCCGAAGGATGAAAGGACTGAAGCAGTTTTTCGTGTGAGCACAGTGAGGACGAGCTGGAGTCCCGAAGATGATAACCTGACAAGGGAAACCGGTCGAAGGCTAACCCCTTAGCGATTTTCACCATTTTCATTCAAACAACTATGGGGTGAGCATAACCTGATGGTCGAAATGACGAAGGTCAGGGGTCGTGGAAGATGGAAGATTCGACATGGCAGCCCGTAAGGTGGGACCCACAAAGAGCTCGACACTTGATCGTTAAAGGTTAAAATGAAGGTGGTCAGCGGAGGAGTCGATGTCCAAAAGTCAGACTCCAGGGTCACAAAAGCTACCCTAGACTGCGAGATGCAAACAAAGTTCTTCCAATGGAAATCTGCTAGGCAGGATCCAACACAAGCCTGGACTTAAGATTTCTCCAACGTGAGTTTTAGGGGCAATCAAAGGGATGGGATCCGAGCACCAGAAAGTTGAGGTCAGAAAGCCATTTAGAATGGCAGATCGTTAGTGACATCCTTGTAACGGAATCCCGCGGGGGCAGATCCGAGCGGCTCTAATGACTTCATTTCAGTTTGAGCCTTTTGCTAAGTTTAAGCAGTGAGGGGATGGGAGCTTCCTGCGATGTTGGACCCAAAAGAGAGGTTTGTCGTTTGCAATTTTATCTTTGTTTTCAAATGCTAATGACAGCAATGGAAGTGTGCGAGTCCCCAGAGCATGAATGGTCTGGCTGAAGAATGACGCTAGGGAGTTGAGGTTTTGCGGTCATCTTGCGGGTGATTTGTGAAGTTTACTAGGATTTTATCATATGGGTTTTGCGCACATTGATCTCTTTTACTTAGTTCATGAGTTCTTCTTCTTTCAAATTCATCAGTTTTACCAGAAATTAAAGAAAAATGCAAGATAGGGTGTGGGTGGCGAACTCACCTCGAGAACCTGATTAAGAAGGTGAGGAATTAGCAGGAAAACAACTTTGAATCATCAAGGGAACCTGTTGGGCTTGAAGGCGGTGTCGACAGAAGGCTCTGGCTCATTCTGACTATCTCTCTAAGTGAATGACAATTGAAAATGACAGGTCAAACTCACCTATTTATAGAAAATAGGGCATTAAATGATGGAAATAAATGCTCATACGACAGACGCTGGGTTGGTAAGCTGCGATTTGAAAAATGATCACAGGAGCACTGAGATCCAATGGTCGAGCAGCCATCGGCAGATGGATGTTAGCAAGTTTGGTAATGAAGAGATGGTGCCAGACACATCGGGTTCCGCCAGGCAGAAAGTCGTCAGAGAAAGGCCGTTGGATAGTTAGGTGGTGAACAAACAACGATGGGAACTCTGGGTTCTGATGGATGGAAAGCCGCCAGAAGAAGGCCATTGGAATGGGAATAGGGCGATGGAAACTTGGGAGGGGCTGCTCGACTAGGTAGGCCCAATGAGCTCTATGGATGTTGATTTTGTATGGCCAAGGCAAATAGCCAGTGGCATTCTGTAAAGACTTGTAACTTTGAAAATTTGAGGGGGCAAAAACAAGGTCAACTCAAGATCAATTCTTAAAGCTCACAGACCATTTTGAACACCAAAATAGGGGGCACGCAAAATGAGGAAACAACAAGACAACTCGGCAAGGCAAAGGAAAGAGAGGGTCCCTGTTCTAAATGGGGCATGTGTGCTGAAGGAACAACAAATGGAAACTCTGCTGGAGAACACTCCCGAGCATTCTAAAGGATAAATGCTCATTCAGAACCCAGAATCTCTGTTTCGTAGACCAAGGGCCGAGCATCCAAAAGTGAACTACAAGAATGGGGTCCTTAGTTGAGTCAACCTATGAAACATCTCAGAAGTGTGTGTTTAGTGAATTCATTTCCTCTCCTTAGAAACTATGACAAGTAGCAGCTAATCAAATCGAGCAGGCTACATGAATCGTCCGACCCCAAAAGTAACCTATTGCCCCGGCGAAGTTGTCACTGTGACCCCATGAATATTTCTCTACTGTCGGCTGGGCGTCCATAGCCCCAGTAGAGTTATCCGCACACCCATACGGTTGCTTGAATTTAGATTTTTCTTTTCTTTTCTTTTCTTTCTTACAATTTTCTTTTAACACTTTCTTCCTTTGCTCAATCGTGTAAGCATTGAAGCCTACTTTGGGTTTGGAAACCACAATGGTCACTAGAGCAGACTTAAGATTTTTCGCTCACTAAGTCATCATAAACAGCTATTGTACAACCCTTTGGAAACCATTAATATGCGTTTTGTGCAAGATCTGAGATGAACGTAAAAGAGGATTCAACCAAGGGTCGAGTTCTAAGGTAGAGTTCAACTGAGGAAGTCATTTCGAGGTAGTTATCAGGGACCAACGGTTGAGAATGAGGATTTACCCAAAGAACACTAAGAGTGAGCAACAAAGTGAATCGTTCGTTGAACGAGCATGACCACCGCAACAAAAATAAAGAACACCCTCATCAAAGCAAAACAACCAGGAGACGGGAAAAATGAAAGAAACGCAAAGCATCGAAATGAAAGCAAACTAAAAGCAACCAAAATGAACCTATATACAAGTATTTACAGAAACAACTCCAAAGGAACTTAAGCTTGGAAGTAATGCTTTAGTTGTTTCCCATTGACAGTCAGCGATACATCCTCACCGGTTAAAGTCTTTAGGAGGAAATAATTGTCTCCAAGGATCTCAGCAATTTGAAAGGGGCCAAGCCAAAGCTTGTTGAATTTGTCATGTCCCCCTTTCTTCTCATGGGACTTGTCCCAGCATAGGACTAAATCAGCAATTCAGAAGGCCTTGATTTTGGCTTGGTGGTTGAACCATCTTTTGACTATGCTCTGATGTTTGGTGAAATTTTCTATAGCACAGTCACACACTTCTTCTAAATGTAACAACTCAGCCAAGCGAGTTTCTCTATGATCCCCACCTTCATAAAAGTCATTGATGAGCTGGAGGGTGGGGATTTTTAATTGGATGAGGAATATAGGCTCTAAGTCATAGATGAGGTGAAACGGGGAATCACCAAGGGCAGCCTTGTGGCATCAATCTTCCCAAAGGGCGAAATGGAGCTAGGTATGCCAGTCCTTGGGATTCCTGTCAAGCAGTTTTTTAATCACAGTAATCAAGTTTTGTTGGTGGATTCTGCCAGGCCATTTCCTTGAGGGTAATAATTAGATGAGAATTTGAGGGAAATTCCATAATCAAAAGCCCAACTAGAAAATTTAAGCGAGGAAAATGTAGGGCCATTATCACACACTAGTGCATAGGGGCAACCAAAATGATTTAATATAGAACTTTCAAGAAAATTCATAACTACCTATGTTGTGCATTGCCTACATGCAATAGCTTATGTCCATCTACTACAATAATCAGAAGTAGTTAGAATGTACCTGTGTCCTGCAAATGACAGTGGGCTTACCAGACCAATGATGTCAAGACCCCATTGAGAAAATGGTCTCACCTCCAAAACTGGTTGCAATGGGACAACAACGTTCTTCTCTTTAGTTGCAGAGGTCTGGCATATGTGGCATGTGTGGACATGGCTGTGAGAATCCTTGAAGATTGTTGGCCAATATTAACTTGCTCGTAGGATCAGATGAGCAATCGAAGGACCAGATCCATGACCGGTGCCAAACTTGTCATGAAATTATTTCAAGACCCAATCCACTTCTTCTTTGCCAAGGCATCTCAAATAGACACCTTTGTGATTCCTCTTGTAGAGTATGGATCCCTGCAGCATGTAGCTACTGCTTTTTAGGTGAAGAGCACATTTCTAGACTCCTTGCAAGCTGGGCGAAACGTCATTGTACCATTCCCTTGGGGAAACATCTTCAAGCTGATATTGCTGAACTATGAGCTTAGGTCCCACTTCAGTGGTTGTCTCTACTATCATTTGAGTGAGTGCCTACCCTCTAACCAACTTCATTGGTTGAATCTCCATGTCATATTCCTGTAATAGGGTAACCCACTTTTCTCTTTGTTCCCCCAGCTCATTTTGCATGAGCAATGTCTTCACTGCTGGGTCAAGAACAATGACAAACACCTTATTGTGTAAGATGTAATGCCAGAACTTCTTAACTCCTCTGACGAGAGCATATTCTTTCTTTTCCACATTTTGATCTCTCAGTTCAACATCTTTCAAGGGAGCATTCATAAAGGAAATCAAGTGCTCATTTCTACCATTATCCTTTTGAATCAGGATGTTCGCACATGAGTGATCTAAAGCAAAGGAGTAAATGTAGAACGACTTCAGATAGTCTGGGATAATTAGAATAGGTGCCTCAACAATTGCTTTCTTAATTTCTTCAAAGGCTTGCTTTGCTTCTAGGGTCCACTTGATCTTAGCATCTTGTTTCAACATGGTATTAAGTGGCTTGACAATTTCAGCAAAGCCTGTAATGAACTTCCTGATGAAGTTTATCTTTCCAAAGAAAGATTTCAATTCTTTTTTGCTGCTTGGCAGCAGGATTTTCAACAAAGATTGAATACACTCAGGGTCAATGGAGATGCCCCATTATGAGATAACATGCCCAAGCAATCTCCCTTCAGTGACTTTGAAGATGTATTTCTTCAGATTAAGGGAAACTCCAAACTCTCGGCACCTCTAGAAGACTTTGCACAAATCAGAGACATGATCGCTCCACCTCTTTGAGAACACAGTTAAATCATCCATATAAATTATTGTGCACTTTCCAATCAGATCTTTGAAAGCAATGTCCATGGCGCGCTGAAAGGTGGCACCAGCATTGATGAGCCCGAATGGCATTCTTATATAGGAAAAGGTGCCCCACTTGGTGGTGAAGGTTGTTTTGTGGTGATCTTCGTATTGCACCATTACTTGATTGTACCTGAAGTAATCATCAAGGAAGGACATTATTTGTGAACAATTAATGATCTGCAGTACCTCATCCAACGATGGCACTGGATAGTTTTTTTTGAGGCTTTGTTCGATAGTAGAAGTCCACGCACAATCTGATTTCTCCATTCTTTTTCCTAACCAAGACCAAATTAGCCTCCCACGTGGAGTGCCTAATAGGAAAGATGATTTTGGCTAAAAGTAATTTCTGCACTTCTTTGTAAATGATAGGCTCCAACAAGGCATTGATGGGGCGCTGTCTTTGTCAAAATGGTCGTGCATCGGGCTTGAGAGGGATGGTATGTGTGATGATGGAGGTATCATAAGTATTCAAATTCTCATAGCTCCATGCTACCACGTCATGATACTTTTGCAAAGCATCAACGATTCCTTTCTTTTCTTCTACAGTACACACCTTGCCAATAAAAACATTTTTAACTTCCTCGGTTGTTCTGAGGTTGTGGACGTCACACTAGTTGCTTATGGAATCCTTCTTTGTTTGTTGATCATGATCCTTGATTTGATCTAGGTCAAATATACATCCAGCTAAACCATACCTTGAGGGATTGTATTGGTTTTGAGGTTGATGACCCCTTCTATATTTAATTCAGCTTCCTCGGGGTCAGCTTCATCAATTATTTGGGTCACAAACACGTTAGAACTTGTAATGAATTCCAGGATATTCTTGTCATCATTGAATACCTGGAAGTGAGTAATGTTGTCTAGTACAAATGGGGTGGAAGTCAACTCAACAGTGAATTTCTTGAGTCTAGACAAAGACAGGGGTTGCAAAGTATTGGTTGCTTGAGCCAAGGCATCAACTGTATATTAAATGCATATAGACTTTCTAAAAGGTCCCAAACTCTCTGTCTATATTTTTCCAATCTTCTGCCATGACATGAGTATAATTTCCTGACCTATTTGACCACTAATTCTAAATCTTTGAAAACTTGCACATTTTAACATTTTTCCTTAAAGCCATCAAAAGACCATGGACCAAAGCTTCATATTCTGCTACATTGTTGGTGAAATGAAATTGAAGTATGTGGGCAGAAAAGTAAGTCTTACCCATGGGGCTAATGAGTTTGAACCCAACGTCAACTCCTTGTTTGGATTTGGACCCATCGAAGCGTAGCATCCATAACTTAGGCGAGTCCTTGACTTTGGAGCCAAGGAGACATGGCCTTTCCTTTAGTTTCATGCTGGCATCAGAGGTTTCCTGGGTAGGTGTTGGCTGAGTGAAGTCTACAACAAGCTGCTCCATCAACATTTATTCTTTGGGGGTGACCCGTCCTTTGATATGTTCCACTACTGTTTGGGATAAACAACACTCAAACTCAGAATGGGAAGCATTGTGTACCCTGCACCAATTACGCAATAGGAGCTCTTGGAAATTCATTCTCGCACCCAAACTAAGCTGATTTTGCATGCATTTTTCCATAAAAGTTTCAAAATCCATCCAACAATCCTAAAGTGCCATCTTTAGGAAACTCCTCATCATCGGGTTCTACTAGCATCTCGGTGCTTTGAGGAGTATGGGCTAAATTGATCGAAGGGCTACATTGCACTAGGAAGATTCTGCAACCATCCCTTCTCCTGAATCTTCCAATTCTTCTTGATATGTGATGGGAGAGTAGTTTCCTAGCTCAGTCTCAACAAACAACACCTTGTTGGTGTTGTTGTACTCGGTAATCATGAACTTATATGGGGCTCACAATCTACACGGATCTGATTTGGTAGCCATTTCCATGGTAGCCACATGTGAGAGTGATCTGTTGTAGCATATCCATTCAATGTTCTAGTGAAGTCTTGCCCAAGGATAATCCCATAGGTGTCAGGGATGTCCGCCACCTGAATTTCAATGACTTGCTACACTCTTGGATCTACAACAATTTGCATTGGGATCCGATTCATTTCTCCCACTATGTTAACCTCATTTTTATCTAGTTGAGTCAATTTTCTTCTTGAAGGTGTGGGGGTAATCCCAAGGGCCTTGCATACTGCTAAAGGCATGACATTGGTTGATGCTCCCGAATCAAATAGGTAATTGTGCAAGTTTTTTCCAAATATCTGGATGGTGGTGAGGAAGGGCAGTGTTTCCAACTTTCCTTGGAAGAGGCCCATAGGCATGTCCACCTGAGCTACTTGAGCTTTGTTCTTATTGCCAGCCTTATCCTTAATCTGCCCAGAGGGATGATCCTTGGGGTTTTTCCTATTGTTTTGATTTGATTCCTCTGCAGACTACTTACTCATTGAATGATTTTGAGGTGGATCCGCCTTCTTCCCATGAATTTGTTGAATGATAGGCTCACTTGGAGGGTTTTTGAAAGAGACTCTCTTGACTGGTATTTCCTGTGTTGCCTTAGAGGAAGGGGTTCCATTAATTACCCTAAAGAAGCATGCCTAACTACAGGAACCTTAAGTAACTCAAAGGCAGACAAGGTAATCTTGATCTTCTTGAACTCCTCTGTGACATATTCACCCATTTGTTAAATTTTAGTTTTGAAGGCTCTTCCTATGGCAGAGCTAGCAGGCTGGGCTCATGCCTAGCTTGATTGATTTTGGGACTGACCTTGAGGATGGTTTTGAGGCTGATTTAATGGCCTATCCTTGTTGAGGTATTGAGTGGGTACATGAGGAAAACTAGGATTATTGTTGGAATTGGGGTCAGGTAGGGT
>VDFB02270651.1:712420234-712448838 GCA_007258455.2 Sequoia sempervirens
GGGTTAAGGTTAGAGGGTAGAAGGTTTAATGGTTTAGGTTTTAAGGGTTTAGGGTTTAGGGTAGAGGGTTTAGGGTAGAGGGTAGAGGGTATTGGGTTGAGGGTATAGGGTTTAAGGTTTGAGGATTGAGAGTTTAAAATAGAGGGTAGAGGGTAGAGGGTAGAGGGTTTAAGGGTAGATGGTTCAGGGTTAACGGTAGAGGATAGAGGGTTTAAGGGTTTAGGGTAGAGGGGAGAAGATAGAGAGGGAGGGAGTGGGAGAGAGATAGAGGGTAGAGGGTTTAAGGGTTTAAGGGTTAAGGGTACCTTGAGCATAACTCCCCAAGGACACATTTCATCCTTGGATTGTTGACATGAAATGACCAATCAAAATTTAGTTTCCATTTTCTCTCTCTTTTCCCATGTATCTCTTATATTTCTCTCTCATGCTCTCTTTCTTTTTCTATTCCTTTCTCTTTCAATATCTATCTCCATCTCTCTCTCTCTCTCTATCTATCTTATTTTTTCTCCATCTCTTATTCTCTATCTTTTGAGTTTTTCTCTCTTTATTAACCGATAGGCTACATATATCGTGAGATTTGAGGCTAAAATGCCTACAAACCACTACTGAGTCATTGAAAAACAAGTTTCTGCTACCATTTAATGGTAAACCAACTACATTTTAATGGTAAAATATTTTAAATATTAGGTAAAAGCCTCCAAAATCTCACTTTTCACATAGAAGTCATATAAATATTGATTTGGCAACTGGATGGGAACATTATATTTTCATTTGTAGTATTTTTTGTCAATTTTATGGCAACTTTCTTTTTTTATTTTCATTGATTTATGTTTTAAATCTATGTGCAAAATTTTTATAATTAGATAATACTTAATTTCATTAAAGAAAAAATCTAGATATGTCTAAATTTATTTCATCTTTCGAAACACCTGATAGTAGAGATCAAATTCAATATGATAATGACAACAAGAAGTTTCAAAAAACTTGTTTATCTTCACATAATATGGCTTTAACCTTTCAAACATTGTTTTCCCAATCTTTATATGAGGATATATGTTACAAAAGTTCATATACGTCTCAAGTTGTGTTATTTCTAGCCAATGTTTAATATGATTTTCATAAATACCAGGCCCAATCTTGTGTCTCATAATATCTCTATTATTTGATGATGGACGAGTCCGATTTTGCCAAAAACTTGAGATCAAGTTCCTAACATCTTTAATCTTGTCAAAATAGGGAGCTCTACACATAATTTCCCAGTTGCCTTTTGAACTATCATCCAAAACCTTTCTCTTTTTCTCATATTTTATTAGTGTGGTTCTACTATAACCAATTTTAGTCGAAAGTGTAGACATTTTTCTTCTTCTTGCTATATCTTGATTTATAATAGATGTCAACATCACCCTTCTTGTAGTGGCCTTATCCACTGATCAAGATCCTTTCCAATGGAATCTAAACCCTTTTTAACATTTTGAACAATAACTTTTTGTAATTCCATGTGTTTCTTCTTATTCGATGTTGAATGTACACCCAACAATTGTAATGACTCTTTCAGCTCATTACAAAGAAGTAAACATGATAACAATTGGGTTTTTTCAAGTGTTTCAAAATGATTGAAATGATAATTGATTATTCCATTTACAGATTTAGTCATTGACCTCTTACTCTTATTTGCAGTTTGGTCGGCATAACATTTCAATTTCTCCATATTCATTTCAAGTAAATGATCTAAATTTCTATAAGAAATTTGTTTCCTCACCTTTTTAGCTAGTTTTATATCCTCATCCATACTAGTAGAAGGAAGTGATCCTGACCCCTCTCCAACATGCATTGTTTGAACCTGGGCCTCCTCCCTATCTTCAAGATCCATGTGTTCTTCAACAGATTCGTTTGATCCAATATCTAGATTTGGCTCGACTTCAGCATCATAACTTCCTACTTTTGAGCCCTTTCTACATGTCACAAAATATTTTGCAAAGAAAGTGAGAGATGATGCTATATAAGTGGAGTTTATGTATGCAAGAAAAAAAAGTGATAGACATGATGCTATAAGTGGAGTAGAACTTTCAAATGACATCAATAGTGGATTCTTGAACTTAAGAAAATTTCCTTAGAACAAATACAATTGGAATGGATTCAATTTAAGGAAATGGCAAAATGAATTTTCAGAGTCAGTAGGATTTGGAAATTGGATACACATGAATTTACATGCAAGCAAATAAAGTGAGAGAAGTTTCAACTAGTTTTATATGATCATCCATACTAGTAGAAGGAAGTGATCCTGACCCAAGCTCTCCAACACGCATTGTTTGAACTTAGGTCTCCTCCCTATCTTCAAGGTCCATGTGTTCTTTAGTGGATTCGTTTGATCCAATATCTAGATTTGGCTCGACTTCAGCTTGAGAATTTCCTGCTTGTTGTTTGAATTTACATGCAAGCAAAGAAAGTGAGAGACTATGAGCTATTTAAGTGGAGTTGAAATAAATAAAATCAAAGATTCTTGAACTTAAGAATTCCATGGAACAAAATCAATTGGAAATAGATGATAAGGAATTTAGGTAATGTCTATGCAAGATGACTATTTTTTAGTATTAAAGTTTCCAAGTTAAATCTAACATGGTTTTCATAATTGAAAATAGATTTATAAGGAAAACATTGAGGTGTTAATAAAATTCCTAAACACACACAAGAGAGAGAGAGAGAGAAGAAACAAGCATGTACCTTGTTTCTTTCTATGATAATTTGCCAAGTTTTCTTCACGCCTCTTTTGCTCTTCTTCTTTTGACAATTTTTGTTGAGATGTATTTTTTCTTTTTCTTTGTTGTCCCATTTTCTTCTTCAAGTTAAAGATGACTCAAAACAAATCCTCTACCAACTTAGGTAAATTCTCCTCCAAAATTTGCCTTGATTGATAAAAATGAAAAATTGTCTTCTCCAATATTTGCCTTGATTGATAAAAATGCAAAGTTGACTTCTCCAAAGTCTTCCCTCCTTGATAAAAATGCTAAAATCTCTTCTTCTCCAAATCTACCCCCTTGATAAATTTGCAAAAATCTCTTCTCCAAAATCTGCTCTCCAAGTGATATAAATGTGAATTAATCTTGCAATTTGATATGGAATAATGAAAAATAAGCTTGTATTTATATGCATATGGGGAAAAAATTAAAATTAAAATGTATTCTAGTGTATGGAATAACTATTGTAGTTTAAATGAATCAAGTGGTAATCAAACAAGTTATTTCATTGTGGATTTTGTTGTTATTTAATGTATAGGTATGCAACATAGAGAAATTTTAGAATTTTGCTCCTTGTTAAAAAGATAATATTTTCCCAAAGAAAACCATAAGCATGGATATAAATGTAAGATTCCTCGAGCTTGATAGTAAAGGTGCAAGATTATCTCAACCAATGAGATAACATAGTGCTTAATAAAGTGTCTCTTAGATAAGTTATTCTCATTGTAGAGTAAGGGAACAACCCAATATATAGTAGAGGAAAATTTCCATGGTCATTCTAGTTTACCAAACACACCTTTATGGTTCTAAATCAATAGTTGAGATATTTTCATTTGTAGGAGATGTAGAGAGGGTAGAAAAATGATTTGAGCACATAGAGGTATAATTTCAATTGAATTTTCTTAATGTTTCAAAGAATAAAATTTTCCTATCCTAAGTTGAAACTAGCAAATTATGCATTGAATTTCTTTAAAAATATATAATTTTATATGGTTGTAGGAAAGCATGATCATGTTAAATAATGGTGTAGATTAAGATTATTTATGAAATAATTTAACATAAATTTTTATAAAGAGGGAAAGTGTTTGAAGGATGATATAATTATAAAAGGAATGTTTCTACCTCTTCTTTTATACCTTTTAGGTTAGTAAATATTCTAGGAAAAAGGTCTTCAGATTTTTTTAAATTTTCCACTTGCATCACTTATCTTTCATCCCATTAATCTCCAATTTTTTCCATCTTAGGGTTCCTTCTAAAATTATATTTTGTTCTCTAGTCCTCAATGGTTTATGCTGAAATATTTATTGATTATTCCATTTACAAATTTAGTCATTGACCTCTTACTCTTATAAACATGTACATACATACACATGTATCTATTAATGTATAAACATTTAAACATAAGCAAACACATGTACATGTAGATAGATTCAATGTATAAACATAAACATGTTATAAGAAAAGAGGTACATGCACGTAGATTGAATGAAAATAAACATATAAACATAAGAAAATGTGTATGTATATCATATAAGCAAATCTAGGTACATGCACGTACAAATTGAATGAAAATAAACATATAAACATAAGAAAATGTGTATGTATATCATATAAACAAATCTAGGTACATGTACGTACAAATTGAATGAAAAGAAACATATAAACATAAGAAAATGTGTACATGTATATCATATAAGAAAATGTAAGTTAGAGATCATGAAATGTCGACTAATAGAGATCATCATATAAGCAAATGTAGTAAAGATCATAAATCTAGTGCATGGCCTAATATGACTGTCGACTCCTAGTCGAACAACCATCTGAATGAGAACCCTGCTTTGATGGATGTGCTGAGCCCTGCAGATAAAATTGTGTACACAATGTGTTAAATACATATAATATATTAAATAAATTTTATGAAAGTTATTTAAGAATGTACATGTATTTTTAAATATCTATCTAGATCTATGCATACATATGCATGTACATATGCACGTGTATATATACAAATTTAAAACTCACATGTCCACTAGAAGCAAAATCATTCACAGAGTCACGTCGACGTACACGATCTAAACCAAGGCTAGGAGTAACATGAGGTATGTCCACCTAAAATATATATACATATATAGTAGTACATGAATATCTAGTTAAAACTAAAATTTGAAAATAATTAAAAAAAAAGAATTGAAACATGCACATGCACACATACATGCACATCATCTGATATCAAACGATCTAAGTCCTCTGCAACGGTTGTCTCCACAAAATCAACCAAACACTCAAGTGACAAGTTAGCATATACATCTATCTGATCCATCACATGTCGTGCCATAAATGATGAGTGAAGGGGACTATGTAGCTAAGATGGCATCGGTGATGACAAACTGAGACTGGTCAACATCTTGATAAAACCCATAGTCTGTGTAGTAGTCGAATGATCTGTAGGTGGATCTCGATGTGCACTAGTGTTGGGCTAAGAGTGATGGGATCTTGGATGTGAATGAACTCCTAAAGCCAAACAATCTCTGACCTACTCTATATTGATCCCATAGTCTGATACAATGAAGGCATATGCCTCCAAGAGGTCCTCAGCCAAACAATGTAAGTCTGTCAAGTTGTGTGGGTGTAGGGATGCCCACCAAGGATCTATGCTATTGTGTTGTGATGCAAATGGTGTGGATCGTGAATGTCTAGACATCAAATATTGACCCAAACGATCGGTAGATATCCTAGTGGTGGCAGCTGCAATGTTACCTACACTGTAATTGCTTCCTTTTGGGAAACAACGACAACCTAATCTGCTAAGGGGGCTAGAGCTCGGGTGAGAGTAGGAGACCTCTCGCCAACCAATTCCCTAAATAGTGGGGATGGTCTATCTGCTCGTTGATAGGTGGGAAAATCGACAATCCTACCACACCCCTGACCAACATATGGTGGAATGTCTAGGTAGTTGACTTTGAGGCCCAAATGGACCTCATCATACAACTGTTGAACAAAATATAATGGAATCTGGTCATTGTTTGGATACTGACCATGTGCTGCAAGAAATCATGGGTAGATCAATGGGGCCATAGCACAATCCACACATTTGGTGACCTGGTATCCCCTCACCTTACGTTGATTTTGATAGAATAGAAAAGAAGTGTTTTTAATCATTTCTTTGGTCACAACATCATGTATTTGTTTATAGGGAACCTCACCATGTACTTCTTCCCGCATGTGGGAAACAATAGCAGCTACTCTATCAGGGGAATATGCACTCGTATGCCCAAGTTCATCTCTTAGTTTTTCCAGGCTTTGTAATATGGACATGCAAACTTCTGAATATATGCCTATGTTTGTACCATCTACTAATGAGTCTATCAATCTCCTAATCTCACTAGTAGTATTTGCAAACAATCTTTCCAGAGGTGGAACAGATGCATTTTCCATGTTATATGTATGTACAACTAAAGGAGTAATGAGACCTTGGTAAATAATATATCTAGATCTAGGGAATAGAAATCTAAAACAGCTCTAAATAAATTCACAAGTGTGCACATGATATATATATATAACATATAGGTTGCAAACATATAAAATATGCATCTTAAATTAGATTTGTATATGCAAGATAATATCACTAGTAATGAATGCTACTTGAGATGACAGATAGAGCACTCACTAGTTCAAATAATTCATCTAATCATCAATAATATTTTCATACCATTAACAAAAAAAATTCAACATCTATCATATTTTTTCATAATCAAAACATTCATTACTAGATTGCACACAAAACATAATCTAAAACAGTTCTAAATAAATTTACAATTGTGCACATGATACATATATATTGAACCTATAGGTTGCACACATATAAAATATGCATCTTAGATTATATTTGTATATGCAAGATAATATGACTAGTAATTTGAATGCTACTTGGGATGAAAAATAGAGCATTCAGTAGTTCAAATAATTCATCTAATCATCAATAATATTTTCATACCATTAACAAAAAAAGCATTCAACATTTGTTACCCCTATTTTTGGTTCTCATCTAGAATGTCATGTTGGTTATTTCAACTAGCATTCTTAACCATATATTATATGAAATTTAAGTCTTGCTCTAACTACCATCACCAAGATTTTGTATCTGATTATCAAAAAACACATGCAATAAATCTTGTGCATTCAGGAGTAGTATTACTCTGTAGATTAAAGTTTCAAGTTTTGAAGACATCATCGTTATTGAATTAATGGGACTAAGAACATATTTCTTAGATCGCCATTCTTGGAATGAACCTCAATTGTATGTGGAGAGATGAAGCTAATTGCCTCATAGCAATGCTACCTGTCATCTCACCAAATGTCATGGTAGTGAGACATATATAAATCTGTTAAAAGGATGTAGGAAAGTGCAAAAAAAGGAAAGACACAACTTCTATGTTGCGGAGGATGGGTGATACAAAGGCAATGATAGTCTAAGTTATTGAATCTCCCTCGACTTTCACAAGGTAATCAAAACCATTCAAAGAGATGAGCTTTCTTCAAAAAAACTGACTCAACGATTTGATGGCTCATCAAATGCAATGGTATCAAATCGAGCAGGGAACTGAGCTGTTGAAATGACTTTAAGAACTTTCAAATGGATTTGTCGAGATGATTCTTCCAAGAAAATGCAACTGTCAGGTTTAAAGTCGAGTCATGTAAAGAGTGACTACAAAGGTTATCAGGTAAAGTGTTGTTCCAGATATACGCCAATTAAAGTGGTTAAAATGAAGTGCCTCAAGATCAATATTTTATAAGAAAGACACATTGAATGAACATTTGTTGTTGGCTGGCGACATTTTGCTTGATTGTGATAACATGGGTGGTGTTTTTTGGAGTTAGTCTAACTAGCCGCTCACCCGCAAATAATCAATGCAAACCCAACAAACGGAATGGCTTAAGTCATACTCAAGGGATAGTGGCATATTATAAGCACAACAAATGGCCATCGAAATTCCTATTATATAGCGAACACAACACATTCTCTTCACAAAACAGATAAATCACATTCAAACACAACTGAAAACCATCGAACAAATTTATCGAAATTGGTCACAATACAAAATATTCTAATGCAAGATACAACGAAATCTTCATAGTAGATAATCAGTGAATGCCAAATATAAGATGGATCTGGCATGAAATATATTCAGTTAAAGCTTTCCCCAATACCGTTTTCCTAGCTTAAAGTTTGAACAGGGACTTAAAATCGCATTACTTATACTCATATTGAACATACATTCGCACTATAGAGATAAGATCGAAGTTTTTCATTAAGATCGTTGTCATCATGCAAGTCTATGTAAGGGCTCGAGTTACCTATGCTACGCGCTGGTGGAACATGTCTGAAACTCTCCATCGTCCCTTTCTTGAACGAGTTCCCATCATGTTCCAAGGTGTCCTCTCTTTTTCCAACCCTCGACATCATGCTTTAGTGTCTCCTATCATGGAAGCAATGATCTTTCTCCATCTCAAATCCACTATTATGCAATGAGTAAGGGCGGAGAATGGAAAAATGGGAGTCCAGTACACATCATGGCTACGAGATGAAATACATCCCCCCGCCCCCCCTTCAAATCCAAAAATCAGCACTCTTAAAAACAAGGAAAGAGTTCCACTTTTCCCAAAAACAATATCAAACATATCATTTTCAGAATAATTTTGCAGACACCAAATTTTCATTCGAGAACAAAATCAACTGATAAATCTTTTCCCCAAAGTTGATCGATATTAAAACAAAGATAGTGAGATTTTGATTTTTTGAAGACAAAATCAAGCAATAATCTCATAATAAAACAAGTTCCTAATTTGACAATCTGTTTGAAGTCATGCATGTGCACGCATTGTCTTTTTTTCCATCTTTTTTCTATTTTCACTTGATTTAACATCTTGTTTGAAAGCCTTATCTTCTTTATTTATTTAAATCACTTTAATTTTCCATATTTAATAATTATCCTCTCAAGATAATAACATTATCAATTATTATTAAATTTGATTTAAATCAATACTTTTTATAAAACAAATTAATTTAATTATGTAATAATAAACTATTTACTTTCCATTTCACAAAATTGATTTATTAATTATTATTTTAATTCTAATTTTATTTAAATTTCCTTATGGGAAATTTTAATTTAATTAACTAATTAGGCAAGGCCGTTTAAACTATTAAATTCACCACATAACTCAATACACATCTAATAATGAAATAAACATGACCACACAAACAAACAACTTACTCGAATGTCAAGGATGACCAAAATGGAGGGGCACTACATCCTCCCCCCTAAGCTTTGACTTACTCCTAGAAGTCACAAAATAAAACATATGCAGTCATAAGCAATCATCACTACAACCAACCACGTGACAACACCATTAAATCAATTAACGTGAAAAACCAAATAAGACAGCTGGAAAGGATAACAAACTAGACAGACAAGTTACCAGACATGTACTCATCCTCATCAAGGATGATGGCAAGGTTGGGGACCTTCTTGTCAACTTTTTTTTTTCACATCATACCCATTGGGTTTTATAAGGCACGCTTAGACCTGACAGTGCAGGTGGAGTTGATGCCTAGTACCTGCAACCTGCATCCATACCAGATGTCGAGCATATATATATATCAAATAACAAAAACACCATGAGAGAAGGTCACAGCGTAGCAGGGCACTCACGAACGAGTGATGCTACATTGTTTCCCCTTACCAAGACCTCAAAGAATGACCACATCAGTCAAAACAACCCTAATAATCTAATCAACTTGTAAAAGATCTACTACTTAACAATCAGAATAAAAATTACTTAATGATCATAAATGTGAACCTATCTCCTATGTCATATAAAAAACGGACCACTGAGCTTGAAAATATCCCAATTAATTTACCTTCATCACCGAGATTCGAAGCCGACTACCTGGAAATCACAAACTAAGGTGGAACATAACAAATTAGTACTAGTCATTCAAGCTGATTCATTACCTCGGAATGCTACACTTCCATAAATACACAACATAATCACACACATAGAGCACACATTTACACACAAGGCATTCCATTTTATTTATTATTCAACACAAAATCTCACAACATATTCAGCAAAAGACCAATTTTTTACACCTTTTCAGAATCAATAAAACACAATTTATCACTCTAAAAGCACAAATTTCTAAATTTAACACACACTCTTCACATACACACCCAAATTCACTTCACTGGGAAACACATCACAAGACAACACAAAGGTCCATAATGCATCCCCGGTAGAAAGAATATTGGTGCATTGCGTACTACACTGAGGGTCCTATCCTTTCAATCAGTTTACTACACCATTGGGCTGACACCACCTAAGGACAAACTTGGGTTGCTAAGTGAGGTTGACACAAAGGAAATATGTAACCTCAAGAGTAAGAGCAACTAGGTCAATGAAATGGGCTCATAGTGCCCAGTGTATGAGCCTAGGCTTTGATACCAAGTTGTAATGCCCCACCATGCAAACCCCAAAGGACAACTTATAACTAACAATTATAGCATAATTTTTTTAAAAGTAAAACTAATATGAGATATCAGTTAACATACAATACTAGAAATGAAACCCTACATATATATCAATTAACTAAGTCCCTTGGGGTTACAGGACGACATTGCATTTCAAACATCTCTAACATAATCCCAACCTCATAACGGTGACTAACTAATCATAAATATGCATTTTAACACCCTTTTAAGTAATGAGCAAACAACATCTATTACATTACATAAACATCCTTCACACTTAGGAACTTAATTATAAATATTTCCACAGATACAACACCACTAAAGATCATATACTATGAACCAATAAACACATATTAATACAAGGATCAATATACATTACATTTAAGATAATGCCAAAGATTACAATCATTACAATTATAATATGAAAATACATCATTCAAGGATTACATCAATACAATAGTGCTTCCCAACATGAACGAGAATAGTACAATAACATGGAATAATACAACTCAAATGTATGAATACAAGCATCAAGATTGGTTTCAACTCTGGTACAACTCTGGAGTCTCAACAATTGGTACAACTCTGCACATCTCGATCTTCAGCTAGAGACCCAATGGGGTGCATAGCACGTTCCACCCGACCATGTGGACCCTAAGGTCCACCCCCTATTTTAGGAGATGACAAGAAGGACCCACAACATAAAATAATCAAGTGAACAAGGCTAACAAGATTCCACAACAAAAGCAACAACAAACACCAAAAAAATCCACTTTCTAGAGGTACAAGAATAACAGAAGGGGAAACAACAAACACACAAGGTTGCTAAAGGGAAGAGTGTCATCGTATAGCTTGATATGGGTTACCCAATGCAGATCTTCATAGGTTACCGGCCCCCATTCTAGGTTACCCTAGTAACCTCAATCGATCCTCGACCCCCATTCTAACTCATGCGGAACCAACAAACCTTTCATGGAGACAAGACAGTTGGTCATTCCATTATAAGTCTTCCCACTCATCCCAAGCCTAAACGAGCACTTGGGCCATGAGTGAGGCTACATTATCTGAATTAATGTGAGAAACTACCCAAACCCCCTAATTAATTATTAGGTTATCACTGATTAAAGAAACTCTCAATGAGTTACTTGTACGCCACTTTGTGCGTCGACCCCCATTGAAAGCCACCCCCCCTACTAGCAACCAAATACTCATAGTCACCAATTGGGTAAGCCAATTTTCACCAACTAGCAAAGCCATATAAAGTCATATGAAACAAGGCATGCACCACCTCACACAAGATCTCCATAATAAAACAATATCCATAGTGCAAGGCTCAAACCCACATAAACACAATCCAAGTATAAAGATCAACCATTAACAAAATGAAAAAATCATGAAATCACCCACTATTAGGTGAAACAACATAAAACTCATGCAAACACTTATGGCTTGATATGGGTTACCCAATGCAGATCTTCCTAGGTTGTCGGCTCCCATCCCGGGTTACCCAAGCAGCCTCATCGGATCCCCGACCCCCATACCAACTCTTGCAAGAGAAAACCATACTCCCCTCTAACCTCTAGAAGACTAACCACTTATTAACCCAATGGTTCCCCCATCAAAGAAATGGCAAAATCAAGATCATGAAAAGACTAGGTACAAATAACACTCACCAACAACTGTATGGAAATAGGCGTGGAAACATCATCAAAGGGGGTCATCAACCTCATTCATTAAAACAATTTCAATCGTGAATACAGCTTACACCATAACACCCAGTACTCAAAGTTTGTACAAAGATCATCAATGAGAACATGTGGTCAAGCAAGACATACAGCTATTATGTGACTACACCATATCTAGTACAAAACTCTAATTTATTATATTGCAGTTAATCATTAAATCACTCATCACCTTTAACTTACAATTAACTTAATATCAACACATATATTTATAAAAATAACATAGAACACCATACGAAGCCAAATTATACTTATCACTACTACCATTTCCTTTGTTTAAAATCAAGAAGGACTACATCAATAGACTCAATAAGGTCAATGTAATATTCTAATCATAAAACAATCTCTAGTCCCCTTTCACTTAGAATTCTTAACACAAAAATACACTAGTTTTCTATACTTCATCAACGTTTATACATGATGACTAACTACACGGCAATATTACAATCTAACAATTAGTAACATTACTTGTTTACAATTCTATCAATCCAAAACAATATCCTTTAATTAAGTACCACCTCAACCAATATCCATCCAATAATAATTATCCCATTCCAAACCTTTTATTAAATATGCAAGTACATCAATTTTCCCCTAATCATTTAACTATCCTAATCTATGAACATTTTCCCACTTAAATATAATCCTATTTATATTATAGGCTTCAAAATATTGAAAGAAATCTCCTAAATATAATTAATCAATTTCCCCTATTCCATCTTCCTAAACATTTATCTATTAAATCAAATAACTTTCATAAATATTATATTGCATTTATTTAACAAATCATCCATCTATCTAACAATGAGTAACTCTTTCCCTATTAAACAATCTAATTTATTAATCTAACTTAACCAATTAATCACCTAAGCAGAATTACTCTTTTACTGAAACCATATATATATATATACTGTGATTTTACATTTATTTACACACAACTATAGATACGTACTTTTATATGTATATAAAATCGAATTACAATAAAATTGCAAATTATAGTATAATACCATACAATCTCCAACGCCAAGGGTAAAACCACTGATTTCCCAACTTGAGACGTCAACTAGAACCAATGAAATGAAATTGAATTCACATAGTATCAATGGCCTAGAAAAAATTAAATGTAATCCTAAGTGTCATCGCCAATCAATGGTGAAGCTATTAGGAAAAACCACTAAGCACGAATCCAAATGAAGAATGGAAGAAAGGATTTCACACAACCTGTATCTACTGAAATCGGACTCTCCAGGCACGCATGCAAGCAGCTCCAAATGGCAAGAAGACTGATAGAACTAAGAGGAATTAAAAACGATATCTTGACGTAGTTGGAGTGGCTGCTAAAAGTTGATATGCGAGTTGGAGGAATCGGCTTGGAAAATGAAGGTAGTAAGGTATTTCCAGACTCGAAACTTTCACCGAAATTCTTACAGAAGTCATGATAACCGAATGTCCAAGAAAATCGAATGGCAACAATAATTTATAGCGAATTAAATGAGGTTGAATGTACTTCACAACTGGAATGCAAATCAAAATCCAAGAGTAAAGCAAGGAAATCAGACTCAAACAAAAACAAGAGAACAACGAACCAAGGATAGAATATAAAAAGAAGATATCAAATGCAATTACTAGCATCCAATGTAAACTATAATATAGTAAATAAAGTCGAATGTCATAAAATAGGATTTCCAATATAAAATCGATATCCATCATAGAAATAATCAAATGCAAGCCCAACAAACTGAATGGCTTAAGTCATACTCAAGGGATAGTGGCATATTATAAGCACAACAAATGGCCATCGAAATTCCTATTATATAGCGAACACAACGCATTCTCTTCACAAAACAGATAAATCACATTCAAACACAGCTGAAAACCATCGAACAAATTCATAGAAATTGAAAGCAATGGTCGGTAGAAACTCTCATTATCCAAAATAACCACATAACAGAAGATTGGAAATCATTATTCAAGGCCTCAAATGCCTTTAAATATCAGTATCAAGATAAAATCGAAATTGGTCACAATACAAAATATTCTAATGCAAAATACAGCTAATTCTTCATAGTAGATAATCAGTGAATGTCAAATATAAGATGGATCCGACATGAAATATATTCAGTTAAAGCTTTCCCTAATACCATTTTCCTAGCTTAAAGTTTGAATAGGGACTTAAAATCGCATTACTTATACTCATATTGAACATACATTCGCACTATAGAGATAAGATCAAAGTTTTTCATTAAGATCGATGTCATCATGCAAGTCTATGTAAGGGTTCAAGTTACCTATGCTATGCACTGATGTAACATGTCTGAAACTCCCCATTGTCCCTTTCCTGAACGAGTTCCCATAATGTTCCAAGGCATCCTCTCTTTTTCCAACCCTCGACATCATGCTTTAGTGTCTCCTATCATGGAGGCAATGATCTTTCTCCATCTCAAATCCACCATTATGCAATGAGTAAGGGCGGAGAATGAAAAAATGGGAGTCCAATAGACGTCATGGCTACGAGATGAAATACACCCCTCCCTCCCCCGTTCGAATCCAAAAATTAGCACTCTTAAAAACAAGGAAAGAGTTCCACTTTTCCCAAAAATAATATCAAACATACCATTTTCAAAATAATGCTACAGAAACCAAATTTTCATTCGAGAACAAAATCAACTAATAAATCTTTTCCCCAAAGTTGATCGATATTAAAACAAAGATAGTGAGATTTTGATTATTCGAAGACAAAATCAAGCAATAATCTCATAATAAAACAAGTTCCCAATTCGACAGCCTGTTTGAAGTCATGCATGTGCACGCATTGTCTTTTTTTTCCATCATTTTTCTATTTTCACTTGATTTAACATCTCGTTCGAAAGACTTATCTTCTCTATTTATTTAAATCACTTTAATTTTTCATATTTAATAATTATCCTCTCAAACGGCCAAATCTGCCCCGGTGTCAAAGGTGGGGAGAAAATCTTATAAACAAAAAAGAGAAGAAGAAGCACTACGCGGTGACCAACCGTCAATTCGTTCCTACATGACGAGATCCAAGGGAGCACAAGCCTCCCTTGGAGGGAGATGAAAATTCTCTCATGGAATGTTAAGTGCCAGTTGGAGTGTCAGAATCCGGAGTTAGTTCTTCTGCAAGAAACGAAACTCAAAGGGAACAAAGTTGAAGCATTCATCAAGTATAACAAAGGTTGGGAAGGCAGTTTCATTGAAGCAAGGGGGGCTTCAGGCGGGCTTGGAGTCCTCTGGAAGCCTGGAAAAGTCAAAGTGGAAGCCTCTGTTTCAAACCAGAATTGGATGAAATTAAAGGTAATGTATCTTCAAACAGATTCTTTCTTTGAAGTTCATAATGTTTATGGTCCCACAAAAATAGAGGATAAAAAAGAATTATGGGATACCATTTCAAGTTCTTTAGGCGATAATAAGGTGATCCTAGGGGGAGACTTCAATGCTATCATGGATCTAAGTGAAAAACTAGGGGGTTCCAGAAAAATTTATCAATCCCAGAAAGACTTTGTGAATTTCATTGAAGCAAACAAACTGCTAGATGTTAAAACCTCAAATGGCATCTTTACCTGGAATAACAGAAGGAAATATTTTACTAACATAGCCGAAAGGCTAGATAGATTTCTTTTGTCTGAAGATTGGCTGCAGGGCAATCTGTTACCACAGTCCTCCATTGGGCCAATTTCAATTTCGAACCATTACCCAATTGAGTTGGTGATCAAGCTTGATTCTAAACCGGCCAGTGGGAAATTCAGATTTGAAAGAATGTGGATGAGGGCACCTGATTTACCAGATCTCTTAAGGACTTGGTGGGCCGAACCCATGGTGTTTAAAGGATCAAAGATGTTCATTTTCTTCAAAAAATTGCAACGGTTGAAGGAGAAACTAAAAATTTGGAACAAATCCTCTTTCAAAAATATTTTTGAAGTGAAGGAGCGCATTGAAGAAGAATTGGCGGTGCTGGGGGAAGTTATCCTAAATCAGGGGATGACGAATGTGGAGTATGAAAATGAGAAGACTCTTTTGGCAGAATACAGTGAAGTGCTGGCACGGGAAGAGTGTTATTGGAGGTCAAAGTCCATGGACACCTGGCTGTGCGAAGGCGACCAGAATACAAAATTTTTTCATAACTCGACTAAGGTGAAAAGAAGTTGGAATAGAATCTCTTGTATTTCTCTAGGTGGGGGCGTCTTCATCACTACATATAAGGATATCCAGAAGGTATGGATAGACTACTTCTCTAACTTGTTGGTAGGAGAAGGGGAGGCCAACTTGGTAGAGATGGGGATCATAAATGATATAGCTCCCAAGATTAGTGTGGCAGACAATACCTTCTTATATGGTAAGATTTCAAAGGAGGAGGTGAAAGCGGCATTGTTCCAGATGCAGCCGGACAAAGCCCCAGGGCTTGACAACTTCAATGCCTTCTTCTATCAGCAATGTTGGGACTTTGTGGGGGACGAGATTGTTGGGGTGGTGGAGGAGTCAAGGAGAAAACATTCAATGCTCAAAGATTTGAATAACACAAATATTGTGTTAATCCCCAAAAAGGAGGACAGTGTCTCCTTTGATGACTTCCGACCAATAGCATTATGTAATGTAATCTCCAAAATAATAACCAAAGTGGTGGCAAATAGATTGAAATTGCTCCTGCCGCACGTTATCTCTCAAGAACAAAGTGGGTTTGTTCCTGGTAGAAATCTTACTGACAGCATCATCATGATCCATGAAACATTGCACACTTTGAAATGCTCCAATGTTAACGGCATGGTAATCAAATTGGATATGAGCAAAGCCTACGACAGGGTTTGCTGGAGATTTTTGATGGGGGTGTTAAAAAGACTTGGTTTCGGGGAGGATTGGTTATCATGGGTCTTCAGTTGCATATCCACCCCAAGATACTCGGTGGTAATAAATGGGTCCCCTTGTGGATTCTTTTCTGGGGCAAAAGGTCTCTGCCAGGGGGATCCTCTGTCACCTTTCTTATATGTGCTCATGGCAGAAGCTCTATGTGCCCACATAACCAAGTTGAAGCGTTCGAATCTTTGGCGGGGCATTGAGGTAGCAAATAATATTCCGGCAATCTCACACCAACTTTTCGCCGATGACACAGTCCTTCTAGGAAGAGAAATGTTGGAAGAAGCTTCGACAATCAAAGTCGCTTTAGCTAAATACTGCATTCATTTAGGCCAATAGATTAATTCGTTAAAATCCAATGTTTTCTTCACAAACACACCGCGTGGGTTGCAACGAAGAATTGTAGGTATATTGGGCTTCAACTTGGGATAGTTGCCTGCAATTTACTTGGGAATACCTCTCTTCTATGGTCCAATAAAAACAAGCCTTTGGGAGGCGACATTGAACAAATGTTCCTCGCGCATTGACAACTGGAAAGGTCGATGGCTGACGCTGGCCGATCAAATCACAATGGTGAAAGCAGTGTTGGCGGCCATTCCCATATATATGTTGTCATGCCTGGAAGCCTCAGGCAAAGTATTAAGAAGATTAAAAGTCATTTAGAAAAAAATGTTGTGGGACAGTCCTCATGAAAAGAAATGCATCTCATTGTTGGCTTGGGAGACGGTATTAAAACAAAAGGAGCAAGGGGGTGGGGGTGTGCAGGATCCAGCAACACAGAATAAAGCATTAGGCGCAAAGCTCTCCTGGAGAATGTTCAAAAGCTCTGGTTCTCTTTGGGTCAGTATTCTGCGGGCTAAGTACTTGGATTCCAATGATCCAGAGAGAATACTTACCATTGCTAATCCCCAAAGAGATTCATCAATTTGGAACTTTATTCTAAGTTGCAAGGAAGTTGTGTGTAATCACCTGTCATGGAAAATTGGGGACGGTAGAAGTGCCCTCTTCTGGGATGAGTCGTGGAATGGCTATCCCACGTTGAAAGAGCTTCCAGCGTTAGCAGAGGCGGTGGAACCAGCAAAGGAACTTTTTGGGGTGCATGTTCGGGATTATGTGGAAGTAAGTATTGTTAATGGGTAGCAAGTCTGGGTTTGGAAACCTTTCATTGGACTGCAGGCGCAGCTTGGGGAGGTGGTTAGAAGGGAAATGGAAAATAGGCATCTACTTATTTCTGACAAACAAGATAAAATTATTTGGTGCACTGCCAAGTCAGGAGAATACACGGTCAAAGCAGGATACAAAGTGCTAAAATTTGACTTGGAAGCAGCCTCATGGCCCAAGGATTTGTGTTGGGGGAAGTTTGTGTTGCCAAAGGCAGGGGCCTTTGTGTGGACGACCCTCCATGAGCACATACTCACAGGGGATAGGCTGAATCGCTTTGGTATCCAAGGTCCTCACAGGTGCGTCCTTTGTAAGAGGAGCAACGAAGATGTACATCACCTTCTGGTCTAGTGTGAGTTCGCCCAAACTTGTTGGATGGCGTTCAAAGCAATGCTGGATTGGCATGGGCCTCTCCCAAATAATTTGAAACAAGTTTTTGATTCTTGGACCATCCTATATAAAGGTGGGGCTTTCGAGGGGTTGTGGTTTGAGACTCCAGCCATGTTAATATGGCAGATTTGGAAGGAACGCAATGCAAGGATTTTCAGGGAGAAAGAGACAGATGTGGCAGGGGTTATTGCAAAGATTGAAATTGGCATTAGTGAGCACCTCAATGGAAGACTCAAGATGTCAAAGTACAGGTTCTTCTCATCATGGGATGAAAGGATTTGCAAGCGGTGGGGCTTTCTCATCCAGCCACAACTCATGTCACAAAAGAAGGCTGCAGTCAGGACCAAGGCCAAGTGGTCATTGCCCCCTAAGGGTCGTCTCAAATTGAATTTTGATGGGGCCTCTAAAGGAAACCCAGGCGAGTCTGGAGCTGGTTTCATAATTAGGGATGCGACAGGTAAAATGTTGGGGGCAGGTTCTTCAAAGCTCCCATGGGGCACCAACACAGTAGCGGAGTGTGCATCATTGTGGGAAGGCATTAGTTTCTGCATCTCAAAAGGTTGGGACTTTATTGACATCGAAGGTGATTTAGAGGTGGTAATAAGGGCGGTTGGGGCTAGGTATTGTTCCAAGTTTTCGGCTTCAAATGTGGATCAACAAAATAAGACAATGTCTCTCTACCCTCCAGGATTTCAATCTTTCACACATTTCCAGGGAGGTGAATTGTGCGACGAACCTCTTATCGAAGTTTGTCGTTGACCAAGCTTCTTCCAATTTAGTTTCTGAGTCTTTAGACATTTGGCCAGGGTTAGAGGAGGTTGTAAATGTTGATATGGGTCACTCTCTTTGTCATGGTCTGGGCGGGGCCTCTGTGGAAGATCGTATGGTGTTTCAGAATGCTCCTTTCTGATCTCGGTGGCCAGTGCGTGATCCTGGGTTCGGTCGTTGTTGCAAAAAGGGCGGGGATGATTATGTCAGTGGTCTAGAAGGGGTTGGGGTTTGTTATTTTGTTGGTATCTTTGCAAATTTTACTATGTAAATTCCATTCGCTTCAATAAAATGAGAGCTACCCTCTTTGGTAGTAATTTGCCTAAAAAAAAAAAAACATTATTAATTATTATTAAATGTGATTTAAATCAATACTTTTTATAAAACAAATTAATTTAATTATGTAGTAATAAACTATTTACTTTCCATTTCACAAAATTGATTTATTAATTATTATTTTAATTCTAGTTTTATTTAAATTTTCTTATGAGCAATTTTAATTTAATTAACTAATTAGGCAAGGCCGTTTAAACTATTAAATTCACCACATAACTAATACACATTTAACAACGAAATCAACATGACCACACAAACAAACAACTTACTCAAATGTGAAGGACAACCAAAGCAAAGGGGCACTACAGGAATATGATTCTGATTCTTCTATACTTGATGAGGAAGATTACTCTCCTCGTAAAAAATCGATATGTATGACATCTTCTACTTTGGCTGCAACAAATACTAAAGATTCATCTGCTATTATGGATAGTCCAGAATTAAACAAAAGTGAACTATTGATGCCTCCTTATGCTCCAGAAATTGAAACTTTCAGATATGAAATTATTGATATACATTTATCAAATGATTTAATTGACATGAAAGTAGAAGGCCAATTTTTAGAAAAAGAGGATGCCAACAAATTATCAGAAATAGAGGTAATTGAATCTCCAGACACCTTTTCTTGTTTGCAACTTGATTATGAAGCGTCTAAGTTTGATGATGAAATTCTTGAAGGCAAGGCAACAGAAAATGAGGTAATTAACCATCCCATTTCTAAATCTTTTCATCTTGAAGACAATATTATACAAGATTCAAATTTTACAGATCTATCATTTTAGTCAATACATGGGATGGATAAAAGTGAAGAAGAGATTGAGATAGATGAATCAATAGTTGAATCTAATGAGTTTGTTGATGCACATACTACAAATTGGGGTCCAAAACTTTTAAACAATGCAATTACTTCCGCATGTAGTGACCAAGAAGTTTCTTTATCTCATAATTTGTATGTGGGGTGTCCAATTCGAGGGATGGTTTCATTTTTTTCAGAGAATCAAGTAGAGGACAATATTAAATTGGATGTTGTACAAGAAGATTCTAGTAAGCATATGCAACACAACATTGATATGAGTCATTTGACTACCAAGGCATATAATCAAGAGTGGCTTATTGAGCATCAAATTTTATCAAGAATTTTTTTACAGGGTGTTGGTTTAATTTATTTGATTACAGTAGTCGCAATTCGGTAGTTGACTGTGCACACAATTTTCAGTCACCTAGTATTATTTCACACTGGCATCCACTTCTCCTAGCCAGTCAATGGCTTTGCATAGTCTCATGGGGAGTTGGGTGTTTTGCACCTAGTCCAGGTGCATATAATTGGTTGGTTTCAGTTTTTGCTTTGGTTCTTGTCTCCTGTTATTTCCCTCTTGACTTTGTTGCCCAATGGACTTGACACTGGTCTATCCTAGAAATTTTGGAGTTCTCTGAATTTTCGTAGAAAATGCATTCCCCAACAGAGCCCTTCTTACCCCTATTTTTGGTTCTTGAAAATTTTGAACTTTCCCTCATCTAGAATACCATGTTGATTATTTCAACTAGCATTCTAAACCATATCTTATATGCAATTTAAGTCTTTCTCTAACTACCATCACCAACCTTTTGTATTTGATTATCAACAGAGACATGCAATAAATCTTGTGCATTCGAGAGTAGTATTGCTCTGCAAATTAAAGTTTCAAGTTTTGAGGACATCACCGTTATCGAATTAATGGGACTAAGAACATATTTCTCAGATTGCCATTCTTGGAACGGACCTCAATTGTATGTGGAGAGATGAAGCGAATTGCCTCATAGCAATGCTACCTATCATCTCACCGAACGTCATGGTAGTGAGACATATACAAATCTGTTAAAACGATGTAGGAAAGTGCAAAAAAAGGAAAGACACAACCTCTATGTTGTGTAGGATGGGTGATACAAAGGCAATGATTTTCCAAGTTCTTGAATCTCCCTCGACTTTCACAAGGCAATCAAAACCATTCAAAGAGATGAGCTTTGTTCGACAAAATGACTCGACGAGTTGATGGCTCATCGAATGTAATGGTATCGAATCGAGCAGGGAACCGAGCTGTTGAAATTACTTTAAGAACTTTCAAATGGATTTGTTGAGATGATTCTTCCAAGCAAATACAACTGTCAGGTTTAAAGCCAAGTGTAAAGGATGACTACAAAGGTTATCAGGTAATGCGTTGTTCCAAATATACGCCAATTAAAGTGGTTAAAATGAAGTGCCTCAAGATCAGGATTTTATAAGAAAGACACATTGAATAAACATTTGTTGTTGGTCGGCAGCATTTTGCTTGATTGTGATAACGTGGACGGTGTTTTTTGGAGTTAGTCTAACTAGCCGCTCACCCGCCCATTAAGTCTATCGACACATAGGCGGTGTTTTCTTTGAGTTTTGGAACCTTATAATATCCCCACCTAGCAGGTTTAAAGTGAAAATAAGGTGAGGATATGGGCTAAATGAAATGAGATTGCAGATTGCGCACATAAATGGGGTGATTCTTTCTCTAATTCATAGTGTAGATCTTAATGTGCCATCCATTGTAATCAATATGGAGCATCTTCCCGAGCTGGAGGTCAAATATTGCATAAACAGAGGTGAACATGAATGGCGCAAGCCTTGAAGAGACCCAGAGTACACGTTAGTGTTATATGGATATGCGGTGTTGTTCATATAAGAAATGGAATTGAATTTGAAGATTAAGGAAAGAGCTCAAAATGCCGATATGAAGTTCCTTCACCGTGTTTGTACTCACAGCCGCCAATGGGAGATTGATAATGAGATATCCACAGTTAGTTGTGAGCCTGAAACCGCTTTAAATTTGGTCTCGTCTCTCTACAGAAAGGAATTTATAGAGGAGATTGTAGAATTGTCGATGAATGTTGTAATAGCAATTCTCTAAGTGCTCTGCATATGCCCAGAGGCTGGATTAGCTATCAAACAGGTAAAAATGAATGCATCTATTAATGGTCATCGAGAGGAAAGCGAAATAAGGAAGCATAGCGATGACTCTGAGTCAATCGATGCCTTTAGTATCATTTGTAGCTACTATGAGCAGGTTCTTTTTCACAAGAGTGGCCATCATCATGATCATTGATACGATGCGGTGATTTTAAAAAAAAATCATGATGGAATACAAGGGTGAGCTCACGAGTATGAAAGGGACTCAATTCATCCCTAAATTGGTCTGGTGTGCAAGTGATCGATTTGGTGCTTCCTAAAAGTTCTCTTCAAAAGGAGCTCGTGAAATTTAAAGCTGCTAGATATTATGGCCGAAAATCCTGAGGCACGTACCGACTTCCTCATTGATTGTGGAGCAGCTAAGAGATACGGATCTGAATAACAGTGAAAGAGTGATTTCATGTAACTTTGAAGTTACATGCTTTATGGCGCAGCCTGTACTCATATGAAGAAGTGACGATGATTTCAGTACAAGCTTGTCAAGATGGAGAACAGAGATTTTGAGTAGGTGATGATGGACATAGTAAAAAGGATGTGGCTGATGTCAAAAGAACATTCCGTACATTACCTGAAAGAAACACTTCAGCAAATTGATTGTGTTGAAACCAAGTCACTACTTCTCAAACAACAGAATCTGCAGTTGCGTTGGCTTTTACCAGAATCTTTATTGAGGAAAGGAAATTCAAATGAGACTTCATTAGCATTGGATGGTTGCAAGAAAGATCGTAGTCAAGTGCTTGGCTATAGTTGGAGTGGTCATTGAAAATCTCCCTCATATATGGATCATTTTGTTCTTCCAGAGGACCTTATGGCAGCTTTGCGTACCATAACTATGAATAAAGAAGACATGAATGGTGTTATGTCTTTGCTGAAAGAGCTATTTGAATCTGGATGCGAGAGGCAACCTTCTGAAGAAGATATCAGAGCAGCAATATGGGAGGTTTGTGGAAATGCTGGTTCCTTGCAATTGTTGGTTGATCTTCTTATGACCAAGATTATGGAGCTCAAAATTTGTTACGGGAAGATGAAAGGTTTATTTTTATTCCGTAACTAATCTTTAAATAAATGGTTACAAAAATATCTCTCGGGGGAATTCGAAAGGACACCATCGAAGAATAAAAGGCGAAAGGAAATTTCAAGAAACGGTTACGGGAAACTAAAGGGGCTTATCGATGAAGTTATAAATATGTAATCTAATGGCAATGGGGGGATCTTTTGGCTATGACATGAGAGTCTCTTGGAAAGGCTGGGTAGCTTAGTTATCATATCTTTATTGTTCATCTCGGGAAAGGGGAGAAGAGATCACTTTGTTTCTTTCAAACATAATCTACTATATAAAATATCTCGAGTATGTGAGCTTTGGGTTTTATTAGAGGAATGAAGGTGACATTTATAGATCTGTGTGTTCATTAATAGTTCCTTTAGACTATAGATTGCCTATGTGTTATTTACAGTCACTCTTTGGTGTATGTTTTTCTGTAGCAGATTGTGTGTGGGTTATTACAAAATCTATGTGTTTTGATTAACTTATATATTAGGGAAATATCATTGTTCTTTCTCTCGGTTGTTGTTCGTGGGTGTGGGTAGATGATCTGTGTCACTTATTTTTGCTCAACTTATTTCAAGATTATCAATCGCATTTGTGTCATTTTTATGCGCAGATGTTTGTTTTCTTTTACTGCTTTCTTTTTAAAAGCACACATTAGTTTTGTTTTTTAGTTTTTCTAATTCCTTGAAAATCATAAGAGGGAGTTGTACCTCTAAAATTCAAAGGAAGATCGCTAATTCAATAGCGATCTCCGGAGTTGTTAGTTAATTGGTCACTATTCTACAAGGCATTCCAAGGTCATTTTTCATAATAAGTTACAGTGACCAATCTGTTTACTAACAACATCATAGTTTTTCATAATCAAAACATTTTCACTATTTTATTTAATTTTCTAAACATTTTACTTATTTAATTTAATATATTATCAATTTATAATTCTTAGGTTCAAATATCACCCTTCTAGAGATCATATTAGATGGATTCCTCCATAAGAAACCAGGTGAAAGTTTAATTTTGATGGTTCTTTGAGGGGAAACCTAGGGCACTCTAGTACACAATGTGCCATTAAAGACTTAAAAAATATTGATAAAGGTTGCATCTAGGATTTATTTCCTAGAACTAGTAATAAAGGGAAAGCATCATTACTTAACATTGGTGGTCATGTAAAATCAATTTAGTCATTTTTGAAGGATATTCAATGGAAACTATATTTAGCATCATGAAATGGTAATTGATCAATTAGAAGAAAAGCATCATACTATATGAGGCATAGGAAATCCTTGATTCACCAAAATTATTCTCTATGTTGCTACCATGGAGGAAACAAGACAACATGTTTCTTTTCAAATCAAGGGATTTATAGCATGAATGATTTAATAATTGGAAATTATATGTTAAATAATGGTGTAGATTAAGAAATTATTTATGAAATAATTTAATATAAAATTTTATAAAGAGGGAAAGTGTTTGAAGGATGATATAATTATAAAAGGAATGCCAATAGTGGATTGAAATAAATTCTCATCAAAAGAAGGTGAAAGTGTACTAGTTATAGTGGGAATAGGAAATGTTATAGGTATGGAAGAGGCCTCTAGAATGGTAGTGGGCTCCATAGTAACAACAAGTGGAAAAGGGGAAGTAGTGGGAGGAATATGGATAGAATCATATTTCATAAGTCTATATGCAGTAAAAAGACAATGGTCAACATCATGGGTATTGTAGATGAAGGAAAATGTGATTTCTTTGTTTGGTCTCATCTACCATGGGTATCTTCAAATTTTTTGATCATTCCTCCTACTAACATTTTGTCTAATCTTATCTCAACTCTTGTTTTGACATTGAGGTTTTAATTTAATATTTTATTTTTCTTTATGGTTTGGATCCTTCTTTTAGTTCTATCACGTGGTTCCTACCTCTTCTTTTATACCTTTTAGGTTAGTAAATATTCTAGGAAAAAGGTCTTCATATTTTTTTAAGGGCAAGGATTTTCTTGCAAATACAATCATGGATGATGAATATTTATCTTTTTCTATTAACTTGATGGTTGAATTTAGTTACAAATCATCTACACACCTATTCCAAATATTCCATTTCATGAAATTTATAGGTTTACCTTATCTTACATGCCAAAGTCATAATGTCCTACTCTTCATTAAATTCCTATACAAGAAATTAAGGAAATGGATACCCACCTCCCAATGGTCTTGGAATGGATGCATTTAGATGGAGAAGGATCTCAAAAGGCTCATGGTACTTGTGGATCCCTCAAAGGCATGATATATAATACATGAACTCTATTTATGAAATTTGGCCTTTAGTTGTTGGCTTCTAGTATGAATGTGATTTATAAGGTGGAATTCTTAGTTGAGACTTTCAATCTTCCATTGTTGGTTTCTAGTGTGATTATACAATATGAGCTAAGTATTAATCTAATGTTAATTCTTGAAAGAAAGTATATATTATTCTCATCTTAATTCTCACACAAAGTTGTCTTAGTCAATTTCTCATATGAACCATATTTGTAATTGTTTGTTAATATAAAAACATATTTTATTTCATTAATTAACCTATCTATTCTATGTAGACGATGCTTTTATTTTTTTATAAGTATATAATTCAAAATTAATTAGTAATTCAAGATAGAGTACACACAATATTTAGTTAAAATAAAATAATATTCTTATTTCCATGAGAGTTATGTAGAATGGTAGCAATGTCTCAGAAATATTTCTTTGCTACTAAATTTTTATCATTGTTATGAGTGAATCATCTCAATTATATAGCCAAGCAAATCAAAAATTTATAGATTGGAAAGAAAAATAATCACATATTTATCATATTTATATGTATAAAGTTTCTACTATCAAACTATTTATACTTATAGATTATATAAAACTATAAATTTAATCATTATTTCCTAATTTATTAAGAATCAATCTAATAACTTGACTTCATATTGTATACTTGTTGTAAACATCTCACTAATCCAACCATACATTTTATATATGTTAAAAAATATATAATAAGAAAAAACTTCTAAATATGATACAAAATCTAATTAATATTTATTTAAAACTAAGACTCCAAAACCAATAACCATTTAAAATCCTTAAACAATGATAGCATAAATTTTATAGGTTTTAAGAAAATCATTCTAGTAATTTAATTATTAATATAAGAACAATTTAAGTAACCTAACTCTAAGACAAACACTACGATTTCACATTGGGACATAGGTATATGACCTTTTTAATATAAAAATAACCCCCACCAAAACGTGCACCAAAATATATTAAAAGTCTTCTCATTTTATTTTTCTTGAAAGGAAGAATGGGCATAGGAAATTGCTTGGAAATTGAACAAGATGGAGAAGATTATATCAAATCCAAAGAGATGCTAATTATCCTTGGTTGAAGCCTCAAATATTAGCTTTGTTTTTAAATTGAAAATGAAATCTTAGGACTAGACAATATCTCACTAGATCATAATATCACAACCCACATGGATGACCCTTAGCTATATGACAACAATTCTAAAGGAGTCTTCTAATAAAATTAGACTTTCAAAATTTAAATTAGATTTAAGTCAATTTCTTGTTTGTTAAGTATTATTTTATTGACTTGACTTTCAATTGTGTTGATTATATATTTGAAATATTCTGAGCCAATTTTTTTCAATTTTCAATTACAATAAGCAATGCAACACACATCCATTAGGGTTAGCACTTAAACCAAAATGATGCACAATTCAACTCTAACCAAGAATGCGCCGGATGACGACGAGCATATGGTCAGAGGATCTCAATGCAATGTTGAATAAAGAACTCTAACCAAGAATGCGCCGGATGTCGACGAGCATCTGGTCAGAGGATCCCTATCATCTATTATGCTGAAAGTAGACTCAACACCCAGAATGTGCTTTCAAACCTGGATGGGAATGGAGCTACCATAGGGTGGAGATATTAAGTATTACAATGCAATTCAAAGTAAATAGGCGGCAAGCCAGCCTCTTCCACTTATCCAGTGGGTATTACAGTAAATGAAAGAGCATAAGTTAGAATGCTAACAGTACTACTGTACAACTTACAATATTTAAAGATTTCATGCCAATATTCATAGAATAATGAAGTTTAATGCTGCAGCAGTAAGTAAAGTATCTTCACGAATATCTCAATGACTTCCAGCCCAATCCCCACTCAAATGACTGATATAATGCAAAATGACATAATTGATCAAGGACTGAAAATTACTTAACAACAAGATATAAACCTAATGAAATGCTCACAACTCTTTCAAATCTCAACCAAACGACTCCAAACAAAATACAAAAGCTTTCTAAGATGATGGCGCCCAATTAAGAACCAAGAAACTGACCTTAACTTTTGTTTATTATTTATGGCACAATTCCCAAGCAAGGTTGAATGGTACGACCCTCAAGAAGGGGCGATTCCTCTTAGAAAAAATCCAATACTTGTCACTAAAATCTGGAACTTCTCAAGGTTGGTCGCCCAAGGAAAAGAAACATAAAGGATTAATACCCAGAATGATTATAATTTGATTTGCAAAGATATGAGTGAAACTACAGATTCAGCTTGACTTCAACAACTTCCAGAAAATGACAAGAAATGCAAATAACTGAACTTTTGATGATAAACAACACTACAATGCAAACCTCACTACAAAATTCTCTCTAAGACAAGCAAACCTCTCTACTAGGTGCTATCTCTCAAGCACGAAGTCGAGCCAAGGCTAGGAGGCATTCATTCCTCGAAGCAATCCAGCACCATTCCGACAGCATAACAATACTCAAGATATCAGATACCGAAATGAAGACCCAAGGATCCTTTTTATAATTTTGAGAAGACCCTCCAGAAGCTTCTAGAAGAGAAACCCTAATTTTCAAATTTGAATTCAATCTTTTCCCTCCAAGAGATGGCGTCCCATTTTCCAAGCAATATTTGACTTTAATTTTTAAATTAATTCCCTGCTCAAAGAAGGCGTCCAACTCAAGCATGAAATAGACCTTTGAATAATGATAAATTTCCTTCAA
>VDFB02270651.1:712448938-712491849 GCA_007258455.2 Sequoia sempervirens
TCCATCAAAAACTTGAAAGAATGAGTTAAAATTCATACCTTAGGTGATTAGATCTCCTTTGTGCAAGCTATCCTCAATTCCTTTTGCACTTGATCGATCTCCTTCAAAAAACTAGCAACCTTCAAAATGAGAAAAATGGAGGGAAAATATGTTTGTTAGAGCAATGAAATGTTGAATGGAGTGATGAATGCATATTATGGAGGCCTTTTAGGGTTTTTTAGAGCACTTTAATTGCTTTAAAAAATGTTTTTTTGTCACTTTTTGGTGGCCAAAGTCCCCGGGAGTGTTTGGATTCTCCTGGGCACGTTTGGGATTGCCCAAGTGCTCCCAAACGTGCCCCAGCCCGCTCCAGTATCCAAACACTCCCGGAGCGGATACGCAGGCCAAAACACAAGAACCCGGTAACATAAATTAATATATCCTTATATTTGTTGTGGTGTTTAGAAACATCTTTCTTTAAAAAATAGTGGCGCTAGAGGCTGATGTATCTTGAAAGGGACATGACAGGGAATTTAGACCTTACCACCCTATATGTTTTTGACATTCCAAAACATATGGCTTTGAATTTCTGAAATTATGGGCTTGAATATTAATGATTTTGAAAATTCGGGATTTCAGAGAATGTACCAACCTAAATTCATTTGTCACTCTTGCACCTAGAATTCAAAAATTGCACACTTGAGGACTCAGGAAATTTTTGTTTCTGATGGCCCAGAAAATAAGCTTGAAGCACTCATAAAAGTGGCCAAAGCCAGGAAAATCCCCATATATGTAAGCCATATAAACAAGTTGTTTTTAGCATCCCACAGAAGACAACAAAAATGTTCCAAATATGATATTTTATATTTTATTTTGAAGCATTTTTACCACTGAAACATAACTATAAACTAACTGCTGCCTAGTACATCAAGGATTAAAGCCACACTAAAGAACTAGCAGAAACAGAGGCAGCTGCAGCAGAAAAGATTAATGGTCTGAGTTAGGCCTGCGCTTCCTGATCCCTTATTGCTAATCAACCACTGTTCTGCACCCTTGCTTCTTCACCATCTCCGTGCTGATCCCCAAAACAGCTGCTCAAATATCTGCTTTCTGCAGTCAAACGGCAACCTACAAAAAGGACTTAGCAGTCTAACTGACGATTTCTGTCATTGACTGAGCACCACCCATCAAAAACAGCTGCTTAAATATCTGCTCTCTGAAATCAAATTGCAGCTTACAGAAAGAACTTGTGGTCTAACAAAAAATTTCTGTCATTGATATAGTGCCACCCATCAAAAACCTTCAGAAGCTTGATTAGTGCTTAGGAAATGTTGAATTAAGACGTAAGCGTTTGAAAACTTCGGACTTCTACGGCAATAGCTTGGCGATTTAAAATTTTTGGCTTTGGGACTTGGCAAAGCTTCGGGGAAAAATTTACAAGCAATAACTTCGATAAATTTATCAAACGTTGAAAATACACATTTTTTTAAAATATTCATCAAAAACACACATATCAACTGAATTTTTAGAACATATTACTAATTTCATCATATTCCAAAAGCCATATTCTTTTAGCAAAGTACCTAGTAAAAGAGAGACATCATAATTGATTAAAATCTAAATAAACAATAAAAAGAATAATCAATAAACCAATTAATGTATTACACAAGAAATAAACAAATATATTAATATAATAAATAGATAAATTATTCAAATTTATTAGTATAATATAAATAAATATTAATAGATAATATATTAATATAAAATTATAAATTATAATAAATAGATAAAAATAATAATTTTATTCCATTTCAGATTTTAACAAATTATTTATTCAGACTCTAAATAATGGAATAAAATATAAATAAATGTTTTAGACAATAATAATAAATTCATATGCATATAATAAAATTTAAAATTTAAATAAAAAATTATATTGTATAAATATAACAAATATTTTTAAATAATTATTAATATTTATAAAATATTAAAATATTATTGATGAATCAAATAATAATATATTAAATTTTAATATATATAATTTTTAATGTATAATAATACAACAAATATTTTTAAATAATCATTAATATTTATAAAATATTAAAATATTATTGATGAATCATAGTATTTAATAATAATATATTAAATTTTAATATATATAATTTTTAAATTATTCAATCAAATGGAATCGATGATTGTTTTTGTTTTACAGTTTTACTTTTAAAGGGTTCTTTGTGTTGATTTTCCATTTCACGCAAAATAATAGAGACGCATTCACGCAAAGGGAAAAATGGCAGAGAGCGCTTGTCCAGAGTATTAATTTTAGGAGTTTTAGATTTTTACAATATCACATCTGGAAAACATGATAGACTCAAACACATTTCAAAGCGCATTCGGTGTTTCCTTGCCAGTCACAAAAATGGAAACAATTTTTTGTTTGTTTGTGTCCTTGTTGCCTTGTCATATACCCATACATCATCTCTTTTTCCCCTTAAGTCATGGATGCAAAGTGGATGCAAAATGGTCTCAAACATTCGTGTTTTTCATTTTTAACATTCCGTTTTCATTTTTGCGCCATAAACCCTTAATGCTTTTAAGTTGTTTTTTCTGCAAGTGAATCGTGTGTTTTCGCGCTTTAATAGGTATAACTCGCAATGATTTTTAAGAATAAAACAGCAACGATTTATACTGTGAGTTACTCGCAGTCCTAGATGACATGCGATTACTCGAATTAGGGCAAGTTTTCTGCGCGTTTTGCATCTTTGCTGCATAGATTATAGAGAAAGACCAGGAGTCCTCATAATAATAGTTAAAATGTAAAACATGATGAAATCTTGCAAACGTAGACAAAATGATATTCTTTCACAAAAAGGTAGTCAAGTTTTTCATACCAAAATTTGAACTAACTATATCATTGAAGACAACTAAGTGCCAACTTTTGTGGTTTACTTGAAGATAGCTAACCTATCTCAAAGCGATTAAAGGGTAATATTAAAGTGGCCTAATATAGGGTGGAATCTCAACATGAGTAAAACCAAGACAACAGAAAATTTGAGAAAGGTGATTAAATTTTCTTGACTTGGACTTGGCAGATCAAATTATTTTGACAGTAAAAATTTGGCAACTTAAAAAATTACTTAAATTTCTTAATTTTTTTTAATACAAAATATAGTTATTAAATATAGCAAATGAGTTTGCAAAGTGTTGGGGAAGTGTTTTCTTATTAGATTGGAATACAAATAAGTACAAATTCACATCATTATGCAAATACAACAGCCAAACGATCACTTTAATGAACTTATGATGATTGTCTTTAAAATTTATCATCATAAATTATATATCCATTCAAGTTATGAATTACAATAATTTACAATTTCTTCTTCCTTGTTCTGGTGAAAAATTGGTGAGAGGGTCTAGTCCTCACACTTGGTTGCAACTCCTTGCTTAGCCTAGAAGGTTGTGCTCGTGGCTCCACCCTAGTACTAGATGGTAGTGACTCCTTTGTCTCATGTTCAACATCATCTACAATGATGTCATTGATCCAATTTCTCTTGCTTTTGTTGCACCCACACCCTCCAATGTTGAGTTTTTTAGCTTGGATAGGAACTTCTACACAGGTTCAGTGTGAACATGTTAGAAAGCTCAAGTGGTTCAAGTTAATCTATTTTGTATTTCACTTTGGTGATTAAAGTGAAAGTCTGTTATTTAGCTAAATAAGTCTTAATAAAACGTAGATAAACACTTAGATTTATCTTCCATTTCATCCTTATAAGTGATAAGGATGCTTTTTGTAAGTAAAAGCTGATTTTTGGAAGATTAGATTTTTAACTAAATTAGTGTAAAGATAGGAGCAAGACAGAAAATTGTAACGTATTGAGTACAGTGAATGTCTGTGCAGCTGTGAGTTGTATTAGTCGTGGAGGTTTCCTTGTAAGTTTTTCGAAGGAATGAAAAATAAATTTCAAGGTGTAATTATTTGTGTATGCTTTCTCATTTGAAGTTTTCATTATTGTGTAATTTAGCAATATTATTTATCATTAGGACATAATCACTAGGTATTTTGAAAAATCTTTATCCAGTAGCTTGCCTCTTGAAATCAACAACATTCTCCTCTGTGAACAGGGGGGTCTCTTCATCTTGCATAGTCTAGTCTTTGTAGGTATCAATATCATCCAAGTCTATAGGCTCTCGTGCAAATGTGTCCACATTTCTTTTGTGAAGCTAAAGATTGTTTTGCACAAAAGCTAGGCTGTCGAGGCATTGAGTCAATTTATTGTGATTCTTCGTGTGAATGGCCTTAAACAAACTGTAATTGTGTTACATTCAAAAGCACTACAAGGTTGAGACAAAATTTAGAGGGCTAGTGTTTGAACATTTGGGGTATTTCTATCATTATCTTTCCACAAAGAACCTACGAATAAAATATTCAAAAGTTTGTAAGTTAGCAATATTAATAATTGTAATTTGTCATTTTTAAGACAAAAGTGAAGATTCCAATTTTTGTTATCTAGTCTTTGGATGGATCTACCTTGGATAGTGGCGAAGAAATAACTTCACTCTAGCTTGCTTGTAATTTTGCAACTCTTAAATAATGAGTTCCATCGCTTCAACCTCAGGTGTGATTCTCTCAATGCATGTTGAGAGGCCCTCCATAACCTCCCCATTAACATTTGTGAAGCTATCACAGAAGAAAAACTTGGGGTAGAGGTAGTATCTTGTTGTATGAATCTATCTTTATCCCCTTGTAATAGTTTTGGATGGCCTCTTTGATTCTACCAATGGCCTCATAAATGCCTGAACATGGCCTCATAAATGTAATCCCATTAGGTGTTGCTCTCCATTCAATAAGCACAAAACCCTCACCAAAGGCTCCAATGTGTACAAACAAATTAAAATTGCAAACTTACAATTAAAGTAAATACTTTTAAAAATTGAAAATAAAGTATTCAATTTAAATTTTAAATTGAAATTTAAACTTACTTGGATAATCTTTGCATCTTTCTTTGTAAGTGCATCATCTAAAACTGTCATTATGGTCCTCTCTCCATCAACTTTCTTTGAATATTTTGAGTTTAACTATGCTTGATTCATAAACATCTTCTTCAATGACATTGACAAACTATAAATGTGTTGCAATGTTAGGAAGTTAGTGGCAATCCTTGTGACCCTTTGTCACGTAAGCTCTTTACCCATGTTGTGATTTCTCATCAAGTTGAGAACTGAACCCAAGGGTGATTATAAATGTATTTTCTGATGTTCTTGGCATTTTATACAACCGGTCTCACCTAATTAATTTTGCTCATGTCCTGCAAAAGAAGGTGAAGGTGATGGGCCACACAAGAGGTCCAAAAGAATGATGAATATCTCTTTTGAAGCAATCTCCCAGCCACCACATATGCAGCTGCATTGTTAGTGACAACTCTCACCACAATGTTGATGCCCACCTCTAAGACAACCTCCTCATTACGCTCAAACTTTCTACATTCTTCACTTTGTTAGAGGTATCTATTGATTTCAAGAAAAACATCTCACCATTTGAAGCTGCTAAAAAGTTGAGACTGTGGATCTTTCCATTTGTTCATTCATTTGAAAGAATCATGCATTTGAACTTTCACGTTTGCTTCTTTTGGTCTTCCAGAATTGCTTTTGCATCTGCTATAGTGTAATAGCCCCCTCTGATCTGGGGTTTAACCAGGAAAAATACAAATTATAGATTTTTGCGAAGAAACCAATTTCCAAACAGTTGCAAGAAATTAAATAGCCAAAGTTTATTAATGCTTTAGGAAATACATAAAATCCATACCCGGAATCAATAGCATAAATCTCAGATTTGGGAATGCTTGATCAACAGTTGTGAGTATCAACAATCTTCAACCCTGTACTCTAAAAACTCTGTAAACCCCTGAATGATGATCTCCAGGAAACTTATGAAGCTCTGTAATAATCTTTGTGTGAGACTCTCTCAGAATGCCCTTGGGTGATCTTCCACACTTGTAGACATTGTCCTATTTGAGGGTTATCATCCTCAGAACAGCTTGAAACGCCATGCTTGCAAACCTTGTTGCGTAGCTCTCTTCAATTTGCAAATAATAACTTGGATAAAGAAAATGATCTTCTTTGCTTTTTATCCTTCTCCAAACCCTACACCCTAATCTTGGCATTTCACTTTTAAATGCATTATCAAATAATGCCTTCTCAAAATCCAATGCCCTTTTGGCCTTTTGCACATTAAATTTAATATTTGCTTTTTCAAAAGATGTGCCTTTTAAATTGAAATCATAAATTAACTTAAAATATAATCTTTTAAAATTAAAGTTACTTTATCCTTATAACACCATATTATAAATTACTTTATTAAAGTTACTTTATAACATTAAATTACAAATTCACTTTAATAATATAACATGATTAAAGTAATTAATAGCATTTTGTTTTCACTTTATCCAAGTCTTGAAACCAATGATTAAAGTAATTCGACTTATGTAATTTAATTAAAGTGCCTACTCTCGACCAAAATTGACAATAATCCCTTGAGAGTGCCTCCAACACAAAACCTCTCTGCAGGCGTGAAACTACTGAACCTGGTATAACTTGCTATAAATAGAAAGTATAAATGATAAGCCCTGAACTGCCTTTGAAAGGCCTACCAACCAACTGTATCACTGAGCTGAATATGCAGGAATGAATACACAAGCCTGCTGAAGACCTTGAATCCCCTCAAAGGGTACCCTAAACACCTCATTAGCCTACGGGAACTAGATATAGATCCCAGAAAATAGGGGACATTACAGTCTGCCCTCCCCAAGATTGCTTGTACCCAAGCAATCCTCACTTGAACAACCAGGCCTGCCCTAAATGCCGATATCCCAAACCAGTCTATATAATGCTCTACCCAAGCTTCACTGCAACCACTAGAGAAAGGAAGCGCTAAACTCGACAGCCCTGTCAAACACTGTCTGAAGAAGAAACAAGTTGCCAAGCACAGTAGATCCCAAAGCCCGCAACCCAATTGGAAGCCTGCCATACTCATCACCTGATGACCTCTGCGCGACTCTGATATATTCTTCACCAAGCTGAAGTTGATGAAGCAACACACTGCGATAAACTCTAGGTACCACACCCCTCCACGAGAGTATTCCACCTTGATCCCATGGACACATTTGGAATTTCTCCTTCCTGACTCTTGATGGTTCCTACTGCACCATTCTAACTACACCAAGAATGCCAAATTGCTCAAAATCTGCTTCTATAACATGTATCCCAATAGCATAATTACCTTGTAGAAGCAACTCTGAACACTTGTAAGTTTTGTCCCCTTCATCCACAGAAGGAGACACCTCATACCAACCATCCAACTCACACTTGCGTGTCTTCTACATTGTAGTCAAATCAAATGTGAGTGGGCTGAAAGAAAAATGGTGAGCACACCTCACCACGCAATCAAGGTGAAACTCGCTTGCATCAATGGAATGCCAGTATAGTCATGTGGGTTCCATACTTCACTGCCACCACGAAAAGAAGACACAACTCAAATCATGATGGACAAACCTTGCAACAACTCTACAAACCCTCTCTACAACCCTGATAACAAAGTCTCTGTCTGACAACAAATGGAGGTAATTTGATTTTATTACCTCTAAAGCTTGCCGGATAGTTTGCAAGCTTTGGATAGAAGTTCCAGTTGAAACCTCGTGCCTTCTTTCCTCAAATTCAGCTGGCCAAAGGTGGCATTCAACAAATTTATGCTCGTTATCAAGGTGTGATAAGATTTGATCAACCTTATTTCCAATGACCTTCAGCTGATCCTTCCATCCTTGTGACTCATTAGGGTGTTGATCACAATCGGTTGGATAAAATGAATTTTTTGATTTACTTTTAGAAGGGAAAAACATATCAGCATGAAAACCAATTTCCCACTAGATGATGCCCTGCAATCCTTCTGTAAGGAAGATGGATCAGCATTGTGATTGATCACACAACTCTTAGTAGCATCCACCTCTTCATCACAAGACTTGTCAACAACATTCTCCACACCACCAACGTAGAAACTTGGGCCTATATCACCTATAAAGTGTTTTCCTTCAGGGACACCTATTGCAACATACTGTTCCCTGTTATGCTCATCCCGTGCACTCACCCCAATTGTGTCATCTACTCCTGTAAACAAAGTGGATGTTTCCACATCTCCGATATGTACATTCCCACAATCCGTGGATGTATGCTCATCACTGATGGCTGCCATAGGTAGCTGAATTTCAGTTGTGGGTGGTGAAGACCGCACCAAACTTAACTGCATGGTTAACTCATTAGTCTGAGTCTCTGACTCTTGAAGGGCCATTTGAGTACTCTTCAAAGAATCCATGGTGACGTCAAGCTCATGAGTGAGCTCATCAACCTCTTCTTCTTTCCCCCTTAGTGCATCATAATAAACCCCATCAAGCATGAGAAGATGATCTCTATTTGATAGTAACTGTAGGTAATTAGTTTTCATTACCCCCAACGCTTCTCTGAGTGTTTGAAATTCTGCTAGGGAAAGTTCACCATCAAAGTGCTCTTGTGTTCCTGGAGTCCAACAACAATTTTCCATCAACTATTGAGCGACATCAAAATGTTCTATGGCTGTAGCAATCATACCTTCATTCACCTTCAATTGTCCTGCCAAATGATGGGACCCCTAAGACCTATCATCCCCATACAAATTTTTTGATTTGTAATCGACACTATGATAGGATGTTGAATCACTGTCATTAACTGATTGGAAAACATCGTCATGTGTGCCATTATCATTGCACACATCCTCATCATATGCACTGGTGTTATGACCCTCGTAGGTTGACTCAAATGGAATATTAGAGGTTGCTGATTTGGAAACCTCATTGCACACTTCCTCTTCCAGAATAGATGCATGTACATTCGAAGAACTATCTTGGAACTCCGCCAAACTGCTATCATCATGTATGGCATCCTTGTCACCTAAAATCACTGTTGTGCACTCCTCATCTGTTTTCCCAACTGATAGATGAGGCTCCAAGAAATCTGGATGCACTTGTGCAACTCCTTCCCCGTGATCACCAGGTTGTTGAGATGAGCCAGTGGCTCCAACAACCCCGTAGTTTTAGCTTATCTTTTTGTGTTTTTTAAGTTTTTCAGAGAAATTCTAGACAAAGTAGAAGGGGCGTACAACATATAATTGCAAATAAAAGTAAAATGCAGAAATTATTGCTCAACTGGTACTGAAAATTATGTTTGGTAGTACATACAATGAATTTACAAACAATAAACGTACCCGTAGTCCTCCAGATTATTTAAATAAGAAATTATCAAGCTTGCCAGGCAACAATGGCTGGAAATGACCTGAAAGTACGCTAGGGTCTCAGATCTGAGTTCTCCCACAATGTAATTGAAGAAAGAGAGCTGAGAAGGTGGGATGCCAAGAATCCAGCTGAGAAATAGACCAAAAGGGAGGCGTTTTGCCTCAAGAATTGCCACGCCTCTTCTCAGGAAACACGCCAAAGCAAGGTGTACGGCCTCTGGCTACTGCAAGATTCTGAAGCAAATATGGCAGAAGATAAAGGCGATCCAAGTGTAAGCCCTCTCCCGCATCTGTATACTGAATAACTGAACAAACATACTCTGATTAAGAATAGAAGAACCTCTGATTGAAGCTCTCATCAATGGCAACCATTCGGCTGGTGTCTCACAGCCTCACAATCACAGATCCAATGAAGATTTCTCGTTCTTCAATGAAGTTTCCTTGTAACCCTTGCCCTCAGACAAATCACAGAGAAAATAAGAAATTGCAATGTCAAATGATAATCAATATTAGGTCGACTTGCAATGCATTGCCTTATACTCACAAAAGGCACGAATTCCAAGAAAGTACGATTTCCTCATTAAAATACATTTAAATGTATTTTGATTTATTTTCAATAGTTTCCCCAAAAATACTTGGGCGCACTTTCCTGGGTCTTTAAGTGATTTTAATATCACTTTATAAAGTAATCTTTTATTACTTTATATTATATTCAAGTGGCATTTTCCTTATAAAGTCAATTTGACTTTATATTTAATCATTTAAGTTAAATACATAACTTAACCACTGAAATACTCATAACTTCCTCCAAACTCAGTATAATGTCGTGCTGTCAGAAGCTGACGAACACTGAACTTCATCTGCCTGCATTGGTACCAATACTGAGGTGAAAGAGGTGGGAATGGCAATACCCACCAAAACGAACACTGACCCTCTAACCAAGTCCTGTCAGCCCACGAGGGTCCAAGAAATAGGCTAACTCCATTGCACCTGAATACACTAGAGTAGGGACATTACATTCTTAATCACTTTGAAGCAATTCATTTTCCTTATCCAAATGTTTTGGCTTTGCAACCACCCTTAAATATGCTTTAATATCAGGGTCCTTCATTAGCACATACAAATCCTGCATCAGCTCTAATGTGGATTTATCTGCAGCCATTTTATACTTTGAAGCTGATCAATGAGTGTCTCCTACCCTTGTAGACAATATTTTCCAATAATTCAATTTGACATATTGCATTTGTCAAATAAAATCCAGCACTATATTGAGCATTTCAGTAACATAGAGATTGCGACTACAAAACTTCGTTCAATACTCAAACTAAACCAACATTACACTTTCAGACAGTAGGTATTCATGAAATTAAAGTACTGAATTTGATGAGAACATCACAGTTCTCATACATACTACAGTTCAGATTTATACTTGTATATCAGAAATGCTATTACAAATACAATCATAAATATCAACTTGCTCAGTAGTGAAGCCACGACTGGACACCGAGTTGCAGATTTTCAAATTGCCAATAGATACGCCCAGAATAGACTCAAATTGAAATATTCGACCAAGAACCTGGAAGTGCGAGCAGGTTTGAGTAATGAGCAGCAGCCTGTAGATTACTTGAAGCCCTCAAAAATGGACACATCCAGCCCAAAACTCTCTCCAACGACTTAACAATGGCAATTCACACTCTCAGACACCCACGTGAGATACAAATAAAGGCTCAGACCATGAAATAATGTTACGCCATAACCAGAAATGCAATGTTTTACTCCCAGAATGCTCACGTCTAACTCAAGAAACTCAAGCGAACCTTTTGCAAGCTTGTTTCATCATGAACAGGTGCACCTTGGCCATCTGGATAGATCCTGACTTAATTTCAGAGTGCCACGTCCTTGCAAAGAGAGCTACGAATTGGATTTTGGCTTCCTTCTTCCCACACACAAGTCTCAAGCCAATACCTATATCCACAATTTCCTGGGAAGTCAATTTCTTAATGCTGGATAGCTATTTAAATATCCACGATTCCAATATAGTTTGAATCATAATACAAATTATATGTCTGACCTTTCAACCCAAAGCAGCACCTGATATAAGGGTATTTTATGGCGGCAAAGTGAATTTCTTTCAAGGACCTGATAGCCTTCAAATTGAGTTCGATATGCCTCCTTTTGACCACATTTCTGCCTGCCACAAGAGAGCAAGAAGCTCCCAATAGCTTCTAAAATGGCTTCCCTTCAATTTGTTTTATCTTCAGCCCTTGTCTTTATTTGCCCAGTCGACCAGCTGTTTTGTCTTTTCTGAGCTAAATAAATATATTTAATTCCAATGTCTAGGTTTGAAGAATAATCGGCCTTTTTAAATAATATCAAATTCCACGATTACCTTAACACAGGAGCTGGCTGCCTGTATGCTGGGCTCAGTGATATTATTTAAATTGTCTTTATCTGATTTAAATACTGAAGTTTTGAATTGATATATATATTTCTGCATTTGATAATTTCTTCAAACCCTAAACACTTTGCACACAACGGAATTTCAACATTCAATCATCTGTCCTTAAAACCCAGTATAATCTTTTTGAAAACCCCTCAGGCTGGGAGGAAATGCTGGGCTCTAATACCAATGTAATAACCCCCTCTGATCTGGGGTTTAACCAAGAAATACAAAACATAGATTTTTGCAAATAAACCAATTTCCAAATAGTTGCAAGAAATTAAATAACCAGATTTTATTAATGCTTCAGGATTAATGGCCATTGCTATGGCTTTGTGTGCCCTTGCCCTCTCTAGTTTCTTTTGAACCAACAATACAAGGGCTGCCTCCATCTCTCTTTTTGTCTCTTTCATGGTTTTCACATGGCTAGACATTGCAGCAAGATATGCATGCGATATGGTATTTGAGGCGATTGATGCCTCCATAAAATTTCTTCCCACAGAAGGTGCAAATCACACTTCTTTGGACTGGTCCAATTGTGTAATATTTTCAAGTGGTATCATGGCTTCCAATGGGACAGTTCCACTTGTTGATGATGAGCTTGATTTGGAGCTGGATGACTTTGTATGCTAACATATAGCATACTGAAGTACCAAAAAAATAGCATTTAGAAAACACAACAATTTGAACATGAAAAATAAAATAAAACTCATGTAAAATGCATTTCAAACATAATTGAATAGCAATAGCACTAATTAATTTAACGAACATAACAGCTTTTTGTCCCTAAATTCCATTTTGGCAGATGTTCGTTTTTTTTCTTTCCAATTTCAGATCTCACCCTTTATCAGTTTTGCTGTAATTCCTATTTCAGCTTCCTGTTCAATTCAGTTTTCTTTTTGGTTTACTTGTCACGCCAGTTGTACTTTATGGGTGTGAAGTGTGGGGAAGCAATATGTCAAAGTGCAGCTGGAAACAAATAGAAAGGATCCAAAAACACCTAATAACAAGCAATCTCAAAGTTAAGGCCACGGTCCCATATGAAATTCTTTTAGCTGAAGCGGGGGCTTTTCCCTTGGAGGCATCGGCGATAATTCGGTTGATAAGTTATCTAAAGAAGATTGAAAATATGGACAACCACCGGTGGCCCAAAGCGGTTATGGAGGAGGCGCTAAACCGTAGAAAGAAAACCTGGATGAAGCAGAACAACAAGTGGCTGAACAAGTGGGACATCAAATTACAGGAGTGTCCTAGCACCAATAGTGAAATAAAAAAATACGTGAAGGAAAAATTTAGGACTGCCATGTGGTCAAATCAGATTGGGCGAAAAAAAGCATACTACGTCAAAGAGTTTAACCCGACAAAGGATCATGGCGAAAAAACGTATTTAGGGGCTGCTATTAAAGGGAAAGCGAGGGTGTTAATTGCACAACTGAGGACGGGATCGCATCATCTTAGATGTGAGACCGGTAGATGGAAGTCTCCTAAGGAAACATGGGAAGAAAGAACTTGCATTTTCTGCGATAAGGGGGTGGTTGAGACGGAGCGACACTTCTTCATGGAATGCACAGCTTATGAAGACATTCGTAAACAGTATGCAAATAGTTTGTGTATGGACGATATGCAGCAGTTATTCGAGGAGGATAAGATCAATCAGACGGCTAGTCTTCTTGTCAAAATCAATAGTAGGAGATCTGATTTAGAAAAGAGCATGAAAGAAAATTAAGTTTGTTTCTTGGTCCCATAGACTGTTTAGTCTCGTGGACATCATTAAAATCTTTCATTCATTCATTTTTCTAGAACTCATGTTGCCTTTCTGAGAAATTCATATCTCCATTCTCAGAAATTCAAGATTTTCAGGTCAGAGATGTTAGGTTTCAGACTTCCAGTATATTAGCAGTTTTTTGGTTTTGGTTCATTATGCTAATAGTAAAGTTCTTTTTGGTCCTTTTGGAATTATGCCTATCAGGTTAGGAATCAACGGACTATCAAATCTTTATGAAAACAATATTTGATCAAAATAGGAAAACATCGTTCAGTATTGTGGAAAACTCTATAAGTAGATGAGGAGTGAAGTTTCTCTGATGGTTATCAGTAATTACACCTTTTCAAAACATATTATTGCTTTTCCTGTTATCAAAGGACCTGTGGCTACAAGTAAGAAGATGAAGATTGTTGCAGACCTTGCTTTTGTTCATTGGGGCTACTGCAGGAAAACTATTTTTATGATTTTTTGTTATAGTTTAGACTCATATAGGTAGTGTCAGAGGCCCTTGGTTATTATCTTATTGTCACTTTAAAAGTTTAGATTACAGAAAAGTTGATGTTGTAAGTTCCTGTGAGTGCACATTATATGGGCAGTTAAAATTTTGTTGATTGCCATTGGTTAAATTTAACAGGCCACAAATGCCAAAACATCTGCCTTTTCTAGTATATGTGTAAATCCCAAAATTTAGTTTCTTGTAGTTTTATAGAATTTGTCTCTTTGAAAACTGCAGAGGCATCTTTATCAGGTGTAGAGCCTATGATGCTAAAGATCCGGAATGAGATTCGTCACGTGGATGCGGAAATACTTGCAGCAGTTCGTCAACAGGTTATTATTCCATCTCTTAAGTTTAATTATAAGTGCTTTGTTTTTTTCAAGTAACCATCCAATGGTTGTTAAAATGATGGGAAAGTACTGAAATTATTCTATAATTGGGAAAAATTAGCCAATGGTTCAAGTACACAAACAACACTATTCATGCTTAAAGTCAAAATACATGCAGGGACAAAAAAATCATGTTCTAAATGTTTCACAAGCTAGAAATGTTTCAGACACAGCATGTGTATATTCAAGATTTGGGTATATTTTAAAGATTGACTGATTCTGCTCAACATTAAAAGAACTAGTATTTAACGAAAATGATTGCTATAGATCATGTAGCAGACTACACCTTTACTCAATGTGGTTGTTCTGATCTGGATCATTAGGAATTCTTTCAACAGAATTTTTTTAGGATGCAAGTCTTCTGCTGAATCCATTCTGTATCAAATGTAGTTTCCTCATGTTGACATGCTCGGCTCTGATGAAATTATTCCATTTTGATAGAGGCCTTTCCGAAATACATACTTTTCCCTTCAATTCCTGATGACCTTGAACCTGGACTTTTGCCTGCTGAGATGAAGGGGATGGTTGGTCCTGTGGTTTGTGCCCAGGAACATTTGCCGGAGTGCACAAACCAATATTCTCTTCATCTTTGTAGGCAATTCTTAAAGTCAGTCATCCTGTAGGGATTCCATGTCGAATTTGACTCCATCCTGTCCTATCAAACTTTCAGAACCCAACACAAATTTCAAATATTTTGGGGACTTAGTGTCTAATGTAAAGAAGGTTTCCTTCAGTTAACAGTTGGAAATATGTCTTGGAGCCCATGCACCCCAAAGGACAACTAAAATACTAACAACAATGGCACAATTTTTTTTTTTTTTTTTTTAAAAGTAAAACTAATATGAGATATCAGTTAACATACAATACTAGAAATGAAACCCTACATATATATCAATTAACTAAGTCCCTTGGGGTTACAGGACGACATTGCATTTCAAACATCTCTAACATAATCCCAACCTCATAACGGTGACTAACTAATCATAAATATGCATTTTAACACCCTTTTAAGTAATGAGCAAACAACATCTATTACATTACATAAACATCCTTCACACTTAGGAACTTAATTATAAATATTTCCACAGATACAACACCACTAAAGATCATATACTATGAACCAATAAACACATATTAATACAAGGATCAATATACATTACATTTAAGATAATGCCAAAGATTACAATCATTACAATTATAATATGAAAATACATCATTCAAGGATTACATCAATACAATAGTGCTTCCCAACATGAACGAGAATAGTACAATAACATGGAATAATACAACTGAAATGTATGAATACAAGCATCAAGATTGGTTTCAACTCTGGTACAACTCTGGAGTCTCAACAATTGGTACAACTCTGCACATCTCGATCTTCAGCTAGAGACCCAATGGGGTGCATAGCACGTTCCACCCGACCATGTGGACCCTAAGGTCCACCCCCTATTTTAGGAGATGACAAGAAGGACCCACAACATAAAATAATCAAGTGAACAAGGCTAACAAGATTCCACAACAAAAGCAACAACAAACACCAAAAAAATCCACTTTCTAGAGGTACAAGAATAACAGAAGGGGAAACAACAAACACACAAGGTTGCTAAAGGGAAGAGTGTCATCGTATAGCTTGATATGGGTTACCCAATGCAGATCTTCATAGGTTACCGGCCCCCATTCTAGGTTACCCTAGTAACCTCAATCGATCCTCGACCCCCATTCTAACTCATGCGGAACCAACAAACCTTTCATGGAGACAAGACAGTTGGTCATTCCATTATAAGTCTTCCCACTCATCCCAAGCCTAAACGAGCACTTGGGCCATGAGTGAGGCTACATTATCTGAATTAATGTGAGAAACTACCCAAACCCCCTAATTAATTATTAGGTTATCACTGATTAAAGAAACTCTCAATGAGTTACTTGTACGCCACTTTGTGCGTCGACCCCCATTGAAAGCCACCCCCCCTACTAGCAACCAAATACTCATAGTCACCAATTGGGTAAGCCAATTTTCACCAACTAGCAAAGCCATATAAAGTCATATGAAACAAGGCATGCACCACCTCACACAAGATCTCCATAATAAAACAATATCCATAGTGCAAGGCTCAAACCCACATAAACACAATCCATGTATAAAGATCAACCATTAACAAAATGAAAAAATCATGAAATCACCCACTATTAGGTGAAACAACATAAAACTCATGCAAACACTTATGGCTTGATATGGGTTACCCAATGCAGATCTTCCTAGGTTGTCGGCTCCCATCCCGGGTTACCCAAGCAGCCTCATCGGATCCCCGACCCCCATACCAACTCTTGCAAGAGAAAACCATACTCCCCTCTAACCTCTAGAAGACTAACCACTTATTAACCCAATGGTTCCCCCATCAAAGAAATGGCAAAATCAAGATCATGAAAAGACTAGGTACAAATAACACTCACCAACAACTGTATGGAAATAGGCGTGGAAACATCATCAAAGGGGGTCATCAACCTCATTCATTAAAACAATTTCAATCGTGAATACAGCTTACACCATAACACCCAGTACTCAAAGTTTGTACAAAGATCATCAATGAGAACATGTGGTCAAGCAAGACATACAGCTATTATGTGACTACACCATATCTAGTACAAAACTCTAATTTATTATATTGCAGTTAATCATTAAATCACTCATCACCTTTAACTTACAATTAACTTAATATCAACACATATATTTATAAAAATAACATAGAACACCATACGAAGCCAAATTATACTTATCACTACTACCATTTCCTTTGTTTAAAATCAAGAAGGACTACATCAATAGACTCAATAAGGTCAATGTAATATTCTAATCATAAAACAATCTCTAGTCCCCTTTCACTTAGAATTCTTAACACAAAAATACACTAGTTTTCTATACTTCATCAACGTTTATACATGATGACTAACTACACGGCAATATTACAATCTAACAATTAGTAACATTACTTGTTTACAATTCTATCAATCCAAAACAATATCCTTTAATTAAGTACCACCTCAACCAATATCCATCCAATAATAATTATCCCATTCCAAACCTTTTATTAAATATTCAAGTACATCAATTTTCCCCTAATCATTTAACTATCCTAATCTATGAACATTTTCCCACTTAAATATAATCCTATTTATATTATAGGCTTCAAAATATTGAAAGAAATCTCCTAAATATAATTAATCAATTTCCCCTATTCCATCTTCCTAAACATTTATCTATTAAATCAAATAACTTTCATAAATATTCTATTGCATTTATTTAACAAATCATCCATCTATCTAACAATGAGTAACTCTTTCCCTATTAAACAATCTAATTTATTAATCTAACTTAACCAATTAATCACCTAAGCAGAATTACTCTTTTACTGAAACCATATATATATATATATACTGTGATTTTACATTTATTTACACACAACTATAGATACGTACTTTTATATGTATATAAAATCGAATTACAATAAAATTGCAAATTATAGTATAATACCATACAATCTCCAACGCCAAGGGTAAAACCACTGATTTCCCAACTTGAGACGTCAACTAGAACCAATGAAATGAAATTGAATTCACATAGTATCAATGGCCTAGAAAAAATTAAATGTAATCCTAAGTGTCATCGCCAATCAATGGTGAAGCTATTAGGAAAAACCACTAAGCACGAATCCAAATGAAGAATGGAAGAAAGGATTTCACACAACCTGTATCTACTGAAATCGGACTCTCCAGGCACGCATGCAAGCAGCTCCAAATGGCAAGAAGACTGATAGAACTAAGAGGAATTAAAAACGATATCTTGACGTAGTTGGAGTGGCTGCTAAAAGTTGATATGCGAGTTGGAGGAATCGGCTTGGAAAATGAAGGTAGTAAGGTATTTCCAGACTCGAAACTTTCACCGAAATTCTTACAGAAGTCATGATAACCGAATGTCCAAGAAAATCGAATGGCAACAATAATTTATAGCGAATTAAATGAGGTTGAATGTACTTCACAACTGGAATGCAAATCAAAATCCAAGAGTAAAGCAAGGAAATCAGACTCAAACAAAAACAAGAGAACAACGAACCAAGGATAGAATATAAAAAGAAGATATCAAATGCAATTACTAGCATCCAATGTAAACTATAATATAGTAAATAAAGTCGAATGTCATAAAATAGGATTTCCAATATAAAATCGATATCCATCATAGAAATAATCAAATGCAAGCCCAACAAACTGAATGGCTTAAGTCATACTCAAGGGATAGTGGCATATTATAAGCACAACAAATGGCCATCGAAATTCCTATTATATAGCGAACACAACGCATTCTCTTCACAAAACAGATAAATCACATTCAAACACAGCTGAAAACCATCGAACAAATTCATAGAAATTGAAAGCAATGGTCGGTAGAAACTCTCATTATCCAAAATAACCACATAACAGAAGATTGGAAATCATTATTCAAGGCCTCAAATGCCTTTAAATATCAGTATCAAGATAAAATCGAAATTGGTCACAATACAAAATATTCTAATGCAAAATACAGCTAATTCTTCATAGTAGATAATCAGTGAATGTCAAATATAAGATGGATCCGACATGAAATATATTCAGTTAAAGCTTTCCCTAATACCATTTTCCTAGCTTAAAGTTTGAATAGGGACTTAAAATCGCATTACTTATACTCATATTGAACATACATTCGCACTATAGAGATAAGATCAAAGTTTTTCATTAAGATCGATGTCATCATGCAAGTCTATGTAAGGGTTCAAGTTACCTATGCTATGCACTGATGTAACATGTCTGAAACTCCCCATTGTCCCTTTCCTGAACGAGTTCCCATAATGTTCCAAGGCATCCTCTCTTTTTCCAACCCTCGACATCATGCTTTAGTGTCTCCTATCATGGAGGCAATGATCTTTCTCCATCTCAAATCCACCATTATGCAATGAGTAAGGGCGGAGAATGAAAAAATGGGAGTCCAATAGACGTCATGGCTACGAGATGAAATACACCCCTCCCTCCCCCGTTCGAATCCAAAAATTAGCACTCTTAAAAACAAGGAAAGAGTTCCACTTTTCCCAAAAATAATATCAAACATATCATTTTCAAAATAATGCTACAGAAACCAAATTTTCATTCGAGAACAAAATCAACTAATAAATCTTTTCCCCAAAGTTGATCGATATTAAAACAAAGATAGTGAGATTTTGATTTTTCGAAGACAAAATCAAGCAATAATCTCATAATAAAACAAGTTTCCAATTCGACAGTCTGTTTGAAGTCATGCATGTGCACGCATTGTCTTTTTTTTTCCATCATTTTTCTATTTTCACTTGATTTAACATCTCGTTCGAAAGACTTATCTTCTTTATTTATTTAAATCACTTTAATTTTTCATATTTAATAATTATCCTCTCAAACGGCCAAATCTGCCCCAGTGTCAAAGGTGGGGAGAAAATCTTATAAACAAAAAAGAGAAGAAGAAGCACTACGCGGTGACCAACCGTCAATTCATTCCTACATGATGAGATCCAAGGGAGCACAAGCCTCCCTTGGAGGGAGATGAAAATTCTCTCATGGAATGTTAAGCGCCAGTTGGAGTGTCAGAATCCGGAGTTAGTTCTTCTGCAAGAAACGAAACTCGAAGGGAACAAAGTTGAAGCATTCATCAAGTATAACAAAGGTTGGGAAGGCAGTTTCATTGAAGCAAGGGGGGCTTCAGGTGGGCTTGGAGTCCTCTGGAAGCCTGGAAAAGTCAAAGTGGAAGCCTCTGTTTCAAACCAAAATTGGATGAAATTAAAGGTAATGTATCTTCAAACAGATTCTTTCTTTGAAGTTCATAATGTTTATGGTCCCACAAAAATAGAGGATAAAAAAGAATTATGGATACCATTTCAAGTTCTTTAGACGATAATAAGGTGATCCTAGGGGGAGACTTCAATGCTATCATGGATCTAAGTGAAAAACTAGGGGGTTCCAGAAAAATTTATCAATCCCAAAAAGACTTTGTGAATTTCATTGAAGCAAACAAACTGCTAGATGTTAAAACCTCAAATGGCATCTTTACCTGGAATAACATAAGGAAATATTTTACTAACATAGCCGAAAGGCTAGATAGATTTCTTTTGTCTGAAGATTGGCTGCAGGGAAATCTGTTACCACAGTCCTCCATTGGGCCAATTTCAATTTCGGACCATTACCCAATTGAGTTGATGATCAAGCTTGATTCTAAACCGGCCAGTGGGCAATTCAGATTTGAAAGAATGTGGATGAGGGCACCTGATTTACCAGATCTCTTAAGGACTTGGTGGGCCGAACCCATGGTGTTTAAAGGATCAAAGATGTTCATTTTCTCCAAAAAATTGCAACGGTTGAAGGAGAAACTAAAAATTTGGAACAAATCCTCTTTCAAAAATATTTTTGAAGTGAAGGAGTGCATTGAAGAAGAATTGGCGGTGCTGGGGGAAGTTATCCTAAATCAGGGGATGACGAATGTGGAGTATGAAAATGAGAAGACTCTTTTGGCAGAATATAGTGAAGTGCTGGCACAGGAAGAGTGCTATTGGAGGTCAAAGTCCAGGGACACCTAGTTGTGCGAAGGCGACCATAATACAATTTTTTTTCATAACTCGACTAAGGTGAAAAGAAGTTGGAATAGAATCTCTCGTATTTCTCTAGGTGGGGGCGTCTTCATCACTACAGATAAGGATATCCAGAAGGTATGGATAGACTACTTCTCTAACTTGTTAGCAGGAGAAGGGGAGGCCAACTTGGTAGAGATGGGGATCATAAATGATATAGCTCCCAAGATTAGTGTGGCAGACAATACCTTCTTATATGGTAAGATTTCAAAGGAGGAGGTGAAAGCGGCATTGTTCCAGATGCAGCCAGACAAATCCCCAGGGCTTGACGACTTCAATGCCTTCTTCTATCAGCAGTGTTGGGACTTTGTGGGGGACGAGATTGTTGGGGTGGTGGAGGAGTCAAGGAGAAAACATTCAATGCTCAAAGATTTGAATAACACAAATATTGTGTTAATCCCCAAAAAGGAGGACAGTGTCTCCTTTGATGACTTCCGACCAATAGCATTATGTAATGTAATCTCCAAAATAATAACCAAAGTGGTGGCAAATAGATTGAAATTGCTCCTGCCACACGTTATCTCTCAAGAACAAAGTGGGTTTGTTCCTGGTAGAAATCTTACTGACAACATTATCATGATCCATGAAACATTGCACACTTTGAAATGCTCCAATGTTAACGGCATGGTAATCAAATTGGATATGAGCAAAGCCTATGACAGGGTTTGCTGGAGATTTTTGATGGGGGTGTTAAAAAGACTTGGTTTCAGGGAGGATTGGTTATCATGGGTCTTCAGTTGCATATCCACCCCAAGATACTCGATGGTAATAAATGGGTCCCCTTGTGGATTATTTTCTGGGGCAAAAGGTCTCTGCCAGGGGGATCCTCTATCACCTTTCTTATATGTGCTCATGACAGAAGCTCTATGTGCCCACATAACCAAGTTGAAGCGTTCGAATCTTTGGCGGGGCATTGAGGTAGCAAATAATATTCCGACAATCTCACACCAACTTTTCGCCGATGACACAGTCCTTCTAGGAAGAGCAACGTTGGAAGAAGCTTCGACAATCAAAGTCGCTTTAGCTAAATACTGCATTCATTCAGGCCAATAGATTAATCCGTTAAAATCCAATGTTTTCTTCACAAACACACCGCGTGGGCTGCAACGAAGAATTGTAGGTATATTGGGCTTCAACTTGGGACAGTTGCCTGCAATTTACTTGGGAATACCTCTCTTCTATGGTCCAATAAAAACAAGCCTTTGGGAGGCGACATTGAACAAATGTTCCTCGCGCATTGACAACTAGAAAGGTCGATGGCTGACGTTGGCCGACCAAATCACAATGGTGAAAGCAATGTTGGTGGCCATTCCCATATATATGTTGTCATGCCTGGAAGCCCCGGGCAAAGTATTAAGAAGATTAAAAGTCATTTAGAAAAAAATGTTGTGGGACGGTCCTCATGAAAAGAAACGCATCTCATTGTTGTCTTGGGAGACGGTATTAAAACAAAAGGAGCAAGGGGGTGGGGGTGTGCAGGATCCAGCAACACAGAATAAAGCATTAGGCGCAAAGCTCTCCTAGAGAATGTTCAAAAGCTCCAGTTCTCTTTGGGTCAGTATTCTGCGGGCTAAGTACTTGGATTCCAATGATACAGAGAGAATACTTACCATTGCTAATCCCCAAAGAGATTCATCAATTTGGAACTTTATTCTAAGTTGCAAGGAAGTTGTGTGTAATCACCTGTCATAGCAAATTGGGGACGGTAGAAGTGCCCTCTTCTGGGATGAGTCGTGGAATGGCTATCCCACATTGAAAGAGCTTCCAGCGTTGGCATAGGTGGTGGAACCAGCAAAGGAACTTTTTGGGGTGCATGTTCGGGATTATGTGGAAGTAAGTATTGTTAATGGGTAGCAAGTCTGGGTTTGGAAACCTTTCATTGGACTGCAGGCGCAGCTTGGGGAGGTGGTTAGAAGGGAACTAGAAAATAGGCATCTGCTTATTTCTGACAAACAAGATAAAATTATTTGGTGCGCTGCCAAGTTAGGAGAATACACGGTCAAAGCAAGATACAAAGTGCTAAAATTTGACTTGGAAGCAGCCTCATGGCCCAAGGATCTATGTTGGGGGAAGTTTGTGTTGCCAAAGGCAGGGGCCTTTGTGTGGACGACCCTCCATGAGCACATACTCACAGGGGATAGGCTGAATTGCTTTGGTATCCAAGGTCCTCACAGGTGCGTCCTTTGTAAGAGGAGCAACGAAGATGTACATCACCTTCTGGTCTAGTGTGAGTTCGCCCAAACTTGCTGGATGGCGTTCAAAGCAATGTTGGATTGGCATGGGTCTCTCCCAAATAATTTGAAACAAGTTTTTGATTCTTGGCCCATCCTATATAAAGGTGGGGCTTTCGAGGGGTTGTGGTTTGAGACTCCAACCATGTTAATATGGCAGATTTGGAAGGAACGCAATGCAAGGATTTTCAGGGAGAAAGAGACAGATGTGGCAGGGGTTATTGCAAAGATTGAAATTGGCATTAGTGAGCACCTCAATGGAAGACTCAAGATGTCAAAGTACAGGTTCTTCTCATCATGGGATGAAAGGATTTGCAAGCGGTGGGGCTTTCTCATCTGGCCACAACTCATGTCACAAAAGAAGGCTGCAATCATGACCAAGGCCAAGTGGTCGTTGCCCCCTAAGGGTCGTCTCAAATTGAATTTTGATGGGGCCTCTAAAGGCAACCCGGGCGAGTTTGGAGCTGGTTTCATAATTAGGGATGCGATAGGTAAAATGTTGGGGCGTTCTTCAAAGCTCCCATGGGGCACCAACACAGTAGCGGAGTGTGCAGCGTTGTGGGAAGGCATTAGTTTCTGCATCTCAAAAGGTTGGGACTTTATTGACATCGAAGGTGATTCAAAGGTGGTAATAAGGGCGGTTGGGGCTAGCTATTTTTCCAAGTTGGCAGCTTCAAATGTGGATCAACAAAATAAGACAATGTCTCTCTTCCCTCCAGGATTTCAATCTTTCACACATTTACAGGGAGGTGAATTGTGCGACAGACCTCTTATCGAAGTTTGTCGTTGACCAAGCTTCTTCCAATTTAGTTTCTTAGTCTTTGGAAATTTGGCCAGGGTTAGAGGAGGTTGTAAATGTTGATATGGGTCACTCTCTTTGTCATGGTCTAGGTGGGGCCTCTGTGGAAGATCATATGGTGTTTCAGAATGCTCCTTTCTGATCTCGGTGGCCAGTGCGTGATCCTGGGTTCGGTCGTTGTTGCAAAAGGGGCAGGGATGATTATGTCAGTGGTCTAGAAGGGGTTGGGGTTTGTTATTTTGTTGGTATCTTTGCAAATTTTACTATGTAAATTCCATTCGCTTCAATAAAATGAGAGCTACCCTCTCTGGTAGTAATTTGCCTAAAAAAAAAAAAACATTATCAATTATTATTAAATGTGATTTAAATCAATACTTTTTATAAAACAAATTAATTTAATTATGTAGTAATAAACTATTTACTTTCCATCTCACAAAATTGATTTATTAATTATTATTTTAATTCTAGTTTTATTTAAATTTTCTTATGAGCAATTTTAATTTAATTAACTAATTAGGCAAGGCCGTTCAAACTATTAAATTCACCACATAACTAATACACATTTAACAACGAAATCAACATGACCACACAAACAAACAACTTACTCAAATGTGAAGGACAACCAAAGCAAAGGGGCACTACAGGAATATGATTCTGATTCTTCTATACTTGATGAGGAAGATTACTCTCCTCGTAAAAAATCGATATGTATGACATCTTCTACTTTGGCTGCAACAAATACTAAAGATTCATCTGCTATTATGGATAGTCCAGAATTAAACAAAAGTGAACTATTGATGCCTCCTTATGCTCCAGAAATTGAAACTTTCAGATATGAAATTATTGATATACATTTATCAAATGATTTAATTGACATGAAAGTAGAAGGCCAATTTTTAGAAAAAGAGGATGCCAACAAATTATCAGAAATAGAGGTAATTGAATCTCCAGACACCTTTTCTTGTTTGCAACTTGATTATGAAGCGTCTAAGTTTGATGATGAAATTCTTGAAGGCAAGGCAACAGAAAATGAGGTAATTAACCATCCCATTTCTAAATCTTTTCATCTTGAAGACAATATTATACAAGATTCAAATTTTACAGATCTATCATTTTAGTCAATACATGGGATGGATAAAAGTGAAGAAGAGATTGAGATAGATGAATCAATAGTTGAATCTAATGAGTTTGTTGATGCACATACTACAAATTGGGGTCCAAAACTTTTAAACAATGCAATTACTTCCGCATGTAGTGACCAAGAAGTTTCTTTATCTCATAATTTGTATGTGGGGTGTCCAATTCGAGGGATGGTTTCATTTTTTTCAGAGAATCAAGTAGAGGACAATATTAAATTGGATGTTGTACAAGAAGATTCTAGTAAGCATATGCAACACAACATTGATATGAGTCATTTGACTACCAAGGCATATAATCAAGAGTGGCTTATTGAGCATCAAATTTTATCAAGAATTTTTTTACAGGGTGTTGGTTTAATTTATTTGATTACAGTAGTCGCAATTCGGTAGTTGACTGTGCACACAATTTTCAGTCACCTAGTATTATTTCACACTGGCATCCACTTCTCCTAGCCAGTCAATGGCTTTGCATAGTCTCATGGGGAGTTGGGTGTTTTGCACCTAGTCCAGGTGCATATAATTGGTTGGTTTCAGTTTTTGCTTTGGTTCTTGTCTCCTGTTATTTCCCTCTTGACTTTGTTGCCCAATGGACTTGACACTGGTCTATCCTAGAAATTTTGGAGTTCTCTGAATTTTCGTAGAAAATGCATTCCCCAACAGAGCCCTTCTTACCCCTATTTTTGGTTCTTGAAAATTTTGAACTTTCCCTCATCTAGAATACCATGTTGATTATTTCAACTAGCATTCTAAACCATATCTTATATGCAATTTAAGTCTTTCTCTAACTACCATCACCAACCTTTTGTATTTGATTATCAACAGAGACATGCAATAAATCTTGTGCATTCGAGAGTAGTATTGCTCTGCAAATTAAAGTTTCAAGTTTTGAGGACATCACCGTTATCGAATTAATGGGACTAAGAACATATTTCTCAGATTGCCATTCTTGGAACGGACCTCAATTGTATGTGGAGAGATGAAGCGAATTGCCTCATAGCAATGCTACCTATCATCTCACCGAACGTCATGGTAGTGAGACATATACAAATCTGTTAAAACGATGTAGGAAAGTGCAAAAAAAGGAAAGACACAACCTCTATGTTGTGTAGGATGGGTGATACAAAGGCAATGATTTTCCAAGTTCTTGAATCTCCCTCGACTTTCACAAGGCAATCAAAACCATTCAAAGAGATGAGCTTTGTTCGACAAAATGACTCGACGAGTTGATGGCTCATCGAATGTAATGGTATCGAATCGAGCAGGGAACCGAGCTGTTGAAATTACTTTAAGAACTTTCAAATGGATTTGTTGAGATGATTCTTCCAAGCAAATACAACTGTCAGGTTTAAAGCCAAGTGTAAAGGATGACTACAAAGGTTATCAGGTAATGCGTTGTTCCAAATATACGCCAATTAAAGTGGTTAAAATGAAGTGCCTCAAGATCAGGATTTTATAAGAAAGACACATTGAATAAACATTTGTTGTTGGTCGGCAGCATTTTGCTTGATTGTGATAACGTGGACGGTGTTTTTTGGAGTTAGTCTAACTAGCCGCTCACCCGCCCATTAAGTCTATCGACACATAGGCGGTGTTTTCTTTGAGTTTTGGAACCTTATAATATCCCCACCTAGCAGGTTTAAAGTGAAAATAAGGTGAGGATATGGGCTAAATGAAATGAGATTGCAGATTGCGCACATAAATGGGGTGATTCTTTCTCTAATTCATAGTGTAGATCTTAATGTGCCATCCATTGTAATCAATATGGAGCATCTTCCCGAGCTGGAGGCCAAATATTGCATAAACAGAGGTGAACATGAATGGCGCAAGCCTTGAAGAGACCCAGAGTACACGTTAGTGTTATATGGATATGCGGTGTTGTTCATATAAGAAATGGAATTGAATTTGAAGATTAAGGAAAGAGCTCAAAATGCCGATATGAAGTTCCTTCACCGTGTTTGTACTCACAGCCGCCAATGGGAGATTGATAATGAGATATCCACAGTTAGTTGTGAGCCTGAAACCGCTTTAAATTTGGTCTCGTCTCTCTACAGAAAGGAATTTATAGAGGAGATTGTAGAATTGTCGATGAATGTTGTAATAGCAATTCTCTAAGTGCTCTGCATATGCCCAGAGGCTGGATTAGCTATCAAACAGGTAAAAATGAATGCATCTATTAATGGTCATCGAGAGGAAAGCGAAATAAGGAAGCATAGCGATGACTCTGAGTCAATCGATGCCTTTAGTATCATTTGTAGCTGCTATGAGCAGGTTCTTTTTCACAAGAATGGCCATCATCATGATCATTGATACGATGCGGTGATTTTAAAAAAAAATCATGATGGAATACAAGGGTGAGCTCACGAGTATGAAAGGGACTCAATTCATCCCTAAATTGGTCTGGTGTGCAAGTGATCGATTTGGTGCTTCCTAAAAGTTCTCTTCAAAAGGAGCTCGTGAAATTTAAAGCTGCTAGATATTATGGCCGAAAATCTTGAGGCACGTACCGACTTCCTCATTGATTGTGGAGCAGCTAAGAGATACGGATCTGAATAACAGTGAAAGAGTGATTTCATGTAACTTTGAAGTTACATGCTTTATGGCGCAGCCTGTACTCATATGAAGAAGTGACGACGATTTCAGTACAAGCTTGTCAAGATGGAGAACAGAGATTTTGAGTAGGTGATGATGGACATAGTAAAAAGGATGTGGCTGATGTCAAAAGAACATTCCGTACATTACCTGAAAGAAACACTTCAGCAAATTGATTGTGTTGAAACCAAGTCACTACTTCTCAAACAACAGAATCTGCAGTTGCGTTGGCTTTTACCAGAATCTTTATTGAGGAAAGGAAATTCAAATGAGACTTCATTAGCATTGGATGGTTGCAAGAAAGATCGTAGTCAAGTGCTTGGCTATAGTTGGAGTGGTCATTGAAAATCTCCCTCATATATGGATCATTTTGTTCTTCCAGAGGACCTTATGGCAGCTTTGCGTACCATAACTATGAATAAAGAAGACATGAATGGTGTTATGTCTTTGCTGAAAGAGCTATTTGAATCTGGATGCGAGAGGCAACCTTCTGAAGAAGATATCAGAGCAGCAATATGGGAGGTTTGTGGAAATGCTGGTTCCTTGCAATTGTTGGTTGATCTTCTTATGACCAAGATTATGGAGCTCAAAATTTGTTACGGGAAGATGAAAGGTTTATTTTTATTCCGTAACTAATCTTTAAATAAATGGTTACAAAAATATCTCTCGGGGGAATTCGAAAGGACACCATCGAAGAATAAAAGGCGAAAGGAAATTTCAAGAAACGGTTACGGGAAACTAAAGGGGCTTATCGATGAAGTTATAAATATGTAATCTAATGGCAATGGGGGGATCTTTTGGCTATGACATGAGAGTCTCTTGGAAAGGCTGGGTAGCTTAGTTATCATATCTTTATTGTTCATCTCGGGAAAGGGGAGAAGAGATCACTTTGTTTCTTTCAAACATAATCTACTATATAAAATATCTCGAGTATGTGAGCTTTGGGTTTTATTAGAGGAATGAAGGTGACATTTATAGATCTGTGTGTTCATTAATAGTTCCTTTAGACTATAGATTGCCTATGTGTTATTTACAGTCACTCTTTGGTGTATGTTTTTCTGTAGCAGATTGTGTGTGGGTTATTACAAAATCTATGTGTTTTGATTAACTTATATATTAGGGAAATATCATTGTTCTTTCTCTCGGTTGTTGTTCGTGGGTGTGGGTAGATGATCTGTGTCACTTATTTTTGCTCAACTTATTTCAAGATTATCAATCGCATTTGTGTCATTTTTATGCGCAGATGTTTGTTTTCTTTTACTGCTTTCTTTTTAAAAGCACACATTAGTTTTGTTTTTTAGTTTTTCTAATTCCTTGAAAATCATAAGAGGGAGTTGTACCTCTAAAATTCAAAGGAAGATCGCTAATTCAATAGCGATCTCCGGAGTTGTTAGTTAATTGGTCACTATTCTACAGGGCATTCCAAGGTCATTTTTCATAATAAGTTACAGTGACCAATCTGTTTACTAACAACATCATAGTTTTTCATAATCAAAACATTTTCACTATTTTATTTAATTTTCTAAACATTTTACTTATTTAATTTAATATATTATCAATTTATAATTCTTAGGTTCAAATATCACCCTTCTAGAGATCATATTAGATGGATTCCTCCATAAGAAACCAGGTGAAAGTTTAATTTTGATGGTTCTTTGAGGGGAAACCTAGGGCACTCTAGTACAAAATGTGCCATTAAAGACTTAAAAAATATTGATAAAGGTTGCATCTAGGATTTATTTCCTAGAACTAGTAATAAAGGGAAAGCATCATTACTTAACATTGGTGGTCATGTAAAATCAATTTAGTCATTTTTGAAGGATATTCAATGGAAACTATATTTAGCATCATGAAATGGTAATTGATCAATTAGAAGAAAAGCATCATACTATATGAGGCATAGGAAATCCTTGATTCACCAAAATTATTCTCTATGTTGCTACCATGGAGGAAACAAGACAACATGTTTCTTTTCAAATCAAGGGATTTATAGCATGAATGATTTAATAATTGGAAATTATATGTTAAATAATGGTGTAGATTAAGAAATTATTTATGAAATAATTTAATATAAAATTTTATAAAGAGGGAAAGTGTTTGAAGGATGATATAATTATAAAAGGAATGCCAATAGTGGATTGAAATAAATTCTCATCAAAAGAAGGTGAAAGTGTACTAGTTATAGTGGGAATAGGAAATGTTATAGGTATGGAAGAGGCCTCTAGAATGGTAGTGGGCTCCATAGTAACAACAAGTGGAAAAGGGGAAGTAGTGGGAGGAATATGGATAGAATCATATTTCATAAGTCTATATGCAGTAAAAAGACAATGGTCAACATCATGGGTATTGTAGATGAAGGAAAATGTGATTTCTTTGTTTGGTCTCATCTACCATGGGTATCTTCAAATTTTTTGATCATTCCTCCTACTAACATTTTGTCTAATCTTATCTCAACTCTTGTTTTGACATTGAGGTTTTAATTTAATATTTTATTTTTCTTTATGGTTTGGATCCTTCTTTTAGTTCTATCACGTGGTTCCTACCTCTTCTTTTATACCTTTTAGGTTAGTAAATATTCTAGGAAAAAGGTCTTCATATTTTTTTAAGGGCAAGGATTTTCTTGCAAATACAATCATGGATGATGAATATTTATCTTTTTCTATTAACTTGATGGTTGAATTTAGTTACAAATCATCTACACACCTATTCCAAATATTCCATTTCATGAAATTTATAGGTTTACCTTATCTTACATGCCAAAGTCATAATGTCCTACTCTTCATTAAATTCCTATACAAGAAATTAAGGAAATGGATACCCACCTCCCAATGGTCTTGGAATGGATGCATTTAGATGGAGAAGGATCTCAAAAGGCTCATGGTACTTGTGGATCCCTCAAAGGCATGATATATAATACATGAACTCTATTTATGAAATTTGGCCTTTAGTTGTTGGCTTCTAGTATGAATGTGATTTATAAGGTGGAATTCTTAGTTGAGACTTTCAATCTTCCATTGTTGGTTTCTAGTGTGATTATACAATATGAGCTAAGTATTAATCTAATGTTAATTCTTGAAAGAAAGTATATATTATTCTCATCTTAATTCTCACACAAAGTTGTCTTAGTCAATTTCTCATATGAACCATATTTGTAATTGTTTGTTAATATAAAAACATATTTTATTTCATTAATTAACCTATCTATTCTATGTAGACGATGCTTTTATTTTTTTATAAGTATATAATTCAAAATTAATTAGTAATTCAAGATAGAGTACACACAATATTTAGTTAAAATAAAATAATATTCTTATTTCCATGAGAGTTATGTAGAATGGTAGCAATGTCTCAGAAATATTTCTTTGCTACTAAATTTTTATCATTGTTATGAGTGAATCATCTCAATTATATAGCCAAGCAAATCAAAAATTTATAGATTGGAAAGAAAAATAATCACATATTTATCATATTTATATGTATAAAGTTTCTACTATCAAACTATTTATACTTATAGATTATATAAAACTATAAATTTAATCATTATTTCCTAATTTATTAAGAATCAATCTAATAACTTGACTTCATATTGTATACTTGTTGTAAACATCTCACTAATCCAACCATACATTTTATATATGTTAAAAAATATATAATAAGAAAAAACTTCTAAATATGATACAAAATCTAATTAATATTTATTTAAAACTAAGACTCCAAAACCAATAACCATTTAAAATCCTTAAACAATGATAGCATAAATTTTATAGGTTTTAAGAAAATCATTCTAGTAATTTAATTATTAATATAAGAACAATTTAAGTAACCTAACTCTAAGACAAACACTACGATTTCACATTGGGACATAGGTATATGACCTTTTTAATATAAAAATAACCCCCACCAAAACGTGCACCAAAATATATTAAAAGTCTTCTCATTTTATTTTTCTTGAAAGGAAGAATGGGCATAGGAAATTGCTTGGAAATTGAACAAGATGGAGAAGATTATATCAAATCCAAAGAGATGCTAATTATCCTTGGTTGAAGCCTCAAATATTAGCTTTGTTTTTAAATTGAAAATGAAATCTTAGGACTAGACAATATCTCACTAGATCATAATATCACAACCCACATGGATGACCCTTAGCTATATGACAACAATTCTAAAGGAGTCTTCTAATAAAATTAGACTTTCAAAATTTAAATTAGATTTAAGTCAATTTCTTGTTTGTTAAGTATTATTTTATTGACTTGACTTTCAATTGTGTTGATTATATATTTGAAATATTCTGAGCCAATTTTTTTCAATTTTCAATTACAATAAGCAATGCAACACACATCCATTAGGGTTAGCACTTAAACCAAAATGATGCACAATTCAACTCTAACCAAGAATGCGCCGGATGACGACGAGCATATGGTCAGAGGATCTCAATGCAATGTTGAATAAAGAACTCTAACCAAGAATGCGCCGGATGTCGACGAGCATCTGGTCAGAGGATCCCTATCATCTATTATGCTGAAAGTAGACTCAACACCCAGAATGTGCTTTCAAACCTGGATGGGAATGGAGCTACCATAGGGTGGAGATATTAAGTATTACAATGCAATTCAAAGTAAATAGGCGGCAAGCCAGCCTCTTCCACTTATCCAGTGGGTATTACAGTAAATGAAAGAGCATAAGTTAGAATGCTAACAGTACTACTGTACAACTTACAATATTTAAAGATTTCATGCCAATATTCATAGAATAATGAAGTTTAATGCTGCAGCAGTAAGTAAAGTATCTTCACGAATATCTCAATGACTTCCAGCCCAATCCCCACTCAAATGACTGATATAATGCAAAATGACATAATTGATCAAGGACTGAAAATTACTTAACAACAAGATATAAACCTAATGAAATGCTCACAACTCTTTCAAATCTCAACCAAACGACTCCAAACAAAATACAAAAGCTTTCTAAGATGATGGCGCCCAATTAAGAACCAAGAAACTGACCTTAACTTTTGTTTATTATTTCTGGCACAATTCCCAAGCAAGGTTGAATGGTACGACCCTCAAGAAGGGGCGATTCCTCTTAGAAAAAATCCAATACTTGTCAATAAAATCTGGAACTTCTCAAGGTTGGTCACCCAAGGCAAAGAAACATAAAGGATTAATACCCAGAACGATTATAATTTTATTTGCAAAGATATGAGTGAAACTACAGATTCAGCTTGACTTCAACAACTTCCAGAAAATGACAAGAAATGCAAATAACTGAACTTTCGATGATAAACAACACTACAATGCAAACCTCACTACAAAATTCTCTCTAAGACAAGCAAACCTCTCTACTAGGTGCTATCTCTCAAGCACGAAGTCGAGCCAAGGCTAGGAGGCATTCATTCCTCGAAGCAATCCAGCACCATTCCGACAGCATAACAATACTCAAGATATCAGATACCGAAATGAAGACCCAAGGATCCTTTTTATAATTTTGAGAAGACCCTCCAGAAGCTTCTAGAAGAGAAACCCTAATTTTCAAATTTGAATTCAATCTTTTCCCTCCAAGAGATGGCGTCCCATTTTCCAAGCAATATTTGACTTTAATTTTTAAATTAATTCCCTCCTCAAAGAAGGCATCCAACTCAAGCATGAAATAGACATTTGAATAATGATAAATTTCCTTCAATGAAGCGCCCACCCTTGAAGAACACCTTTTAAGAACAACTTGAAGTGATGTAGCTAGGCCAAGGGGGGAGTCAACATTAAAATATAACATTAACATAACATTATTTAAATAAAATGAACTTATCTCTCCAAAATGCATCCCAAGGCCAAAATTGATCAAACCAACTGAGTTGACTGAAGATGAGAGCCATCCGTGCTGAAACCAACAGGACCACTGCCAGAAATAGAATTTACTATTTAAATAGTAAATTCCAGAAAGTTGCCCAGATCAAAGTGCATGCGATACCATTGCGAAGCTTTCTGAAAACCCAGAAAGAATCTGCAATCCAAAATCCCAAACTCCAGGATGTAGCTGTCATAACTTACTAAAAATAGTAAGTCCAGAGAGGTTGCTCGACGCAGTTGCAAGTCATACCTCTGCGAAGCTCTCTGAAAACCCAGAAGGAATCCAGAATCCAAACAACCAAACTCCAACAAGCAAAACCCTGAATCATCAAGAGAACCCACCAAGCAGCCGGAAACCCTAATTCTGCTTCTGACTGGTCGACAACACACCAAAGATAGACCATCAATCACTGAAAAGTGTAGTGCTAGAAACGGGGGCATTACAATATTAGAGTAATATATAACCTCCAGGTATGTGTACGATCATGGTGGGCCAAAAAGTGGCAATGAGCCTAGAAAAAAAACGTCTTTCATCGACCCAAAAACGCGAAAATACCGTGCTGACATTTTTTAGGCTTGGGTGTCAGTACACACCACCAAAGCAAACACCAATCCTAGTTTTCTAATAATCCGATCCAAATCGGATATCCGATTTGTAAAAAGTATATATATACAAATTTATGGCTATTTTAAAATCATTTGACAGTCGAACAACCCGCGGGCGCACAGTGAGGAGGTTCTTTGCGTAACAGATATCCGATTTTTCCAATATCCGATTTGAAAAGGTAATATTTTAGATTTTTATTTGCTTTGATTCAATTTTGAATTAGATTTGGATAATTTCAATTAGTTTTTTGTGGATTTTTTTTCTTTTTTTTTTTAGACTGCAGGAATCGGTTGGGTATCCGTCCCCCTATAAACTGCAATGCACCTAGTAAAATTTTTTCACATGATTGGTGGCGCTGGCGCGACACGCCCTCCAGTACCACAGGATTGGGGGGAGATTAGACCTTGTGACCTCCTGCAACAAGATGCTTTAGCCAATCAAGCTAGGCCCCCCGCCCCTTTGTGATTTTTTTTTCAAAATAGGGTTTTTGATTGAATTTTTATGAAAAAATTGGGTTTAGAATGAATTTTGATAAAAAAAATGAATGTTTTTTATGGATTTTGATTTAAAAATAGTGTTTCTTATGTATTTGTATTAAAAATTAGAGAATTTTATAGATTTTTGTTAAAAAGTAGGGTTTTTTTGGATTTTTTTTAAAAACTAGGGTATTTTTATAATATTTTCATTTATATTGTCTAATTTTAATTAGATTAATTTTTTTTTAACTTTAATCAGGCATTATGGCTGCTAAGAATGAGAATGCATAAATTCCACCAATTGAGAATGAAAATCCACCAGCTGAGAATCAAAATGCAAAAATGCCAAATGCTTCCACCACCTCCACAACCATCAATTGAAGACTTAATTGGTGAAAAATTGGAGCAATTGAGGAGCATTTGTGATGTTTATAAGAAAATCCCTCGATTATCCTATATGTCAACCACATTGATAGGAATAATTACAAATGTAGAAACCCTCTCCACCCAACATAATGCCTTTCATTCGTGGCGAGAAACCATGAGGGAATATTATGCATGTGGATTGTCTTATGATAATGTGAAAAATATCCAAATAACAAAAGCCCAAATAGCCTCTTTATTTATTAGCCCTAGCACTGGTTTTTCAGTTAATGTTAACAAACCAAAACTTTCTATAAAATGGTGCACACATAGGGGCATAGTAGATAACTTTTGGGATCATTGGTGTATGGTTTTTAATAAACCACCCAACAATAATCTTGATGTACCTTTTTACTTTATTAAAAAAATTATATGTTGAGTTTTTGTTAGGGAATCATGTCAATTACTTTGACATTAAACCCTTTCAGGGTGTTGGTGGAGGTATGCCCCAGGATAGGCCAGGGGCAGTTAGAGTAGTTAGGTGCCCACATGTTCCCATTCCTCCCCTTCCTCTGCCACCTCTAGTACAACATCTAGATATTATGGAGGATGCAACCACACAGACTATCCAAGCCATTCACTCTTTGAGTGGTCTTTTGGTTTTCCATGCTTCTTCAGTAGCTCAGCCACATTCTGGTGATGTTGGTGATGGATCCAATGCTACTGCATCATCCTACTCGGGTCCACATATTTGTGTGCCACATATTTGCAATACGTGCCGGCAGATATGCTTGGGTCCTATTGTACAGCCCGTTGAGCATCCATTAGACACTTTTGATTATGACATCCAGGATGTGGAGATTATAGCAGATCACACGCAGGGGAGTGGAGCACACCCTATAGAGTCCTCTCCTACTAGAGAGGTGGACATTGGAATAGTTACACAGGTAACATTTAAGGTGTAAATTCATAACTTGCATTTTTTTTAAATGAATATTAATAAGAGATAGTATCAAGTACTAATATTTATTTACATGGTCTATTTAACAGTTAATGTCTAAGGAGGAGCTCACACGGGTGACTGATAGCACCCTTAGGGCCATTTCATTTGGCCTTGACACAAACACGGTATGTATTTTCACACTCACTCATTTACATTTTTTTACTGCATACTTAGTTGTCATTTGAATTGTCATTAATGAAATTATATATTAACTTATATGTTTATCTTATTCTCTGCTTGTAGGAAATACCTAGTGCGAGCGAGGTGTGATGCTCTCCAGAATATGGAGGCACAATGTTAGATAAGGGAAAGGTAATTGAACTCAAATTTGATTGAATTAAGATTTATAAGATCTTTTATTGATTATGCACACATTGACATAGATTCATAGTTTCATATGTACTTGGTCATTTTTATGTATAGGTGGTTGTGAGCTATACATCATTGTTGACAAGTGTCACAACGCCTGAAGGATTAGGTATTCGAACGCCTGAAGGAGGAGGTGTTGAAACACTTGAAGGAGGAGGTGTCAAAACACCTAAAGGAGATAAAGAAAAAGATCAGCCTAAAGAGGTATGTGTTTATTTTATTTTGTGCTTGTTAAATATGTTCTTATTATCGACAATTATATGCTAACTTGGATCAATTTTATGTTTTTATTCACATATATAGATTGACGTTACAAAAGTTGGTTTGGTTGGTTCTTTGAGAGGTGTATATTCTAGGACTCCTGACCCTTCGAAGAGATGTATATTTCATGTAATCAAGATTTCAATTTTAGAGTTCAATTATAATTCAATGTATATTGATTTTTATGTTAATTATTTGATTTTAAATTATATAGTATAACTAATCTCAATTGTGGTTTGACTTTTTCTTGTGCAACTACCTTCAGAGCCAACGAGTGCTTCAAAGAGGCTCCATTTTGATGATCCACCAGTAGTTTAGGATGAGATAGACATTTTGGCATGTAAATTTTGAATAGATACCGAGATGGCATGTATGCCACATATTGTAAAACTTTGTTTTAGTTGGCGTTGATGCCATTTTTGTATATGGGCATACACTTGATTATTGGATAATTTGATATATAGAAGTTGACAATCAAAATTTAATTTCCTCCTCATGTGCATGATTAAACTCTTTGAAAATTTAATCAAGTGAGCAATGGTTAAATATCAATGTACAATAGCATAAAAAGAATGGTTAAATATTATGTAGTTTATATTCATATTGTTGATTACATTGCATTGCACATCTTTCAAACTCAAAGCATTACTTCACATTGCATAAGTAACAACTAGATGTTGATAGATGAAAAAATTTCAATAACAATATAGTTTTTACAAAGTCAACCTAAGCAGTTATGCAATTACTTCACATTACATAACTAATAACTAGGAGCAGCTATCAATTGCATTAGTTTGTCATGGAATTCTATGAGACCACATTTCTTTGAGGAAACTTGGCACAAAACTCACAAAAAATGAAAAGAAAGCACTCAAACAAACTTTAAAGGGGTCTCAAGCCTGCTGCCCCCTCATTCCACACACTATGCAGCCATTTACTTGCAATGTAGGGGCCGAACAATGGAGAAAACATGTATATATATACAGCCTAGAAGCATGAATTACGATTAGAATATCACATAACATCATATAAACAAAAAAACCACTATAAACTTGAATGTCATTTAAAACATGCATAATAAATATTCATCGTTGAAACTTGAATTGTGGTAGCTTGATATACAGAGTCGATTGATGGTAGGGTTCAATTTGTATGATATTGAAAAAAGAAGCCAACTGAGTAGAGTTATCAACATTCTTTAGAAATCATAAAAATTATTTTAGTACACTAGCCATTTTGATGTCTTCTTGCAGTCTCAAACGTTATTTTGTATCATTGTTACATTGGTCTTGAGAGTGATTGCACGTTAGAAGTGTATAAACACATACCTTTTTGTAATATCAAGGATACTTTTTGAATCTTCCATGCATTTCTAATCTAAAAGAAAAGGTCTTTTTCCTAATCTATATGCAGCGATGCTTTTGACATTGTCAAAAAGAGAAAAACTTCCCTAATGATGCAAAGGCATGGCCAAGCAATTCTAACTCTCCACATGAGAGAAGAGAGATGTTGGAGAGTACATCAAGTCAGTGAGAACCAAAGTGTAATGTGTTTTAGTTTGTAGTACTCCTCTCTTTCTCTGTAGATGTGTGATAAATTCTTAGTTCAATGATGCTGAACAATTTTTTAAAAAAGAAAGTTGTGTCACAGTCCACATTCAATCCAACAAGAAAAAATGAAAGCTCAACCTCTTGGAATGAAAATTCTTGTTTGAAAAAAAAATGAATAAGAATGAGGTAGTTAAGGTGTTTGAAGTTATTTAGAGGTCACTTTTAGGGTGCAAGGCTTAAAACTTCATTTTAAATGCACTCAAACAAACTTTAAAGTCGTCTCAGGCTTGCTGCCCCCTCATTCCACATGCTATGCAGCAATTTACTTGTGGTGTAGGGCCCGAAAAATGGAGAAAACATGTAAAATAATATATATATATATATGTGTGTGTGTGTGTGTGTGTGTGTGTGCAGCCTAGAATCATGAATTACAATTAGAATATCACATAACATCATATAAACAAAAAAACCACCATAAACTTGAATGTCATTTAAAACATGCATGATAAATATTCATCGTTGAAACTTGAATTGTGGTAACTTGATATACAGAGTCTATTGATGCTAGGGTTCAATTTGTATGATATTGAAAAAAGAAGACAACTGAGTAGAGTTATCAGCATTCTTCAAAAATCAGAAGAATTTTTTTAGTACACTAGCCATTTTGATGTCTTCTTGCAGTCTCAAACGTTATTTTGTATCATTGTTACATTGGTCTTGAGAGTGGTAGCTTAATATAGGTCCACAATACAAAACTTGGTTTACCTGTGCAGTGTAACAGTGGCATAGGAAGATTTTTCTTTGAAAGCAAAAATGAAAGCTCGGCCTCTTGGAATGAAAATGCTTTTTTGCAAAACAAATGAATAAGAATGAGGTAGTTAAGGTGTTTGAAGTGATTTAGAGGTCGCTTTTAGAGAAGAGAGATGTTGGAGAGTACATCAAGTCAGTGAGAACTGAAGTGTAATGTGTTTTATTTTGTAGTACTCCTTTGTTTCTCTGCAGATGTGTGATAAATTCTTAGTTCAATGATGTTGAACAATTTTTGAAAAAGAAAGTTGTGTCATGGTTTGCTTTCAATCCAACAAGCAAAAATGAAAGCTCAACCTCTTGGAATGAAAATGCTTGTTTGCAAGACAAATGAATAAGAATGAGGTAGTTAAGGTGTTTGAAGTTATTTAGAGGTCACTTTTAGGGTGGAACGCTTAAAAATCCATTTTAAATGCACAAAAAAGAATGAAATTACTTCAAACCAAGTTTGTGAAGAAGTTAACTATGCTGCCCACTAGTTTCCCTTAAGAGTCCAAAGTGTTAAAAGGCAGCAATCTTTGAAGGGATATTTCTTGGAGACTGTGATGCTTACATACTCTTCGTCCAAGGCTATGGGATTGTGTTGGGACCATCTACAAAAAACTCTCTCAATTTTTGCTATCTCGGAGGTGTTTTCCTGTGGTGATGAATTTTCAGTGGAGGGAAAAGTTACCAGATGCAAGTAGTGTAAAGTTGCAAAGTGGTGCAACTTTCATTCCACAACTTGTACGACCAAACAAACTATTCCAACATGTATGGATGGGTACGTTTATGTTAGATATGGTCCTCTTTTGCACCCAAATACGTCGAATCACTTTGAGCTACATTGGACCAGTGATTTCCCTTAGGAGTCCAAAGTGCTAAAAGGCAACAATCTTTGAAGGGCTATTTCTCGAAGACCGTGATTCTTATAGACTCTGTGTCTAAGGCTATGGGATTGTGTTGGGACCATCTACAAAAACCTCTCTCAGTTTTTGCTATCTCGGAGGATTTTTCCTGTGGTGATGACTTTTCAGTGGAGGGAAAAGTTGCCGATGCAAGCAGTGTAAAGTTGCAAAGTGGTGCAACTTTCATTCCGCAACTCATACGACCAAACGGATTGTTCCAACACATCTAGATGGGTATGTTTACACTAGGGATGGTCCTCTTTTGTAACCAAATACACCAAATCACTCCGAGCTACATTGGACCCTTGTAATAGTGAGAAACTAGTTTTTGTCCAATTACTCCACAATTTTCCAAAACACCAGACCAACACATGACTAATTCAAACACCCATATCCGAGTTACACAACATATATGAGAAACAACATAGACTCCTTTGGACCAGCGTTGACTTCCTATACATTCACCCTTGAAAAGGCTACTCAATTAGCCCAAAAATGCAAAGCAACATACCTTCAAACACCACACAGACCCCTAAGACCTTGGGGAAGCAAATAAATTTCCAAGAAAACAAAGATTCTACAATTGGATTCCATTTGTACGGACCTATAACCATCAAATCAGAAAACCCTTATTTTTAGTGTAATTCTAGAGGGTTTATTGGATGTAGCACTTCCACAAGCTTTCAGACTCTGCCACCACCTTAGAAACCTTTATTTAGGCCCCAATATGCTTAGAAAATAAAGAAACTTCTGATATCTCAGAGATTTTTGCAAACCCTAGGGTAAAAACTCTATTTTCAAGTGAAAAAAACCACCATTTTTAGACCTTTAACTCTTCATTTTATTTCAAAACCCAGTTCTCCACACCTTCCACTCTTGAAATACCATTTCCTAATCCCTACCGACTCATCCCACCAATTCACATTGGAACACAGTAGGTGGGATGATATTCAAGCCATTAAAATTGCAAAACTCTTATTCCCCTATTCAAGAACCCGTCTAAAGAAAGTCTGAGTTTTGAGGCACAAAATGAATAAAGAAACCCTCTATTAAGAATTCAAAATAAATTCAATACATGTAATAACGTTTCTACATAAAGTTTTGATACAAAAATGCTTGAATGGCTTATGCACAGGTAGAAAACACAAGAAAAATAGTAAAATATGAACTAAGCAATTGAAACTTTATTGATTCAAAGAAAAAAACTCCTTCAACCAAACATGTCTCGAGCCCTTGAATGCCTTAAGTACATTTCTATGCCTTGGAATCCAACTCCCAATGCCTTTAACCACCAATATTAACTGACTTTTGAAACCTTAATGACCGTTGAAGGCCAAAATACAAACATTTCCATATTTGGATGTGTTTCAATAAATTTTTTGAACAACATTGTTTGGCTTGATTCCAAGAAATGTTTAGGATGTGGTGTACGGTCTTGATTGCCAATTCTTAACTTTAAAAAATCCTTTGTATTGGGTGATACTCTAGAGTTATCATGCCAAAATTGTTGAATTACCTGCTTTACATTATTAGTTAGCTTCTTATCAACACGTGGAAGCCTCCCGGAAAAAGTCCATGTATCATTTTGAAGAGGATCATCTATTATTTCTCTTCTTGCAAGTGCTCTATCCAAATTTTTACAATTTATGTCAAAATCAATAAAATTTTATCTCATAAAGCGATCCTTTTTCAATTGATGGCTTACTAGGGCGGTTGTAATGACTCTTCGAGCAGCTCTCTTATCCTTTTCCTTGCTATTTTTTCCAATAGACTTGAGAGCATTAAAAATATTTTTGACAATAATAGAATTTTTTTCGGTCTTCTTGTTCACACGAATCTTCAATTTGGCTAGCAAAGGTCTCATATTTTGCATCTTTAGCAATTGTACAAAAAGTTGGCATTGCTTGGTCAATGTCTTATCACTAAAATATTGGTTGAAAAGTCTTCTAGCCCACAACCAAACAGTTCATGTTGACCTCTTTCCTTCAAATTTTTTTATAATGTTCTCATAAATTTCAAGTAACCATTTAGGGGTTCTTGAAGGTCTTGAATTTGGAATATGTCTTTCTTCCACACAAGGTTCTTCATTTCTCATGTAATCTGGTGAAACATAATTTACACTTAGTTCAATATTATGTTCAACATCTTCAATTCCAACATTTTCACCTTCAATTTGAGTAATTTCATTCCCAATTTTAGTATCATATTCAACATCTTCAAATCCAACATTTTCACCTTCAACATTTTCATTATCAATTTCAATATTTTCATTCCCAATTTGAATATCATGTTCAACATCTTCAATTCCAACATTTTTAGCTTGAACATTTTGAGTATCAATTTGAACATTTTCATTCCCAATTTGAATATCATGTTCAACATTTTCACCTTGTACATATTCAATTTCCTCTTCACTTGAAAGACCATAGGGCTCAAATTCACCAATATTTAACATACCTTGTCTTGTCTTCTTATGATCTTCTTTATCTTTTTGTCTATATTCTTCAATTTGTTCTTTTGTAAGCTTTCTCTTACGTTTATGCTTCTGATGGTTGCTGCTCCCCATTATACCTCATAAAAGATGCTGAAAAATCATTGTTTATGACAAATTTGAGTACAATATGCTCCAAAAAGTTGAACTTTGTCTCTTCATGTCTGAAATCGTGTGTTCGTCGCTTGCAAAGCCTGCAAAAAGAATGTAGGGTTCGTTGGAATGCAAAAAATGGGCCATATGGGGTTTTGGTATGGCCCACAAATCAGATATCTGACTAAATCTGATATCTGATATAATTTTTTTAAATAAAACAATTTTATAATGCTCTCTAACGGTAGGATTTTAGTGCTATAAATCGGATATCCAATTTGTGCATATATAGACCTAACAGTAATTAGGAAGTGGAGGTTCGGTAAGAGAGAGAGAGAGAG
>VDFB02270651.1:712491869-712557934 GCA_007258455.2 Sequoia sempervirens
TATATTATATATTAAATTATAAACTATTTTGTATATTCTAAACTAGATATATTAAAATAAACTATAAAATACTTATTGCATTTTCTAAATCATATATTATAAAGTGTATAACATTTTTTAAAATCATATATAAACCAAATCGGATATCCGATTCAAAACGGATATCCAATTTGAAACAGATATCTGATATTTCTAACACAGAATTTATTGCCTAGGGATTAGCCTCGGGCTTGCTTTGGAATTTGGCTTGGACATGCCAATCCTAAGAAGTCAACGCAAAAAACTTGTTTAACAACTTACCTTGTTTTTCTAGACTTCGCCCATGTGGCTGACGACTTTTTTTTTAGCCAAATTTGATGAAACAAAAAGGGTGCGTAGAGACTCTCACTTTCCACCAATATAAATTATTCTTTACTTTGAATTTAATAAATTATTATTATTCATTTTCTATTAGAATTATGAATAAAGTTCGATTGATAGGCTGATTGAAAAACATCTATAACTTTCAAGCGGTATCATATTTTTTGAATCCAAAACATCGTCATTCTATGCTTTGCATACTATAGGATTAAAAAATGAATTTCATGAAGTTTTGACCAAGTTAAGGTGGTTCTGACATACAACTTTTATATTTTTTAAAAGTTGTAATAAAAATTCATATTTAATTATTTACTTGGAAAAAATTACAAAAAAATATGCGTCACATCCGGACATGAGTCATCTACTTATATCTAAAATATTATAAAAAAATATTATCATTTTATTGTGGTTAGGGTGGTTAGACAAACACCTACTTCTTATTTTTTCCCTAAAATATAAGTACTACTGCATTGAAATTTCAAATTTTCACCAAATAGACTTTAAAAAAAATAAAATAAACTTAGTAGTTTAGAAACTACATTCAATTTTCCACAGATTCTATTCTTACATATTTTTGAAATAATATAGATAACTTATTCAAATTTTTATGTCAAGTTGCCTACCTCTGATTTTTCTGAATTTTCATTGCCACTTAAGGGCCTATTTTTTCCATGATGATCCTGCACATACCCATAAATGATAAATTCTATTTCATTGTGATGATTTAGAATCTAAGATATAGTTTGAGAGTTCTTTTATACATTGTATAATCATATAAATATATCATCAACATCATCTTAAAATCTAAGTTAATTATGTATATTATATGATTATTTGGTGTGCCTTCAATTATTATCTTAAAAAAATTAAATTGGAAGAGGGGTTTGATCAAAGGAGAATGATCTCACTTGGTAAATTTCTAAAATCATACCCTTAAACATCTCTTATGTTTTAGATACCAACTCTAAATGGTGAGGTGAATAGAATACAAACTCCAAAATGTACACTATCATTTCTACACATCAGAGTTTGAATATGCAAATAAGGTTTAGGTTTGTGGGCACCTAAATGATCTAGAGAAAAATACAATGATTTTAACAATTTAATACCAGAGTTGTTTGACATAATCTATGACTCTAATTGATGCATGAACATCTAGGTCCACGAGTAATCTTGCATCACCATTTTTTTAGTTTACAATTTTAATTTTTTTCATTTATGTTTTGGTTGTTGGTTTTAGACTCATTTAGTTTCAACTTTCATGAAGATTTTTTGCTAGCTTCATAATTTTCTTCTAGAGTTGTTGGGGTCCAAATGAATATTGTTTTCTCTCTTAGATTGTAGATTTCATTAGTTTCAAAGCATTGCTATACATCTAGATTTAAATTGATACTTGTCTTCATATTGTGGGAAAAGTACCAATAATATAACTATAGGGGAGCATGGAATCATATTTAATCTAAATACTTATTTTGTAAGGAATTTAAAAGGGGGAAACCTATAGGAAGTTTTAGTTAAAAAAAATAAAAAATTGAACAACCTTTGCTTGCATCCTCAAAGCCTGTGTCGAATGGGAGCTTTGGAATAGGGTATGGACATCCATCAAAGCATAACAATGGTTGAAGTTATGTAGAAAATGGGTTTTTCTACTATTAAAAAAGTCCAACCTCCTATAAATAGCATGCAATTCCATCATTGATTTCACAACACTCTAAGCAGTTTTGTTATAATCTAATGAAAAATGATTAACTCCTCTATGCATGTCTGATTGTGAAATTCACCTGTTACTTCAAAATTAAGCCATTTTCTACAGTTGTTTAAGCTCTTCTAGATCCTAGTTGTTTTTTTGGGATAGGAGTTCTAAAGTTTGGTTCAGTTATAACAATTGTACTTGGGTATTATGCAGATTTATTGTTCTGAGTGGCAGAGATTTTGCACCATTTGAAGAGGTGGATTGAGGGAGTCTTGAGATTAAGAAATTGGCAGGAATGGAGATGGGTCAAAGAGAAAGGTTGTTGAAACTTTCAAGCAAATGCAATTGCCAGCTATAAAGCCAAATTCCACAACCTTCGCCCTGCTTGAGCCAAAATGGGAGCTTTGGAACAGGGTATAGACGTGTGCGTAATGTGGAAGCATTGACAAGGCAAATGAACCGTTTGAGCAAGAAATTTGGTCTCATGGAATGCCATGATTAGAGGATACGCACAAAATGGATTTGTTTTATTTAGTGTTTAGAAAATTTCAAGCAAATGCAATTCAATTTAATGCAACCATGTATGTGAAATGGGGAAGCATAAAACCAACTTGGAGGATGTCGTTGGAGGGTGATAAACTATGGAGGACACCACTAGAGGGTGATGCACTGTAGGGTGGTGAGTTCCCAGTCCGAGTTCACCCAAAAATTTTCCACAACAAATGCAGATGAAAATGACTGTCGGTTTCAACAATAACATTCATTTTTTTAAAGACCTAATTCAGGGGTTCGAGAAAACCCTCATTCATTCGAACCCATTTTTTTATTATTAAAAACAATATATGTCATGGGTTCGCTCGAACCCTATGGTTCGATCAAACATATTTATTGGTTCACTCGAACCAACTAGTTTGAGTGAACCCCTTAAATTTGTTGGAGGGCCCAAAATGCATTTTTCCTTCCTCCATAAAATTGTAAACCACTTATGTGGCCCTACCCTCATCTATTTTTGTTTCCTCTTCATCTCTCACACTCTTTCATTCTATCATATCTTCATAATAATTGAAATTCCAAGGGCTTATACCACTATGCCCATATCTTATCATATGTCGATAAATTTAACTTCTTTTTTTCACCTTTTGATCAAGACAGTCATGGACATGGATATTTTTCCATGTCCCTCTCATCAGCTATTCTCTCATCAAATGTATGGTATTGATTCATAGTCAACCTTCGACGTTGATCCATCTGAAATGTTCTACACATAGCAACAAAAAATTGTAGACTAAGAGACAAAAACTATTTTTTTATATTGAAAGGAATTTCCATAGCAATAGAGTTATAGAGAGCAAATAAAATAGAGATTTTAACTAATGAATTGTAAAAAAAATATTTTTGTAGGTTTATATTCAATTTTTTTATTACATTGCATTGCACATCTTTCAAACTCAAAGCATTACTTCACATTGCATAACTAATAACTAGATGTTGATAGATAAAAAAATGTAAAAAAATGTAGAATAAGAGACAAACCATTTTTTTAAATTGAAAGGAATTTCCATAGCAATAGAGTTATAGAGAGAAAATAAAATAGAGATTTTAACTAATGAATTGTAAAAAACATATTTTTGTAGTTTATATTCAAATTGTTGATTACATTGCATTGCACATCTTTCAAACTCAAAGCATTACTTCACATTGCATAACTAATAACTAGATGTTGATAGATGACAAAATTTCAATTACAATATAGTTTTTACAAAATCAAACTGGGAAGTTATGCAATTACTTCACATTGCATAACTAATAACTAGGAGCAACTGCCAATTGCATTTTCTTGTCATGGCATTCCATGAGACCACATTTCTTTGAGGCATTTTTCCAAAAAGTTCAATGTCTTGTCTATGCTACCACATTTTTCATACATGTCTACAAAAGCATTTTATCAAACAATTCACTACCTTGTTCCTATGGCTAAAAGCCTAAAACAAGTGCTTTCGAACAAGCTATGGATGCTTGGAAAAAATCTATGAAAGCATAATAGTAAGCAATAACATAGACAAGGCAGTGAATTGGTTGAAAAAATGCCTCAAAGAAATGTGGCCTCATGGTGATGGAATGCCATGACAATCCATAACAATTATCTTTTCATGGCATTCGTCATGGCATTCCATCACCATGAGACTACATTTCTTTGATACATTTTTTCCAATGTTCATAATCTTGTCTATGCTACCACATTTTTCATACATGTCTACCAAAGCATTTTTATCAAACAGTTCACTACCTTGCTGCTATGGCTAAAAGCCTAAAACAGGTGATTTCAAAAAAGCTATGGATGCTTGGAAAAAATCTATCAACAAGCTAGGTCTCATGGTTTTTTTAAAACAAAAATCAGCATGATTTTATTTGCATTTTTTGTAGGTTTTAAACACATTCTTTTGGAAATTTTATTGTTTGAAATGGGGAAAAGTCTTCGTGGTCATTTTTGTGCACTTTTTAATTGTAGGATTCTCATAGTTAGTGAAAAAGAGTGTTCATGAAGGAATGGAAAAGATGCATAGAGCCTTCGAATTATACCTGTACTATGCGATGGCATTGAATCATTTAGCAAACCATTTTTTCTTCACGAGGCAGCATTTTCTTGTGGAACAGTTGACTGAGACAACTCTTGTTTCAACTAACCACCCTTTCATGAAATCTCATTCATATTATAATCTTGCACAATATTATCATAGTGAAGGTGATTATGAAACCACTGGCTGCTACTACATGGCATCAGTCAAGGAAATCCAAAGGCCACAGGATTTTGTGGATAGGTTCAATTGAAGCTGGGAGATCTTAAGAGTTCTCCCTCAAATTTTGAAAAGGTTTTGGAGGTCCACCCTGAGAACTGTGAGAGCTTAAAAGTTGTAGGCCATATATATGCTCAACAAGGGCATGAAAATAAGGCTTTAGAAATTTTAAGAAAGGAAACTCGCATAGATGCACGTGATGCCCATTCATTTATCAAGATGAGTGAGTTATTAATATCGACAGACCCAAGTGCAGCCTTAGATTCTCTTAAGACAACAAAGTCTCTTTTGAAGAAGAGCAGAGAAGAAGTACCCATTGAATTTTTAAACAACATTGGGGTTCTTCATTTTGAGCATGATGAACTAGAGTTGGCTCAACAAAATTTTATGGAGGCATTAGGAAATGGCATTTGGGTTGAATTCATAAATAAAAGCCCCAATGCCAATTCTACAATTTTTTCTATGCGCTTTAAGGATATGAAATTCTTCCATCAACTAGAAGAAGGTGGTGTTTCGCTAGAGTTACCATGGGATAAAGTCTCAACACTATTTAATCTTGCTAGGTTGTTTGAATAGCTATATGATACTGAAAAAGAAAATCTTTTATACAAGCTAATATTGTTCAAGTTTCCTAATTATGTGGATGCATATCTACGTCTTACAGCCATCGCTCAGGCTCGGAATGAGATCCATCTAAGCCTAGAATTGATTGGGGATGCACTTAAGGTGGATAAAAACTCATCAAATGCTTTATGTATGCTTGGAAACATGGAACTGAAAACATATGACTAGCTTAAAGCAAAAGAAACAATTAAAAAAGCATGCCAACTTTTCTTGGTTGATGAAGCAAAACAAAAAGTTGATGAAGAATGAAGGATTTAGATGGAAAGGAGAAAGCAAGAGGAAGAACTTCGGTGGGTGATGCAACAAGAGGAGAAATTTGAATGTGTGAAGGAATTATGGAAGAGTAAGTGTAAGGACAGGGATGATGACAATGATGAGGCTGGTCAGTCTAAGAAGAAACAAAAGAAGGAAAAGAAGAAAAAGAAGGATAAGGACCACAAGGCTTATGATTCTCATATGGAGGAACTTGATGTTGCCATGGAAGATGAGGCAAATTATATGAGTGATAAGGCACAAGATGATGCAGAAATGCCCAAGATCTTCTTGCAGTTGCAGGTCTAGAAGACTTTGGTGATGGCAAGACAAATTCTCTAGTTTCAACAAAATCACAATAGGAGACATGCATACTTTGATTTTGAAGATGATGAACCATTGCAGAACTAAAGTCCAGGAGAATATGATCCATATGATGATGATGTCTAGGCTTCCTGAGCTTTAACCAAACTTAGCTCCTATTTCCAAGAGAAAAATCCCCAAGGCTCATGGGAAATGAATGATGAGCATTTTAGTTTCAACTTGGTTTCATTTCGAAAAGGAGACATTACATTGTACAAGATTTGTTTAACAACAGAATAATTTAATCCACCTATTTGGGACTATAAAATAAAAATAGATGAATTAATCTATTTCAATTATAGGTTCTTTTAATCTAGAATCTGATATAAAGATAAATCATAATACATTGAAGGACACATAAAATGTTCTAAAATAAAGACTAAAATAGGTTGCCCATAAAAACAAGAAAGAGGAAAAATGAAAAGATAGCATATAGATGATTCATTTGAGGTTTTTGATAAGATCTCATTTAACTATGTCAAATGGATTTGGAAGGGACAAAGCATAATTGATTGACTAAAATTTTGAGGTAACTTATCCATTGTCATTTTATGCATCATCTTAGTGTCATAAAAGGGGTCATTTAAGTGTTGGTGTAGAGACTAAGAAATGTTCATGTTGCAAATGGGGTAGCCATTGTGCTAGCTAAAAGGGGTCAATTTGATATTGCAAAGGAAATTTTTACACAGGTACAAGAAGTTGTTGTAGGAAACATTTTTGTTCATATGCCTGATGTGTGGGTAAATCTAGCACATGTTTACTTTGCACAAGGACAATTTGCGCTTGCAGTGAAAATGTATCAAAATTGTTTGAGGAAATTATATTTTGGCACTAACACCCAAATTTTATTATATTTAGCTCGAACACATTATGAAGCAGAATAGTGGCAAGATTGTAAGAGAACATTATTAAGAGTAGCAAATTGTAACTACTATAAGTTGCCAATCAGAAAGCTATGGATTTTTTGTTTAATGTAATGAGGTTTTCAAATTACCTCTGAATTTGCTACAAAGAGAGTCCCCAAATCTAACTTCGTTGCAGACTTCAAATACTTTGCAGCAAACACCGAAGTGCTTGCCTGCCTTTTTAGAATTCTCTAGGTCCTCTCCAAACAATCTTTATCGCCCATGCAAGTGTTGTAACTCAAAACACCTAGTGTAGTTCGCATGCCCAACTGTTGTAACTCAAAACGAGGTGCCTTAGTGGCAGGCTAACTAGCTACAACTAACGAATGAAGAATGAAGCAAGGTTTGCAATGAACATGAATAAACATGAATTCATGAATCACGCCAATACATCAGGCCAATAATTGGTTGAAATGTTTTTTAAATTTTTTGTCTAATTTGTATTTGGTGACTAACTATTTAGTCATTTTTATTTCTATGACTAAATAATTTTTTAGTCAACAACCAAATTAGCCATTTGTTTACTCATTTATAGCTAAGTTGCAAAAAATTAGTAGAATTTAGTCATTTTTAGTTGTTGTGACTAAAAGTTTTAGTCGCCTAGTCATTTATTTTCTAAATTCTACTAGTGAAGATGAGGATTTCTTCTTATCCTATTCAAGATAGTATGTTTGGGCACACAATCCTTTCATATAATATGGTTTATCATTGAGACATGTCTAAATGTAGGTGTCCAAATATTCCAGCGATATATTTCATCAAGACCTCCTTGTACATAACATCTCCTCCCAATTACATGTGTCTCTTTTCTAAAACTTGCTAGTGTACTCTTGAACACCTTTCCCTTACCTTTTTCAGAATTAATTACAATGCATAACCCTCTCTTCTTCATGAAAAATTGGATAAATTTTCTTCCTATAGAAAACCCTTTAAGTCTTCTCATTTGGAAATTGGAGGATGCTTGCAACATTCCAATGATATAGCATAAATTTCATAACAAGTTATGTGACTACGAGCTTGAGTATTGTAAAAAATATTAATTTGAAGAGAGTTTTTGAACACTAAAGTATACTTCCATTTGAGATATCCCCTAATCCAACTTCTTAGTGCTTCTATCTATGCCATATTGTTGTATGTCTATCTAAGCTTTAGCTTTGAAGAAGCCTCCATGTGATGACTCGCATTACTCAAATTTAGACTTATTCGGTTTCTTCTCTCTTCATGGAACTTCTCCATACCAAGCTTCTCAATTAAGGTTAGGATATTCTCTCGAGCTTGTCAATTTTCCCAATTATTAGCATGATTTGTGCCCTATATTTTTTTTGTTAGGTTTTAGTTTTGGGTGTATTTGCCATGTCATATATCCTTGTGATTTCCCTTTTTCTCATATTTTTCATTGCATAGTTTGTATCCACTCATAAATTTTAATATTACATTTGGTCATCTTTATTGTTCATGAGAGTGAACTTTTGGGTTTGGTTCTTAGTTATTTCTAATATCTTGTGTGCTCATCTTTTATGTTTTGATGTTCTTTCCCATTTTAAATTTTGTCCCTTTCACCACCTTTAAGTCTGTAGCTCTTGGTTCAATTGTGTGGTTACATGTTATACCAAGGTGATTTTGGATCATTTATCATTTTAAAATATTTGCAAACTAGGGGAGATGTGCCAATAATTGAGTGGGGTCCTATTGTTGGTATATTACTTGTGGTTATAAGATTTATTCTTGCAAAATATTTATACTAGATATTATCTATAAATACTTCATATGTATATCAATAAATAATCAAATGTTTTCTCAAGGTGGACTCTCATGAATACATGAGAACTTATTGATGCCATATAAAAAATCATAATTGCATCTTATTAACAAGTGTAAGAAAGATCTTTTGCTCTATTCAACATATCATAACCACCTAATATAAGCATGTCATTTATAAAATAAGTTGCTCATTTAAACAAGCATTGTCATTATGTGAAAAACATTGTTCGTGTGTGTATAATTATTGGAGTGACAATTAATATGCATTGAAGTACTTCATATTATGTGTTTGCCGTATGACAAATGTAAAAGGTGGGTATAATAAATACATTGTATTCTATCATCAAATGTGAAAGGTTGTTGAAAAGTGTTATGATCATTTAAAGTTGAATATAAGTTGTATTTTAAATAAGAATGTGTTGTTTTCATAACAATAAATAGTACTTTGTGTTCAACAATGACTCATTGTGTTGAATATTAAGGCTAGAGATAAACAACATTTATGATCATCAAAAGGTATTGAGATTCTTTAGGTTACACGTAAGTTAAATTTTAAATAAAAATACGTTGTTCATATTTTTTTCAACTACTAGAGATTCTATGATAAGGTTTTTGTCAAATCTTTAAAAAATCATATCTAGACCGTTGATGTGGCAAGTTGCATGATGAGTCATACACCCAAACCTTATTTATAAATAGATAAGAATTCATACCACATTCCTGAAAAAATAAATGTCTTACAAAATTCCATATAATTGCTACATGATTGAAAAGTAAACCCACATGACTACTAACCCCTCTCCCCTAACAAATCTAATAAAATTTACATGTAAAAAAAACTTGATTCATACTTGTGAGTTTCTTGTGCAATATATTTTATTGTCTCATACCACATGATATGATGTGGGTTGCCATATGATGGTAACATTTCATTATTGGATAAGAATTATGTATAATGGACCCCATTTAATATTAATGCTATGGCATATGTTAGTTAAGGTGACCTTGGGTTTAATATTTTAGGTGGCTCAAAAACTTTTTTTTAGCAAGGCATGATAATATGCATTCCATGGTCCTTGGAATGAGTTTTCCCATATTCTTGTAAAGTAAGCGTTTTTAAATAATCTTATGGAAAATATTTTATAAGCGAGCAGTTGCTTGGTGTGGTCCACTAATATCGTGAGGGAAGCGCTTGGCCTCACCAACACCACAATCAATTTGTGGACATTAATTAAAAACTTAAGGGGTAGGTGAGGCGCATTGAATATTGAGCCCAACCAACTTGTTGTAATAGCATTGGCTCAGATCAAATCACACTTTGTCGTGTATTTTTATCACATTCGTTCAAAATATTTTATTCGGTTAATGGATTTTGGTTAATATTCATATGGTTCTATATCTATGATGGTAATATTAATCAATTAGATAATCTTTAAATGTAGATAATGATACTGAATAATCCACTATTATATAGGATTAATTTTTATATATTAAATCTATTTAAATTTATACTTTAGAGAAAAGTAGTATTACATATAGATGTATGAATTTCTAATATTACTTCACATACATAAGATGGAATGACATTAATAGGAACTGTATCCTTAAAATCAATACCTTTGCAAAAATTCAACTTACAATACTTCTTCATTGAGATATCTACTCCTTGTTTCAACTAACCTAGTAAATAAGGTTGTAGGTTCTCCATGATCTATATACTCAGTCCACCTACGAACTTTTGAGAAATTAGATTAGCTTATGATCATGTATTAAAAAGTGAATTAACATTTTTATCCTTTGATTTAGATTTAGATTTGGACTAGCTTGATGAGTTCACCTTCCTCCTTATAAATCTCTCCCACCACTCAATTCTCCTTATGCACCACACATGACAAATTCTCATCACAATCAAAATCAACATTACTATTTTCCTTTCCTCACAAAGGTAGTGTTTGTATTACTCTTCTTATTTATACATGGCATGGCTAAATCTAAATATAGTTTCAAATAGCTTGCATTTGAATGTTCGTCCTTATCATTATGTCAACAATACAATTTGGATTTTAATTTACTTTTGTCCCCTTTTTAGATTGAATTATTGGTGTTTTCCCTCATTTGTTTCTCTTTATTATCATCCTTTGTCCTTTTGTCTTTGCTAGAAAGATGAGGATTTCTTCTTGTCACATTCAAGATAGTGTTCCTGTGCATACAATTCATTCATATCATATGGTTTATCATTAGACACTACCCCTTTAGGTGTCTAAATAGTCCACCTATTTATTTAATCAAGACCTCCTTGTCCATGACATCTCCTTCCAATTACATGTGTCTCTTTTATAAAACTTGATATTGTGCTCTTAAACACTTTGCCCTTACCTTTATTAGAAGTAATTGCAATGCATAACCCTTTATTCTTCATGGAAAATAGGATAAATTCTCTTATTTAACAAACCCTTTAAGTCTTCCCATTTGGAAATTGGAGGAACGTTGTAACATTCCAAGGATAGAGAATAATTTTCATAACAAGTTACAGTGTGACAAACTAGCTGTTAGAGTAATCATTTATTAATTAATTATTATTAGGCTAATTTCACTTTGTGCACTTAAGCTTAACTTATGAGTATTTTTTTATTTTATTAGATTGAGCTATTATTAGATCATTATGTCTCATCACATAGGATGAAAACACTTACCAAGATCTAATCCATTTCTCATTTAGGGTTTCCTCTTATAAGCATTCCCTTTGTATTATTATGTAATTTTTTCTTTTTGAGGAAATAGAAAAAATTGTTTGCAGCTCTCATTTGTGGAAGGTGTTCTTGTTTGTTGTTTGATTCTGCTTTATGTGTGATTCAAAGTAGTTTGAGATGGCAAACCTTGACCTTTTGCACTACTTTCTTGGTTTACATGTTACTCAATCTTTAGATGGGATTTCCATTTTTTAGTAGAAGTATGCTCTTGACATGCTTGATTGGAAACCTCACCCCACACCATTTTGGTCAAGTGTTGTGTTTTCTTCCACTTGTACTACTCCTTCTGTAGATTCTACATTATACAATTAGTTAGTTGGCAGTCTCTTGTACCTGACACATTCATGTCCTAATCTTTCTTTTGTGGTTGGTCTTGTCTCTTGGTTCTCATGATCTACATGAGAATCATTGGTAAGATACCAAACATATTTTGAGATATATTTAGGACACCTCACGTTATGCTATTCACTATACATTAGGAGATTTTGAGATAGTTAGCTTCACTAAATTCAAATTGGGCTACTGATGTCAATGATAGATATTTCACTTCTAGCTTTAATTTTTTCTTTGGTTTTGGTCCCATTACATGATCTTACAAAAAAAATCTACTATTGTATTATCATCTATGGAGGTTCAAGGGTATCTTGTATCAGTTTTGGCCACCCAAGAGGTTTTGTGGCTTCATCAGTCATTGACTAAGTTTTGTTTTCCTCCGAATATTCCCACTATTCTTTGGTATGACATTGGAGCATCAATATATTAATCATATAGAGATCTACATGCACTTCATTCGATAGTTGATTTAGGATGGTTTTCTCACCTTGGAGTACATGCCTACAAAGGAGTAGGTTGTAGAAATCTTCATGAAACATTTAGCATCACCTTGTTATCTCCAATTGCGATCAATGCTTGGGGTGAAGGAAGTTATCCCCGGGGGTCTTCATGAGGCCTCTTTTCTTCATATTTTTATACATGGTTTCATCTCTTTTTGGAGAGGATTTTTTCCCATTAGGTTTTCTCCTTTTATCTAGTTATGAGAGATTTTGATTGTACATGGGTACCTCATTAGGCCTTGTTTATGGGACCCAATCATGTATTATTTTATTTTTATGCATTCACTTTTTAAATTTTTAGCTACTCTTTAAGTTACACTTAAGGGGGGTGTTATAGTAATCATTTATTAGCTAATAATTAATTAATATTTAATTAATTATTAGGCTAATTTCACTTAATGCACTTAAGTTTAACGTAGGAGTACTTTTTTATTAGATTGAGTTATTATTAGATAATTATGTCTCATCACATAGGATGACAACACTTGTCATGATCTAATCCCTTTCTCATTTAGGGTTCTCTTATAAGAATTCTCCTTCTTTGTACTTTTATTATGTAAGTGTTTCTTTTTATGAAAATATTAAATCATTGTTTGTATCTCTCTCACATGAAATGTGTTCTTTTTTGTTATTTGATTTTGCTTTGTGTGTGTTTCATAATTTCAACAGTAGATTGAGCATTGCAAAGAAAACTTATTAATTCGAAGAGTGTTTGTAAAGGCTAAAATAGACCTCCATTTGAGATATCCACAATCAACCTTCTTAATGCTTCTATGTATGCCATATCATTGTATGTCTATCTAAGATTTAGCTTTGAAGAAGCCTCCACATGATGACTCATGTTGCTTAAATTAAAACTTATTTAGTTTCTTCTTTTCTTCATGTAACTTTTCCATACCAAGATTCTCAATTGAGGTCGGGATATTCTCCCAAGCTTGCCAATTTTCCCAATTATTAGCATGATTTGTGCCCTATGATTTTTTTTGTTAGTTTTTGGTTTTTGGTGTATTTGTCATGTCGTATAACCTTGTGATTGCCCTTTGTATCATATTTGTCATTGCATAGTTTTTCTTCACTCATAAATTTTAATATTGCATTTGGTCATCTTTATTGTTCATGAGAGTGGAATTTTGGGTTTGGTTTTTATTTATTTCTAATATCTTGTGTACTCATCTTTTATGTTTGGGTGTTATCCCCCTTTTTAAATTTTTCTCCTTTCACCTTCTCTAAGTCTATAGCTCTTGGTTCAATTGTGTGGTTACATGTTATCCCAAGGTGCTTTTGGCTCACTTATCTTTTTAAAATATTTATGAACTAGGGGAGATGTGCCAATAGTTGAGTGGGGTCCTATTGTTGGTATATTACTTGTGGTTATAAGATTTAGCCTTGCAAAATATTTATACTAGATATTATCTATAATTATTTCTATATCAACAAATGACTGAATGCTTGTCAAGGTGGACCGTTACATGAATACATGAGAACTTATGAATTCCTTATAAAAAAATATAATTATATTTATTAAGTGTAATCATTTTTTTTGTTTTATTTAAAATATCATAACCACCAAATATAAGTGTGCCATTTATAAAATAAGGTGCTCATCTAAACAACTATTATCAATATGTGAAATATTGTTTGTGTGTGTATAATTATTGGAGTGACATTAATATGCATTCAAGTACTTCATATTATATGTTTGTCTTATGAAAAATGTAAAAGGTGAGTATAATAAATACATTGTAATTTATCATGAAATGTGAAAGGTTGTTGAAAAAAATTATGATCATTTAAAGTTGAATATAAGTTGTATTTTAAATAAGAACGTGTTGTTTTCATAACAATAAATAATAATTTATGTTCAACTATGGGTCATTTGTGTTGGATATTAAGGCTAGAGATAACAACATTTATGATCATCAAAAGATACTAAGATTCTTTAGGCTACATGAAAGTTATATTTAAAAAAATGTTCATATTTTTTTCAACTACTAGGGATTCCCTAATAAGCTTTTTGTCAAATCTTTAGAAAATACTTTTAAGGACACTCCTCATTAGACTGTTGATGTGGCGAGTTGCATGATGAGTCACACCTCCATATCACATTTTTGAAAAAACAATGTCCTACAAAATTCTATATAAATGCTACATGCTCATAATGTAAACCCACATGACTACTAAGCCCTCTCCCTTAATGGATCCAATTTCATTACATTTACTAAAATTTAGGTGTAAAAACAATTAATTTTTATGGATAAGCAAATAGATTATATTAATTGTATAAAAATTTACATGCTATGACTATGCCAGGCCAAAGTATATCCTGATCTCCAAACCCCACCCAAACCCAGACCAACCACCCAAACTAGAGAGAGATAACCCAAAATTTGACCATGTAGGATCATATTATAGCTACTTTGAACAAGAATTGATATACTAGACCAACCAGAGAGATAGAAAAGTTTGAAGCTTTCAGAACATACTAGGACCAAACATTACCAGACTCCCATAGACAGAGACAAGATCACCATTGTCATACATTATTTTGAAGGAAGACTCTGAAATCATACTTCCAAGATGTGTTCTTCACTACCTCTAGCTTAAACTTTTTCCTCAAGAATTCTACCCCCACAACAACTAATCGATGGTGTTCAACAAGCTCCAAACCCTGCAAATTAAGAATGGATGATACTTGACCATAGCACCTGAAACAACAAGGAGATGGAGGTCCCGAGGGCACGGGATGCCAACACCCAGTGTGGCCACATCTAGAGCCTCATCCAAACCCACCAATAAATCCTTCCTAAAAAGCTTCAACATGATCACCTCCGCCTCCCTTTTGGGAACACTCAAGTCCAACAACCCAACCAAGAAATGTTGATGTCAAGATGATATCCTTTTGCCCCCTCCATAAAACCACTCCCAACAATACATTTAATGGCCCCACATGTTAGAAAATTTGGATGTTGAATGATGTGTTGCAACCTTAAGGAAGTGATTGTTGGGTTCAATGATGCCCAAATTGGCAAGTTTCTCCTTTAATTTGAAATACTTTCTCATCTTGTAATTACTTCTATTGGCATGTGTTGGCCAATTTAGAAGTTGTCTATTTCGAATGGATTTTTCCATTTAATTGATTGGAGACTAGTTATATAAATAATGTTGTTGGTTGAATATGTAATTGATTCAGAAATTGAGAATAATATGAGATAATCCCTGAGTGTGGACGTAGCCATCAAATTGATGGTGAACCACGATAAATCTGTTGTTCTTGATTTGTGATTGCTTTCAATATTTTATTTTCTACAATTTATTTTTCACTTTTATTCTACAAATTATATTCAACAATTGGTATCAGAGCGGGTTGGAGAAATTTGGTGTAGGAAATTGTGACGAATTTTTGCAGCCATGGAAGATGCAGACAAGTGGAAAATAGAAAAGTTTGCAGGACAAAATTTTGGCTTATGGAAAGTGCAGATGGAATCCTTTCTCATCAAGCAAGATCTTTTGAATGCATTGGCTGGAAAAACCAAAGGGCAAGGCTCTTTACCTGATGAAGAATGGGAGAAGCTGGACAAAAAAGCAAGAGCTACAATCTTCTTGTCGTTGTCCAGCAATGTCTTATTTAATGTCTTTGCAGAGAAGACAACACAGGAGCTGTGGGACAAATTTTCCTTAATGTATGAGATGGCTTCTGCTTCCAATAAGGTATTTATTATGAAGAAATTGTATAATTTAAAAATGCGAGAAGGAGGGGTTATGTCCAGTCATTTGAACGAATTTAATACATTAGTTACCCATCTAATTTATGTAGGCATAAATTTGGATGATGAAATAAAAGCTATTTTATTATTGTGTTCTTTACCAAATAGCTGGGAAGGTGTTGTGATGGTAGTGAGCACTTCGGTGGCTGCCAAAAGCAAGTTGAAATTTGATGATGTTGCAACCACTTTACTGAGTGAAGATATGCAGAGAAAAAATCAGGAACCCTCATCTGGTGAGGCATTAATGACTATAAGTATTGGTAATAGAGGTAGAAGTAAAGAAAGAGGAAAATATAATAATCGAAGGAGATCAAAATCTAGATCATAGTCAAGAGGAAAAATAGGTTCCTGTTGGTTTTGTGGCAAGCCAGGCCACACAAAGAAAAATTGTTGGAATTATAAGAAGGCACATGACTCAGTCATCAAAAATCAAGCAAACACTGTAGGTGAAAAGGATGATGGTGTTTTAATCTTGGCTACCAGAGACATGACTACAGACTCTTAGGTACTTGATTCCAGAGCTTCTTTCCATGCTACTTCTTGTAGGCAAGCTTTTACAAATTTTAAAGACGGTGCTTTCAGTAAGGTTTTTCTTGGTGACAATAACGAGTGTGAAATTGTTGGTAAGGGTGATATAGTTTTAAATTTAAAAAATGGTTGTCAATGGATTTTAAAAGATGTGAGATATGTCCCTTTATTGAAAAGAAATTTAATTTCTGTCAATCAATTAATTGCTTCTGGGTGTGATGTTAAATTCTCTTTAGAAAATTGGCAAGTAACAAAAGGGGTTTTAGTGCTTGCAAAAGGCAAGAAGTTGGGTAATCTTTATATTTTAAAATGCCATGGTGAAGTGGGAGTTGCCATGACAGTCATGGACAACAATTCAGAAATTTGGCATAAGAGGCTCGGTCACATGAGCAAGAAAGGGTTTGAAGTAATGCTTCAACGAGATCAACTTCTCGGCTTGCAATCGGTGGATTTGTAGTTTTGCGAACATTGTCTTTATGGAAAACAAAGTCGGGCCAGCTTCTTGAGGACAGGCCATGATCAGAAAACTACTCCTTTGGCACTTGTGCATTCAGACGTTTTTGGTCCCACTGAGGTAACTTCATTTGGTGGTGCAAATTACTTTGTTACTTTCTTGGATGATTGCACTAGAAAAGTATGGATTTACATGCTTAATAAAAAATTAGAAGTTTTTTCAAAATTTAAAATTTTCAAGGCTCTTGTCGAAAATCAAATAGGGCATAAGATTAAATGTCTGAAAACTGACAATGGAGGAGAGTTTTGTTCCTCAAAGTTTGATAATTTTTGTGCAGACAACGACATTTATAGAATCAAGGTGGTCCCATTCACCCCTCAAGAAAATGGAGGAGATGAGTGGTTGAATTGGACAATTTTAGAGAGAGCTCGATGTATGCTCTCCAATGTCGGTTTGGGAAAAAAAACTTGGGCAGAGGCGTGCAACACTGCAATATATTTGATTAACCGTGCCCCGTCATCTCGTTTGGATTTTGACATCCCTGAGGAGAGATGGCTTGGAAAAATAATTTCATATCATCATTTGTGGGTGTTTGGCTGTGAAGCGTTCATGCATATACCCAAAGAACAACAAACGAAGCTTGATTTTAAATAAAAAAGGTGCATTTTTTTGGGCTATGGAGAAGATCAATTTAGTTTTAGGCTGTGGGATCCCATTGTAAAAAATATGTTCGCAGTCGGGATGTTGTCTTTAATAAGAAAAAATTCCCAGGTTTGCAGCCTCTGGACAAATCTTCAGATGAATTTTTTGAATTTGATTTATTTGAAAATGGTCGTGTCAAGAAAACTTTAGTTTCTTTCTCCCAGCCCTTAATCATTTCTTCAAATTTGAGCACCCTTATTTGTTCGCAGTCATTTAATTTACATGCTCTACCTTCATATGTTGGTTCCCCTATTTATACTAGCACACAACCTGTAACTAGTTTGCAGCCTTCTCTGTTTAATTCACTGCCTCTAGTTATCAATTCACAGCCTCTGATAAGAGAGGCGCTGCCCTCATTAAGTACGCAGCCTCCCATTCACCCATTGATGCCTCCTTCTCATCAAGCGTAGTCCTTGTTTGATATTTCACTTCCCTCTCTTCTTACGCCGCCTTTGCAAAGTCATTCGCTACCCACACAAATCAATACGCAGCCTTCTTTGGAGAATTCACAATCTTCAGTTTTGTGTAACACACCCTCACCGCTGCCTTTATTCAATCAAACACAACCTTCATTTGATAAATCACACCCTTCAAATGTTGGGATGCTGCCTCTGGTTGATACACAACCTTCAAATTCTTTCGACCAACATTTAAATTCTCAGTTGCAGCCCTCTATATTTAATACCCATCCTCACAATCAACCAGACGTTGCATTAAGAGGCTTTGTTTTTGACGACTCTGTGTCATAGGGCAGTATACAAAGGTTTGTAGAAAAACAGGGCAATAATAATAATTTTCACAATAATGCAAACAATATAGAGCAAAAGGGTGTTTTGCAGTCAGAAAGTGGTCCTCAATTGAGGAGATCAACTCGGAAGAGGAAACTACCACATAAGTATGATGATTTTTATTTGTTTTCTTCTGATAATTATGATTATGAATTATTGCTTTGTGGTGAGGCAGAGCCGGCCACTTTCAAACAAGCTTGCAAAGATGCAAATTCAGTCAAATGGATGGAGGCAATGAATGAAGAAATGGAGTCTTTGCAAATAAATGACACTTGGGATTTGGTTCCTCTTCCGCCAAATCAGAAACCTCTGAAGAATAAATGGGTGTATCGTGTGAAAGAGGAAGAGGGAGGTCATCAACGTTACAGGGCCAGATTAGTTGTCAAGGGTTTTGCTCAAGAAAAAGGCATTGATTTCAATGAGATATTTTCACCAGTTGCGTGAATGACCACTATTCGAGTAGTGTTATGCTTGGCAGCCATTTGGGATCTTTAACTTGAGCAATTAGATGTCAAAGTTTTTTTTCTTCATGGAGATGTTGAAGAAGAATTATACATGGAGCAGCCTGAAGGTTTTGCAAAACTTAGTCAAGAGCATTTATATTGTAGATTGAAGCAGAGTTTGTATGGGCTCAAGCAAGCCCCCAGGCAATGGTATTTAAAATTTGACAGCTTCATGACTCAACAACAATTTATTTGTTGTGATTCAGACCCGTGTGTTTATTACAAGAAGCTTCCAAATGGTGAGTTTTTCATTTTATTACTTTATGTTGATGATATGTTGGTTGCTGGCAATAGTGTGAGGATAGTTCATGAGTTGAAACAACATTTATCTCAGAGATTTTCCATGAAGGATTTAGGGGCAGCAAAGAGGATTCTTGGGATGAATATAATCAGGGATAGGACAAAGAGAGAACTTATATTATCTCAAGAAAAGTATATTCTAAAAATCTTAGATAGACTCAATATGAAGAATGCCAAATCTGTAAGTACCCCTTTGGCTGATCATTTTAAGTTATCCTCAGCTATGTGTCCTAAAACAGAAGAAGAAAAAGAGTACATGAAGCGTGTCCCATACTCATCCGCAGTTGGCAGCTTGATGTATGCCATGACTTGTACTCGTCCGAATATTGCTCAAGCAGTGGCAGTTGTCAATAGATTTATGAGTAATCTTGGTAAACAACATTGGCAGGCAATACAGTGGATATTCAAGTATTTGAAAGGTACTTCTGATCTCACTTTATGTTTTGGTGGTAAGGACATAAATTTAAGCGGTTATGTTGATTCAGATATGGCTGGAGATCTGGATAAAAGGCGTTCTACCACCGGTTATGTATTCACTTTTGTTGGGGCAACGATCAATTGGGTTTCTTGGTTGCAACAGGTGGTTGCACTATCTTCTACGGAAGCGGAATATATTGCTCTTTCTGAAGGAGCAAAGGAAATGATTTGGTTGCAGAGATTGATCGGTGATTTGTGGTTTCAACAATCTATTTTTACTCTTTTTTGTGATAGCAATAGTGCTATTCACTTGTCAAAGAATTCAGCCTTTCATAATTGAACGAAGCACATAGAGCTGTGATATCACTTCATTCACCATTGTATTGAAGAAGGCAAGCTGTAGGTGGAGAAAATTGACACAAAGTTGAATCCAGCTGACATGTTGACAAAGGTAGTTCCCAGAGAGAAGTTCGAATTATGTAGAGCCTCTCTCGGCCTTGTGCAATTCTAACATTAACTCTGCAGTGGTGGGATATCTCTGAGCAGTAATTTGGTCTTCAAGTGGGAGATTGTTGGGTTTAGTGAAGCCCAAATTGGCAAGTTTCTCCTTTAATTTCAAATACTTTCTCATCTTGTAATTACTTCTATTGGCATGTGTTGGCCAATTTAGAAGTTGTCTATTTCGAATGGATTTTTCCATTTAATTGGTTGGAGACTTGTTATATAAATAATGTTGCTGGTTGAATATGTAATTGATTTAGAACTTGAGAATAATATGAGATAATCCCTGAGTGTGGACGTAGCCATCAAATTGATGGTGAACCATGATAAATCTGTTGTTCTTGATTTGTGATTGCTTTCAATATTTTATTTTCTGCAATTTCTTTTTCACTTTTATTCTACAAATTATATTCAACAGTGATAGGGCCAAGAAAGGCCATATGTCGTTTGCTACTGAGTAGTTGCACCAACGTATCCATACTTCCCATCTCCAATTCCTTCGCTGAAATGTGAATCACAAACATAACCATGGAGAAAAATGAAACTAAGTTTCCTAATTTAATCGGTTGCTGACAAGTAGAGCCCCAATGCAATGCTAGATATCCACCTCATACCTTTCCATTAGTATACGAAAGGTTGATGAAAAACATGATATTAAGTGAAGCTTTGAATATTGTGTTTGGAAGCCAAATGCGCCACCAAACCTTCGGCGTGCGGAGCGTCAGTAGAAAGGACCTCAAAATTTGAATACTCTAAAGCATAATTAATTCCACCAACAACCTGAACCATGTGAAAAGGGAAGCCAGTCATACTACCAAATCCAACTCATCGCCAAGTGTCAATCAGGCGGCAATAGTAACAAACAAAAATGTCGCCCATGAACACAGCCTCTCTGCAACAACCATATGGAGAGGCGCCCACCCAACCGCCCGTTGATTACAATTTAATTTATTATATATAATATAATTATATTTATTATTATATTTAAAATATAATATAATGCAAATTAAATTATATATAATATACTTATTATTATTATTATATATACATATATTAGATTAATATTATTATATGTTATATTCTAGAATAAAAAGTATTTGTAATATAAAATTATAATAATTAATAATTAATGTATTTTTATATTTTACAATTTAAATTAACATATAAATATAATACGATATATAATAGATATAATATAGATAAAATTATATATATGACTTATATTATTATATATTATATTCTCTAATGAAAATCATTAAATATAAATATAAAATTACTATAATTAATAATTAATATATTTTAATATAGTGTAAATTAAAATAATATAAAAAGAAAGAGAGATAGAGGGGGAGACAATTCTATATAAAGATAGGTATATATATAAAGAGAGAGAAACTCAAAAGATAGAGAATGAGAGAAAGAGAGGTTTAGATAGATAGATAATACAACAAAGAGAGAGAGAGGTAGAAAGATAGAGACAAAGAGATATAGAGGTAGAGAGATAGAGCATGAGAGATAAACACAAGGGATACATAGGGAAAGAGAAACAAAAAGAGAGGGAGATAGAAAGATAAAGAGAAATGGAGGGAGACAAAGATATACATAGAAGTAGAGAGATTGAGAGATAAATAGGGAGTAAGAGAGAGGGAGAGATAAATTATCAAATTCATTTTTAAACTAATATTATATTTAAATATTATTATATACTATATTATACAATATAAATTATTAGATATATAATATATAATATATTTTTATAGTACAAACTAAATTAACATATAAAAAATCTAGAAGAGAGAAGGGAAGACAAATACAGAGAGAAATAGGGTAGAGAGAGGAAGAGAGATTGAGTTCTCTACTTCTCTCTTCTCTCTCTATTTTTGTGCCTCCTTATGCCTCCCCCCCGGTCCCCCTCTCTCTCTCTCTCTTTCTCTCTCTCTATTTATGTGCCTCCTTCTGCCTACTCCCCGCCCTCACCCTCTCTCTCTATATATATCCACCTCTCTCTCTTTCTCTCTCTCTCTCTCTCTATATATATATATATAGCTCTCTATCTCTCTCCATATCTCTCTCACTCATAAATACATGCATTTCTTATTTCTCCCTCATCTCTATCTCTATATCTATCTCTCTATGTTTCCCCTCTCCATCTCTCTTTCCCACTCTCTCTATACCTCTCTCTAATAGTTGTTTATGTCTTTATAATTTACCTATATTACTTCCTATCTCTATCTTTATCTTTCCACCTATCCCCCTCTATATATATTTATCTCTTCCATCTATATCTATCCCCCCCTCTCTATCATTATCTCTCCCTCTCCTCTCCATATCCCTCTCCATCTCCATCTCCCTCTTTATCTCTATCCCCTATTTCTATCTCCTTACCCTTCTCTCTCTCTCCCTCTCTCCCTATTGCAGACATAACATGAACCTATTGATAAAGGAGCCTAATTATCTCCTTCATTCAAAGGTTTTGTTTTAGTTGTGTTTGGATCCTTCTAAGTGGATGCATAGTTGATTTAAAGCTATCACTTCTCCATTTAGACCTTTGTTGCACAAAAAACATCATTTGTTAAATAATCTACCAATTGACCTCATGTACTACACAAATGTATGCAACTAATAGACCAAAAGAATTCCTCATTGACCTTCCACACCTCTTTAACGTACCCATTGTACACCAAGATGCAATTGCTAATATCCATTGTGTATAATGGTCCCTATTTAATTTAAATGAGATGGCATGATAATATGCATTCCATGTTCCTCAGAATGAATAATGTTATGGAAAAGGTGGTGGCAAGATTTTATAAGCGAACACTTGACATGGTGTGGTCCAGTTTGATGAAAAGAATGGGACCCATGATGGTCGTTGATCCACATATTTCCAAGTAGAAGGGACATTGGTCCATGCTCGTGGGAATCGCGTATTTTTTTTTTTTTTATTACGGTAGTATTTGATCAAGTAATATCGTGAGGGAGTGCATAATCCACGAGGCCTCACCACCACCACAATCAATTTGTGGACTTTAAATTTTTTTGGGTAAGTGGGGCCCATTCAATATTGAGCCCAAGCGGATTATGGATTGTTGAAGAGGCCAAGGTCTCGCATTGGCTATTGGACAATGCTTCCCTCCTTTAGTCCACAGGTCAAATGGCACTTAGTAGTGCAGGTTGTCACATTAGTTTTTATTCAAAATATTTTATTTGGTTAATGGATTTTTACTATCTTAGTGAATTTGAAAGGTTTTGAATGAGTCTACAATGGATAGTCTTGTTGAATACAAGTTTCCGATATCATAAGTGATAAGGTTGAGATCATGTTTTCTAGGTGGAATGGAAAACCCCTCAATCATTGGCGCTTAGTCGAAGAGGTTTCAACCTAAAGCTTGTGCTTTTGTATTGGCTAGTTAAACAATTATGTTGGTTTGATACAAGACTCCCCAATAAAAAAATATCGCATTCAAACCCACCAAAATATACTTGTTATATGCTAAAAGTAAACACTTTATTTTTAAAAAATTGCATGCAAATTATAGTTTATTTATTCACTTTTTGGAGTTTATGTAGATAAATTAAAGTTTACTTGTATATTTTTTGAGCCCAAAAGTAAGTATTTTTTTAATTTTTTGTGGAGGATAATATTGTTTTGTTATTTGATACAAGAGTATAAGTCTAATAATATTTATGTGGTTAGGAGCCAAGGGTTAAGGAATACCAATTTTGTGGAAATATTGAGTTTATGCTAACATCTATTTAGCTAGGAGCAAAGGGCTAGTGAATATCCATTTTGACAACTTCGTTCAAGGTAGATCCTAGTAGCTTCCCTTATATATTGTACCTCCAAGGAATTTGAACCTTGGTGGATGGTGTAATGAAGGAACATATCATCATTCTTGCCAATTGTGCTCAACAAATTGAGCTACACACCTTTAGGAAAAGTATTTTTGTAGTTCTAAGAAAAAAATCTATACATAATAAATTTTATTTTTCTCATTAATTTTCCTTTTAAAGATGGAGAAGTATAATAATGCAGATGTGAAAATATGTCATTTATTTGGAAAATTCAAGTAGAATATTTTATATAAGTATATTTATTTTATCTGAAAAATGGATCTTTTTGCTAGGATTTAGTATAGAGTAGTGTACAATCTAGTTTTAGATGATTGAAACAAGTATATGAGATCTAGAAAAGGTCATGAAAATATTTTTTGTAAGAGTGGATACATAATACTCATTGCGAGCAAATTAGACATAATTAATGTAACATTTCTAAGAGTAGATACTTCTATAATATTTCTAGGGTCACATTTGTTGGCTTCTTGTATATTTATGATTAGTCTCTAATATCAAGAATTGACATGATGCTTCAATGGTAGATGAAAAAATATTCTTAAACATGCATAAAGGATATCGTTTCAATTATTGGGGGTTTAGAAGAAGTTCCACCTTGGTTGATAAATTTGAATTTCATTTTGGATGAATTTGCAACTATGGATGTAAATCTTAACTAAGCTAAACATGATTGTAATAAGAAATTTAAAATAATGTAATTAGCTAAATCAAGTTACATTCCCAATGAAATTCTTGCAAAGTTAAACTAGGAAGCCATTAAAACTTGAAATAAAGCTCAAATTGCACAAATAATCCTAATTAAACTCAGCAAACCTCATCCCATTGGGGGATTGGTGTTGTATCGGATGTGAAATTAAGCCCTTTCCCAATCCCATTTTGTTGAAATAAGCTTGGATGATGTTGAAGCAAATGCTCTCAAATGGATGTGATAAAATCCAATTTCCGTCAAAGATAGTGATAGCAATTGGAGTATGCAAATGTGTAGAGTATGGATGTTCAAATGAAATTTGGATTATGCTAAAATATATGCAAACTAAGTTACCATGGAATCCATTAATGGATGCTTAAGCTAACTATGTATGAAATTAATCTAATATGCTAAAATAAAAGTGCTCAATATGGATGCAAGTGAGTGTGAATTTTAACACAAGTTTTTTATCAAAAGGTGGATCCATTTCTCTCCAAATAGTGATCTATGTATAGGAGATCAAATGAAAAAGCAATGGATGAGATTGATTTGATCTATAAATGTTCACAAATGAAAGGAGGATGAAACATGGATTGAGGATTCCAATCCACATGTCAAGGTTGAAAGTTTACAAGGATCAACTAATTTAATCAATGGTCCAAATTAGCTTTTAACAAACACACTTCCTAAGAATTAGGAAGAGGTTAAGAGATATTTTGGAGGAATGAGTGCACAAAAGAGGATATTCCATAGGAATATTCTCTTTTGTAGGAATGTGCAAATGAGGAATATTCCAAGAATATTCCCTTGCAAGTGGGAAGGTGAGGATAATTAACAATTTAGTTAATTAAAACTAATTTAAATGTGCAAGAGGAGGAATAATATGGTATTCATTAAATAATTGATTTAATGAAAGGGGGATGTAATATGATATTTAATTAAATAGCTTAGGGTTATTTAATTAAATAAGAATACTTAGGGATTAAATTAAATAATTTGATTTATTTAATTTAACGGGGTGAAATATTAGTACAAGAGGGGTTGAATTAACCCAATTAGGTCAATTAGATTAATAGGTGAAGATGAGGTATTTGATTAAATGACTAGGTTAATTTAATCAAGCAAGTGAAAAGAGGATGGATTTCAAGATGAAACGGTGTTAATATATCATATTCAAGTGTGTATGTCATTCAGGACAATTTTAAGTGTCTACATTTTTCCCCTCTTTGAAGCAAGGTACCTTTTGCGTTGGTTCAAAGACTGACGCTTCTGGATAAAAACTGTTGCTCATATCAAAAAGTAAAAAAAATGATTTTTGGATGCCCCATTGTTGCCCCAGTAGAAGGAAAATAAGCTGGCACCTTGCCCCATCGATCAGGTAGAAATTTTGAAATTTGGGTTGATCTCTCAAAAAAGATGTAATATAGGTTCAGCTTAAAGAGGACTAGAAAACTCAGATGTCTGATGTAGACAAATTTGATGATGTATAGACAGTCATCGATCATGGGTAGCCTCATGTATATTTTGATATATCACACAAATTCAATACTTGGATAGAAATGTTAGTAAAGATAGAAGAATAAGAAGAATGGATTTGACCATTGATTTTGAGATTGATTCAGAAGTCCAACAAGCCTATGATGCATTGAGACTTTATTAGATATGGTGATGAGATTGATGACTTGCTCATTTCTGGGATTGGGACTTTCCGTCATTCCTTATGTTTGATATAACACATAGATACGATGCATCAAAGCATTAATAACTAGGATGGTGTTGTATCTAGTGCAATGGACTTTGACTTTGCAAACAATAGGATAATCCTTATTCACACCTTGACATACAAAAACCTTGTTGGAATGTAGTTTAGAAGTTTAGAATATCTTGGACCAAAGCATACACAATAGTTAGCAATCTATTCAAAATGACCTCCCTATACACAACTAAGCAAGTATGTGCCAATATTATTTTATAGGAATACCCCACAAGCACAACAAACAAAAGATAATGATGGATGCCCCATTCCTTTCTCTCTAAATCATTTAGACATCATTGAGAGGTCCTTAGAATGGGCCAACAAGGTAAATCATAAGACAAGATCAAAACAAGCAGTCAATGTTATCTATATCTCTTGCCAAAGGTGTAATATGTTTTGAGGATAAACATCCAAAATGGTTGCCAATGATAATGCCCATTGTAGGAAGGATGCATGGACTAGAATGTGTTATCAGATGTTGGTGGGTTAATAGGTTGTTTGAAAGGTCATTGATATAAAGTTTGATTGAAATGTTTGATAATGATCAAGGGTTTGATTTTTGCATTTAAAGGTTCTACTTTTGATGATTGTTGTACCTATTTTCCATTTGTGTTGCCAAAGGTTGAGGGTGATGATTGATTTATTATGGATGAAAGTTTATTGTGGGTGCAAGCAAAATGGGATGGGTGGTTTTGAATTTTTTTGGAATATTTCAATTTTTTTGACATTTTGAAAATGTTTTGAGGCTATTTTTGGTCTTTTTGAATGTATATGTGAATGTTTTGGTTTTCGATTATTTGAGGCTATTTAGGGATTTTGATAGTTTTCTAATTTTTTGGGTTTTCAATTTTCAAAATTTTTTTTGGTTTTCTAAGTTTTCAAATGTTTTGGGGTTTTCTGAGTTTTGACCAAGAACCTAACCTAAAAGACTATCCTAGGGGCCTTAGGGGCTTATCAAAGATGAGCCTTGCCTATGTTATACATGCAGAGACCACATAGTTCAACTTACTTTCACCATTTTATTGATGAGATATGAACACTTGATGAATTGATAGTTTATTATGATGGATTGATAAAGGACTAACCTAAAGTGTCTCGGGGGAACATCAAAGATGGCCTTTCCTATGTTCAATCTCAGAGACAACGTAGTTCAACATGGTACTATTTTTGGATTTGATTTTCGATGTTCTTACATGTTTAGGGATTTTTATGTGTTTTGAATGTTTTGGGATTTTGACTTTACAATTTTTGAATGTTTTTGGATTTTAGTTGTACATGATTTTCATGTTTTTGGGATTTTTGATGAGATTTTATGAATGTTTTTGGGATTTTCAAGAGATTTTGAGGTAAATGATACCTAGATCATGATGTCGATGTCACGTTGTGAGATATAAGACATGGATTAAGAGTTATTTGAAAATAAGAATGCAACAACTTTCCCCTAGTGTCTAGCAATGGTTCATAGTTTAATGGAAAAACCAAGATAGGTAATGCATATGTGAAGAGTTTTTAACATAGTTTTATCATGCTAGATATGGGCTATGGGACTTCATGAGATAAAATGGTAAAGAGCTTGTCAAAAGTTTTCCATGAGTAGAGTTGAAGTATATGTCGAATCTTTCTCGAGATCAAGATAAACTAGAATATTGGGATGAAGCTAGATTGGATGGATGGAGGGAACATTGGATTTATCATGACAAGGATGAGATTCTTCTATCTGAAAAGGATCATATAGATGTTCGATTCTACTCATGATGCATGTTTTCCAGGTTTTCATCATAGTACATGCCCAAAGTGCCATCGTAGTGGTTTTCACTGGAGGACGATTTTTTTTTTTTGAAAGTTTTACCCTCATGTTGAACCACCTGGTGGTATTGATGTAGAGGCCACTTTTATTACGTGCCAATGATACCCTGCTTCAAGAAGATGCTTTGCTAAGATACAATCACTTGAATGAAAATTTGAAGAACTTTGAACAACCTTGTTGGTACCGGAATAAACGTTGTCTACATGTGCACATCACGATAAAGTGCCTTCAAAATCCTTGTGATGAAGGGTAGCTACAAACACACGGTCAATGTGAGAATTGGATATCATGAATGGAGTGTATGGTGTTGTGCATGAAGGAATATGAGATGGATTGGTCAATGGTTTGGAAATTTTGACTCTCCAAACTTGGAAAGATGAGCAATGATGGGTGGGAACGAAGGTTTTCATAGAGTTAGGACCAACCACTAGATATGCTTTGTTCATTGCTTGAGAAACTTACGTTTGTAGTTGAGGACTCTTTTGATGGATACATTTCCCTTTTTTATTTTGTCCTATAGTTTCTTTGACTAATGGAGTTTTGGAGGGATGATTTTCTTTATTTTGCTTGGGTATCCATTTGTATTTGATTTGTCCTTTTTCCTTTACTGCTACATTTTCTTTGATGATCTTCTCCTTGCTTTGATAGGAATTTGTATTTTTACGTTGGTCCCAATGTGTGTATGAGATGATGGGTGGATGACGATTCATGATACGACTAGTTGCAGTGTTGATAGTATTTTCCCCATAAGGATCTTGTGCCCACTATGTTGATGTCTGCATTAGACAAGATTACCCCCTACATTGTGAAGGTATTAATTGTTAGTGTAATTAATATTTAATTACACTTGCATAACTTTACTTAGGTATTATTTAATTCCTAGGTTAATTATTCTCATCCTTATCTTGTTGAGCTATCTTGTTGCTCAAGATAAGATTAGGGTTATGCATCTTTTCTTTTATAAAGCAAATCATATCTTGTAATTAAGAATTCCTGAATAATAATTATTTGCACATCTTTATGCAAAGCTTTGCTTTTTTGTTTTTCTCTTCTGTGGAAGGCTTTTTTGGTTTGCATTTCAGATCTTGGTTTCTAACATGGTATCAGAGCCTTGATTTGCAACCCCTTCTCAGATTTTTTGTGAAAATCAGTGTAGAGTTCATTCGGGATTCCTTGAGGGTTTCATACCTTGAGTTTGTCTCTCTATTTGGGTGCTCTTGAATGGTTACTTTCGGCGCACGTTGGAGGAAATTTGAGCTCATATTCGAGTTCAAGGCTATCGAAAAAGTCAAGATTGACTTTTTTTCCACCTAAATCCGACATTTTATGCCAGAGTTATGAGGGTTTGAAGATTTTCCAGATCTGGGAGTTGCGAAGCTTCTAGTATGTTTTCAGGAAAATCGGACCTCGCCATCAGATCCAGAGCGTCTGAGAGATGAAAATCGACATATAACTCGACCTATTTCAGCGTCGGGAGCTTCTGAGGCAAAAAAAAATTGTTCCAGAAGCCGTACGGTTTGTGTACGGCCCCTGTGCATGCATTTTAAAAAAAAAATCAGGTATTTTTCCAATATTTTTTTACCTGCAAAAAAATCAAAAATTTCATTAGTTTTTTTTTGAAAAATCAAATAAAATGAAATCAAAAAGGTTTTTGATTTTTTTTTTTTTTTAAAAAGGGCGAAAAAAAGGTTCTATTGAAAACCTACATAGGTTGTACAACCTACGCAAGCCTCCATACTTGCCTTGGCCCACGCATCAGCCATCACCCACCGGCGGCTTTCAAACTCCGGCAGTCGACTCCTTTATTCCGGCGGGCTTCACAAACACTGGCGGCATCTTAGCGGAATATTCTGCTTCTATAAAATCTAGCAGCCTTTCACAATCACCAGTGCATGCAAATTCGGCCGCAGGGGAATCTTTGAATTCCATGAGAATATTCCACATCATAAGCAGTTTTTCGGCTTTCGGATTTTTTTTTCAGGCGATCGATTTTTTTTTTGCAGGGGGGTGATTTTTTGCTGTGACGGCCAGATGGCCGTCAAATTTTTTCTCGTGAAGTGCTGACATCAGCGTGATGTCAGTGGCTGTACGTCACTCTTTGCCCCCTTTTGAACCCCAGTTTTCCTTCAAGGAGCAATCTTTTTCTTTTTGGCATAACTTGGGCATACGGTATCGAAATCGGGCAAACGAGATATCACCAGAAAGCTGGTTCTGAGCACTTTCTAGTGGTGTAGTTTATTTTTCAATATTTTTCTATTTAGATGCATTTATTATTGTTTGAAGTTAGATTCTCATTTATGGCTTCCGAGCTCATAACTTTTTGCCACGGTCTCCGATTTTCGTCTTCTTTGCGGCATTGGAAAGGTATTGAGGAGCTCTACTTTTCTGTCCATGCAATTTTTTCTATATCTATCCCAAGTTGATCATTATTCCAGATTTGTCTCGATGGGTGTTTTGGAGATTACTTGGATGTTTTGGTAGTTGGAAAGGTGAAACTTGAATATTTACACTTCATTTCAGTACCACATCATCTTATTTTCTGTTTATGCACATTAGCATTCTCTCCTTTTACAATCATTGGGTTATTGTAATAAATGAACTGGGATAAAGTTCCATCAGGGGGGTTTCTTGCATAATAATCTGATTAGAGTGTGCATGCACTTTGATTTCCATCTTCATCTTGTTTTGATGGCAACTTGCATGGGTTATCTGGTTTCTTAGTTTCTTTTGGCCACATTCTTGCTCTTGCTTGACACATATTAGGTTCAAATTGGTTCACACTTCAGTTGAGAGATTATGGTTATTGATCTGCATTGGTTCAGATCCTTCTCAGTTTGAGGGCCATGCTTTTATGGTTAATGTTCCAGAGTATTTATGGTACTTGTTCCCATGGAAGAGTTTTAGTCTCAGTTTGGCATCATCATCGAGATACATGGTTTCCAAATTCTGATATCATTTCATCTACTGTTGCTTCATGGATTCTAGGGTTGTTCCAGTTTGTGAGTTTTCTAGTGTTCTGTAGCATCGGGTCTATTGTCTCATTATTATGATTCCATTTTTGGTTTCTTGTAGACAGAAGTATCTTTCCTTGCTTGTCAGATTTCGTTTCTAGTGTTACTCCACAATGATCTTCCAGTGCTTCTTTGCAGCAGTCATCTCATTGTAGGGGGGTTTTGTCTCACTGGGTTTTCCTTCTCTACCTCATTATTGCATTTGTACATGGGTACTTGATCAGGCCTTGTTGTTGGGACCCATTCATGCTTTCTTGCATTCATCTTAGTTTGAGGTGCATGCTTTTTTAGTCTCCCTAAGTTGCACTTATGGGAGGGTGTTAGTGTAATTAATATTTAATTACACTTGCATAACTTTACTTAGGTATTATTTAATTCCTAGGTTAATTATTCTCATCCTTATCTTGTTGAGCTATCTTGTTGCTCAAGATAAGATTACGGTTATGCATCTTTGCTTTTATAAAGCAAATCATATCTTGTAATTAAGAATTCCTGAATAATAATTATTTGCACATCTTTATGCAAAGCTTTACTTTTTTGTTTTTCTCTTCTATGGAAGGCTTTTCTGGTTTGCATTTAAGATCTTGGTTTCTAACATTAACAATACCTAATCCTTTTCCCTGATAATGTATCCTCTGTTCCATAGCCACTGAATATGACTTGTCATGAACACATGATATTGCTATGGGTTCTTTCTATTAAGGAATATAAACTGTTTGCTCTGATTCTATGACATCATTATCTGTCGATATTGATTCAAAAGATGTTGATGATGCACAATCATTGTAATAATCAAGACTCTTGACTATTGCTTTCTCTTGTGTGGGAATATCAAGAGTGGGAGACTCTTGTTTTGGATGAAGAATGCTTATATGTCCATCAGAAAGAAACATCTCAAGGGTGATATCGGGGACATCTTTGGAGTTTAAAATGGTTTGGAAGATGTCCCTCAGCTCTTGGTGAAACTTTGGGGATAGGGGTTTTTGATCTTGACTTGATTCGGAGTAACTTTTATTATCCTCAAGAGCCTCTTCTTGACATGATCCTTGGGTGGATGATATATCATCAGTAAAGGACTCTTCACAACAATTTGTGGGTATGGGTGGAATAAGGGATATTTCTTGCTCATTTGGAACTTCAACATTCCCAATCATGAAGTCATGTGTGGGAGAGATGTTGCAATCTGATACATAATTGATGCCATTATGGTATGAAATATAACTAGACACTATTGATGGGTTTGGAATTTATTTTAAGCAGTATCTTGATACATGTTTAATTCCTCATGTGGTGATGAAGGAAAAACATAAATATGTCCCACTGTGGTATCATCTGTATGGTTCCCGTTTTTTTAGGTTGATTCCTTTCCCGAATCTTTTTCTTTTCTATGATCAGGCATAGGGTTTGTGTAAATTTTTAGATTTTCATTCCTAGATTGTTGATTGACATCAATGTCTCCTTGTTCGATAATATCTTCTATTACATGTTTGAGTCAAATAATTTTGTGTGTTATGAACTTTGTATTAGTGAAATTCACAAAAATGATCATCTCTATAGCTACGAGGTTTGACTTATGGTTATTGATAGTTTGAGAAATCTGAGAGTATGATAAGATTAGATTGTATCAACCTCTTCAAGACATCTTCCATAGGTTCCCGTAAGGGAGTGAATTGTCACTTAGGAGCACTGTTTGTTCTTTGTTGTCCACGTTGAGTGTTTGCAACATTGCTTGTTGTTTGATTTTTTGACGGTGGCATGGATGGTTGTTGTGTATTCATGTTTTGGGTATTTTCTTTCCTAGGATAATTTAAGACCACATTTTCATCAACAACACCATCACTAGTAACATTCTTTTTCTTGGCCCAAAAGCAGGATTTGTCGTTAGAACTAGTGGATGGGCAGTTGTCTCTATATACTTGTGTGTTTCCTTATGAGTTTAGAGCTCGCTCGATGTTGAGGGCCCTAGGGACAAGCTCATCATAAGTGGTGATACATTGCATCTTTAATTGGAAGGATAGATCTGGATCAACATTTGCTATGATAATCCCCACTTGTTGTTCGTCAGGAATGGGCCACTTGTTTTTCACGAGCTCTTTGCCTCCACCTTTGCAAGAAATTAGTGAAGGATTATCCTTTGTTTTTCTTGAGTGTGTATAACTCTTCTAAGCTTACATCCATGTCAATATTGAAGAAGTGATCTATGAATCTATCAATGGTTTCTTGTAATTTTTTGATGCTTGGAGGTAACTGTGAAAACCAATCGATGGCTGGGCCTGTTAAACTTCATGGAAAGAGGTGCATCAAGTAGGATTCATTGTAGGAAACCTGCATACACATGACGTTGAATTATTTGATGTGATCCATAGGATTTCCTCTCCCTTTGCATTTATCAAATTTAGGGACCTCAAAAATAGGAGGGAAAGGCACCATTGTGATGTTTCTATCAAATGGATATAGACACAAGTTTTGTTGGGTATGGGTTTTCTTCATTTTTCCCATTTGAATGTCATGTATTTTTTGCATTAGCACCTTGAGTTTTGATGCCATATTTTCTTGTAGGTTTGGTGGAGGAACATATGTCATGTACTGTGGGATGGCGGATGGATTGTACATGGCATTTTGATATGATGGGGTGTTGTATGGTGTGTATGGTGGATTTTGATATTGTGAAGTTGATGGTGGTAGAGGTGGATATGCTCCTGACATGTTTGGATTGATGATGTTTTGTTGAGGATTATAGTATAAACCTTGTTGTTGTTGTTGTTGCACAAGCACTTGTTGTTGTTGGGCGTACTGTTGAGCTAGCAATGCTTGTTGTTGTTGAGATTTTTGTTGTGTGACTAAGGCTGCTTGTTGGCCTTGCTATTATTGTTGTGCCACAAGGGTTTGTTGTTCAGCTTCTTGTTGTTGGGCTTGTTGTTGTTGTGCCACTAGGGCTTGTTCTTGAGTTTGTTGTTGTTACACTACTTGTTAGTAGGAATCTTGTGCTTTTTGAAAAGATAGAGTATAATATTTTTGTTGATGCAAGGCTTTTTGATAGGATTTTTGTTGCAAAGCTCGATCTTTAGCTTTTTGTGCTTTCAATGCTTGTTGATAAGCTTGTTGTGCTTGTTGCAAAGCTAGAGCATTTGCTTACAATATAGAATTTTTTTGTTGTTGGGACATCTGCGGTGGGTTTTGGGTGTTTATGGTTTGAGTGGGTTGTGGGTTGATGATGAGAGGTCGGGGGTTGCCTTGGTTTAAAATTCCTTGTAAAATGGTGGGTTGGGATGGATGAATGGAAGTTTGAGGTCCCATTTGATTTTACATGATGTGGGGGACCAATGGTAAAGATGATGATGGCGCCATTTGGTATTGCTATGGCAATGGCATACTAGGACCTTGAGTCAATTGATTGAAAGGGTTCCCTTGACCGATGTGTTGGGGGTTCCCTTGTTGTGTTTGAGGTGGAACCAAGGTATCACCTTGGTCAATGGGGTTTGTGACCAAGGTGTTTCTTTGATTTGGGCTGGTGATGGATGGAATGGATGTATTTTGTGAAACCAATTTTGATGAACCAATGGGGTGGTTAGATGAAGATGTCCCTTGTTGTGCTAAGGGTTGATTTTGTGTAAGGGTGTTAACTTACCCTTGTTGGTCTACTTTTTCCACACTACCTTGCGTGACATTAGGCACACTTTGGGTACTCGTGATGATGGATGAAGATGGTTCTACTCAAAATGTCGAGGTCATCGTGTTGTTTTTAAATGTAAGTGGTACGTGTGGATGTAGAATATTTTGTGGAATGGTGGTGTTTAATGGAATGGTTGGTTCCTAGTCTAGTTGAAAGACTAGATGTTAAGGGTTGACTTGGAACAAGGGATAGAGTTAATTGATTTGTAGATTGGGTTAATCCTTGTGTCAAGTTTTGTCCGAGTAAAATTAGAGCCACATTTTCTAAGGGTTGATGATTTTGTTTTTACTCAAGGAGTTCTTCCTTAGTAAGCTCAAATGGGTTGTTTGTGACATTTTATAGGTCTCATACCTCAATGTATTTTGTGGTGGTTGCGAAGGGGTAGAATGGCTCCTTGGATCAAATTCTTGTGGATTTGGATCACTTGTGGTGGATGTGACTTTGGTTTCTTCCATGATTCTCTTGTGTTGTGATCTTGTTGTAACCATAAATTATGGGTCACCTATGGGAGAGGTATGTTGAGATTTGTAATGTTTAAACTCTCTAGTTGACTCAAATTTTGGTAAAAGGGACACTCTAAGTCAATTTTGACCAATGGTGTGAGTGGATGATTAAAAGGGTGAATGATATGGAGAGTGATCTTTCTAAAATTTTGGACAACACTTTTAAACAAAGATATTTGATGTTTTGATGAAAGGTGTTAATGAACTTGTAAACCTTTAAGGTAGACTTGTGACCTTTAAGATAAAATTGTCCACAAAATGTGATAACCAACTCAACTAAGCACATGGAAAAGGATATGTTTCACACGCAACATAGCTAAGTTAGAGGATTGGTTCTAAGTTAGAGGATTGGTTTGATGACTTGTCTAAGTCTAAAAAAGTGTTGGCATTTCCAAAAGTTTATAAAGTTTGGTGAAGTGAAATGTGAAATATGATCAAGGTTGGATGAAATGTTTTGACCCAATAATGTTAACCTAGAGTGAATCTTTGTTTTGCAAGACCAAGGTAGTGAGAAAAATGTTATACCTCTAAAGTGATACATCCCTAAAGATCAATGTTGTAAATGATATGCTCATATTGGATATGTAGATTTGGTTCATCCCTTAAAGGGTGTGTGTATAAATCTCTTAACAGTCTCTCACGATAATGATAGTTCTTTAAGGCCTATTTTTTGATAAACTTTGAACTACGATGTCTACGTTTGAAATGGCAGAATGTGGACCTTCGCTTAAGGACTTTGGTCTTGCAAGATATCATGAAGAAAAGCACATGTGTGGGGTTCAATTGTGAGTTTATATTGATTAATGAATTTATTTTTACCACATACACTTGTCTTGCTTAAGTTTCAAACTACAAATGTCTATGTCAAAAAACATCCTTCATTTCACAAAGCCTATTATGTGAAAAATCATGAAGTTAGGGTCATAGTCACCTATGTTAACTTTGGAAAGTATGGATTTAGATATAAGCTAAAGTATTTAGAAGTTTCTAAGGATAGAATCCTTAGGACAAGAATCAATATCAATACTTTTTCAAAGGGTATCCATGCTTAAATCAAATGGTTTGAACTTTTTGAGAAACTTGTTGAAGTGTGTTTGAAATGTTTTGGAACCAAGCAAAGTATTAAATTGACTCACCAACATTTAAAACCCTAGCTCAAGTGGTATATTCTTTTGATGGGCTTTCCTCATGCTCTTTATAGTAGAAGAGATGATTTTACATGCAATTGAGGAAATAGTGTAGAGGTAGGTTAAGAATGAAGTCTTAACCTATACACTTTAACCAAAATCAGACATGGCAAGTAACTTCTTGGAATCCAAGTTCCAATACACCACTTCAAAGAAATAATTGGATGGAAAAGTTGGACACTACAAACAAAGGCTTTCAATGACCATATTTGAGATAAACTAATGTCTATACATGTGGTGATTCACTCAATTAAGTGGCCTCCCAACCCTTAGAAAAATCTAAGGGTTTTTACGTATCTCATGGATACTAAGGGAGACATTCGTCGGTATAGAGAATCCACACTAGTTGGTTATTGACTTTCTTCACACCAATTATTTATATAGCGGACTAAAATGAAAGTACCACTTGGGTCGTTCCCTCTCACAAGTCGGGAGGTGCACCCTCTAAAGGTAAAACATGGTGCAAAACTCAAGATGTACTTTGAGTATACACAAGCAACAAAAAGAAAAAAGTATACTTGAGTGTTTCTCTTCACCCAAGATTGCACGAAGCGCAAGGGGAGAGGATACATACTAAATATTTACCAAGCATAATTAAGCACAAAAAACACTAGTTCATTTTAATCCAACAAAGAAAAATGACTTCATTTTAAGCACCAAAAGGAAAAATGAGTTTATATATTGTTCCATTTTAGCCTTTCAAAGCAAATGTGTGGTTGTTTGGTTCAATTTTATCGAAATTTGAAAGCTAATTCATTTTATCCTTTCACTAAGTATTGAGAAACACTTTTAGAAAATTATATTATAACAGCAACTTGAGATAATGACAACTTTCTAAAATTTTGATCAATTTTGAAATCCTAAAGTGTTTTGGAAAGCTAAACATGAGATCTTCAAAACCCAACAACACTTTTGCAAAATTAATCATATAGAATTTATTAGAGATGAAAGAAAGTCATGCATTTAAGAGATTAAACCTAGAATAAAAATAAATAGCAAAATTAATGATGGATGATTATAACAACTTGAGATAATGACAACTTTCTCAAATATTGATCAATTTTGAAATCGTCAAGTGTTTTGGAAAGCTAAACATGAGATCTTCAAAACCCAGTAACGTTTCTGCAAAATTAATCATATAGAAATTGTGAATGGTGATCCTAGACCTACACAAACACAAAGAACAAACACATAATTAGCCCATTATGCAAGTTAGAAACAACATTCCCCATGAAATTCATTTGAGATATCAAGAATAAGAAATAAATGAAGAACATGAATAAAAACTAGCTAATCTTGCTCAAAATAAACAAACTCTCAATCCCAACGGGGAATTGGTGTCATTTTGATGTAGAAAATGGCCCTTTCCCAATTCCTTGCAAGCTTGATGATCAATGGTGAAGATTTAATGCTCCTTGATGAAATTTCTCCATAACCTAGCTAAGAAATTATAAAAATGGATGAAAATGGATAAAGATGGATGAAGATTGCTCAAAAACTTGAAGATAATAATGTTGCATGTTGTGGATCCAAAATCCAAATGAGAGCCTTTTATTTATAGAAGAGAATGATGGAGGAAGAGGCAAAATGGATGAATGTGGGATCAAATACGCACTAATAGCACAATGCCACTTGTCAACATGTGAGTGGACAAAGGTGGAGCACATTTGGATGAATGTGCACATTAATGCAATTAGGTGGAATTTCAAAATTGGAGAAGTGACAAGTTGGAGGGAGAGGAAAAATGAAATAAATGCCACTTGGCTCAAGAAAAGGACATGTAAGAGGCCTTTAATGCCTTGTTGGATGGACAAGTGCTTTTGGGGAGAGATTTCAAAATTAGGGAATATTCCATCCTTGATACATTTTTGAAAGTAAATAGAGATTTAATAAATCAATTAAAATGATTTTCATGAGCAAGTTGCAAAAGTTAGAGGATTTGATAGATTAAGATTACGATTAATCAGGATTTGATTAATTTAAAAGGAGATTAGCTGATTTGAAATTTTGATTTAGATTTTTGGATTAATTTAAATCAAAATGAGAGGAAAATGATTATTAGATTTAATTAAATAAAGTTGGATTTATTTAATCAAAGGGGATGGTGTTAGTTTTAAATCAAATAAAGATAAATTTATTTAATTTAAATGAGATGACTTTAGAACTTGATTAAATAAAATGAATTATTTAATTAAAAAAGGGACTATAGGATTAATTAAATAAAATGATTTATTTTATTAATAGGAGATGATGACTTAATCAGATAAAATTGATTTATTTAATAATGAAGAGATGAAATGTGATGAATTTAATTAAATAAAGATTATTTAATTAAATGGTTAGTAAAGGAGATGATTCAGGATGAACTAGTGTTAGTAAATCAAGATCAGGTGCACGAGATCAATCAATATATTTTACATGTCTACATTTCTCCCCTCTTTGAAGCAATGTACCCATTGCATTGGTTCAAAGAATAAACTGCAAAGAACAAAATTCAATTTTATTTTTATTTTTTTAGATGCCTCACTATTGCCCCAGCAAACAAATTACGCTGGTATATTGCCCCCTCGAGAGATTGAATGAAAATTTGGATTTTTGGGTGATCTCACGAAAAAAGAGGACAAGTTGCCCAACGGTTCCAAAAAGGGTCCAGGATGCCAAAAATGTGCCAAAACACGAAAAAACGATGCTAAATGATTTTCGATTGGGAAAAAATGGGATCGGGGGTCCAAAACCCTAGTTGGATAGCTAAACAGGGTCAAAAAACCCGAACTTTCAAGCTTAAATAGGCCTCGAGGGGCCACTTCCAATTCATTTGCACATTCAACCTTTAGAGATTTCCTGACTTTGAGCTCTGAACTTCATTCGAGATGGGGCAACGAGTGCTTCCATGACACATTTCGAAGCGAGTGTTAGTGTACCAGCGACTCCCAGGCGCATGACCACCGGTATGTGACCCTACCCCACTTTGTCCTTTCATTTTTCGTGTGCATTTCTTAGGGTCAAAATTCAAACCTATTCAAGCGACGCTATTTGGCATCGCTAAAAGCTTAGAATCGGCATTGCCCAGCCTTAAAGTGCACCACTATTGAGTCTTGCGACGCGGCGTCGTAGTTTAGCAATTAGGGTTTAACCTTCAAAGTGTGCCACATATGAAAATGGCGCTGCAACGGTCCAATTAGAAATTTAGGGTTTAGGGTCAAACAAGAGTGTGGTCAAATTGTGCTGCAGTGACGGAGTTTGGAGCTTTCAAACAGCGACGCCATTGCAAATAGTGATGCATTTGCTATTTCATTTAGGAAAACTTCAAACAAGATCCTAATTTTTTACGAAACTTGACGTAGTGACTTTAGTAGTGCAGGAGGACGTGGAGTCGGTACACCCACATGAGGATAGATCCTCGATTTTCAACAGACTGACTAGATTGCACGAGCTACTCCAGGAGCACCTTAGAGTGATTGGGCTATGGTATGTTGCATATGCTCTCGTCATCAGGACACATTTAGGGATGATGACAACATTAGTAGAGAGATGGCATAGTGAGATGTCATCATTTCACTTCCCCACAGGCGAGGCGACCACTACTTTGGAGGATGTTTGGCACATTCTTCGATTGTTGATCCATGGAGAGTGAGTCATATATGACATGGATTTCAGGACAGATGCATGCTACAAGGTCATGGGTCTATATGAGATTATTTTTTCTAAGGGACAGATATAGCTAGAGCAATATAGGAGCTTAGTGTTGCCTTTCTGATTGATCGTGGAAGTGATTATCTCAGGAGTTCTAGCACCAGATCAGCATGACCGATACTTGAATCTGAGATGGGGTCTTGCTTAGGAGCATATGCTCCGCTGGAGAGAGTGCTTTGCATGGGGACCAGTGATGCTTGCCTCACTCTACCATGATTTTCACGAGTTTGCCTACTGCGACAGCAGGGCCATCGGGGCCAGAGTGACAATACTCCACATTTGGGCCTAGGAGCACATTGTTGTGCTTCACCCACGAGTTACACCATTTGACATGGAGCCAGATGACCCAATTGTCTGGAGGTATAGAGGTGGTTTGACCTTCAGCCATACAAGAGTAGTCGGTATCCCTCACTAGAGGAGGGTGATTGATGAGAAGACTGTTTTTACTTGGAGGCCTTGGCTCGATATGCCCACTTGGTATGACGATGTATAATAGCTATTATTTGCGAGGCAAGATAGACTCATGTAGGGCAGGGAGCACACCATGATCGAGCGTTACCTACCAGATCAGGTGGCTAGGTAGTTCAGAGAGACACAAGACAGGCTCGATGATTAATAGGGGCCATATTTGCTTGTACTACAGGGAGACTACATGGGTTCAAACGATCCCTCCAGATGAAGTAGTGGATAATTTCCAACAGCTGGTGGCCAAGCCATGGCCATACGATTAGGGACAGGCGGACCTAGGGACCACACAGGCATACCTCGATTGGTTTCGTCCTCCCATCAGATTGACAGTGCCAGGGGTAGCTTTACCACGATGGAGACCCAGAGACTGGTCAGCAGGGCAGGGGCAAGGGTGAGGAGGCTGAGGAGATGGAGAGGGGGATGGAGACAGGGGTAGAGGAGGAGGTGGACCACCTCCCGACCAGTGTGGACAGAGAGATCAGGTGCATGGTCAATAGTAGAGGGATGGAGACATGCAACAGAGAGATGGGGATCTGCAAAGAGATGCCCCGATGGACGCACAATAGCCTCTAAAGGACCATCAACAGCAGCCACCACCACCACCACCACCTCAGCTAGACTAGAGGGATGCATTGATCCAACAGCTACAAACACAGGTTGCCACTTTGACAGCTGAGAGAGATAAGGTGAGAGCAGAGCGGGATCAAGCCATACAATAGAGATAGGCCACCGAGCTTTAGTTGGCACAAGAGACCGACCGACACCAGTAGCTCAAGAGTATACAGGGTAGGACAGCCTTGACATGCATGTACGGGGACGAAGTGAGAGAGGCCTAGTATTATAGAGTTCATTATCATCAGGCAATGCCTCGAGCAGCCCGAGCACTAGATTTCTCATAGTAGACAGGGCAGAGGCAAGATCAGCCTAAGAGACAGTCGAGTGAGGGGAGCAGCCATCAGGGCTAGCTCACATTTTATCAGAGACAACATTCTTTTTTAGATCCACGAGATTCATTTTTGATAGCCCCGTGGGCGTTTGTATTATATTGATTGATACACACATTTGATCCTAATTCTTTGTACCATGATTGTTGCATTTTTTATGATATATATATGATCGATTTGATATATGAGATGTGTCATATTTTATTTATGCGTGATGGATGGATAATTTTACTTTCTTATATGCGATATGATGACATGATATGACTTTATTTTATGTGATGCAATGTGATGATTCTATTTATGTGATGTGATGCAATGATTATGCAGATGTTTATGGATGGATGCATTTCTTTTTCAATATCTTTCTATGCACTTTTTATGATGATGTGGATGCAAATGTTATGATATACAAATGGTTTAAAATGCTTAGACTAATTGATCTATATTATGCACTCAATGGATGATGATGATATATGAGATGTTATGACATTCTTTTTCTTTTTTTTTCAGTATCTTTTTTCAACATGTATGGATGACATGATGATGCACATGATATGATGTGATGATTCTTTTATTATGATACCTATTTGATGATGTAAATGAATGTTATGATGATGCAAATGAATGATACGATGATGTATATCTAATTATGCAATGGATGTTTTGATGATGCATATGATATGATTTAATAATGCCCATGCAATGATACTTTTATGTTTATGCAATGAATGCAAATTTATGGTTTATAAGAAGCTTAGAATAACCAATCTATATTATGCAATTCATGCGAGATGATTAATGCTTCCTATATGATATGATATGATATGCATTATGCTGATGGTTTGTGGATGCAGGATGGATGCATTAGTGATTTTTTTTATAAACTATCATGGTACCATGTTAGTGTGGAGAGAAAGAAGAAGAAATAAGATCCAACAAGCCTACTTTATTAGAGATGATGATGGTGATTTGCTTATCAGGAATTGGGATTTTAAAAGGGTTATTTACCTTATATTTGATAACACACATAGACACGATGCATCAAGGTATGAAGAACTAGGATGGCGTTGCACCTATTGTGATGGACTTTGACTCGACAATCAGATAGGAGTACTCCTGTTCACACCTGGCATATTGAACCTTATTCAAAATTTAGTTTAGATATTCCAAACATCTTGGACCAAAACATAGAAATACAAGCCTTCCTATGTGGTCAACAAGACACCTAAAACACCCTCCCTAGACCCTAAACAAACCAAGTATGACCAAGGTTATATTACAAGAATATCCAACAAGCACAACAGATAAAAAGATAATGATCATTGCCCAATTTCCTTCTCTCTAAATCCCTTTGTTTGGACATCATTGAGAGGTCATTGGAATGAGCGAAATAAGATAAGACAAAAGACAAAGATAAAGTAAACAAACAAGCTAATGTTCTTCATACCGCTAGCTAAGACTAAACTACGGTGATGTCTGATGTTGATGTCCATTGTAGGAAGGATGCATCCTAGGACATGATGTTATCAAATGATTTTGGGATTGATTAGATGATAGGCTATTAATACCAAGAGTTGACCAACTTGTTTACTTACTAACCTAGACTTGAGACTTTGACGTTTTGAGTTTTCACTTTTAACCTACTAGACTTGCTTCTGACTGTTTCACCAAAGGTTGAGGTTGATGATTGATTTATTATGAGTGAAAGTTTATTGTGGGTGAAAGCGAGATGGGATGGATGGAGTTTTTCAAATATTTGGATGTTTTTGGTGTTTTGAGGCTTTTTTTTTTGGTATTTTCAAGATGTTTTGCAAATTTTTTGATTTTCAAAATTTCAAATGTTTTGGGGATTTCTGAGATTTTGACCAAGAGACTAACCTAAAGACCTATCCTAGGGGCCTCGAGGGCTAATCAAAGATTATCCTTGCCTACGCATAATGCTAGAGACCACGAGTTCGACTAACATAGACTCGATTATTGATGAGATATGAACAAATGGATAACCAATTTTATTATGATGGACTCCTAAAGGATTGACCTAAGTGTCTCGGGGATGATCAAAGATCAACCTTGCTTACGCTTAAGCTCGAGACTGTAGAGTTTGACAAGACAACTCTATTTTGACTTTTGGACTAACTTTTGACTCTATTTTTGGATTTTGATATGTTTTGAATGTTTTGGGATTTTTTGATTTTATGAATTTTTTTTATTTTTTGATGTTTTTGTCTTTTTCTTAATTTTCTGATGTTTTTGGATTTTTATGATTTTTTGATGTTTTTGGATTTTTTGATTTAGGGAAGACTTCAAGAATATACATGAATCCAATCCAATGAGAACATTCCCCCAACATGATGCAATAGACTACTCTGATATAGGCAGGACAAACTGACCTTAAGAATGGGTCAAGTAGTACCAGGAGGGATCATCACACGAACACAGGATCAAGCTATGATACAAACGTGGACGGGTGATGGATGGAGATAAATGGAATGTGATGGATGGATGTTGCAGAACAAGCTGAGGAGATCCTGGTGGTTGGAAGGTGCTTATTTACACAAGGCACCTGTTTGCTAGGTTTTCACCAAGGTACTTGCCTAAAGTGCCACCGAAGTGGTTTTCACTATAGGACAAATTTTTTCTATACTGTTTTTAATCATTTTTTCTAATATTTTTGGATTTTTATGTGTTTTTATTTTTTTGTATTTTTGGTTTCATACCTTGAAAGATTAGGCATAATTTTTTTTGAGATGGGAGTTATTCATGGGCTTCTGCAGAGGTTCGCCTTTGGGCATGGATAATTGATATGCCCCTGACTTGTAGCTTGTTGTGATGACGAAGGGTCCCAACCAATTGGGTTCAAATTTTCCCTTGTCATCTGGATTTGGTATGTTCTATTGATTCTCCTTCAACACAATTTCTCCAACTTGGAAGGTCTGACTCCTGATCTTCTTGTTATAACTCCGCTTCAGACATTTATGGTGGACTTTTAAATGGTTTAAGGCATCCATACGCCTCTTATCTAGTAATTCTAGATCATTTAACCTTGATACTTGATATTCTTCATTTGTGATGAGATTTTTCAATGATATTCTTAGGGATGGGAGCTTGATCTCAATGGGGAGTATGGCTTCTAATCCGTAGACCAGGGAGAAAGGGGTGGCCCCTGTTGGTGTGCAGATACTTGTTCAATAGGCCCATAGTGCATGATTCAATTGGAGGTGCCAATCACGACCAGCATCATTGACCATTTTCTTGAGGATTTTTAAGATGGTCTTATTTTTAGCCTCAACTTAGTCATTTCCTTGGGGGTAGTATAGAGTGGAAAAGTGATGTTGGATATTAAACTTATGGCATAGGTCGCGAACATCCTGATTCTTGAAAGGTGTCTCGTTATCTGAGATAATGGCTTGAGGGACACCATAGTGGAAAATTAAGTAGTTCAGGATGAACTTTGATATCTGCTTTCCTATGATATAGGTCATGGGTATGGCCTCCACCCACTTCATGAAATACTCAGTGGCGGTGATAATGAACTTATGTCCACTAGATGAGGTGGGGGTAATTTTTCCAATCAGATTGAGCCCCCACTGTGAAAAGGGCCAAGGTATAACAATCAGGTGGAGCTCCTGAGCTGGTGCATGGATAAGATCCCCATGTTGCTGAAACTACAAACACCTTCTAACATAATCGTGAGCTTCCCTTTCCATTGTAGGCCAATAGTACCCAGTCCTCAATAGTTTCTTAGCCAAGGTCATACCACTCGAGTGTGAACCACAAATGTCGTTATGTACCTCAGCTAAGGCAGACAAGCTTCCTCATCATTTAGGCAATGTAAAAGGGTTCCTTCAATGCTTATACGGTATAGGGTATCTCCTAGGATGACAAAACGGGATGACTTCTTGACAAAGGCTCTTTTGAGGTTCGGGGTTATGTCAGTAGGGAGGACTCCTATTCTCAGGTAAGTGTATATATCATGGTACCAGGGATCACCGGGACCAATGATTTCGCACACAAATTTGTACTTTGATACCTTGAATGCTAGTATGAGAAGGTTATCTATGAGGAATTCTTTCTTTGGGATGTTACGTGGGATTTCTAATAGGGATCCAATTGTAGCCATTACATCCACCACTCTATTATTTGCTCTTGGTAGCTACTCAAATGTGATATCAATGAAGAAATCCTTAAGGATTTCCACCAGTTTCTTATAGGGGGTCAACTTGTCATCCTTTATTCGATACTCATCATTTACCTAGTTGAATATGAGCTGAGTCTCCATATACCTTGAGTGCCATTATCTGCCATTGCACTACAATTCTCAGCCCTATGACAAGAGCTTCATATTTTGCAATGTTATTTATGTAAGGGAATGATAACTTGTATGATTTTGGTATGTAGTCCCCTTGTGGGGTGACAAAGAAGATTCTTGTTCTCGACCCATGTTGCGTGTAGGATCCATCAAAGTACATTTTCAGTGATCCACTATACTTAGGTTGAAGATTGATTCGTCGGGGAATTCTAATACAAGTGGGTTTTCTGAGTATATCGTTGCCTCTGCCAGTTGATCTACAATGGATTGTCCTTTGATGGCCTTGTGTTCCACATACTTAATGTCATTCTCTTTCAGGATCATAATCCACTTAGTTGTCCGCCCTAAAAGCATTGCTTTATTTGATGTGCTAGCATGTAATGTCAAAAATTTTGAGCTACGAACACAACTACTAGACAAGCTTTCTCAATGGATGTGTAGTTCATCTCATGCCCCACCATAGTCCTACTAATATAGTAGATGGCTCTCTCTTTCCCATTTTCATCATGTTGTGCTAAGAGAGCACCAAGAGCCGATGTTGTTGTCGATATGTATAAGATCAAGGGTTTTCTTGGAATTGGTGGCATGAGGACTGTTAGTGTGAGTAAGTATTCCTTGATCTTGTTGAAGGCCTGATCACACTTTTCGTCCCACTTGTATGCTACCCCCTTTTGGAGTAGATGAGAGTATGGGATAGCCTTGTCTTCCAATTGTGCTATGAATCAGCGGATAGACTGGAATCTTCCTTGTAGGCCTCTTAGCTACTTCAATGTTTTTGGTGCCTCCATTTCAAGGATTTATTTGACTTTGGCGGGATCTACCTCGATTCCTCTCATGGATACAATGTACCCTAGGAGTTTTCTTGATTGTACCCAAAAGACACACTTCTTTGGATTCATACGGACCTTGTACTTTTCGAGCCTACCAAAGATGGAGCTTAATGCCTCTATGTGATCCCGATGTTTCTTTGACTTAGCCAATATATCATCCACATAATCTTCCATAGTTTTATGAATCATATCATGAAATATTAGTGTCATGGCCCTCTAATAGGTAGCTCCTGCATTCTTCAACCCGAACGACATCATGTTCCAGCAATATGTCCCCCATGGACAAGTGAAAGCCATTTTATGTTGGTCATATTTTGCTATCACAATTTGGTCGTAGCCTGAGAATCCATCCATCAATGATAACATCTCATGTCCTACCATCATATCCAAAATCATTTCAATGTTTGGAAGTGGAAAGTCATCCTTGGGACATGCTTTGTTAAGGTCTCTGAAATCCGTGTAGATACGGATGCCCCCAATGGGCTTTGAAATAGGTACAAGATTGGAGACCCACTTTGGATAATCAATTGGTTGTATGAATCTTGCATCTAGGAGCTTCTATAATTCCATTTTGACCAATAATGCTATATGGGGATGCATTTTTCTTAGCTTTTATCACATTGGCTTTGCTTCAAGATACACAGCTAGGTGGTGAACCACAACCTCTGGATCAAGCCCAAGCATGTCGACACAGATCCATGCAAAGTTTTTCTTTCTTTCTTTTAGGAATGCAGCCAGGAGTTCTTGCTCTTCTATCAAAAGTGACTCAGTATAGAATGTTATGTGTGGCAATTCCTCTGTTCCCAGGTTGACTGGATTGCATCTTTCCACTAGGACTACTGACTTCTCCTAATGAATTGCACTTAGAGGAAGATTGAATCCTTCAGCCTCCGGTGCCTCAAAGAGGTTTTCACCATTGGATGCATCCTTTATTTTTACTATTTTTGGGTTAGAGAGTACCACAATGTGGGTTTCACTCAAAGACCTAGAGATTATTATCAGATTTTCACTTTTGAGACTGAAGGATTCAATCATTTCCTCGTCAAAAGCCTATGTGTCTAGTATGATGTTGAACTCGGCCTTGTGATCTCTGTATGGTACCGTATCCTGCAATCCCATGAATTTTGAGAGCACCTCATTATTTTTGAATGTGTCCAAAATTGGTGGTCCTCGTTGGTTGTAATCAATGAGTTGGGGATCAAGTAGGTTTATTTTATGGGTTTGGTGGTCTGACTCAAAGCACAAGGTACTAAACATGAGAAGGGATGAATCCTCGAAAAGCATAGGTAAATCAATTATGGGATCTTCATCACTACTACACACATCAGTTATGTCAAAGGTAAAGTTGTCTATAAATCGACCTATGGATATTGGTAATTGAAGGGTTGATGCTGATAGCTGAGGGGGAGTTTTGACCTTTCTAACCAAGGCACCTTTTCCAAGTATGGTCACCTTTGGAGGGGTACATCTGAGGCCAAGATTTCTCATATGCTTCTTCAGAATGAGAGGTACTAGAAGCCCATTGTCATTCTGTCCAAGCTTCTTATTTTTGTTATAGCCCATACCAAGCATCATTTGTAATCCTTGGATACTCTCATCCATGGGAATATTAGGCGCGGGCCTTTCATCTTGGTATAGGAGACTAGATACGTCTCTTTCATCTACTATTTCCCAAATTTTGAATCTAGAAGGGTCTACTTTGAAAGTTTGGGATGATGTTTTAGCTGGTTGGGGTTGCCTGTGAGTCCTAGGAGATTGAGGTAACTCTCCTATGACGAAAGCACTTTTCTTCATTTTATAATCCCCACACCCATTGTCTTGGATAATGACCTTGATTTCAGATATATCATGAATGGCGGGTGCCTTTGTCTCAAAAGTGGAGGCCAAGGTAGTTGTGTCTACATATGGAGTTGTGGGGTCCTCATCATTCTTTGGAACTTGGGGTATTTTATAGTATTTTGCTTCCAAATTCTTGTAGTAGGAAAAGGGCTCAGGATCACCATGGATCGTGTCCTCTTGATTTTGATATGGAAATTTGATGCACTAATGGAAGGTTCATGCGACGACTTGCATCCCATGGATCCACAGACATCCCAGGGGGATGTTATAAGGCAAATCAAGGTCAAGGACTTGGCATGTTGTTTCCATAATGGCTGGACCTACTTGAATAGGGAGCTAGATAGTGCCTTGAGACACTCTTTCTTGATCATTATATGCTCTAATTGTGATGCCCTTACCCTTTTCAATGGCATCCTCTAAGAATCCCAAATTCTTTATTAGTTTGAGAGAATAGATATTTAGGCCTGCACCCCCATCCACCAAGACCCTTTTGACTTTGTTTTTTATGAACCGGGACTTCAAGGTGGAGTGCATGATTTTGAGATGGTTGTGTGGGAAAGTCTTGATCAGATAATGTTAGGAGACTTGGGGTAGTGATGTGTCTGAACATAGCTTGGAACTAGTCAACATCAAGATCTGCGGAGATGGTGGATGAATCCAATGCTTCCTCTAAGTTTTTTCTATGTGCGGGCGATATCTTCAGCAACTCCATGATGGAGATTTGAGTAGGGGTTCTTTTCAGTCGGTCTAGGACATTATAGCCATTAGGAACAGATCTTGTATTTTAGGTGGATGCTCTAGGTGGTTGTGATGACCCAACAATGGTAACTTTTCTGCCATGGTGACTCCACAATCAGCTTTGCCTCCCTTGATTTTAACAACAATGACCATTTCATCTAGGGATGCGACAACATGGTCGTACACATGGTTCACATTGACATACTTGGTTTTTCCATGGTTGTTCCCTTTGTTATGATCTAGCATCAGATTTGTGTATATTTTTAGGTCTTGATTTCCAATTGGTTGTTCAACACTTATGACCTTGTCATCGATGAGGTCTTGGATAAGATTTTTCAACCTCATGCAGCTAGCTGTTGTATGCCCCTTGATTTTGTGAAAATTACAAAGGTGGTTTTCATTATACCATGGTGGTTTCACTTGGGGCTCTTGATATTTCTCATAAGTGGGAATTTTGATGAGATTTTCATTTATCAGTTTCTTCATAACAGTTTCAATTGTTTCCCCAAGGGCAATGTATTTATGCTTGGGGGAATATTTGTTTCACGAGAGTGGTCCCCCTTGATTATTTAGATTGATGGCTTGATTGTTGGGTGGTTGTTGTGATACCATGTTGGCTTGCAGGTTGTTTTGATTGTTGCCTTGCGGTTGTTGGTATGATTGTGTGTTTTGTTTTGGAGCATTGATTATGACCTTGGCATCCACCACACCATCATTAGTGAAATTCCTTTTTTTCACCCACGTACGAGGTTTCTCATTGTAGCTATTGGATGGGTGATTGTCTTGACGTTCTGGATATGTGGGTGTCCTCCCTTGTGCACTAAGGGCTTGTTCGATGTTGAGTGCCTTAGGGATCAAATGGTTGTACATGGTGATACATTGCATCTTAAGATGAATGCCAAGGTTTTCTCAAGATTATCAATGATGGTACAAACTTGTTCTTCTAGCATGACCCATTTTCTCCTATTGGCCTTGGATCGCCATCGTTGCAAGAAAGAAGCGAATGATTCCCCCTTAGCTTGTTTAAGAGATGATAGTTCCTTTAGACTGACATCCATACCTATATTTAATGCGTAGTTTTTTATGAATGCATCTATAATCTCTTGGAACTTTTTGATGCCAGGAGGAAGGTGAGAGAACCACTCCATGGCAGGACCAGCCAAACTTCAAGGAAATAGCTGCATCAAATATGTATTGTCATATGCGACCTCCATGAAATGTACTTGGAATTCCCTGATGTGATCTTCAGGGTTTCTCATCCCACAATATTTTTCAAACATAGGGATTTCAAACCCCTTTGGGAATGGTACCATTGCAAGGCTCCTGTCGAAACGATAGGGACACAAGTTGCTTGGTGTCTTTGTTGTTTTCCCTAATTGGAGATCGAGCACTTGCTGCAAGAGTAATTTGATTTGTGTTGTCATGTCGTCCTACGGATCAGGAGGTGGAGTGAATGTGTTTTGAAGTGGTCGAGGTGTTTGAGTGATGGGTGGAGTGTTGGGTATGTTGGTGGGAATTTGTTGCAAGCTCTACTGCACGATCAAGGCTTGTTGATATCCCTGCATTTGTTGTGCCAACAACACTTGTTGTTGGTCTTGTTGTTGTTGTGCCAACAATGCTTGTTGTTGGTCTTGTTTTTGTTGTGCCAACAATGCTTGTTGTTGGGCCAGTAATTGGGTTGCTTCCTGTTGTGCTTGATATTGTTGCAGGGCTTGCTAATATGTGTGTTGTTGGGTTGCTTGTTGTTGTGCCTGGTATTGAGCTTGCGCTTGTGCTTGTTGAGCTTGGTATTGGGCTTGCACTTGTTGGACAACTTGTGCAGCATGGGAAACCTATGCAACTTGTGTGGCTTGAGTTGCTTGCGTAGCTTGGGCACTTGTTGTTGTTACAACAAAGCTTGAGCTTGGGCAACCTGTTGCGCTTATTGTGTGGCTTGAGCTACTTGTGCTTGTTGTGCATCTTGTGTGTTTTGTGCTTTTTTGTGCTTGAAATTGTTGAAGTTCCTTTTGATAGGCCTATTGTGTTGCTTGCAACGTGATGCTATATTGATTGGCCACATTTGGTCTTGGTGGCAGTGGTGGTGGCAGATTTGGAATGTTGTTTGTTGTTTTGATGAGAGGTGTTGTTGTATTGATAATGGGGATTTGTGTGGTGGATGGTTCAATTGATATGATTGGTCCTTGAGAGACCACGTTTATGGACGGTACAATGATTTCTTGGGTTGCTTGGATGGTTGCCACCGGTTGTTGTGATATCGATGGCAATATTGGAGGATTCGGTATGATGTTTTGATTTATGATTGGGGGGTTGTTTTGACTTTTTTGATTGATGGGTGGTAAAGGGGGTTTCCCTAAACCAAGAAGTGGTGTGGATGTTAATGGAAAAGGTGGAAGTGGTGAGAAAATGGATGGTGTATTCCCTTGAGGAAATGATGATGATGAGGGATCGAAGATGCCCCCTTGTCCAAATAACCCACCTTCCTCTTGCGAAATCATAGGGAGAGAGGTTTGTATGTTAAGAGGATATGTTGGTGTTGAGTGAAAAGAGGATGGATCATTGGGGTCATGAAAGGTGAGCAGAATGTATGAGTGTAGTGGATTCAATGGGACAAATTGACCCAAGATAGTGTTCATATCCAAATCTTAGTTGTTCACAAGGGGGTGTGTTTGTAGTGCATGAAGCAATGAGCTCCCCTTGTTGACAATTGGTTGAGTTGGAGCGATGGATGATGTGATTTGTGGGATTCTTTGAGTGATGCTTTTAAATGGAGGTGTGGATGAGATTGGGGGAATGATCCCAAGAGGTTTCTCCACAAGAGTGCTCACATCATAGTTAGAAGGGAGTTTAGCCTCTTCTTTAGCCAATTCTAGCATGTATTGTGAGGGATCGAGTTTCATCATGACATTGACAATCTTGTGGTTTTTCGAGATTTTGGACTATTTCAATAATCTCATCTTGAGTCATCCCTAAAACATATTTTGTGATGTCCTCCACTTGGCCACCTTCCTCTTGATGATCTTGTGGAAGTGGAGGAAGATTGAGAGTGGGATTGCTAGACCCAACAGGATTCATTTTGGGAGCGGTTTGACTTAAGTCACTCGAAATGGATGTTTCTTTGTTCGTTTCCATGTTATTCTTGTGTTGAGATCTTGTTTGCACCATAAAATAAGGATCAATTTTTAGGAATGGGAGGTGAACCTTTAATTCCTTGGATTGATCTAAACTTTAGGTACAAAAAGAAAGTCTAAGATATTGAGGATCAAAGGATGGTGATAAGATGTTGAGATATGAATGATTGGTGAATGATTGGAACTCTTAGGAAACCTTGAAGAGGATACTAAACTTTAGGACTTTTGGATTGATGTTTGATTTTATTTTGGATTTTGATTTTGGATTGTTTTGATTTGATTTTGATTTTGATATGATTTGGTTTGGATGATGAACTCATAAACTCTAAGAGGTTTGATGTTGTCCTAGAGTAAACTTGTCCACAAGATGATTATTTCACTAAGTGTGTAAAGAAGGATTCATCTACACACACCTAGTCAAACAAGATGATTTGGATTTTGATTTCAAAGGATTTACCCAAAGTTTAGCATAGAGGATTTTTTCAAGATTTCCAAGAGTTGTTTGTGAGGTGATTTTGATTTTGATGTTTGAAGATGGATGAAGGTGTTTTTATTTTGATCCTAAGAGACTTAGAGAGACTTTGTTTACTAGACCAAGGTGTTGAAGAACATGCTAATACTTCCTATGTGAGATAATCAAACCTTTGAAAGAAACTTGTATTTTAACAATAGTAAAATGAATACAAATTTGGATTGTTCCTTGATGCACGTTAGTAAAAGTTGAAGGTCAATCTTTCTCTAAATTTGTAAAGCATAGACAAACGTTTCTTGCGAGCTTTTTGACTAAGACCTTTGGACTTTGGTTTTCAGATTTTGATTTTTCAGGAAATCATTTGAAAGAGCACATGTGTGGGGTCCAATTTTTTCTTATCTTTGCTTAATGAGTTCCTTTTACCACAAACACTCTCTTGATTAGATTTTCAAACTAAATGTCCAATATCCCAATTTCTTCTCATCCCTCAAAGTCCATTATATGGAAATCAAGGAAATTAACACAAAAGTTCCCTATTGTTGGCTTGAGTGAGAGAAAATTGAGATGTAAACTCAAATACTTAGAAGCCTCTAAGGATAGAATCCCTAGGGCAAGCAATAGCACTTGGATTTTTTCAAAGGTATTTGCTTCCTCTAAAGGGTTTGAAATTTGATGATCATGGTTGAATTTTTTTTTTCCAATGTTTAAGATCCAAGCAAAGTGTTTTGATTCCAAGAAAATGTACAACCCTATGGATAGTTAAAAGGCAATATTTTTTGAATCCCCACTTGGATAAATCCAGCTGCGCTTATTCTTGGCGGATGATTAAAAGATTTACCACATTGGCTCCCCTCCACGACACTCACTTCTATGGGTCAGCCAAGCTTTAGTACCCATGAAACTCCCATGGCATACTTCTCATCTCTACCAAGAACTACAAACATGTGGGGCGGCTTCAAAACAACCATTCTTGCACCAACAAATGATAAGGATTTGGTCTTCTAAACAAAAGGTTCTAGTATAGGCATTTTGTTCATGGGGGATCATCCATATGGCAAGAGACCATTGTTGCCCTTCTTGTCAGAATAATCTTCATGATACTTGAACTTTCCTCAAGTACCCACACTTATATACCAGGTGGAAGTCGCTTGGCTTTAGCGTGTTCCCAATTGGGTCGTTCCTTGGGGTGATTGTTTTTTCCCACCAAGAAGGCCCTCTAAGGGTAAACAAAAGTGATCAAGCACATTCGTAATTTGATCAATCTTTGTTTGTGTGAACAAAGAGAGAACACACGTGATATACCTAACTCATACTAGCAAGCTTTGTTCAATTTTAAGAACCCAAATGAAATGTGGAGGCAATCTTTTATGCAACTTAATGTCACCAAAAATATTTGATTCTTAAGATCGCCGTGAAGCGTGAGAGAAGCACATACACCTTTTTAAATGAGATTACTTTGCAAAAAAGATTACAAGACAAAAAAGCACATGTTCATTTTAACTTCAAAGTAGAAAATGAGTATTTTTTAAGCACCAACTTTGAAGTGTGAGATTTGTTTGTTCAATTGTTAAGTCCAAAACAAAATGTAGTAAGTTCCTAAGATTATTTTTAACCCCTTTGTTTTGTTCTTTTTAAGCCCAACTGAAATCTATTGATTCCCAAAAAATTTGAAGAGAACAAAGCCTTAAAGTGGGATTGTAATTGCTCCCAAAGTGTTCAAAAACACTTGATACAATAGATTGAAGATGCCATAGAGAAGTATTTTTCGTTGTTTCCTCCCTTCACTTTTGATCAAGCCAACCTACAAAAACTGGTTGAAACTACAGAAATAGAGGCCACAAACTAGTTAGGAGTCAAAAGTAATTGAAATGAAAAAGCACATGTTGAAATTAACTTGAAAACTGCCTTTTACCCAACTCCAACGGCGCAATTTGAAGGAGTCAACATCGTTGTATGGTGACGTTGGGACTGATAGCGTCGAAATGTGGAGAAACCAGTGACCACATATGCATCATTGTTTTGACTAGTGACAGAGTTTGGAGTTTGGATGACTGGTCAACAAGGCAATGAATGAAGCGTTGCTATTTGGAGTTCAAATATTATGGTGGGAAGAAGTCATTGTCATGGTTTGGAGTTTGACAACATCGCTAAATAACGTCGTTGGACTGATAGCGGTGTAGTTTCTTTGCCAGTGTTGTTTCCTGTACACACAAAATGTTTCAAAAAATAACAAAATTTTGAAGAAAAATGTGTTAATTTCCTCCAATCTGCCCTCCTAGTGCCAAAATGTGAATGATGATCCTAGACCTGCACAAACACAACGAACAAACACATAATTAGTCCATTATGCAAGTTAGAAACAACATTCCCCATGAAATTCATTTGAGATATCAAGAATAAGAAATAAATGAAGAACATGAATAAAAACTAGCTAATCTTGCTCAAAATAAACAAACTCTCAATCCCATGGGGGAATTGGTGCCATTTTGATGTGGAAAATGGCCCTTTCCCAATTCCTTGCAAGCTTGATGATCAATGGTGAAGATTTGATGCTCCTTGATGAAATTTCTCCATAACCTAGCTAAGAAATTATGAAAATGGATGAAAATGGATAAAGATGGATGAAGATTGCTCAAAAACTTGAAGATAATAATGTTGCATGAAGTTGTGGATCCAAAATCCAAATGAGAGCCTTCTATTTATAGAAGAGAATGATGGAGGAAGAGGAAAAATGGATGAATGTGGGATCAAACACCCACCAATAGCATAATGCCACTTGTCAACATGTGAGTGGACTAAGGTGGAGTACATTTGGATGGATGTGCACATTAATGCAATTAGGTGGAATTTCAAAATTGGAGAAGTGACAAGTTGGAGGGAGAGGAAAAATGAAATAAATGCAACTTGGCTCAAGAAAAGGACATGTAAGAGGCTTAAATAATGCCTTGTTGGATGGACAAGTACTTTTGGGGGGAGATTTCAAATTTAGGGAATATTCCATCCTTGATACCTTTTTGAAATTAAATAGAGATTTAATAAATCAATTAAAATGATTTTCACGATCAAGTTGCAAAAACTAGAGGATTTGATGGATTAAGATTACGATTAATCGGGATTTGATTAATTTAAAAGGAGATTAGCTGATTTGACAATTTGATTTAGATTTTTGGATTAATTTAAATCAAAATAAGAGGAAAATGATTATTAGATTTAATTAAATAAAGTTGTATTTATTTAATCAAAGGGGATGGTGTTAGTTTTAAATCAAATAAAGATAAATTTATTTAATCTAAATGAGATGACTTTAGAAATTGATTAAATAAAATGAATTATTTAATTAAAAGAGGGACTGTAGGATTAATTAAATAAAATAATTTATTTAATTAATAGGATCATGAGTTAATCAGATAAAATTGATTTATTTAATAATGAAGAGATGAAATGTGATGAATTTAATTAAATAAAGATTATTTAATTAAATGGTTAGTAAAGGAGATGATTCAGGATGAACTAGTGTTAGTAAATCAGGATCAAGTGCACGGGATCAATCAGTATATTTTACGTGTTTACAGTTTTCCTTTCTTTGAAGCAATGTACCCACTGCGTTCATTCAAAGAATAAACTACCAAGATCAAAATTCAAAAACAAATTGATTTTTTTCAAATGCCTCACTGCTGCCCCAACGAATGAATTATGCTGGTATACTGCCCCCTCGAGAGATCAGACAAAAATTTGGATTTTTTGGGTGATCTCATGAAAAAAGAGGACAAGCTACCCAACAGGTCCAGAAAGGATCCAAGATGCCAAAAATGTGCCAAAACATGAAAAAAAATGCAAAACAACCTTTGGTTGGGCGAAAATGGGATCAGGGGTCCAAAACCCTAGTTGGACGGCTAAACAGGGTCAAAAAAACCTAACTTTCAAGCTTAAATAGGCCTCGAGGGGCCACTTCCAATTCATTTGCACATTCATCCTTCAGAGATTTCCTAACTTTGAGCTTTGACCTTCGTTCGAGATGGCGCAACGAGTGCTTCCATGACACATTTCAAAGCAAGTGCGAGTGTACCAGTGACTCCTAGGTGTAGGACCACTAGTTTGTGACCTTACCCCACTTTTTCCTTTCATTTTTCATGCGCATTTATTAGGGTCAAGAGTCAAACCTAGTCAAGTGGCATTGTTTGGCACCGCTAAAAGCTTAGAATCAAGGTTGTGTGGCCTTAAAGTGTGCTGCTATTGAGTCTTGTGATGCGGCGTCGCAATTTAGCAATTAGGGTTTAACCTTCAAATTTCATCACATATGAAAATGGCATCACAGTGATCCTATTAGGAATTTAGGGTTTAGGGTCAAACAAGAGCATAGTTAAACTACACCGCGGTGGCAGAGTTTGCAAATTTGAAGGTTAGTAATCCAACTCAAGAGGTAATAAGTGACAATATTTTGGGTTATTATTATGCATACGGTATGGCTAAACCTTGTGATAATGCTATTGTCATGTTCTTTTTTTAATCTTTAACTATCCAATGAGGTCTCTAGGGATACCTTGTTGCAAATACCAAGATCTAGAAGCACAATCAAGATATCCTTCCACTAGTGAATAATGAACACAAAATTATTCTTATCATATAAATGAAGAGTTTTTGAATTCACAATGAGAGAATTGCATGTATAGGAAAGGTAGAGGATTTAGTAAGGTAGGACTAGCTAGCTATCCCTCCAAATGTGCAACACATCTAAGATCAAGTGACAAGTGTTTGGGAATTTTTGAAGTGTGCATGAGCTAGGTGTCTCACAAGGTGAGTGCATGTGTCTCAACCACATGAAGTGAGACAAAAAGAAAAAATTTCTAAGTGGAGACTTAACTAGTGTGAATAGGACTCTCCTAGGTAGGCTAAAAGCTAACTGTTTGATAGTGTCACTATTTACACTAACACCCACCCTTAAGTGTAACTTAGGGAGTAATATATGTAATGATGATGAGTCTTGGCTACTGCACCATGTTAGGTAATTATGCACAAATAAATAAAGTAAAAGAGAAAAATCCAATGGAAAAATAAAAACCCCTCTCCAAAAGAGAAAGGTGTAATGAAATGTACAAGTGTAGAAGATAGAAGGAATCATGATGACCCCCCAATGACTTCTTCTAGCACAATGTGCAATAAATGTTCCCCCCAAAAGAGAGAAAAGTGAGAAGGTCTATGTGAACTTCACAAAAAGTGAGAAGGAGAGAACTTCAAGTGAGGAAATGCTCCCTCCCAAAATTGAGATGAGCAGAGAAATCATGCAGCCTCCCCTAAAAATGATTCTTGTAGTAAATTGGTAGATTCTTGACATTGGATGTTGAAGATTATTCATAAATTTTAAAAATATTTCTCCCCTTGGGAAGAAATAGCACCACAAACATGTGCAAGATGACTTCCCATTTCAGATCAAAATGTGTAGGAAGAAAGATGAAGGTTTCTAAATTATGCACATGATCCAAAGACCCAGATGATGTCTTTGAATGGTGCTAAACGATCACCAAGCCAATGTTGAACTATGACAAATATTGATAGGATGAATCATGTACCATAAAGGATTTCCGTACAAGAACCATGGATGTATGGTGATAATTAGATTGATGAGAATCTAATACTAATGTAGATGATGTCAAACTAGATGATGACTAAGTTGAATATGCCAACTCATGTATATTTGTAGAATCTGTCACTATAGAAGTTGATATAGTCGAGGAAAGAGTAAGATCCAAATATGGACTAAAAATAGTTTTGATGTGACTGTCATAAAATAGAAGATATATGTCCTTAATAGTGTCTTCAAAATCTACAATGCGGGACTCTACAAACAAAGATGGCATGTCTTGTAGAAATGTGTTCTAATGTGGTAGATATGGAAAAATGATGTCAATGCCTTGGTGCAAAGAATCATTGGAAGCCATGGAGATATCAACACAAGATTCAAATATAGAATCAGGTGATTTTAGAGATGAGATCTCAATGCAAGCCATGAGGCTACATTATTCATCCCCAAATGATGGTGATGGCTCACAATACATTTGAGTGAGACCATATGATGTTTCTACATGTGTTGGAACTAGATGATCAAGTAAGGAAATACCATTATTGAGAATAAGTTGCTTCATTTCATTATTTTGATGTTGAAAAATATTATTTTGTATGCATTTTATTCTCATAATATCTACACTTGATTTTCCATTTATTAGGAGGATTATCAATAATACTTAAATGGAAGGGATTTAGTGTGAGATACATGATCACATAAACCAACAAACAAAAAAGTAGAAATGTTATATTACCCCTTTTATTCAATAAGAGAGGCCCCCCAAAGATGATTAGTGTCGAAACATAGCCCCCCCATAAAGATGTGAACGAAAAAAGTATAAGTGATGAGCACACACTTATACTAAGAGGGGGGTGAATTAGTATAGGATTATTTTTTCTTTTTTTAAATTAATAACCACAATAACTTCAAATGCATAGCATCAACAAATAAAAACACAAGGAGAACATGAGATTTACATGGAAACCCTTTCAGGAGAACAATAGAATAAGGACTACTTAGATCTACTATCCAAATGTAGTCACCAAAATAAATACTTTTACAAAAATTTGTATGCACCAACACATTGGAGACACCAATCCCCACCACTAAGCACCAACTCAATAAGAGTCACCAATCTCGTTAATATGAGGCACTAACATCTTCAATATGAGGCACTAACTTCAATATGAGGCACCAACCTCCAACTCAACATATTCTTTTCTTCTTGAGAATAAATCTCCTTCAAAATATAGCTTCATTAATCTTCTATTATTTTCTTCTTCTTAAATTTTCTTTCGTTTGTATGATGTATCTTTTATTCTTCACACAAATCCTTCTCCATGCTTCACAATTTATTTTTATATCTACTTGAGATGGGGCAACTTCATGAAAATATACAATACTTCACCAAAAATCATGTATATTCTCCCAATGGAGGCATCCCTATATACCCTTATTCATAGGCGCCAAGATGGTTGGCCCCTTTGTGATTTAAATTAAACTTTAGTTAATTTATATTTTCTTTAAGCGCTAGACATGGGTTGGCCCATAAATGTATTAATTAATTTATTTATTTTTTAAATCCCAAGGAGGATGCTAAAATGGAGGTAGTTGACCAATATTAAATAATGGAAATTTTTCTAATGTCCTTGTTGTCATTGATATGATAAGATCTACTCTTAAAGTTATGTGATTTAGTGGCCTTTTTCCTTCATACTTCTAATTCTCAAAAACAATTTTCTTGACACCAAAAAATTAATTTCTTATTTGACATCACTGACAATATTTCTCATCATCAATGACAACATTTTCAACAATAACTTTGTGTTAAGATTGGATGCCAAATCAACCATTTATAGAACATGATGATTTTTATAAAAAAAAATTAAAATAATCTTATCCAAATCTCAAAGCTACATAAAAAATTTAATTCCTTGTGAAATTGTGATAGGAATTAAAAAAACATTTACAAAATTTTGATAACCATGGTGAAAGCTATGTGTTGTTAAAATTTTCTTACAAAAACAAATTTGGAGGCCAAAATATGGTTTAAAATAGCACAATTTTCCAAAATGAACTTCACTACAGTGTTTGTCATAGAAATATCTTTCCATCAACTATTTAAATGTGAAAATATGACCCCATTGGAAATTTATAGAAAAATTAAATAAATCCCCCCTTTACAAGATTTTGTGCATGAGCTTGATGGTTAATTAATTGTTAACCATGGTTGGGTTGTTCATTAACTATGATCGGGTGGTTTTTTTACTATTGACAGTTAACAACAAATACCAAGGTTATAATAACATGAGACAACAAAGTGGTCACCTTGTGACCGAAAATGGGTTGTATGGGGGTTAAGCTTGATTCAAGGTTAAGGTATAAGCTACTATATGGAAAGAAGCCTTTACCATGTGGGTCGAGGATGAGCTGAGAGTTGACTAGGTCCTTCCATCATGTGTGAAGTAGCCTCTTCGAGTCAAATGTGTAGTGATTTTATGGAGGTGTGGAGTTGGTATTAAGTTATGGAAAAGGAGCCATGATCACCCACATATTGCTCCATGTTACAATCAATAGTGCCCCTTTATCATGTATTTCATGTACTCTTTGATGGATTTTGCTTGCTTATTTGTAATATTTAAAAGTAGCTAACATAAATCTGTATGGTCATTAACAACAACTAACACAAAAAAAAATCATAAAACTTTGAACTTGTAGGCCGATTTTTTAGAAGGGGTTGTTGTGTTGCAGAGAATTAGTATGACTAAGAAACCCTAGGACTTCTTGTGGAGGTCACCTTGTGAACCAAGGTTACAAGGATTATTGGCATGGAAAATCTCCCTATGAAGCCATGCTGGATATGAGGTTTGATGAAGAAAGTTGCTCTAAGTTTTGGTAATAGGTGGATGTTGTAGGTCGTACACACACTACAAATGTAAAGGTTGCATACAAAGGAGAAGTCACAAATGAATGGTATGGGTCACTAGTTGGTGTGAAGATTGTAGGTGAATTGTTTATAAACCATTCAATAGAAAATGAAGCTTCCAAGGATGTAAACACCTATAGTAGGCCATGTAGAGGGAAGAGGTCGAGTATTCACATAAAAAAAACTTACTCCCTTAGATCACAATCAAATGGGTACCTTGAAATCTTCAAAATCACAATCATTGACTGCAAAGGATGAGAAGGATTCTAGTGGAAAAGAGAAGAAAAAGATCAATCTTAAGATGAACATGCAACCTAAATCTACTTCCACATAAGAAAATAAAAATTCTTCTTCCTAAGGTTAATCATCTAAGAAGGAGAAGCCCATGTGTGCATGTTGCAAGAAATTAAGACATGAAGAACATTATTGTTATAAGGATATTTGATGAATTGAAACATATTTTTGAGAAAAACAAAACCAGTTTTCCTTCTAGAGTATCTACTTCAAGTTATTAATATCATTCAAAACAATCAAAATTTCATAAGGAAAAAGATCATACTATTGGAAAAGTTAAAAGCATAGATAATCTATCTTTGTGCTTCTACAAGTCATGGATTAGGGAGATGAATTCTAGATTTTGGAGCTTCTCATCATATGGCTTCTTCACAATCTATGCTCTCTTCTTTTGAGCCTTGTGTTATTTTACCTATTTTGATGGGAAATAGTAATTACATGAATGTAATTGGGAGGGGATCTGTTGAATTTTGGGATGACACCTTCAATGGTTTCTTGTGTGTACCTCATTTGTTAAACAATCTCCTCTCCATTTATTAGATCACCCATGATGGGGCAGAGAAGAATGTTGAATCTACTCTTGATTCAATCATCATTAGAGATTTGGAGACAAGAGAAATTATTTATACATCCATGGCTCTTAATGATTCAACACATTTGGAAATCCATCATCTTCCAAATATAGTGGATTCAAATGAGTACTAGATATACATTACATGTTTTTTTTTTAGTCCTATCTTGTAGACTTAGATGACACTATTAAGGATATTCATATTCTCTTTTATGTTATCTCTTATTCAAATTTGCATCACCTTCTTTAGATGTTTTAGGAGAATATTTAGACCCTTAGGTTCTTTTTCCACATGATCATTTCTCACAATTTGGCATTGTCTTGGAGACTCTTGAGTAGTATTTAGAAGAGTCATTTTTTCCTTTGGATCCTATTCTACATCCATCTCTATTATATTTTGGATTGTAATATTCATTAGTGTGGCCTAAAACACCTAACTTGGTAGTGGCATCTTTTCGCATTGATATGGAGACACATGAGAAAATTTCAAAGACTTTGTATAATTCGAGTTGCTTTCCTTCATATTCCTTTCATGAATGGGAAGACATCATGCATACACCTTTGGTTTTATCTATTCATAAGGGGAGGAACATTATTCAACAATTATGGGTCATCTTCTTTGTTACACCCCAATTGTGTAATTACTATTTACTATTACTATGTAGGGTAAAATGCGAATGTAATGTGAATTCAGTGGATGAATAAATTGTGTGTGCACTTTGTTATCATTGTTTTATGAATGAATGTCATCTCATTTAATATTATATGAAGGAATGTTTTTATGTGATCTTGGATGAAAATTGTGTTGGTATTCTAACTTTGGATATGTATTATGTATACTGCATATTTTGTGAACATCTGACTGTTGTGTGCCAGTGTTAGTGATTGCAAGTATATGTTCAATTCCTCCAGGCAGAGGGGAAGTATCACTCAGGAGAAGGTCTTGGTCAGGTAACTAGTATCGTCACCTATCCGAGCATACACACACCATAGTAGAATAATTGAGTCGGGTTATTAAGTGGAAAGTTGGTAAGTCATCCTTAGTCAATATGTCTACATTAGTAAGAGTCTTGTTTACTTTTGATTGCATTATTGGGTGATGTTTATCTTTGTGAGCTTGAGAGTTCTTTCCTTATTACTATGCTTGTATTGATATGTGGAACATACGAGGAATATGTATGCGTACACACATGCATGTTGATGATAGACTATATGCACGAAGGAACGTGTACATGAGGGTACATAGGTAGACGTATCTATGCACACTCATGCATGAGTTGCTTATGTGCATGGAACTATCTATTGAATCTCATGGCATGTATATATATACGTATAGATATATCGCTCGTAGGATCTTATCGATACCATAGTAATTGTGTATGATTTGGTGTGAGAATCGAATGTGTATATATATAATGTAGATACATATATCCATATGTACATATATGTATCCATATACATGTATGGTGGAAAATGGACATTCCCATATGAATGCATCGATACATGTATACATATGTATACATGTACATAGATGCATATATATAAAAATTTATATATATGTATGATATATTAATATAACAATATGATTGCTATCTTGATGTATTCATTTGTATATCTATTATATATGCATGCTTTATTGACATATGATAAGTATCTATATATTTATTAACATATACATATATACGTATATGTGTGTGTGTGTGTATATATATATATATATAGATTTGTGTGTTAATATATATATATATATGTGTGTGTGTGTGTGTGTGTGTGTGTGTGTGTGTGTGTGTGTGTGTGTGTGTATAAGTATATAAACGTATATGTTATATATATATATATATTTAAATGATATTTCATTTGAGGTTGACTATCTAAAGCAATGATTAACAACTGATTTGTAATTAAATCAAAGGCTGAACTATGAGATAGTAATGACTATATTCTTTAGCCGCATTATACACTTGATGTCTGCAAAAGGAGAGTTTATAATCTGCAAACATTGAGCAGTCATTAAGTCGATGAGTGATAATGGAATAAGTCAACGCTTCTTTTGTGGAAGCTGTGGACTTTGTAAACTCTTTATACTCTATTTTTATGTATTGACCAACATCTGTTAAAGCATGTAAATATGTCAATGATTTTTTCAATCAATTTAATATATGGATTGACTCATTCTATGACTTAGTCAATAAAGGTTTGGTGTTGCAAATATGATGTTGACTGCTTCAGATGAAAAGGAAATCATGCCATCTATGAGAATGAATAAGGGTGCTTTGGTGCCACCTTTGAATCCTTTTTCTTGTAAATATCTATATTCTAAGATGCAAACCAAATTCTATCATGTGGGATTTGAATTGGTCTCTAATTGTTGTTATTTAACTAAGTCGACTTGTAGTTGTTTAAGTTGAGTATGTGATTATATGTTCACCATCTTTTGAGCTGAGATAAATGTGTTGCTGTGCTTGCTTGCTACTATCTAAACCATGCCTAAACTATAGGCAGAGTAGTTACTAGTTGTTGTATAAATAGAGGAGTAAGTTCATTTGTTTGGATGCAACCTTCTATGCATTATTTCTTGGGAAAGTCTCTGCATTTTACTTACATTTTTGTCCGCAATATTCTTTCAAGAACAGTGAGTGAGAGCCTTGAGTTTTAGGGATATTTTATTATTATTATTGAGAGAAGTATTTGCCAACTTGTGAGATAGTGGTTATTAAGTCTTTGTTGAAGGATCAATACCAAGCTAGTTGTTGATTTGGAAGTGTTGTGACTACAACCAATTAGTTGGAAATCTTATCACAGGCATGAGGATATTCTTCCCTTATTTGTATTAGTGTTGAATGATTTGCTTCTTGAATGTTTAAACCAATCTTTTATAGTTACTTGCATATAGAGAAAAGTAATGTTTTCTTTGAAATAAAAGTGGAATCTATTTATTCTATTTTGTGTAATGTTTGTAATCACTCCATGATAGGAGAGACTGTTTGTCATAGGTATTGTTATTATACTTGAAATGATTAAACATGGATAGGAGAGACTGTTTGTCATAGGTATTATTATTATACTTGATATGATTAAACATGGATAGGAGAGACTATTTTTCATAGGTATTGTTATTATACTCGATATGATTAAACATGGGTAGGAGAGATTGTTTGTCATAGGTATTGTTATTATACTAGATATGATTAAACATAGACAGCTTAAGGGACACTCATAGCTAGATATGTGAATATGCTAGATGGCTAGTAGGTTACTCCTTAGAATGATGTCTAGTGAAGGGAGGGAACTAGTACTTTGCTTAATGAGTTGTGTTGCATTGGGTTGCATTAAAGAGATAGGCTATCTTGGGGAGTAGCCTACCCATGGAGAGGGATTTCCTAAGCATAGATATAATGGCCTTAAGTCAAAACAAGCTTTCTATAGTGTAAGTGAATGGTAGACCATCACTTAATTATGTTGAGTGAGAACACTTTGGCCAAGTAGTGTGATTTCCCAGGGCTCCACTTTTAGGTCACCA
>VDFB02270651.1:712557954-712632828 GCA_007258455.2 Sequoia sempervirens
ATTTTATATATTAGTAATACATATATATATACATATATTTAACTAAAAATATGTAATAATATTAAATATTATATATAATAATGTAATATATTATATATTAAATTATAAACTATTTTGTATATTCTAAACTAGATATATTAAAATAAACTATAAAATACTTATTGCATTTTCTAAATCATATATTATAAAGTGTATAACATTTTTTAAAATCATATATAAACCAAATCGGATATCCGATTCAAAACGGATATCCAATTTGAAACAGATATCTGATATTTCTAACACAGAATTTATTGCCTAGGGATTAGCCTCGGGCTTGCTTTGGAATTTGGCTTGGACATGCCAATCCTAAGAAGTCAACGCAAAAAACTTGTTTAACAACTTACCTTGTTTTTCTAGACTTCGCCCATGTGGCTGACGACTTTTTTTTTAGCCAAATTTGATGAAACAAAAAGGGTCTGTAGAGGAGACTCTCAGCTTTCCACCAATATAAATTATTCTTTACTTTGAATTTAATAAATTATTATTATTCATTTTCTATTAGAATTATGAATAAAGTTCTGATTGATAGGCTGATTGAAAAACATCTATAACTTTCAAACGGTATCATATTTTTTGAATCCAAAACATGCGTCACATTCTATGCTTTGCATACTATAGGATTAAAAAATGAATTTCATGAAGTTTTGACCAAGTTAAGGTGGTCGACAACAACTTTTATATTTTTAAAAGTTGTAATAAAAATTCATAATTAATTATTTACTTGGAAAAAATTACAAAAAATCGTCACATCAGGACATGAGTCATCTACTTATATCTAAAAATATTATAAAAATATTATCATTTTATTGTGGTTAGGGTGGTCAGACAAACACCTACTTCTTATTTTTTCCCTGAAATTTAAGTACTACTGCATTGAAATTTCAAATTTTCACCAAATAGACTTTAAAAAAAATAAAATAAATTTAGTAGTTTAGAAACTACATTCAATTTTCCACGGATTCTATTCTTACATATTTTTGAAATAATATAGATAACTTATTCAAATTTTTATGTCAAGTTGCCTAACTCTGATTTTTCTGAATTTTCATTGCCACTTAAGGGCCTATTTTTTCCATGATGATCCTGCACATACCCATAAATGATAAATTCTATTTAATTGTGATGATTTAGAATCTAAGATATAGTTTGAGAGTTCTTTTATACATTGTATAATCATATAAATATATCATCAACATCATCTTAAAATCTAAGTTAATTATGTATATTATATGATTATTTGGTGTGCCTTCAATTATTATCTTTAAAAAATTAAATTGGAAGAGGGGTTTGATCAAAGGAGAATGATCTCACTTGGTAAATTTCTAAAATCATACCCTTAAACATCTCTTATGTTTTAGATACCAACTCTAAATGGTGAGGTGAATAGAATACAAACACCAAAATGTACACTATCATTTCTACACATCAGAGTTTGAATATGCAAATAAGGTTTAGGTTTGTGGGCACCTAAATGACCTAGAGCAAAATACAATGATTTTAACAATTTAATACTAGAGTTGTTTGACATAATCTATGACTCTAATTGATGCATGAACATCTAGGTCCACGAGTAATCTTGCATCACCATTTTTTTAGTTTACAATTTTAATTTTTTTCATTTATGTTTTGGTTGTTGGTTTTAGACTCATTTAGTTTCAACTTTCATGAAGATTTTTTGCTAGCTTCATAATTTTCTTCTAGAGTTGTTGGGGTCCAAATGAATATTGTTTTCTCTCTTAGATTGTAGATTTCATTAGTTTCAAAGCATTGCTATACATCTAGATTTAAATTGATACTTGTCTTCATATTGTGGGAAAAGTACCAATAATATAACTATAGGGGAGCATGGAATCATATTTAATCTAAATACTTATTTTGTAAGGAATTTAAAAGGGGGAAACCTATAGGAAGTTTTAGTTAAAAAAAATAAAAAATTGAACAACCTTTGCTTGCATCCTCAAAGCCTGTGTCGAATGGGAGCTTTGGAATAGGGTATGGACATCCATCAAAGCATAACAATGGTTGAAGTTATGTAGAAAATGGGTTTTTCTACTATTAAAAAAGTCCAACCTCCTATAAATAGCATGCAATTCCATCATTGATTTCACAACACTCTAAGCAGTTTTGTTATAATCTAATGAAAAATGATTAACTCCTCTATGCATGTCTGATTGTGAAATTCACCTGTTACTTCAAAATTAAGCCATTTTCTACAGTTGTTTAAGCTCTTCTAGATCCTAGTTGTTTTTTTGGGATAGGAGTTCTAAAGTTTGGTTCAGTTATAACAATTGTACTTGGGTATTATGCAGATTTATTGTTCTGAGTGGCAGAGATTTTGCACCATTTGAAGAGGTGGATTGAGGGAGTCTTGAGATTAAGAAATTGGCAGGAATGGAGATGGGTCAAAGAGAAAGGTTGTTGAAACTTTCAAGCAAATGCAATTGCCAGCTATAAAGCCAAATTCCACAACCTTCGCCCTGCTTGAGCCAAAATGGGAGCTTTGGAACAGGGTATAGACGTGTGCGTAATGTGGAAGCATTGACAAGGCAAATGAACCGTTTGAGCAAGAAATTTGGTCTCATGGAATGCCATGATTAGAGGATACGCACAAAATGGATTTGTTTTATTTAGTGTTCAGAAAATTTCAAGCAAATGCAATTCAATTTAATGCAACCATGTATGCGAAATGGGGAAGCATAAAACCAACTTGGAGGATGTCGTTGGAGGGTGATAAACTATGGAGGACGCCACTAGAGGGTGATGCACTGTAGGGTGGTGAGTTCCCAGTCCGGGTTCACCCAAAAAATTTCCACAACAAATGCAGATGAAAATGACTGTCGGTTTCAACAATAACATTCAGTTTTTTAAAGACCTAATTCAGGGGTTCGAGAAAACCCTCATTCATTCGAACCCATTTTTTTATTATTAAAAACAATATATGTCATGGGTTCGCTCGAACCCTATGGTTCGATCAAACATATTTATTGGTTCACTCGAACCAACTAGTTTGAGTGAACCCCTTAAATTTGTTGGAGGGCCCAAAATGCATTTTTCCTTCCTCCATAAAATTGTAAACCACTTATGTGGCCCTACCCTCATCTATTTTTGTTGCCTCTTCATCTCTCACACTCTTTCATTCTATCATATCTTCATAATAATTGAAATTCCAAGGGCTTATACCACTATGCCCATATCTTATCATATGTCAATAAATTTAACTTCTTTTTTTCACCTTTTGATCAAGACAGTCATGGACATGGATATTTTTCCATGTCCCTCTCATCAGCTATTCTCTCATCAAATGTATGGTATTGATTCATAGTCAACCTTCGACGTTGATCCATCTGAAATGTTCTACACATAGCAACAAAAAATTGTAGACTAAGAGACAAAAACTATTTTTTTATATTGAAAGGAATTTCCATAGCAATAGAGTTATAGAGAGCAAATAAAATAGAGATTTTAACTAATGAATTGTAAAAAAAATATTTTTGTAGGTTTATATTCAATTTTTTTATTACATTGCATTGCACATCTTTCAAACTCAAAGCATTACTTCACATTGCATAACTAATAACTAGATGTTGATAGATAAAAAAATGTAAAAAAATGTAGAATAAGAGACAAACCATTTTTTTAAATTGAAAGGAATTTCCATAGCAATAGAGTTATAGAGAGAAAATAAAATAGAGATTTTAACTAATGAATTGTAAAAAACATATTTTTGTAGTTTATATTCAAATTGTTGATTACATTGCATTGCACATCTTTCAAACTCAAAGCATTACTTCACATTGCATAACTAATAACTAGATGTTGATAGATGACAAAATTTCAATTACAATATAGTTTTTACAAAATCAAACTAGGAAGTTATGCAATTACTTCACATTGCATAACTAATAACTAGGAGCAACTGCCAATTGCATTTTCTTGTCATGGCATTCCATGAGACCACATTTCTTTGAGGCATTTTTCCAAAAAGTTCAATGTCTTGTCTATGCTACCACATTTTTCATACATGTCTACAAAAGCATTTTATCAAACAATTCACTACCTTGTTCCTATGGCTAAAATCCTAAAACAAGTGCTTTCAAACAAGCTATGGATGCTTGGAAAAAATATATGAAAGCATAATAGGAAGCAATAACATAGACAAGGCAATGAATTGGTTGAAAAAATGCCTCAAAGAAATGTGGCCTCATGGTGATGGAATGCCATGACAATCCATAACAATTATCTTTTCATGGCATTCGTCATGGCATTCCATCACCATGAGACTACATTTCTCTGATACATTTTTTCCAATGTTCATAATCTTGTCTATGCTACCACATTTTTCATACATGTCTACCAAAGCATTTTTATCAAACAGTTCACTACCTTGCTGCTATGGCTAAAAGCCTAAAACAGGTGATTTCAAAAAAGCTATGGATGCTTGGAAAAAATCTATCAACAAGCTAGGTCTCATGGTTTTTTTAAAACAAAAATCAGCATGATTTTATTTGCATTTTTTGTAGGTTTTAAACACATTCTTTTGGAAATTTTATTGTTTGAAATGGGGAAAAGTCTTCGTGGTCATTTTTGTGCACTTTTTAATTGTAGGATTCTCATAGTTAGTGAAAAAGAGTGTTCATGAAGGAATGGAAAAGATGCATAGAGCCTTCGAATTATACCTGTACTATGCGATGGCATTGAATCATTTAGCAAACCATTTTTTCTTCACAAGGCAACATTTTCTTGTGGAACAGTTGACTGAGACAGCTCTTGTTTCAACTAACCACCCTTTCATGAAATCTCATTCATATTATAATCTTGCACAATATTATCATAGTGAAGGTGATTATGAAACCACTGGCTGCTACTACATGGCATCAGTCAAGGAAATCCAAAGGCCACAGGATTTTGTGGACAGGTTCAATTGAAGCTGGGAGATCTTAAGAGTTCTCCCTCAAATTTTGAAAAGGTTTTGGAGGTCCACCCTAAGAACTGTGAGAGCTTAAAAGTTGTAGGCCATATATATGCTCAACAAGGGCAGGAAAATAAGGCTTTAGAAATTTTAAGAACGGAAACTCGCATAGATCCATGTGATTCCAACACATTTATCAAGATGAGTGAGTTATTAATATCGACAGACCCAAGTGTAGCCTTAGATTCTCTTAAGACAACAAAGTCTCTTCTGAAGAAGAGCAGATAAGAAGTACCCATTGAATTTTTAAACAACATTGGGGTTCTTCATTTTGAGCGTGATGAACTAGAGTTGGCTCAACAAAATTTTATGGAGGCATTAGGAAATGGCATTTGGGTCGAATTCATAAATTAAAGCCCTAGTGTCAATTCTGCAATTTTTTCTATGCACTTTAAGGATATGAAATTCTTCCATCGATTAGAAGAAGGTGGTGTTTCACTAGAGTTACCATGGGATAAAGTTACAACACTATTTAATCTTGCTAGGTTGTTTGAATAGCTACATGATACTGAAAAAGAAAATCTTTTATACAAGCTAATTTATTGTTCGAGTTTCCTAATTATGTGGATGCATATCTATGTCTTACAACCATGGCTCAAGCTTAGAATGAGGTCCAACTAAGCCTAGAATTGATTAGGGATGCACTTAAGGTGGATAAAAACTCATCAAATGATTTATGTATGCTTGGAAACATGGAACTAAAAACATATGACTAGCTTAAAGCAAAAGAAACAATTAAAAAAGCATGCCAACTTTTTTTGGTTGATGAAGCAAAAAAAAAAGCTGATGAAGAATGAAGGATTTAGATGGAAAGGAGAAAGCAAGAGGAAGAACTTCGGCAGGTGATGCAACAAGAGGATCAATTTGAACGTGTGAAGGAATTATGGAAGAGTAAGTGTAAGGAAAGGGATGATGACAATGATGAGGCTGGTCAGTCTGAGAAGAAACAAAAGAAGGAAAAGAAGGATAAGGACCACAAGGCTTATGATTCTTATATGGAGGAACCTGATGTTGCCATGGAAGATGAGGAAAATTATATGAGTGATAAGGAACAAGATGATGAAGAAAATTCCCAAGATCTTCTTGCAGTTGTAGGTCTAGAAGAATTTGGTGATGGCAAGACAAATTCTCTAGTTTCAACAAAATCATGAAGGAGACATGCATACTTTGATTCTGAAGATGATGAACCATTGCATAACTAGAGTCTGGGAGAATATGATCCATATGATGATGATGTCTAGGCTTCCTGAGCTGTAACCAAACTTAGCTCCTATTTTCCAAGAGAAAAATCCCCAAGGCCCGTGGGAGATGAACGATGAGCATTTTAGTTTCAACTTGGTTTCATTTTGAAAAGGGGACATTACATTGTACAAGATTTGTTTAACAACAAAATAATTTAATCCACCTATTTGGGACTATAAAATAAAAATAGATAAATTAATCTATTTTCAATTATAGGTTCTTTTAATCTAGAATCTGATAGAAAGATAAAGCATAATACATTGAAGGACACATAAAATGTTATAAAATAAAGACTAAAATAGGCTACCCATAAAATCAAGAAAGAGGAAAAATGAAAAGATAACATACAAATGATTCATTTGAGGTTTTTGATAAGATTTCATTTAACTATGTCAAATGTATTTTGAAGGGACAAAGCATATTTGATTGACTAAAATTTTGAGGTAGCTTATCCATCGTCATTGTATGCATCATCTTAATGTCATAAAATGGGCCACTTAAGTGTTGGTGTAGAGACTAGGAAATGTTCATGCTGCAAATGGGGTAGCCATTGTGCTAGCTAAAAGGGGTCAATTTGATATTGCAAAGGAAATTTTTACACAGGTACAAGAAGTTGTTGTAGGAAATATTTTTGTTCATATGCCTAATGTGTGGGTAAATCTAGCACATGTTTACTTTGCACAAGGACAATTTGCGCTTGCAGTGAAATTGTATCAAAATTGTTTGAGGAAATTCTATTTTGGCACTAACACCTAAATTTTATTATATTTAGCTCGAACACATTATGAAGCAGAATAGTGGCAATATTGTAAGAGAACGTTATTAAGAGTAGTAGATTGTAACTACTATAAGTTTCCAATTAGAAAGCTATAGATTTTGTGTTTAATGTGATGAGGGTTTCAAATTACCTCTAAATTTGCTACAAAGAGAGTCCCCAAATCCGACTTCGTTGCAGACTTCAAATACTTTGCAGAAAACACCGAAGTCCTTGCCTGCCTTTTTAAAATTCTCCAGGTCCTCTCCAAACAATCTTTATCACCCATGCAAGTGTTGTAACTCAAAACACCTAGTGTAGTTCGTGTGCCCAGCTGTTGTAACTCAAAACGAGGTGCCTTAGTGCCAGGCTAACCAGCTACAACTAATGAATGAAGAAATGAAGTGAGGTTTGCAATGAACACGAATAAATGTGAATTCATGAATCACGCCAATAAATCGCACCAATAATTGGTTGAAATATTTTTTAAATTTTTTGTCTAATTTGTATTTGGTGACTAAATATTTAGTCATTTTTATTTCTGTGACTAAATAATTTTTTAGTCAACAACCAAATTAGTCATTTATTTACTCATTTATAGCTGAGTTGTAAAAAATTAGTAGAATTTAGTCATTTTTAGTTGTTGTGACTAAAATTTTTAGTCACCTAGTCATTTATTTTCCAAATTCTACTAGTGAAGATGAGGATTTCTTCTTATCCTATTCAAGATAGTATGTTTGGGCACACAATCCTTTCATATAATATGGTTTATCATTCAGACATGTCTAAATGTAGGTGTCCAAATATTCCAACTATATATTTCATCAAGACCTCCTTGTACATAACATCTCCTCCCAATTACATGTGTCTCTTTTCTAAAACTTGCTAGTGTACTCTTGAACACCTTTCCCTTACCTTTTTCAGAATTAATTACAATGCATAACCCTCTCTTCTTCATGAAAAATTGGATAAATTTTCTTCCTATAGAAAACCCTTTAAGTCTTCTCATTTGGAAATTGGAGGATGCTTGCAACATTCCAATGATATAGCATAAATTTCATAACAAGTTATGTGACTACGAGCTTGAGTATTAAAAAAAATATTAATTTGAAGAGAGTTTTTGAACACTAAAGTATACTTCCATTTGAGATATCCCCTAATCCAACTTCTTAGTGCTTCTATCTATGCCATAGTGTTGTATGTCTATCTAAGCTTTAGCTTTGAAGAAGCCTCCAAGTGATGACTCACATTACTCAAATTTAGACTTATTCGGTTTCTTCTCTCTTCATGGAACTTCTCCATACCAAGCTTCTCAATTAAGGTTAGGATATTCTCTCAAGCTTGTCAATTTTCCCAATTATTAGCATGATTTGTGCCCTATATTTTTTTGTTAGGTTTTAGTTTTGGGTGTATTTTCCATGTCATATATCCTTGTGATTTCCCTTTTTCTCATATTTTTCATTGCATAGTTTGTATCCACTCGTAAATTTTAATATTGCATTTGGTCATCTTTATTGTTCATGAGAGTGAACTTTTGGGTTTGGTTCTTAGTTATTTCTAATATCTTGTGTGCTCATCTTTTATGTTTTGATGTTCTTTCCCATTTTAATTTTTTTCCCTTTCACCACCTTTAAGTCTGTAGCTCTTGGTTCAATTGTGTGGTTACATGTTATACCAAGGTGCTTTTGGATCATTTATCATTTTAAAATATTTGCAAACTAGGGGAGATGTGCCAATAACTGAGTGAGGTCCTATTGTTGGTATATTACTTGTGGTTATAAGATTTATTTTTGCAAAATATTTATACTAGATATTATCTATAAATATTTCATATGTATATCAATAAATAACCACATGTTTTCTCAAGATGGACTCTCATGAATACATGAGAACTTATTGATGCCATATAAAAATCATAATTGCATCTTATTGACAAGTGTAAGTAAGTTCTTTTGCTCTATTCAACATATCATAACCACCTAATATAAGCATTTCATTTATAAAATAAGTTGCTCATTTAAACAAGCATTGTCATTATGTGAAAAACATTGTTTGTGTGTGTATAATTATTGGAGTGACAATTAATATGCATTGAAGTACTTCATATTATGTGTTTGTTGTATGACAAATGTAAAAGGTGAGTATAATAAATACATTGTATTCTATCATGAAATGTGAAAGGTTGTTGAAAAGTGTTATGATCATTTAAAGTTGAATATAAGTTGTATTTTAAATAAGAATGTGTTGTTTTCATAACAATAAATAGTACTTTGTGTTCAACAATGGCTCATTGTGTTGAATATTAAGGCTAGAGATAAACAACATTTATGATCATCAAAAGGTATTGAGATTCTCCAGGTTACACGTAAGTTAAATTTTAAATAAAAATATGTTGTTCATATTTTTTTTTCAACTACTAGAGATTCTATGATAAGGTTTTTGTCAAATCTTTAAAAAATCATATCTAGACCGTTGATATGGCAAGTTGCATGATGAGTCATACACCCAAACCTTATTTATAAATAGATAAGAATTCATACCACATTCCTGAAAAAATAAATGTCTTACAAAATTCCATATAATTGCTACATGATTGAAAAGTAAACCCACATGACTACTAACCCCTCTCCCCTAACAAATCTAATAAAATTAAAATGTAAAAAAAACTTGATTCATACTTGTGAGTTTCTTGTGCAATATATTTTATTGTCTCATACCACATGATATGATGTGGGTTGCCATATGATGGTAACATTTCATTATTGGATAAGAATTATGTATAATGGACCCCATTTAATATTAATGACATGGCATATATTAGTTAAGGTGACCTTGGGTTTAATAATTTAGGTGGCTCAAAATTTTTTTTAGCAAGGCATGATAATATGCATTCCATGGTCCTTGGAATGAGTTTGCCCATATTCTTGTAAAGTAAGCGTTTTTAAATAATGTTATGGAAAAGATTTTATAAGCGAGCAGTTGCATGGTGTGGTCCACTAATATCATGAGGGAAGTGTCGGCCTCATCAACACCACAATCAATTTGTGGACATTAATTAAAAACTTGTAGGGTAAGTGAGGCGCATTGAATATTGAGCCCAACCAAATTGTTGTAATAGCATTGGCTCAGATCAAATCACACTTTGTCGTGTATTTTTATCACATTCGTTCAAAATATTTTATTCGGTTAATGGATTTTGGTTAATATTCATATGGTTCTATATCTATGATGGTAATATTAATCAATTAGATAATCTTTAAATTTAGATAATGATACTGACTAATCCACTATATACCACTATTATAGGATTATTTTTTATATATTAAATCTATTTAAATTTATACTTTAGAGAAAAGTAGCATTACATATAGATGTACGAATTTCTAATATTACTTCACATACATAAGATGGCATGACATTAATAGGAACTGTATCCTTAAAATCAATGCCTTTGCAAAAATTCAACTTACAATACTTCTTCATTGATATATCCACTCCTTGCTTCAACTAACCTAGTAAACAAGGTTGTAGGTTCTCCATGATTTATGTACTCAGTTCACCTACGAACTTTTGAGAAATTAGATTAGCTTATGATCATGTATTAAAAAGTGAATTAACATTTTTATCCTTTGATTTAGATTTAGATTTGGACTAGCTTGATGAGTTCACCTTCCTCCTTATAAATCTCTCCCACCACTCAATTCTCCTTATGCACCACACATGACAAATTCTCATCACAATCAAAATCAACATTACTATTTTCCTTTCCTCACAAAGGTAGTGTTTGTATCACTCTTCTTATTTATACATGGCATGGCTAAATCTAAATATAGTTTCAAATAGCTTGCATTTGAATGTTCGTCCTTATCATTATGTCAACAATACAATTTGGATTTTAATTTACTTTTGTCCCCTTTTTAGATTGAATTATTGGTGTCTTCCCTCATTTGTTTCTCTTTAATATCATCCTTTTGTCCTTTTGTCTTTGCTAGAAAGATGAGGATTTCTTCTTGTCACATTCAAGATAGTGTGCTTGCGCACACAATTCATTCATACCATATGGTTTATCATTAGAAACTACCCCTTTAGGTGTCTAAATAGCCCACCTATGTATTTAATCAAGACCTCCTTGTCCATGACATATCCTCCCAATTACATGTGTCTCTTTTCTAAAACTTGATATTGTGCTCTTAAACACTTTGCCCTTACCTTTATTAGAAGTAATTGCAATGCATAACCCTTTATTCTTCATGGAAAATTGGATAAATTTTCTTCTTTAACAAACCCTTTAAGTCTTCCCATTTGGAAATTGGAGGAACCTTGTAACATTCCAAGGATAGAGAATAAACTTCATAACAAGTTACAATGTGACAAACTAGCTGTTACAGTAATCATTTATTAATTAATTATTATTACGCTAATCGCACTTTATGCACTTAAGCTTAAATTATGAGTGTTTTTTTCTTTTATTAGATTGAGCCATAATTAGATCATCATGTCTCATCACATAGGATGACAACACTTACCATGATCTAATCCATTTCTCATTTAGGGTTTCCTCTTATAAGCATTCCCTTTGTATTATTATGTATTTTTTTCTTTTTGAGGAAATAGAAAAAAATGTTTGCAGCTCTCATGTGTGGAAGGTGTTCTTGTTTGTTGTTTGGTTTTGCTTTATGTGTGATTCAAAGTAGTTTGAGATGACAGACCTCGACCTTTTGCACTACTTTCTTGGTTTACATGTTATTCAATCTTCAAATGGGATTTCCATTTTTTAGTAGAAGTATGATCTTGACATGCTTGATTGGAAGCCTAACCCCACACCATTTTAGTCAAGTGTTGTATTTTCGTCCACTTGTACTACTCCTTCCGTAGATTCTACATTATACAAGTAGTTAGTTGGTAGTCTCTTGTACCTAACACATTCATGTCCTAATCTTTTTTTTGTGGTTGGTCTTGTCTCTTGATTCTCTCATGATCCACATGAGAATCATTGGTAAGATACCAAACATATTTTGAGATATATTTAGGACACCTCACATTATGCTATTCACTATACATTAGGAGATTTTGATATAGTTGGCTTCACTAAACTCAAATTGAGCTAGTGATGTCAATGATAGAAATTTCACTTCTAGCTTTATTTTTTGCCTTGGTTTTGGCCCCATTAAATGATCTTACAAAAAAAAAATCTACTATTGTATTATCATCTATGGAGGCTAGGTATCTTGTATCAGTTTTGGATAGCCAAGAGGTTTTGTGGCTTCGTCAGTCATTGAATAAGTTTTGTTTTCCTCCTGATATTCCCACTATTCTTTAGTATGACATTGGAGCATCAACATATTAAACATATAGAGATCCACATGCACTTCATTCAATAGTTGATTTAGGATGGTTTTCTCACCTTAGAGTACATGCCTACATAGGGGCAAGTTGTAGAAATTTTCATGAAACATTTAGCATCACCTCGTTATCTCCAGTTGCGATCAATGCTTGGGGTGAAGGAAGTTATCCCTGGGGGGTCTTCATAAGGCCTCTTTCCTTCATATTTTTATTCATGGTTTCATCTCTTTTTTGGAGAGGATTTTTCCCATGAGGTTTTCTCCTTTTATCTAGTTGTGAGAGATTTTAATTGTACATGGGTACCTCATTAGGCCTTGTTTATGGGACCCAATCATGGATTATTTTCCTTTTATGCATTCACTTTTTAGATTTTTAGCTACTCCTTAAGTTACACCTAAGGGGGGTGTTCGAGTAATCATTTATTAGCTAATAATTAATTAATATTTAATTGATTATTAGGCTAATTTCACTTAATGCACTTAAGCTTAACATAGGAGTGCTTTTTTTATTAGATTGAGTTATTATTAGATAATTATGTCTCATCACATAGGATGACAACACTTGCCATGATCTAATCCCTTTCTCATTTAGGATTTTCTCTTATAAGAATTATCGTTCTTTGTACTTTTATTATGTAATTGTTTCTTTTTATGAAAATAACAAATCATTGTTTGTAGCTCTCGCACATGAAAGGTGTTCTTTTTTGTTATTTGATTCTGCTTTGTGTGTGTTTCATAGTTTCAAAACTAGATTGAGCATTGCAAAGAAAACTTATTAATTTGAAGAGTGCTTGTAAAGGCTAAAATAGACCTCCATTTGAGATATCCATAATCCAACTTCTTAGTGCTTCTATCTATGCCATATCGTTGTATGTCTATCTAAGATTTAGCTTTGAAGAATCCTCCACATGATGATTCATGTTTCTTAAATTAAAACTTATTTAGTTTCTTCTTTTCTTCATGTAACTTTTCCATGCTAAGATTCTCAATTATGGTCGAGATATTCTCCCAAGCTTGCCAATTTTCCCAATTATTAGCATGATTTGTGCCCTATGATTTTTTTTGTTATTTTTTGGTTTTTGGTGTATTTGTCATGTCATATATCCTTGTGATTTCCCTTTTTATCATATTTGTCATTGCATAGTTTGTCTTCACTCATAAATTTTAATATAGCATTTGGTCATCTTTATTGTTCATGAGAGTGAAATTTTGCATTTGGTTTTTATTTATTTATAATATCTTGTGTACTCATCTTTTATGTTTGGGTGTTCTCCCACTTTTTAAATATTTCTCCTTTCACCTTCTCTAAGTCTATAGCTCTTGGTTCAATTGTGTGGTTACATGTTATCCCAAGGTGCTTTTAGCTCACTTATCTTTTTAAAACATTTATGAACTAGGGGAGATGTGCCAATAGTTGAGTGGGGTCCTATTGTTGGTATATTACTTGTGGTTATAAGATTTAGCCTAGTAAAATATTTATACTAGATATTATCTATAATTATTTGTATATCAACAAATGACCAAATACTTGTCAAGGTGGACCCTTACATGAATACATGAGAACTTATGAATGCCTTATAAAAAAACATAAATATATCTATTAAGTGTAATAAATATTTTTTTGTTCTATTTAAAATATCATAACCACCAAATATAAGTGTGCCAGTTATAAAATAAGGTGCTCATCTAAACAACTATTATCAGTATGTGAAATATTGTTTGTGTGTGTATAATTATTGGAGTGACATTAATATGCATTCGAGTAGTTCATATTATATGTTTACCTTATGAAAAATGTAAAAGGTGAGTATAATAAATACATTGTAATTTATCATGAAATGTCAAAGGTTGTTGAAAAAAATTGTGATCATTTAAAGTTGAATATAAGTTGTATTTTAAATAAGGACGTGTTGTTTTCATAACAATAAATAATAATTTATGCTCAACTATGGGCCATTTGTGTTGGATATTAAGGCTAGAGATAACAACATTTATGATCATCAAAAGATACTAAGATTCTTTAGGCTGCATGAAAGTTATATTTAAAAAAATGTTCATATTTTTTTCAACTACTAGGGATTCCTTGATAAGCTTTTTGTCAAATCTTTAGAAAATAATTTTAAGGACACTCCTCATTAGATTGTTGATGTGGTAAGTTGCATGATGAGTCACACCTCCATATAACATTTTTGAAAAAAAAAGTCCTACGAAATTCCATATAAATGCTACATGCTCATAATGTAAACCCACATGACTACTGACCCCTCTCCCTTAATGGATCCAATTTCATTACATTTACTAAAAATTAGGTGTAAAAATTAACTTGACTACCTATTGAACTCATACATGTGATTTTCCTGTGGCAGTATATTTTATGTTCTTGTGCCACATGAAACATAGGTGCTCATGCATATAGGATGATGTGGGTTGCCATATAATGGTAACATTTTTACACCGAAGGTGTTTCCTATGTGAGCTTCACCAAGTTTATTTTGTCCATTGATGACGTAAAGTAAAGTAGGAAAGACATGCAAGACAATCTGAATGATTAGGACCATTCCTCATCTTACCAATTTTTGCTCACCATTTTTCATGTTCATATTTTTTTGACATATTTTATTATTGAAGACCGCCCTTTACCTTGTTGAACGAACTCTAATCATATTGATGACATATTAACATTTTAATGTTAGTTTTAACTTGCAAAAACTTCTTAACTTTATTTTTAAGTGTTGTTTGATGTGACTTTTAGGTATCATTTCTTTATAATTGCAGTTTTAGACATTTTTTTAAAAATAGTTTTTACAAAATTAATATTTGTTCATTTAATTATTATTATATATTATATTTTATATAATGTAAATTTAATTTTAAAATAATATTATAAGCATATTTATTTAATTTATCATATTATGTATAATTCTAATATTATGTTTTATATATTTATATATTTTTTATTGTTTAATTATATTTATTTTATATAATAAATATTATAATTATATGTATATATATATATTAGGCAAAAGGCATGAGAGCCTGTATATATATATAGAGAGAGAGAGAGAATAAAATGATTACATATTTCAAATGTCCAAATTTAGAATGTTTATGAAAATCATGCTGAAAGTTCAAAATTCAGCTTGCTAGCCCCAAAATTTCTACTATGAAGACCACCCTTACAACTGCTATTGAAATTACATAGATAAACAAATTACTACCCAGAAACTATTAGACATAGTCCCTAACAAAACCAATAAACTCTAAATTATGAGTAAAAACCCCACAAAATACAAAAGCTATTCTTCCATGAAGTCACCTTGCACTAAGTTTTCATCCCGAAACTCCAATCCTTCTGTCAACTGAAAGCCCCTTTCAAACACACTTCGCCCTCCAATTGGAACTCTAGGAAATTGCAATCGATGAGCCAACCGTGTGCGGGCATTCCCTAGGGAGCTAGTTGTTGGTGAAAAGGTGTGAACAAACTGTGTGTGCTCTTCTCCTCTAACCGGTGAATTAACCCTGAGTTTTAAATCCAATTGCAAGCCACTACTTGAAGGATGTGAAACATGTGCTCTCAAAAGAGGAAGGGCATAATACTTCTCCTTTGTGTCCACCTCCATTACAGTGCAAACACATCTTCGATTCTTCCTCAGAGCCCACAACAAGATGTTGTCATTTTTGTGTTCAAGAGCCAGCTTGAGGGCATAAAAAATGCCTTCAAAACCCTAACAACGCTGCACAAACTCCCTGGGAAAGAGCCCACTGATATACCCTTCACCACTAAATATATTATATGCTTGCACTGCTTTAAGTATAGCGTTATCCAACAGAAATTGGAAATTGACAAATTGCATATCCAGCTCCTCAATTTTTCCCAGAGATTGGAGCAAATCCATAGCATTTGAAAGGAAAATGGATATCACCTAGGATGGGAAAAGAAGACGCCTTGCTCTAGGACTAGTAACATTGATACCCAACACCGTGCAGATGCAATCCTCTACTCTAACGCAATCCACCTTGAACATCTGCTTGATACACTCATGTGACAGGTATCCCTTAAAGGGTTTCTCCCATGGCTTGACAAATAAGGGCACCCAGAATTTCCATGGATGGAAAGCCATTTCTTTTCCACCTCAACAAACAACTAACTCTTCTTGATTCTCTACAAGTAGCAAAACATTACAATTCCCTTCTCCTTATGAAATTACGATATGAAAAATAAATTTTTGTAGCGCCTTTTTATGGCAATCTTCATCCAGTGATATCATACACTGCCATGATGAGAAATATTGCGAAGGACTAGTCATTAAAAGCAAATTCAACTTTCATAAATGTTGGCTCATGTAGCTCAAAGGCCCATATATTTGATGTGAGAGGGCGCACTTAAAAATATCATTATTGTGCACCTGCAACACAGAGAAAATGTTAGGCAAATAAGAATATTGGATTGACATGAGAAAGTTGGGAATTTGGTTAATTGCTAGTGTCATCAAGTGAATGTTGTATGCCCTTTCACTCTGTGGTGTACTCCCATGTGTTTAAGTATGCATCATTACACTAAGTTCCCTTGAAACACATGCAATAATTCCAGCTCTCCACTAACTCTTCCATTTAATCTCCATGGTGGATGATGCCATGTAATCAAAATTGTGATAGTACCATTCTTTCACCTCCAGAAATGCCATTGTTTAAGCATGCGAAGTTTATGAATTATAGTAGTCTTCCTTTTATTGAATATAAACTTTTGCCACCGATTTGAAATACTAGAGTATCTTTCTTACAACCCTTAGCATCTTGATTTATTAGCTCAATCAATTGTGGAAAAACACAACTGATTTGTTTCATTGAAAACCCTAATCTCTATTGCATCACTTCCCAAGCCTGCAAGAAAATTTTCTACCTTATTGCCTTCTCTATACGTGTGAGAAATTATGAAGGCCTTAAACTTGTCTAACATTTCCCATACTTTGTGTAATATATACCTTAAATTCCAGTTGTGGATCTTTCGTTCTTTACATGTGTTAACAATTAATATTGAATCCCCTTCTATGTGAAGATTTGAAATTATGAGATGCAATGCTAACTCCAAACCCAATAATAAAGCTTGAGCTTCTGCACTATTATTTGTGCCTTGTTGTAAATGGATTAAAGAAGCTACCAAAAATTTCCCTGATGAATTTATGATGCAAATGCCTGCCCTTGAATTTTCTAGGTTTCCCTTAGATGCTCTGTCAAAATTTAGTTTTGCAAAGCCAACTTGAGGAGGGATCCATTTTACTGAACTTTTGTCCATTTTTGGAATACTATTTTTTAGTAGATTTCCATCAAATGGTAATTTGATTCCCTTCCAATTCTTCAATAAAAAGCTATCCCAATTCGTGAACAATGAATTGGTCATTTTTTCTTTTTGAACGCATGAATTGACCCCTTCTGAGATCACCTTTTCAATTTTTATATTTGTCATCTCAACTGGAGATTTTTTTTTTTTTGAAGATTCTCATGTTACGCTCCCACCAAATGTTCCATACAACAAGGACTGGAATCATATACCAAATACAAGCAAAGAAAGAGGATTGGTATAATAATGGAAAACTTTGAAATAGATCCCAAAGAGAATTTGGAAGGAGAATGAATAGATCTAACTTATTTTTAATAAAATTCCAACATTGATGAGAAAATTTACATTGCAATCTAGAAAATGGTCTGTTGTTTCTAGCTCTTCTTCACATAGCGGGCACTTGAATGGATCTGCTATCTTCAGTTTCACTAAACGGTCACTTGTTAGAATTATTTTTTGAATGGAAAGCCACACAAAACTTCCTACCTTTGGTAATACTTTATTATTCCAACAGAAATAAAATGCTCGTTGCAGTTGTGAGTTATGTTTAGATTGGCTTAAAACCGCATACCCTTCCTTTACTGAATATAGCCCAAATTTTGAAGCTGCCAATATTATTCTATCTAGTTTTACTGACTGGTAGACTATTTTTTCCTTCAAAACATTACAAAAGAGATCGGATTGTTGATCACTAAGAAGGTTGCTTGAAGGTTTTTTCCACACAACTTTCCCTGTTAAAGAGTTCGACGATTGCACATAGTCAACCAACTTTTCACCCCAGGTTGTAGATAAGATTGTTCTTATCTCCTGTAGGTCCTGATTTTCTAACAATGGAGGTTTCCCATTCCATGAATCTGACCAAAACTTTACGCTTTGACCATCATTAACTTCCCAAGAAGAAAACTTAGAAATAAGGTTCCTGCTATTAAGAATGAAATTCCAAATAGAAGATCCCTTTGGAGCATCAACCACTATTAAGACTCTTGTTGGATTGTCATTGTCTAGGTACTTGGCTTGTAAAATTCTGGTCCATTTGGCATCTGGATTGGAGTACATTTTACATGTTAGTTTTTCTCCAAAGGCTTTATTTCTCCACAAGATATTTTGTATTCTTGCCCCCCCTTGATTCTTTGCATTTTCTAGACCTTCTAAAGAAATGAGAGGAACTTTTTTCTACTCATTGATGTTTCCTTTCCAAAGAAAGGATCTAATATTTTTTTCAATTTCAGAAATTATAGATGATGGGGCTTTAAGAATAGCCAGAAAATAATTTGGAATTGATGATAAAACTAATTTTATGAGGAGGATTCTTCCAGAAAATGATAACCACTTGGCTTTCCATATTAGGATTCTTGACTTTAATTCTATCAATTACCTTGTCCCAATGGTGAGCTTTGTTTGAACCTTTAAAGAAAGGAAACCCTAAGTAGGTACAAGGTAATTCCGCTTCCTGAAAACCCAAAAACTTCACTATTTTCTTCTTCACTTCATTAGGGGTATTTAAAATATAAATCTTGGATTTTTCTGCATTAATCTTTTGTCCAGAAGCTGATGAATATTTGTCCAGAACTTCTTTAACCTTTTTAGCTTCCAACAATGTAGATTTATTAAAAAGAAGAGTATCATCAGCAAAGAGAGAGTGTGTGACTAAGATACTCAAATTTTTTATCTTCACTCCATGCCATAGACCTTGACTATGTTTTAAATGAATGAATCTACTTAAGGCCTCTGCCATAATGATGAAAAGAAAAGGTGAAAGCGGATCTCCTTGCCTAACACCTTGTGCACGGCATTGAAAAAACCTATTGGACTCCTATTTATAATTACTGAAAACTTTTCTCCATATAAGTAGGACATTATCCACCTACACCACTGTGAACAAAAACCAAAATTTGCCAATACCTTATTAAGAACTTTCAATCTACCTTATCATAGGCTTTCATCATGTCTAGTTTCACAATAAAAGAGGGTGGCTTTAATGTTGTTATTCTGTGAAGCACTTCATGTGCAACAATTGCTCCTTCATAGGTATCCCTCCCTGGGACAAAACCTCCTTGCTCCTAGGAAATAATCTTTGGTATGAGCAGTTGCAATCTTAAATAGATTGCTTTAGTGAATATTTTGTAGACTGTTACACAATGAAATAGGCTTGCACTCAGCAAATGTTTTAGGCTCTTTGACCTTTGGAAGAATTGCAATATTAGTTACATTGAATTGCCTAAAAATAGTCCCAGTTCTCCTGGATTCTTCAAGTTCCTAGAGAAGCTCAAAGCACAAAAAATCCCAACATTTTTGAAAAAATAGGGCCATGAATCCATTTGGACTGGAGCCTTTTCTGGTGGAAGTGAGAAAACTGCATGTTTCAACTCTTCCATAATGAAGGGTTTCATAAGCAAAGAATTATCTTCATTGCTGATAAGATGGGGAATTGTTGCCAACAATTCATTTTCATCATTAGTTCTATTGGCATCTATACTTTGCAGGGCTAATAGGAGATATGAAAAAAACTTGACTCCTTCCTTATTAATTTATTCTTCCCTTGTGAGCTGGTTTCATGTAGACAATTCTTGAATTTCTTGGATTGATTTTGTTGCCTTTTTAATCTGTGTAGAAGCATGAATTTTTTTTGTATTACAGTCTCCCTCCTTTAACCATAATTCACGAGACTTTTGTCTCCAATAAACCTCTTCTCATGCACATAACTCCTCCCATTCTTCTTGTAACCTCTTTTGTTTATCAGAAAGGGAAACATCTAATCCGTTTTGAATTATACTCTCATGGACTACTATTAGTTCTTTGAACACTAATTCTTTATGTTGGAAAATATTCTAAAAGACTTGCTTATTCCAATTTCTTATTTGTTGCTTGACATATTTCATCTTTCTATTAAACTGGAACATCATGGTACCTTGTTCATATGGAGCATTAGTCCACCACTATTTGAGGAGATCCATGAACTGAGGGTGTCTAAACCGCATACTTTCAAATTTGAAAGAAGATTTTGCTTTTGGTATAGTAATATTCGATATATTAAGGAAAATTGCATAGTGATCAGACCCGAGATATGGCAAGATTTCAGAATTTAGATTGTGTGATGAAGTGAGCCAAATAGGAGAGACCAAGAACCTATCTAATCTTTTGCCTATTTGAAGAAAACCTTTCCTCTTATTAGTTCAGGTATATTTTCCATTAATTGGTATAATATCCTTTAGAGCATTGGTTAAGATGAACTTACTAAAATCTGACATCACCCTTGGTGGTGGACTTATACCTCCGCTCTTTTCTTGCAAAGAGGTTATTGCATTAAAATCCCCTGCTATCACAATTTTCCCATTGCAAAATGAACATATTTTCCTTGTAATTTCATCCCAAAGATTCTTGTTATCTACAGTAGGAGTAGGTTCATAAACATTTAGAAGCCAAAAATGCAGTTCAAACCTTGTCACCTCTACAAGTTGCCAGTAGTTCTCATTTTTGTGAGGTTTGACATTCACAGTCTTTGGATTCCATAAAGTCACTAAACCTCTTGATTCCCCTTGAGCTAGAGAATGCGTTGAGTCCCATCTAGTCCATTTGTTAATTGAGGATTCAAATACATCTACTGAAGTCTTTATTTCTTGTAGAAGAAATATATCCACTCCACAAGCATTTATTAGTTGCTTGATATGAGTGCGCTTGTCAGGGGAATTGATGCCCCTAAAATTCCATGAAGAAATCTTCATTTTTCCTGAGGAGAGCAACATACTCTCCTCGGCCTCTTGTTCGTATTAGTTGCTTGATATGAGCACGCTTGTCAAGGGAATTGATGCCCCTGAAATTCCATGAAGAAATCTTCATTTTTCCTAAGGAGAGCAACATACTCTCCTTGGCCTCTTGTTTGACATAGAATCGAGGATTGTTTTCTATACTCATGCCTCTATATGTTCTTTCAATTTGGTAAGGTTGGATTTCCTGCCTCTCTTTCCAAGGGATTTCTTAACTAAGGGTTGAAATAGAGATTTTGACAATGTAAGATTTTTGTTAGAATCTGTAACTTCAGATAAATCCCCATTTATCTTCCTTTCAAACGACTTGGATTCTACTAGGTTTCCCATTTGAGTTTCCTTATGAGTTACATGACCGACCATTTCCAACAAGTACTAAGCATTTGAAACCTCTATAATAGTGTCCTCTTGCCCTCTTAATTCCCTTTCTTGTTGCAAAGAATCCTCAAGATTTCCTGAGCCCTTTAAATCTGACTAAGACCTACTTTCCCAAAATTCTTCTTCCATTGCAATTTCATCAAATAAATCTGAGCTAACTGAAAATAGCATTTTTTTTGCTAAAAGTTCCAGTTCAACATCATTAGTGCCCTTTTGTGTGCTTACTGAAAGCCACTGGTTCCCCCCTTCAAAGCTAGAAAGCTCGTTAGTGACCACTTGACCCACTTGTCCATTGTCGTTGAGCGACCAAGCAACAAAATGATCCCTTGTTCCTTCAAACATTAATGTTCTCACTATTTTTCCAAGTTGGTGTTCTGAACTTAGCTTTACCATAGGAGAGTAAAGACTGAGTGATGAACCAAAAATATTTTACATTAGTCTCTCTATGTTTTTTGGCACTTTAAACTCCAATGATACTTGTTTATTTTCTCTAGTATTAATGAGGAACCCCAAATCTGTACCAATTTCTCCGCTTTTTCTCTTACACATGGGTTTTTGAGAGTTTGCATTCACTTGATCTGACAACCCCTGATTGAGATGCACATTCTAATTACATACATCCAATTTTTGAACAGAAGAAATGATTTGAGTACATTTGTGCATCCCTCCTTTAGATTTTTCCATGTGACTAACATTTGATGATGAAGACCCTGTCATGCACTGGGGAGAAGAATGACCTATGATATGGCATTGAGAAAAAGTAGTTTCAGGGGATTCAAAAAGGATTTTTTGATGCCACATGCCAAACTTTGAGTTTAGTTGAATCTGCTCAGGAAACTCCTTGGCCATATCAATGAAAGCACATGTTCTAATGGGTTTCTAAGGATTTAAAAATAAAAACAAATCATGCATGAGGAAAATTCCTACATGATTAGCTATTGTTTCAATCAGATTTAGTTCCCTATATTCAAGTGGTAAAGTAGGCATTTGGAACCAAAAAGGAACAAATCGAAAGGAAAAATCTTTTGCTTTGAAATTTGGAATCTAGGGCTACATGCTTAACCCTGATCCTTGGAAAACACGTGATTTAATTCTGAACACTGCATCCTTATGGGTTTTACTATTAAAAATGACTACAAAAATGCCCTTTTCAACATTCAAGTAAAAAACTTGTTGAACCCCTTCCCAATCATCATAAATCAGATCTTTTAATTCATCTAATGGCAAATTTAGGTTCCAAAACTTACAATTTAGGGCTTTACCCCTCGAGTCTTGGATTTGAGCTTGCAACATGCTTTCTGGAAAAGTAATCTTTATAGTATCTCGAGCTCCTGAAAGAGGATTTTTGGTCTCCTGTTGGTCGATCTTGTTGTGAGAGACATTTTTTTTCTTCTTCTTTTGAGTCTTTACGCCTCCACACTTGTTAGATTGCTCCTTTTTTCTTTGATCCCTTCTTCTTTCTGTTCTTATATATTTTCCCTTTATGAGCCCTTTGGTTAATCTGCATTTGAGCATCCTCTTTAAGCCCCTTTTGAATTTGAGGCCTTTTTTGATATTTTGGATTGAAGGGAGCACCTTGTTGATCTTTTAAATTTTATGCATCAGATTCTTTTTGTTGCCCCCTATTTTTCAACAAAGGAACTATAAGCCCTTGCTCGTTTGCTTGCAACCTAGGGTAATTAGATTGTTCCAGAGCGCTTTTTGCTTGCAATCCCACCACATGCTCTTGAATCATTGCTTCCTTAACATGTAGCTCTTTGGATTCCTTATTTCTGTAAGATTTTAGAGTAGCCTCTGCTTCCTGATAAGACTGTTGCAAAAAAATTGAGTTTTTCTCATAATGTCTGCACTTGAAATCTCTATTAAACAAGGTATCACCTTCACAAATGTCAATGATCGGGTGGCCATTTCTACTAGAAACCCTATGGGCTAGCACTGGCGCCTAATTTGGTCATGAAAATCGATGTCTTCTTCCATATAATTTGTTTGCATGTTGCCTACCTAGGTTGCCAATGGGACCCTGGGGTCAAAATCCTTGGTTACTATGAAAATGTTTACCACGAGCATGAAGATCCCTGTCATTTTCTACAAAATAGCCGTTAGGCTTCCATTGTTGCTTTGCCATATCGATCAACATCCATTATAATTATATTTATTATTCTATATTATATAATATTTATTATTTAATTTAATCTAATATATACATATACATATATATAATTATGATATTATTTTAAATTAATCTGTGGATGCCAAATCTACATATGCTTAAACCTTAACATAATATTATCATGTTAGTCATTTGAAACACATTAAATTAAACATCCCTATGAAATACTTAACCATGCTAAAATATGCAAACTAAATAGAACAAAAACAACTAATTGCAAGCATATCAAAACATGATCAAACCCCTATCTCATAGTGGATTGGTGCTTCTTTGATGTGGAAAGAAGCCCTTTCCCAATCCTTGACAAGCTCCTAGATGGTGGATGATGCAAAATGATATGCTATGAAAAATGGTCAAATTGTAGATTGTGGATTTGTGGAGGAGTAATACAATAGAGAAACTCTCTATTTATAAGAAAGGATGATGGAGGATTGAAAGATATAAAGGATGTGGGACAAAAGATAAGCCAATGATAAAGCACCACTTGTCAACATATGAGAGGTTGAGGAATGAGCACATTTTGGTCAATGTGCCAAAGAGGGGGAGATTTGAAATTTGAAATTTGAATTTGATGAAAAGATGAGTTAAATGCTAAGTTTGACTTATGTAAGAGACATGTAAGAGCTCTTAAATGCTTTGTTGGATGTACATGTCAATTTGGGGGGAGATTTGAATTTGGAAGAATATTCTCTTTTTATGTCATGTTGATGGAAAATGGAGATTTAACAAATTAATTAAAACCCTTTATTTGTGCAAGTGGGAAAAGTTAGAGGATGGGACTTGCATTAAGATTAGATTTAATCTTGATTTAATTAACTTAAATGAAGATTAGGTGATTTGACCTTTTTGCTTTAGATTTATGGATTAAACTAAATAAAAAAGGAGATGGAAAATGATAAAGATTTAGTTAAATAAATATTTGATTTATTTAGCTAAGGGGGATAAGTTTATTTAATTTAAATGGAGGACTTTAGAGATAAATCAAATAAGCTTGATTTATTTAATGAATGGACTTGATTAAATGCAATATGCTAATTTTGCATGTCTACATAATCTATATACAAAGTTAGAAGAATTAATTAAAGAGGGGGTTAGTCATATAACAATCAAGTTTTTCTTTAATTACAATTTAATTTTTTTTTAATAGATAAGCAAGTAGATTCTATTGATTGTGTAAAAATTTACATGCTATGACTATGCCAGGCCAGAGTATATCATGACTTCCAAACCCCACCCAAACCCAGACCAACCACCCAAACCAAACAGAGATAACCCAAAATTTGATCATGCAGGGTCTTATTACAACTACTATGAACAAGAATTGATATACTAGACCAACCAGAGAGACAAAAAAATTTGAAGCTTTCAGAATAGACCAGGACCAGACATTACCAAACTCCCATAGATAGAGACAAGATCACCACTGCCATACATTATTCTGAAGGAAGACTCTGAAATCATACTTCCAAGAGGCGTTCTGCACTGCCTCTAGCTTAAAATTTTTCCTCAAGAATTCCACCCCCGTAGTAGCTAATTGATGGTGTTCAACAAGCTCCAAACCTTGCAAATTGAGGAAGAATGGATGATACTTGACCGTAGCACTTGAAACAACAAAGAGATGGAGGTCCCGAGGGTGTGGGATTCCAACACCCAGTGTGGCTGCATCTAGAGCCTCATCCAAACCCACCACCAATAAATCCTTCCTAAAAAGCTTCGGCATGATCACCTTCACCTCCCTTTTGGGAACGGTCAAGTCCAACAACCCAACCAAGATTATGGAAGAAATGTTGGTGTCAAGATGATATCCTTCTGCCCCCTCCATAAAACCACGCCCAACAATACATTTAATGGCCCCAAACGTTAGATAATATGGATGTCGAATGATGTGTTGCAGCCTTAAGGAAGTGACAAGGCCAAGAAAGGCCATCTGTTATTTTCTACTGAGTAGTTGCACCGACGTATTCATACTTCCCATCTCCAATTCCTTCGTTGAAACGTGAATTGCAAACATAACCAAGGAGAAAAATGAAACTAAGTTTCCTAATTTAATTGACCGCTGATAGGTAGAGCCCCAATGCAATGCTAGATATCCACCTCATACCCATCCATCAGTATACAGAAGGTTGATGAAAAACATGATGTTAAGTAAAGCTTTGAAGATCATGTTTGGAAGCCAAATACGCCACCAAACCTTGGGCATGTGAAGCGTCAGTAGAAAGGACCTCGAAATTTGAACACTTTGAATCATAATTAATACCATGAACAACACGAACCATGTGAAAAGGGAAGCCAGTCATACTACCAAGTGTTAATTAGGCGGCAGTAGTAACAAACAAAAATTTCGTCCATGAACGCATCCTCTTCACAATAGCCATGTGGAGAGGCGCCCACCCAACTGCTCGCTGATTACAATTTAATTTATTATATATAATATAATTATATTTAAAATATAATATAAATGTAATATAATGCAAATTAAATTATATATAATATACTTATACTTATTATTATACATACATATATTAGATTAATATTATTATATGTTATATTCTAGAATATAAAGTATTAAATACAAATATAAAACTATAATAATTAATAATTAATGTATTTTGTATTTTACAATTTAAATTAACATATAAGTATAATACAATATATAATAGATATAATATAGATAAAATTATATATATGATTATTATATATTATATTCTCTAATGAAAATTGTTAAAAATAAATATAAAATTACTACAATTAATAATTAATATATTTTAGTGCAAATTAAAATAATATAAAAAGAAAGAGAGATAGAGGGGGAGACAATTCTACATAAAGATAGGTATATATATAAAGAGAGAGAAACTCAAAAGATAGAGAATGAGAGAAAGAGAGGTTTAGATAGATATATATATATATAGAGAGAGAGAGAGAGATAAACATAGGAGATACATAGGGAAAGAGAAACAAAAAGAGAGGGAGATATAAAGATAAAGAGAAATAGAGGGAGACAAAGATATATATAGAAGTAGAGAGATTGAGAGATAAATAGGGAGTGGGAGAGAGGGAGAAATAAATTATCAAATTCATTTTTAAACTAATATTATATTTAAATATTATTATATATTATATTATACAATACAAATTATTAGATATATAATATATAGTATATTTTTATAGTACAAACTAAATTAACATATAAAAAATCTAGAAGAGAGAAGGGAAGACAAATATAGAGAGAAATAGGGTAGAGAAAGGAAGAGAGATTGAGTCTCTACTTCTCTCTTCTCTTTCTATTTTTGTGCCTCTGTGTGTGTGTGTGTGTGTATATATATATATATGACTCTCTATCTCTCTCCATATCTCTCTCGCTCATATATACATGTATTTACTATTTCTCCCTCATCTCTATCTCTATATCTATCTCTCTATGTTTCCCCTCTCCATCTCTCTTTCCCCCTCTCTCTATACCTCTCTCTAATACTTGTTTATGTCTTTATTTATCTCTATTACTTCCTATCTCTATCTTTATCTTTCTACCCCTACCCCCCTCTCTATATATATTTATATCTTCCATCTATATCTCTGCCCCCCTCTCTATCATTATCTCTCCCTCTCCTCTCCATATCCCTCTCCATCTCCATCTCCCTCTCTATTTCTATCCCCTATTTCTATCTCCTTACCCTTCTCCCTCTCTCCCTCTCTCCCTATTGCAAACATAACATGAACCTATTGATAAAGGAGCCCAATTATCTCTCTCATTCAAAGGTTTTTTTTTTTAGTTGTGTTTGGATCCTTCTAAGTGGATGCATAGTTGATTTAAAGCTATCACTTCTCCATTTAGACCTTTGTTGCACAAAAAACATCATTTGCTAAATAATCTACCAATTGACCTCATGTACTACACAAATGTATGCAACTAATAGACCAAAAAAAATTCTCATTGACCTTCCACACCTCTTTAACGTACCCATTGTACACCAAGGTGCAATTGCTAATATCCATTGTGTATAATGGTCCCTATTTAAAAAAAATGAGATGGCATGATAATATGCATTCCATGTTCCTCGAAATGAATAATGTTATGGAAAAGGTGGTGGCAAGATTTTATAAGCGAACACTTGACATGGTGTGGTCCAATTTGATGAAAAGAATGGAACCCATGATGGTCGTTGATCCACATATTTCCAAGTAGAAGAGACATTGGTCCATGCTCTTCGAAATCGCATATTTTTTTGTTTTTATTACAGTAGTATTTGATCGAGTAATATCGTGAGGGAGTGCATAATCCACAAGGCCTCACCACCACCACAATAAATTTGTGGACTTTAATTTTTTTTGGGTAGGTGGGGCGCATTCAATATTGATCCCAAGCAGATTATGGATTGTTGAAGAGGCCAAGGTCTCGCATTGGCTATTGGACAATGCTTCCATCCTTAAGTTGAGAGGTCATATGGCACTTAGTAGTGCATGTTGTCACATTAGTTTTTATTCAAAATATTTTATTTGGTTAATGGATTTTTGATATCTTAGTGAATTTGAAAGGTTTTGAATGAGTCTCTAATGGATTAAGTCTTGTTGAATACAAGTTTCTGACATCATAAGTGATAAGGTTGAGATCATGTTCTAGATGATTTTGGTGGAATTGAAACCCCTCAATCATTGGCACTCAGTCGAAGAGGTTTCAACCTAAAGCTTGTGCTTTTGTATTGGCTAGTTAAACAATTATGTTGGTTTGATACCCAATAAAAAAATATCGCATTCAAACCCACCAAAATATACTTGTTATATGCTAAAAGTAAACACTTCATTTTAAAAAAATTGCATGCAAATTATAGTTTATTTATTCACTTTTTGGAGTTTATGTAGATAAATTAAAGTTTACTTGTATATTTTTTGAACCCAAAAGTAAGTATTTTTTTTAATTTTTTGTGGAGGATAATATTGTTTTGTTATTTGATACAAGAGTATAAGTCTAATAATATTTATGTGGTTAGGAGCCAAGGGTTAAGGAATACCAATTTTGTGGAAATATTGAGTTTATGCTAACATCTCTTTAGCTAGGAGCAAAGGGCTAGTGAATATCCATTTTGACAACATCGTCCAAGGTAGATCCTAGCATCTTCCCTTATATATTGTACCTCCAAGGAATTTGAACCTTGGTGGATGGTGTAATGAAGGAACATATCATCATTCTTGCCAATTGTGCTCAACAAATTGAGCTACAAACCTTTAGTAAAAGTATTTTTGTAGTTCTAAGAAAAAAATCTATACATAATAAATTTTATTTTTCTCCTTAATTTTCCTTTTAAAGATGGAGCGGTGTAATAATGCAAATGTGAAAATATGTCATTTATTTGGAAAATTCAAGTAGAATATTTTATATAAGTATATTTATTTTATACAAAAAATGGATCTTTTTGCTAGGTTTAGTATAGAGTACTAGTGTACAATCTAGTTTTAGATGATTGAAAGAGGTATATGAGATCTAGAAAAGGGCATGAAAAGAATTTTTGTAAGAGTGGATACATAATACTCATTGCGAGCAAATTAGACATAATTAATGTAACATTTCTAAGAGTAGATACTTCTATAATGTTTCTAGGGTCACATTTGTTGGCTTCTTGTATATTTTTTATTAGTCTCTAATATCAAGAATTGACATGATGCTTCAATGGTAGATGAAAAAATATTCTTAAACATGCATAAAGGATATCATTTCAATTATTGGGGGTTTAGAAGAAGTTCCACCTTGGTTGATATATTTGAATTTCATTTTGGATGAATTTGCAACTGTGGATGTAAATCTTAACTAAGCTAAACATGATTGTAATAAGAAATTTAAAACAATGTAATTAGCTAAATCAAGTTACATTCCCAATGAAATTCTTGCAAAGTTAAACTAGGAAGCCATTAAAACTTGAAATAAAGCTCAAATTGCACAAATAATCCTAATTAAACTCAGCAAACCTCATCCCATTGGGGGATTGGTGTTGCATCGGATGTGGAATTCAGCCCTTTCCCAATCCCATTTTGTTGAAATAAGCTTGGATGATGTTGAAGCAAATGCTCTCAAATGGATGTGATAAAATCCAATTTCCCTCAAAGATAGTGATAGCAATTGGAGTATGCAAATGTGTAGAGTATGGATGTTCAAATGAAATTTGGATTATGCTAAAATATATGAAACTAAGTTACCATGGAATCCATTAACGGATGCTTAAGCTAACTATGTATGAAATTAATCTAATATGCTAAAATAAAAGTGCTCAATATGGATGCAAGTGAGTGAATTTTAACAACACAAGTTTGTTATCAAAAGGTGGATCCCTTTCTCTCCAAATAGTGATCTATTTATAGGAGATCAAATGAAACGGCAATGTATGAGATTGATTTGATCTATCAATGGTCACAAATGAAAGGAGGATGAAACATGGATTGAGGATTCCAATCCATGGTCAAGGTTGAAAGTTGACAAGGATCAACTAATTTAATCAATGGTCCAAATTAGCTTTCAACAAACACACTTCCTAAAAATTCGGAAGAGGTTAAGAGATATTTTGGAGGAATGAGTGCATAAAAGAGGATATTCCATAGGAATATTCTCTTTTGGAGGAATGTACAAATGAGGAATATTCCAAGAATATTCCCTTACAAGTGGGAAGGTGAGGATAATTAGCAATTTAGTTAATTAAAACTAAATTTAAATGTGCAAGAGGAGGAATAATACGATATTCATTAAATAATTGATTTAATGAAAGGGGGATGTAATATGATATTTAATTAAATAGCTTAGGGATTAAATTAAATAATTTGATTTATTTAATTTAACTGGGTGAAATATTAGTACAAGAGGGGGTGAATTAACCCAATTAGGTCAATTAGATTAATAGGTGAAGATGAGGCATTTGATTACATGACTAGGTTAATTTAATCAAGCAAGTGAAAAGAGGATGGATTTCAGGATGAAACAGTGTTAATATATCAGATTCAAGTGTGTATGTCATTCAGGACATTTTTAAGTGTCTACATTTTTCCCCTCTTTGAAGCGAGGTACCTATTACGTTGGTTCAAAGACTGATGCTTCTGGATTAAAATTGCTACTCATATCAAAAAGTAAAAAAAAATGATTTTTGGATGCTCCATTGTTGCCCCGGCGGAAGGAAAATAAGTTGGCACCTTGCCCCATTGATCAGGTAGAAATTTTAAAATTTGGGTTGATCTCTCAAAAAAGATGTAATATAGGTTTAGCTCAAAGAGGACTAGAAAACTCAGATGTCTGATGTAGACAAATTTGATGATGTATAGATAGTCATCGATCATGGGTAGCCTCATGTATATTTTGATATAACACACAAATTCAATACTTGGATAGGAATGTTAGTAAAGATAGAAGAATAAGAAGAATGGATTTGACCATTGATTTTGAGATTGATTCAGAAGTCCAACAAGCCTATGATGCATTGAGACTTTATTAGATATGGTGATGAGATTGATTAACTTTCTCATTTCTGGGATTGGGACTTTTCATCATTCCTTATGTTTGATATAACACATAGATATGATGCATCAAAGCATTAATAACTAGGATGGTGTTGTATCTAGTGCAATGGACTTTGACTTTGCAAACAATAGGATAATCCTTATTCACACCTTGACATACAAAAACCTTCTTGGAATGTAGTTTAGAATTTTAGAATATCTTGGACCAAAGCATACACAATAGCTAGCAATCTATTCAAAACGACCTCCCTACACACAACTAAGAAAGTATGAGCCAATATTATTTTATAGGAATACCCCACAAGCACAACAAACAAAAGATAATGATGGATGCCCCATTCCTTTCTCTCTAAATCATTTAGACATCATTGAGAGGTCCTCAGATTGGGTCAACAAGGTAAATCATAAGACAAGATCAAAACAAACAGTCAATGATATCTATATCTCTTGCCAAAGGTGTAATATGTTTTGAGGATAAACATCCAAAATGATTACCGATGATAATGCCCATTGTAGGAAGGATGCATGCACTAGGATGTGTTATCAGATGTTGGTGGGTTGATAGGTTGTTTGAAAGGTCATTGATATAAAGTTTGATTGAAATGTTTGATAATGATCAAGGGTTTGATTTTTGCATTTAAAGGTTCTACTTTTGATGATTTTTGTACCTGTTTTCCATTTGTGTTGCCAAAGGTTGAGGGTGATGATTTATTTATTATGGATGGAAGTTTATTGCGGGTGCAAGGGAAATGGGATGGATGGTTTTGGATTTTTTTGGAATATTTCAATATTTTTGACATTTCAAAAATGTTTTGAGGCTATTTTTGGTCTTTTTGAATGTATATGTGAATGTTTTGGTTTTTTATTATTTGAGGCTATTTGGGGATTTTGATAGTTTTCTAATTTTTTGGGTTTTCAATTTTCAAAAGGTTTTTTTTTGTTTTCTAAGTTTTCAAATGTTTTGGGGTTTTCTGAGTTTTGACCAAGAACCTAACCTAAAAGACTATTCTAGGGGCCTCAGGGGCTTATCAAAGATGAGTCTTGCCTATGTTATACACGCAGATACCACATAGTTCAACTTACTTTCACCATTTTATTGATGAGATATGAACACTTGAAGAATTGACAGTTTATTATGATGGATTGATAAAGGACTGACCTAAAGTGTCTCGGGGGAACATCAAAGATGGCCTTGCCTACATTCAATTTCAGAGACAATGTAGTTCAACATGGTACTATTTTTGGATTTGATTTTCGATGTTCTGACATGTTTAGGGATTTTTATGTGTTTTGAATGTTTTGGGATTTTGACTTTATAATTTTTGAATGTTTTTGGATTTTAGCTATACATGATTTTGATGTTTTTTGGGATTTTTTATGAGATTTTATGAATGTTTTTGGGATTTTCAAGAGATTTTGAGGTAAATGATACCTAGATCATGATGTCAATGTCACGTTCTGAGATATAAGACATGGATTAAGAGTTATTTGAAAACAAGAATGCAAGAACCTACCCCTAGTGTCTAGCAATGCTTCATAGTTTAATGGAAAAACCAAGATAGGTAATGCATATGCGAAGAGTTTTTAACATATTTTTATCATGCTAGATATGGGCTATGGGACTTCATGAGATAAAATGGTAAAAAGCCTGTCAAATTTTTTCCATGAGTAGAGATGAAGTATACGTCGAATCTTTGTCGAGATCAAGATAAACTGGAATATTGGGATGAAGCTGGATTGGATGGATGGAGGGAACATTGGATTTATAATGACAAGGATGAGATGCTTCTATCTGAAAAAGGATCATATAGATGTTCAATTCTACTCATGATGCATGTTTTCCAGGTTTTCATCATAGTACATGCCCAAAGTGCCATCGTAGTGATTTTCACTGGAGGACGATTTTTTGTTTTGAAAGTTTTACCCTCATGTTGAACCACCTGGTGGTACTGATGTAGAGGCCACTTTCATTATGTTCCAATGATACCTTTCTTGAAGAAGATGCTTTGCTAAGATATGATCACTTGAATGCAAATTTGAAAAACTTTGATCAGCCTTGTTGGTACTGGAATAACCCTTGTCTACGTGTGCACATCACGATAAAGTGCCTTCAAAATCCTTATGATGAAGGGTAGCTACCAACACACAGTCAATGTGAGAATTGGATATCATGAATGGAGTGTACGATGTCATGCATGAAGGAATATGAGATGGATTGTTCAATGGTTTGGAAATTTTGACTCTCCAAACTTGGAAAGATGAGCAATGATGGGTGGGAACGAAGGTTTTCATGGAGTTAGGACCAACCACTAGATATGCTTTGTTCATTGCTTGAGAAACTTACGTTTGTAGTTGAGGACTCTTTTGATGGATACATTTCCCTTTTTTATTTTGTCCCATAGTTTCTTTGACTAATGGAGTTTTGGAGGGATGATTTTCTTTATTTTGCTTTGGTATCCATTTGTATTTGATTTTTCCTTTTTGCTTTACTGCTACATTTTCTTTGATGATCTTCTCCTTGATTTGATAGGAATTTTTCTTTTTACGTTGGTCCCAATGTGTGTATGAGATGATGGGTGGATGACGATTCATGATACGACTAGTTGCAGTGTTGATAGTATTTTCCCCATAAGGATCCTTCGTGCCCGCTATGTTGATGTTTGCATTAGACAAGATTACCCCCGACATTGTGAAGGCATTAACAATACCTAATCCTTTGCCCTAATAATGTATCCTTTGTTCCATAGCCACTGAATATGACTTGTCATGAACACATGATATTGTTATGGGTTCTTGCTATTAAGGAATATAAACAATTTTCTCTAATTCTATGACATCATTATCTGTCAATATTGATTCAAAAGATTTTGATGATGCACAATCACTGTAATAATCAAGAATCTTGACTGTTGCTTACTCTTGTGTGGGAATATCAAGAGTGGGAGACTCTTGTTTTGGATGAAGAATGTTTATATGCCCATCAGAAAGAAACATCTTGAGGGTGATATCGGGGACATCTTTGGAGTTTAAAATGGTTTGGAAGACATCCCTCAGCTCTTGGTGAAACTCTGGGGATAGGGGTTTTTGATCTTGACTTGATTTGGAGTAACTTTTGTTATCCTCAAGAGCCTCTTCTTGACATGATCCTTGGGTGGATGATATATCATCAGTAAAGACTCTTCGCAACAGTTTGTGGGTATGGGTGCAATAAGGGATATTTTTTGCTTGTTTGGAACTTCTTCAACATTCCCAATCATGAAGTCATATGTGGGAGAGATATTGCAATTTGATACATAATTGATGTCATTATGGTATGAAATATAGCTAGACACTGTTGATGGGTTTGGACTTTGTTTTAAGCAGTATCTTGATACATGTCTAATTCCTCATGTGGTGATGAAGGAATAACATAAACATGTCCCATTGTGGTATCATCTGTATGGTTCCCATTTTTTGAGGTTGACGCCTTTCCTAAATATTTTTCTTTTGTATGATCAGGAATAGGGTTTGTGTAAATTTTTAGATTTTCATTCCTAGATTGTTGATTGACATCAATGTCTCCTTTTTCAATAAGATCTTCTTTTACATGTTTGAGTCAAATAATTTTGTGTGTTATGACCTTTGTATCAATGAAATTCACAAAAATGATCGTCTCTATAGCTACAAGGTTTGACTTGTGGTTCTTGATAGTTTGAGAAATTTTAGAGTATGATAAGATTAAACTGTATCAACCTCTTCAACACATCTTCCATAGGTTCCCCTAAGGGATTGAATTGTCACTTAGGAGCATTGTTTGTTCTTTGTTGTCCACGTTGAGTGTTTACAACATTGCTTGTTGTTTGATTGTTTGACGGTGGCATGGATGATTGTTGTGTATTCATGTTTTGGTTATTTTATTTCCTAGGAGCATTTAAGACCACCTTTGCATCAACAACACCATCACTAGTAACATTCTTGTTCTTGGCCCAAAAGCAGGATTTGTTGTTAGAACTAGTGGATGAGCAATTGTCTCTATATACTTGTGTGTTTCCTTGTGAGTTTAGAGCTTGCTCAATGTTGAGGGACCTAGGGACAAGCTCATCATAAGTGGTGATACATTGCATCTTTAAGTGGAAGGATAGATCTGGATCAACATTTGCTATGATAATCCCCACTTGTTCATCGAGAATGGGTGGGCCACTTGCTTTTTACTAGCTCTTTGCCTCCACCTTTGCAAGAAATTAGCGAAGGATTATCCTTTGTTTTTCTTAAGTGTGTATAACTCTTCTAAGCTTACATCCATGTCAAGATTGAAGGAGAAGTGATCTATGAATCTATCAATGATTTCTTGGAATTTTTTTATGCTTGGAGGTAACTGTGAAAACCAATCGATGGCTAGGCTTGTCAAACTTCATGGAAAGAGGTGAATCATTAGGAATCATTGTAGGAAACCTCTGTACACATGACGTTGAATTCTTTGATGTGATCCATAGGATTTACTCTCCCTTTGTATTTATCAAATTTAGGGACCTCAAAACCAGGAGGGAAAGGCACCATTCTATCAAATGGGTATAGACAAAAGTTTTGTTGGGTATGGGATTTCTTAATTTTTCCCATTTGAATTTCATGTATTTGTTGCATTAGCACCTTGAATTGTGATTCCATATTTTCTTGTAGGTTTGGTGGAGGAAGATATGTCATGTACTGTGGGATGGCAGATGGATTCTACATGGGATTTTGATATGATGGGGTGTTGTATGTTGTGTATGGTGGATTCTGATATTGTGAAGTTGATGGTGGTAGAGGTGGATATGCTCCTGACATGTTTGGATTGATGATGTTTTGTTGAGGATTATAGTATAAACCTTATTGTTGTTGTTGTTGTTGTTGCACAAGCACTTGTTGTTGTTGTTGGGTGTATTGTTGGGCTAGCAATGCTTGTTGTTGGGCTTGTTGTTGTTGAGATTTTTGTTGTGCGACTAAGGCTACTTGTTGGCCTTGCTATTATTGTTGTGCCACAAGGGCTTGTTGTTGATCTTGTTGTTGTTGTTTTGCGACTAAGGCTGCTTGTTGGGCTTGTTGTTGAGCTTGTTGTTGTTATACTGCTTGTTAGTAGGCATCTTGTGCTTTTTGAAAAGATAGAGTATGAGATTTTTGTTGATGCAAGGCTTGCTGATAGGATTTTTGTTGAAAAGCTTTATCTTTAGCTTTATGTGCTTCCAATACTTGTTGATAAGCTTGTTGTGCTTGTTGCAAAGCTAGAGCATGTGCTTGCAATATAGAATCATTTTGTTGTTGGGACATCTGCGATGGGTTTTGGGTGTTTATAGTTTGAGTGGGTTGTGGGTTGATGATGAGAGGTTGGGGGTTGCCTTGGTTTAACATTCCTTGTAAAATGGTGGGTTGGGATGGAGGAAGGGAATTTTGAGGTCCCATTTGATTTTACATGATGTGGGGGACCAATGGTAAATATGATGATGGCGCCATTTGGTATTGCGATGGCAATGGCATACTAGGACCTTGAGTCAATTGATTGAAAGGGTTCCCTTGACCAATGTGTTGGGGGTTCCCTTGTTGTGTTTGAGGTGGGACCAAGGTATTACCTTGGTCAATGGGGTTTGTGACCAAGGTGTTTCTTTGATTTGGGCTAGTGATGGATGGAATGGATGTATTTTGTGAAACCAATTTTGATGAACCAATGGGGTGGTTAGATGAATATGTCCCTTGTTGTGATAAGGGTTGATTTTGCCTAAGGGTGTTAACTTACCCTTGTTGGTCTACTTTTTCCACACTACCTTGCATGACATTGGGCACACTTTGGGTACTCGTGATGATGGATGAAGATGGTTTCACTCAAAATTTCATGGTCGTTGTGGTGTTTTGAAATGTAAGTGGTACATGTGGATGTAGAATATTTTGTGGAATGGTCGTGTTTAAGGGAATGGTTGTGTTGTGAATGCCCAAATTTGTATTGGTTCCTAGACATGAAGTGAGACCAAGGTTGGTTCCTAGTCTAGTTGCAAGACTAGATGTTAAGGGTTGACTTGGAAAAAGGGATGGAGTTAATTGATTTGTAGATTGGGTTAATCCTTGTGCCAAGTTTTGTGCGAGTAAAGTTAGAGCCACATTTTCAAAGGGTTGATAAGCTTGTTTTTACTCAAGGAGTTCTTCCTTAGTAAGCTCAAGTGGGTTGTTTGTGACATTTTCTAGGTCTCATACCACAATGTATTTTGTGGTGGTTGCGAAGGGGTAGAATGGCTTCTTGGATCAAATTCTTGTGGATTTGGATTACTTGTGGTGGATGTGACTTTGGTTTCTTCCATGATTCTCTTATTTTGTGATCTTGTTGTAACCATAAATTATGGGTCACCTATGGGAGAGGTATGTTGAGATTTGTAATGTTTAAACTCTCTAGTTGACTCAAATTTTGGTAAAAGGGACACTCTAATTCGTTTTTGACCAATGGTGTGAGTGGATGATTAAAATGGTGAATGATATGGAGAGTGATCTTTCTAAAATTTTGGACAACACTTTTAAACAAAGATATTTGATGTTTTGATGAAAGGTGTTAATGAACTTGTAAACCTTTAAGGTAGACTTGTGACCTTTAAGATAAACTTGTCCACAAAATGTGATAACCAACTCAACTAAGCACATGGAAAAGGATCCATTTCACATGCAACATAGCTAAGTTAGAGGATTGGTTTGATGACTTGTCTAAGTCTAAAAAAGTGTTAGAATTTCCAAAAGTTTATAAAGTTTGGTGAAGTGAAATGTGAAATATGATAAAGGGTGGATGAAATTTTTTGACCCAATAATGTTAACCTAGAGTGAATCTTTGTTTTTCAATACCAAGGTAGTGAGAAAAATGTTATACCTCTAAAGTGATACAGCCCTAAAGATCAATGTTGTAAATGATATTCCCATATTGAATATGTAGATCTGGTTCATCCCTTAAAGGGTGTGTGTAGAAATCTCTTAACAGTATCTCACAATGACGATAGTTCTTTAAGGCCTATTTTTTGATAAACTTTGAACTATGATGTCTACATTTGAAATGGTAGAATGTGGACCTTCTCTTGAGGAATTTGGTCTTGCAAGAGATCATGAAGACAAGCACATGTGTGGGGTACAATTGTGGGTTTATATTGATTAATGAATTTATTTTTACCACATACACTTGTCTTGCTTAAGTTTCAAACTACAAATGTCTATGTCAAAAAACATCCTTCATTTCACAAAGCCTATTATCTGAAAAATCATGAAGTTAGGGTCATAGTCACCTATGTTAACTTTGGAAAGTATGGATTTAGATATAAGCTAAAATATTTAGAAGTCTCTAAGGATATAATCCTTAGGACAAGAATCAATATCAAGACTTTTTCAAAGGGTATCCATGCTTAAATCAAATGGTTTGAAATTTTTGAGAAACTTGTTGATGTGTGTTTGAAATGTTTTGGAACCAAGCAAAGTATTAAACTGATTCACCAACATTTAAAACCCTAGCTCAAGTGGTATGTTCTTTTGATGGGCTTGCCTCATGCTCTTTATAGTAGAAGAGATGATTTTACATGCAATTGAGGAAATAGTGTAGAGGTAGGTTAAGAATGAAGTCTTAACCTCTACACTTTAACCAAAATCAGACATGGCAAGTAACTTCTTGGAATCCAAGTTCCAATACACCACTTCAAAGAAATCATTGGATGGACAAGTTGGAAACTACAAACAAAGGATTTCAATGGCCATATTCGAGATAAACTAGTATCTATACATGCGGCGATTCACTCAATTAAGTGGCCTCCCAACCCTTAGAAAAATCTAAGGCTTTTTACGTATCTCATGGATACTAAGGAAGACATTCGTCGGTATAGATAATCCACACTAGCTGGTTATTGACTTTCTTCACACCAATTATTTATATAGTGGACTAAAATGAAAGTACCACATGGGTCGTTCCCTCTCACAAGTCGAGAGGCACGCCCTCTAAAGGTAAAACATGGTGCAAAACTCAAGATGTACTTTGAGTATACACAAGCAACAAAAAGAAAAAAGGTATACTTGAGTGTTTCTCTTCACCCAAGATCGCGTGAAGTGCAAGGAGAGAGGATACACACTAAAGATTTACCAAGCATAATCAAGCATGAAAAACACTAGTTCATTTTAATCCAACAAAGCAAAATGACTTCATTTTAAGAACCAAAAGGAAAAATGAGTTTATATTGTTCAATTTTATCCTTTCAAAGCAAATGTGAGGTTGGTTGGTTCAATTTTATCCAAATTTGAAAGCTAATTCATTTTATCCTTTCACTAAGTGTTGAGAAACACTTTTAGAAAATTAGATTATAACAACTTGAGATAACAACTTTCTAAAATCTTGATCAATTTTGAAATCGTAAAGTGTTTTGGAAAGCTAAACATGAGATCTTCAAAATCGAACAACATTTCTGCAAAATTAATCATATAGAATTTATTAGAGATGAAAGAAAGTCATGCATTTAAGAGATTAAACCTAGAATAAAAAAAAACACAGCAAAATTAATGGTGAACTATTATAAGAACAACTTGAGATAATGACAACTTTCTCAAATCTTGATCAATTCTAAAATTGTAAAGTGTTTTGGAAAGCTAAACATGAGATCTTCAAAACCCAACAACCTTTCTGCAAGTTAGAAACAACATTCCCCCATGAAATTCATTTGAGATATCAAGAATAAGAAACAAATGAAGAACGTGAATAAAAACTAGCTAATCTTGCTCAAAATAAACAAACTCTCAATCCCATGGGGGAATTAGTGCCATTTTGATGTGGAAAATGGCCCTTTCCTAATTCCTTGCAAGCTTGATGATCAATGGTGAAGATTTGATGCTCCTTGATGAAATTTCTCCATAACCTAGCTATGAAATTATGAAAATGAATGAAAATGGATAAAGATGGATGAAGATTGCTCAAAAACTTGAAGATAATAATGTTGCATGAAGTTGTGGATCCAAAATCCAAATGAGAGCCTTCTATTTATAGAAGAGAATGATGGAGGAAGACAAAAAATGGATGAATGTGGGATCAAACACCCACCAATAGCACAATGCCACTTGTCAACATGTGAGTGGACAAAGGTGGAGCACATTTGGATGGATGTGCACATTAATGTAATTAGGTGGAATTTCAAAATTGGAGAAGTGACAAGTTGGAGGGAGAGGAAAAATGAAATAAATGCCACTTGGCTCAAGAAAAGGACATGTAAGAGGCCTAAATAATGCCTTGTTGGATGGACAAGTACTTTTGGGAGGAGATTTCAAATTTGGGGAATATTCCATCCTTGATACCTTTTTGAAAGTAAATAGAGATTTAATAAATCAATTAAAATTATTTTGATGATCAAGTTGCAAAAGCTAGAGGATTTGATAGATTAAGATTACGATTAGTCATGATTTGATTAATTTAAAAGGAGATTAGCTGATTTGACAATTTGATTTAGATTTTTGGATTAATTTAAATCAAAATGAGAGGAAAATGATTATTAGATTTAATTAAATAAAGTTGGATTTATTTAATCAAAGGGGATGGTGTTAGTTTTAAATCAAATAAAGATAAATTTGTTTAATCTAAATGAGATGACTTTAGAACTTGATTAAATAAAATGAATTATTTAATTAAAAGAGGGACTATAGGATTAATTAAATAAAATGATTTATTTAATTAATAGGAGATGATGACTTAATCAGATAAAATTGATTTATTTAATAATTAAGAGATGAAATGTGATGAATTTAATTAAATAAAGATTATTTAATTAAATGGTTAGTAAAGGAGATGATTCAAGATAAACTAGTGTTAGTAAATTAGGATCAAGTGCACGAGATCAATCAGTATATTTTACGTCTTTACAGTTTTCCCCTCTTTGAAACAATGTACCCGTTGCATTGGTTCAAAGAATAAACTGCCAAGATCAAAATTCAAAAAGAAATTGACTTTTTTTCAGATGCCTCACTACTGCCCCAATGAACGAATTACGCCGGTATACTGCCCCCTTGAGAGATCAGACAAGAATTTGGATTTTTTGGCGATCTCACGAAAAAAGAGGATGAGCTGCCCAACATGTCCAAAAAGGGTCCAGGATGCCAAAAATGTGCCAAAACACGAAGAAAAAAATGCAAAACAACCTTTGGTTGGGCGAAAAACGAAATCGGGGGTCCAAAACTCTAGTTGGAGGGCTAAACAGGTTAAAAAAACCCTAACTTTCAAGCTTAAATAGGCCTCGAGGGGCCACTTCTAATTCATTTGCACATTCAACCTTTAGAGATTTCCCAACTTCGAGCTCTGACCTTCATTCGAGATGGCACAACGAGTGCTTCCACAACACATTTCGGAGCGAGTGCGAGTGTACCAGCGACTCCCAGGCACAGGACCACCGGTATGTGACCTTACCCCACTTTGTCCTTTCATTTTTTGTGCACATTTATTAGGGTCAAGAGTCAAACCTAGTCAAGCGGTGTTGTTTGGCACCACTAAAAGCTTAGAATCGGCGTCACGTGGCCTTAAAGTGCACTATTATTGAGTCTTGTGATGTGGCATCACAATTTAGCAATTAGGGTTTAACCTTCAAAGTGCACCGCATATGAAAATGGTGTCGCGGCGGAACAATTAGGAATTTAGGGTTTAGGGTCAAACAAGAGCGCGGTTAAACTGTGTCGTGACGGCGGAGTTTGGAGCTTTGAAGGTTAGTAATCCAACTCAAGATGTAATTAGTGACAATATTTTGGGTTATTCTTATGCATACGGTATGGCTAAACCATGTGATAATGCTATTTTCATGTTCTTTTTTTATCTTTAACTATCCAATCAGGTCTCTAGGGATACCTTGTTGCAAATTCCAAGATCTAGAAGCACAATCAAGATACCCTTCCACTAGTGAATAATGAACACAAAATTATTCTTATCATATAAATGAAGAGTTTTTTAATTCACAATGAGAGAATTGCATGTATAGGAAAGGTAGAGGAGTTAGTAAGGTAGGAATAGCTGGCTATCCCTCCAAATGTGCAACACATCTACGATCAAGTGACAAGTGTTTGGGAATTTTTGAAGTGTGTAGGAGCTAGGTGTCTCACAAGGTGAGTGCATGTGTCTCAAACACATGAAGTGAGACAAAAAGAAAAAATTTCTAAGTGGAGACTTAACTAGTGTGAATAGGACTCTCCTAGGTAGGCTAAAAGCTAACAAGGTTGATAGTGTCACTATTTACACTAATACCCACCCTTAAGTGTAACTTAGGGAGTAATTTATGTAAAGATGACGAGTCTTGGCTACTGCACCATGTTAGGTACTTATGCACAAATAAATAAAGTAAAAGAGAAAAATCCAATGGAAAAATAAAAACCCCTCTCCAAAAGAGAAAGGTGTAATGAAATGTACAAGTGTAGAAGATAGAAGGAATCATGATGACCCCCCAATGACTTCTTCTAGTACAATGTGAAATAAATGTTCCCCCCAAAAGAGAGAAAAGAGAGAAGGTCTATGTGAACCTCACAAAAAGTGAGAAGGAGAGAACTTCAAGTGAGGAAATGCTCCCTCCCAAAATTGAGATGAGAAGAGAAATCATGCAACCTCCCCTAAAAATGATTCTTGTAGTAAATTGGTAGATTCTTGGCATTGGATGTTGAAGATTATTCATAAATTTTAATAATATTTCTCCCCTTGGGAAGAAATAACACCACAAACATGTGCAAGATGACTTCCCATTTTAGATCAAAATGTGTAGGATCAAAGATGAAGGTCTCTAAATTATGCACATGATCCAAAGACCCAGATGATGTCTTTGAATGGAGCTAAATGATCACCAAGCCAATGTTGAACTGTGACAAATGTTGATAGGATGAATCATGTACCATAAAGGATTTTTGTACAAGAACCATGGATGTATGGTGATAATTGGATTGATGAGAATCTAATACTAATGCAGATGATGTCAAACTAGATGATGACTAAGTTGAATATGCCAACTCATGTATATTTTCAAAATTTGTCACTATAGAAGTTGATATAGTCAAGGAAAGAGTAAGATCCAAATATGGACTAACAATAGTTTTGATGTGACTGTCATAAAATAGAAGATATATGTCCTTAATAGTGTCTTCAAAATCTTCAATGTGGGACTCTACAAACAAAGATGGCATGTCTTGTAGAAATGTGTTCTAATGTGGTAGATATGGAAAAATGATGTCAATGCACTGGTGCAAAGAATCATTGGAAGCCATAGAGATATCAACAAAAGATTCAAATATAGAATCAAGTGATTTTAGAGATGAGATCTCAATGCAAGCCATGAGGCTACATTGTTCATCCCCAAATGATGGTGATGGCTCACAACACATTTGAGTGAGACCATATGATGTTTCTACATGTGTTGGAAAAAGATGATCAAGTAAGGCAATACCATTATTGAGAATAAGTTGCTTCATTTCATTATTTTGATGTTGAAAAATATTATTTTGTATGCATTTTATTCTCATAATATCTACACTTGATTTTCCATTTATTACGAGGATTATGAATAATACTTAAATGGAAGGGATTTAGTGTGAGAGACATGATCACATGAACCAACAAAAACAAAAGTAGAAACATTATGTTATCCCTTTTATTCAATAAGAGAGGCCCCCCAAAGATGATTAGTGTTGAAACATAGCCCCCCTATAAAGATGTGAAAGAAAAAAGTATAAGTGACGAGCACATGCTTATACTAAGAGGGGGGTGAATTAGTATAGGATTATTTTTTCTTTTTTAAAATTAATAACCACAATAACTTCAAATACATAGCATCAACAAATAAAAACACAAGGAGAACATGAGATTTACATGGAAACCCTTTCAGGAGAAAACAATAGAATAAGGACTACTTAGATCTACTATCCAAATCTAGTCACCAAAATAAATACTTTTACAAAAAATTGTAGGCACCAACACATTGGAGACACCAATCCCCACCACTGAGCACCAACTCAATAAGAGTCACCAATCTCATTAATATGAGGCACTAACATCTTCAATATGAGGCACCAACCTCCAACTCAACAAAGTCTTGTCTTCTTGAGAATAAATCTCCTTCAAAATATACCTTCAATAATCTTCTATTATTTTCTTCTTCTTAAATTTTCTTTTGTTTGTATGATGTATCTTTTATTCTTCACACAAATCCTTCTCCACACTTCAAAATTTATTTTTATATCTACTTGAGATGGGGAAACTTCATGAAAATATACAATACTTCACCAAAAATCATGTCTATTCTCCCAAAGGAGGCATCCCTATATACCCTTATTCATAGGCGCCAAGATGATTGGCCCCTTTGTGATTTAAATTAAACTTTAGTTAATTTATATTTTCTTTAGGCGCTAGACATGGGTTGGCCCATAAATGTATTAATTAATTAATTAATTTTTAAATCCCAAGGAGGATGCTAAAATGGAGGTAGTTGACCAATATTAAATAATGGAAATTTTTCTAATGTCCTTGTTGTCATTAATATGATAAGATCTACTCTTGAAGTGATGTGATTTAGTGGCCTTTTTCCTTCATACTTCTAATTCTCAAAAACAATTTTCTTGACACCAAAAAATTAATTTCTTATTTGACATCACTGACAATATTTCTCATCATCAATGACAAAATTTTCAACAATAACTTTGTGTTAAGATTGGATGCCAAATCAACCATTTATAGAACATGATGATTTTTATAAATTTTTAAAAAATAATCTTATCCAAATCTCAAAGCTACATAAAAAATTTAATTCCTTGTGAAATTGTGATAGGAATTAAAAAAGCATTTACAAAATTTTGATAACCATGGTGAAAGTTATGTGTTGTCAAAATTTTCTTACAAAAACAAATTTGGAGGTCAAAATATGGTTTAAAATAGCACAATTTTCCAAAATGAACTTCACCAGAGTGTTTGTCATAGAAATATCTTTCCATCAACTATTTAAATGTGAAAATATGACCCCATTGGAAATTTATAGAAAAATTAAATAAATCCCCCCTTTACAAGATTTTGTGCATGAGCTTGATGGTTAATTAATTGTTAACCATGGTTGGGTTGTTCATTAACTATGATCGGGTGGTTTTTTTACTATTGACAGTTAACAACAAATACCAAGGTTATAATAACATGAGACAACAAAGTGGTCACCTTGTGACCGAAAATGGGTTGTATGGGGGTTAAGCTTGATTCAAGGTTAAGGTATAAGCTACTATATGGAAAGAAGCCTTTACCATGTGGGTCGAGGATGAGCTGAGAGTTGACTAGGTCCTTCCATCATGTGTGAAGTAGCCTCTTCGAGTCAAATGTGTAGTGATTTTATGGAGGTGTGGAGTTGGTATTAAGTTATGGAAAAGGAGCCATGATCACCCACATATTGCTCCATGTTACAATCAATAGTGCCCCTTTATCATGTATTTCATGTACTCTTTGATGGATTTTGCTTGCTTATTTGTAATATTTAAAAGTAGCTAACATAAATCTGTATGGTCATTAACAACAACTAACACAAAAAAAAATCATAAAACTTTGAACTTGTAGGCCGATTTTTTAGAAGGGGTTGTTGTGTTGCAGAGAATTAGTATGACTAAGAAACCCTAGGACTTCTTGTGGAGGTCACCTTGTGAACCAAGGTTACAAGGATTATTGGCATGGAAAATCTCCCTATGAAGCCATGCTGGATATGAGGTTTGATGAAGAAAGTTGCTCTAAGTTTTGGTAATAGGTGGATGTTGTAGGTCGTACACACACTACAAATGTAAAGGTTGCATACAAAGGAGAAGTCACAAATGAATGGTATGGGTCACTAGTTGGTGTGAAGATTGTAGGTGAATTGTTTATAAACCATTCAATAGAAAATGAAGCTTCCAAGGATGTAAACACCTATAGTAGGCCATGTAGAGGGAAGAGGTCGAGTATTCACATAAAAAAAACTTACTCCCTTAGATCACAATCAAATGGGTACCTTGAAATCTTCAAAATCACAATCATTGACTGCAAAGGATGAGAAGGATTCTAGTGGAAAAGAGAAGAAAAAGATCAATCTTAAGATGAACATGCAACCTAAATCTACTTCCACATAAGAAAATAAAAATTCTTCTTCCTAAGGTTAATCATCTAAGAAGGAGAAGCCCATGTGTGCATGTTGCAAGAAATTAAGACATGAAGAACATTATTGTTATAAGGATATTTGATGAATTGAAACATATTTTTGAGAAAAACAAAACCAGTTTTCCTTCTAGAGTATCTACTTCAAGTTATTAATATCATTCAAAACAATCAAAATTTCATAAGGAAAAAGATCATACTATTGGAAAAGTTAAAAGCATAGATAATCTATCTTTGTGCTTCTACAAGTCATGGATTAGGGAGATGAATTCTAGATTTTGGAGCTTCTCATCATATGGCTTCTTCACAATCTATGCTCTCTTCTTTTGAGCCTTGTGTTATTTTACCTATTTTGATGGGAAATAGTAATTACATGAATGTAATTGGGAGGGGATCTGTTGAATTTTGGGATGACACCTTCAATGGTTTCTTGTGTGTACCTCATTTGTTAAACAATCTCCTCTCCATTTATTAGATCACCCATGATGGGGCAGAGAAGAATGTTGAATCTACTCTTGATTCAATCATCATTAGAGATTTGGAGACAAGAGAAATTATTTATACATCCATGGCTCTTAATGATTCAACACATTTGGAAATCCATCATCTTCCAAATATAGTGGATTCAAATGAGTACTAGATATACATTACATGTTTTTTTTTTAGTCCTATCTTGTAGACTTAGATGACACTATTAAGGATATTCATATTCTCTTTTATGTTATCTCTTATTCAAATTTGCATCACCTTCTTTAGATGTTTTAGGAGAATATTTAGACCCTTAGGTTCTTTTTCCACATGATCATTTCTCACAATTTGGCATTGTCTTGGAGACTCTTGAGTAGTATTTAGAAGAGTCATTTTTTCCTTTGGATCCTATTCTACATCCATCTCTATTATATTTTGGATTGTAATATTCATTAGTGTGGCCTAAAACACCTAACTTGGTAGTGGCATCTTTCCGCATCAATATGGAGACACATGAGAAAATTTCAAAGACTTTGTATAATTTGAGTTGTCTTCCTTCATATTCCTTTCATGAATGGGAAGACATCATGCATACACCTTTGGTTTTATCTCTTCATAAGGGGAGGAACATTATTCAACAATTATGCGTCATCTTCTCTGTTACACCCCAATTGTGTAATTACTATTTACTATTACTATGTAGGGTAAAATGTGAATGTAATGTGAATTCAGTGGATGAATAAATTGTGTGTGCACTTTGTTATCATTGTTTTATGAATGAGTGTCATCTCATTTAATATTATATGAAGGAATGCGTTTATGTGATCTTGGATGAAAATTGTGTTGATATTCTAACTTTGGATATGTATTATGTATACTGCATATTTTGTGAACATTTGATTGTTGTGTGCAAGTGTTAGTGATTGCAGGTATATGTTCAATTCCTTCGGGTGAAGGGGAAGTATCACTCAGGAGAAGGTCTTGGTCGGGTAACCAGTATTGTAACCTATTTGAGCTTACACACACCACAATAGAATAATTGAGTCAGGTTATTAAGTGGAAAGTTGGTAAGTCATCCTTAGTCAATATGTCTACATTAGTAAGAGTCTTGTTTACTTTTGAGTGCATTGTTGGGTGATGTTTATCTTTGTGAGCTTGAGAGTTCTTTCCTTATTACTATGCTTGTATTGATATGTGGAACATACGGGGAGTATGTATGCATACACACATGCATGCTAATGATAGACTATACGCATGAAGGAATGCATACATGAGGGTACATAGGTAGGCGTATCTATGCACACTCATGCATGAGTTGCTTATGTGCATGGAACTATCTATTGAATCTGACGGCATGTATATGTATACGTATAGATATATCGCTCATAGGCTCTTATCAATACCATAGTAATTGTGGATGATTTGGTGTGAGAATCAAATGTGTATATATATAATGTATATACATATATCCATATGTACATATATGTATCCATATACACGTACGGTGGAAAATGGACATTCCCATATGAATGTATCGATACATGTTTACATATGTATACATGTACATAGAGGCATATATTAATATAACAATATGATTGCTATCTTGATGTATTCATTTGTAAATCTATTATATATACATGCTTTATTGACATATGATAAGTATGGATATATATATTAACATATACATATATACATATATGTATATATATATATATATATATATTTATATATTTATGTGTTAATATATATATATATACATATGTATAAGTATATAAATGTATATGTTATATATATATATATATATATTTAAATGATATTTTATTTGAGGTCAACTATCTAAAGAAATGATTAACAACTGATTTGTAATTAAATCAAAGGCTGAACTATGAGATAGTAATGGCTATATTCTTTAGCCGCATTATACACTTGATGTCTGCAAAAGGAGAGTTTATAATTTGCAAACATTGAGTAGTCATTAAGTCAATGAGAGATAATGGAATAAGTTGACGCTTATTTTGTGGAAGTTGTGTACTTTGTAAACTCTTTATACTCTATTTTTATGTATTGACCAACATATGTTAAAGCATGTAAATATGTCAATGATTTTGTCAATCAATTTAATATATGGATTGACTCATTCTATGACTTAGTCAATAAAGGTTTGGTGTTGCAAATCTAATGTTGATTGTTTTAGATGAAAAGGAAATCATTCCATCTATGAGAATGAATAAGGATGCTTTGGCGCCACCTTTGAATCCTTTTTCCTGTAAATATGTATTCTAAGATGCAAACCGAATTCTATCATGTGGGATTTGAATTGGTCTCTATTTTTTGTCATTTAACTAAGTCAACCTGTAGTTGTTTAAGTTGAGTATGTGCTTATATGTTCACCACCTTTTGAGCTGAGATATATGTGTTGTTTTGCATGCTTGCTACTGTCTAAACCATCCCTAAACTATAGGAAAAGTAGTTACTAGTTGTTGTGTAAATAGAGGAGTAAGTTCATTTGTTTGGACGCAACCTTCTATGCATTATTTCTTGGGAAAGTCTCTACATTTTACATACATTTTTTTCTGCAATATTCTTTCAAGAACAGTGAGTGAGAGCCTTGAGTTCTAGAGATATTTTATTATTATTATTGAGAGAAGTATTTTCCAACTTGTGAGATAGTGATTATTAAGTCTTTGTTGAAGGATCAATACCAAGCTAGTTGTTGATTTGGAAGTGTTGCGAATGCAGCCAATTAGTTGGAAAGCTTATCACAGGAATGAGGATATTCTTCCCTTATTTGTATTAGTGTTGAATAATTTGCTTCTTGAATGTTTAAACCAATCTTTTATAGTTACTTGCATATAGGGAAAAGTAATGTTTTCTTTGAAAGAAAAGTGGAATCTATTTATTCTATTTTGTGTAATATTTGTAATCACTCTATGATAGGAGAGACTATTTGTCATAGGTATTGTTATTATACTTGATATGATTAAACATGGAGAGGAGAGACTATTTTTCATAGGTATTATTATTATACTTGATATGATTAAACATGGATAGGAGAGACTATTTTTCATAGGTATTGTTATTATACTCGATATGATTAAACATGGGTAGGAGAGATTGTTTGTCATAGGTATTGTTATTATAATAGATATGATTAAACATAGATAGCTTAAGGGACACTCATGGCTAGATATGTGAATATGCTAGATGGCTAGTAGGTTACTCCTGGGAATGATGTCTAGTGAAGAGAGGGAACTAGTACTTTTCTTAATGAGTTGTGTTACCTTGGGTTGCATTAAAGAGATAGGCTATCTTGGGGAGTAGCTTGCTCGTGGAGAGGGATTTCCTAAGCATAGATATAATGGCCTTAAGTAAAAATGAGCTTTCTATAGTGTAAGTGAATGGTAGACCATCACTTAATTATACTAAGTGAGAACACTTTGGCCAAGTGGTGTGATTTCCTGGGGCTCCACTTTCAGTTCACCATGTCTACTTAAATGCATGAGCACTACCTAGCGTAGGTTAAAAATCCTCATCATGTAGGGCACAACACTAAGCTTAGAGTGGTATGTTGTACGGGGTTACCCAACCAATACCTTCGTCGAAGGGTATGGCCATCTATCACAAATAGATGTGTGAGGGACCGCATATGAGTCTGTGGTTGGTAGAAAAGCACTTGATTGATGCTTGTACTCCTCAGCGAGAGATAGAGGACCAAGGTTTTGAAAGGAGAATTCCTGGACCATCTATATCTTATGTTATAAAGCTCGAAGGAGCTATGTATGTAGTTTTGTACTTTCTTGGAACATTGTACTTTGTGAAATATTGTAATGGAATGGAAATCCTTATTTTATACTATATAGCATCTTTGTTCATATATTTTCAATAAATAAAGGAAAAAAATTTATTCCAATGTCTTGTTACATAGTTTATTTTTCTCGCATAGTGAAAACTTAGGAAATTTACTTCAGTGAACTTGTGGCATATTACATGTGGTATCAGAACTACCAGGTTTAGCTCTGGAACCTATGAGCTCATCATTCTTTTTGTCTAATGTTATCTAATGTTGTGAATTCTTGTGCAAGGATGGTGCATCTCAGATTAACGACTCGAAAGTTAGTAATTGGAAACGAGCGCTACCTCAAGGCCAAGAAGGAAAGAGAAGCCATTGTTAGAAAAATCAAGGGTACCAACTACGAAAATGCAATCTGGTTGAGTGACACCAAAACATTTAGTCACACACTTTATTGAATCAGTGATGTGAAGAGGAAGATGAAGATGGAGGCTATATATAACAATCTACCTTCCATCTCACTAGAAAAGTCTGAGTCATTATCACTTTCCAGGGATATGCCCTCAGAAGTAGTTTATCTTTAGGGACCTTAGAGTTCTTCCAATGGAAAATGTAATAGTAATTTCCTCGAGTAATGAGTCTAAGGGATATGTGCCTCGAGAGTAGCCAGATGTGAAATGGTTTCATGAACAAATGTATGCAAAAAGGATAGACTATATTGTTGATGAACACCATAGTGGCACTGAGCCTCGTAACTATGTATTAGATGATAAATTTGAAGGCTATTATCCATTTTGGGATAGGTATGAACAATTAAGGGATGAACAGAAAGATAGAGATGAGCAGCAATCTTTGTCTGTAGGATATACTCCATTAAGTTATGTGTTAGAGAGTGAATCTGAGGGATACTCTCCACTCGACTATCTGAATAGTCACTCCATGTAATCAAAGGATATTGAAATCTTATGAAATGAATAAGATTATTTGTTTATCAAAAGCATGTGCTTAATCTTATGTGGAATTTTGTATGTGCATATGAATGCCATTTATAATTCTTTCCATAAGATAGTTGATAACATATTTTAGTCTAACATGGATAAAACGTTTAGGTAAAACCCAATATTATGAAGATGGTAAGGACATGATCCAATCCTAGTGGTAGCCAAGAAGTTGGGCAAGGACCAACAAGAATTGAAGCTAGACTTGACCAAATCTTGGCAAGGTTGGATAACTTTGAACAAGAAAGAGTACAAGCTAGGGTTGAGAAAGAGGTTCCCGTTAATGAGAATGAAGGTGAAAACTCTTCTCGTGGACATGATGAAATCCATGATCATGAAAAAGAAAGATCACTAACACCATCTATGGAAAGAAATAAGAAGTGCATGGCTTCCGGACTTTCCAAGGATATGAAGAAGATTGTTCCACCTAAGTTTGAGGGAAGCACCAGTGGTGATGAAGCTAAGGCATGGCTTGTTCAAATGGAAAAGTATTTCAAAATATGAAATTACACTAAGACCGCTAAAACCACTTGGGGTGCATACCAATTAGTTGGAGAAGCCTCTACCTGGTAGATGAACAAAAAGCTAGAACTCAATATCAACTCATTGAAACTAAAATGGGGGAAATTTGTTGAGTTTTTTTGCAAGCGATGGTTGCCCCAACTATACTATGACCAAAAACTCACAGATTTCTAGAGTTTGAAGCAAGGAAATATGTCGGTCAATGAGTATTGGGAGAAGTTTACCTGACTTTTGCGTTATGTGCCTATATATCATAAGGATGAACGTTTCTGTATAAGGAAACCTATAATGGGAATTAATAATCAAATTGGAGGAGAAGCGAATATGCATGGTCCTACAACTATGGATCTTGTATATGAGAAAGGAATTAAGCAAGATAAAAATCTTAGGGCTATCTCCAACTGACAGGAAAGTAAAGACCGTAAGAAGATTGCAGAAATTCCTGACAAGCCAACTCCAAAGAAAGTAGAAGTTCTGCAAAATGCACCTAAGCAAGGAGAAAAAGGTAACCACAATAGTGGAAAAGAGTCGAGAAGAGAGCGGAAGAGGAATGGTTCCAACAATGCTAGTGGAAATGCTAGTAGATTTGGAGAACCCACAAATAAGAAGGTACCATTTACGGGATGCTATACATGTGGGGGTGACCATTTTGCTAGAAATTGTCCCAGTAAGCCTTCTAGCAATTCACTACCTACTTAGCGGGCAATGTTTCAACAAAGGATACATGCAACAATAAATGACCAGCAAGCAGAGTATCAAGCAACTCCCATTGAAACTCCAAGTATTTTTTTTGGTTTACCCATTTTAGTTCTTATTGATGCTAGTGCAACTGAAAATTTCATTTCACCTAGAATAGCTAAGAAATTATCTAGAAAGGCTAGACACATGGAAACGTCTTAGGATGTAGAGTATGCAAACCAGACACGAGAAAAGGTGGAAAAATATTTGTTCGAGCCTAGGATAGAGCTACCTTATTTCTCTACATAAGTAAACCTATATGTCGCACCCTTAGGATCCTATGATGTAATCTTAGGTATGAATTGGTTGTGGAGACATAGGGATAAGGTAGATTTCCATGCAAAAATAGTTGAATGCTTAGATGATTTTGGTAATCGAATGAAGTTCCAAGGGATACCTAGAGAAGTCAAGATTCGTCAAATCTTGGCAATGCAACTAGAGAGGGCTAAGAAGAAAGGGTGTAAACTATTTGTTGTTAAGATTGAAGAACTTGAAGAAGATCTTGATAACTTGGATTCCTAGAGCTTCCAAGATATGGAAGATGGTGAAATAGATGACACTAGAATGTTGAACATGGAAAGGTATCCTATATTGAGAAAAAAATTGGATGTGTTTCCAGATGAGTTACCTGGGTTACCACCGAAGAGGATATTTGATTTCTCTATAGATATAATTGCAGGGTATGAACCTATTTCCAAGGTGCCCTATAGGATGACAACAACCGATCTAATGGAGCTTAAGGCATAGTTGGATGAACTGTTAACAAAAGGGTTGATAAGACCAAATGTTTCACCTTGGGGAGCAGTGATTATTTTTGTGAAAAAGAAGGATGGTACTTTGTGTTTGTGCATTGACTATCATATGCTTAACAAATCCACAATGAAGAAAAAGTATCCATTGCCACACATTGATGATATTTTTGATCAAATGAGAGGAGTTATTGTGTTCTCGAAGATAGATCTGAGATCTGGATATCACCAGTTGAGAATTAAAGATGAAGTTATCTTTAAGACTGCGTTCAGAACCAGATATGGACACTATGAATTCATAGTTTTACCATTTGGGTTAACAAATGCACTTGTCATATTTATGAATCTGATGAATAGTGTATTTAGGGACTGCCTAGATAAATTTGTCTTAGTTTTTCTAGATGAGATCCTAATTTATTCTAAAGATGAGGAAAATCACTGTATACATTTAGAGATAGTTCTACAACAGTTAAGAGACCATAAGTTATATGGTAAACTATCTAAGTGTACTTTCTTCTAAAGGAGAGTGCATTACTTAGGGCATGTGATCTCGGCAAACAAAATCTCCATATATCTAGCCAAGATCAAAGTCCTAATTGAGTGGCCAATACCCAAGAATGTGTCTAAGGTAAGAAGTTTTATGGGTCTAGCAGGGTACTACAAAAATTTTGTGGCGAACTTCTCCAAGATTTCTTTCCCAATTAATTCTTTATAGAGGAAAGGGAAGAAATTTGAGTGGACTAAGAATTGTCAAGAAGCATTTGATTTACTTAAAGAGAAGTTGACCACTACACCAATCTTGAAAGTACCAGATCCTGAAGCTAACTTTACGATTACAATAGATGCATGTGGGGAAGGTTTAGGAGGTGTGTTAATGCAAGATGGGAAAGTGATTGTTTACGAATCTAGAAAGTTGAAACCTTCTAAAAAAAATTATGCATCGCATTATTTGGAGTTAGAAGTTGTGGTTCACACATAGCAAATGTGGAGGCACTACTTGTTAGGAAAACCATTTGAATTGAAAACTGGCCATAATGGGTTAAAGTACCTTTTCACTCAACCTAATATGAATGTTGGGAAAAGAAGATGGTTGGAGTTAATAGCTGACTATGACTTTAATATCAGTTATATAAAAGGGAAAGAAAATTAGGTTGTTGATGCCTTGAGTCAAAGACGTCATATTGCTTCAATAGTAATGATTCAAACCAACTTTAAGGGACAAGTGTTGCAAAAGCGTAAAGAGGATGAGTACTACTTGCAAGTCAAGCAGGAACTTGCTAATAATCCACAAGATTCTATGTATGAGGGGTTTCATTTTGAACCTAATGGATTGCCTAGATATAAAGGTAGGATGTGCGTACCTAACGTAGAGGAGTTAAGGAATTTGGTATGGAAAGAAGTACATGCAGCACCATACTCTGGACACCCTAGAGTGACCAAAATGATGGTGGATGTGAATCCATTATATTTTTGGAAAGGGATGAAAGGAGATGCTACTAATTTTATGGCTAGATTTTTGGAATGTCAAAGGGTGAAAGTAGAGCATCGTCATCTTGTAGGCTTGTTATATCCACATGACATACCAGAGAGGAAGTGGAAAGTCATAAGTATGGACTTTGTGCAAGGATTACCTATGTCAAGAAATAAGCACAATGTCATTCTTGTGGTAGTATATAAGCTTACCAAAGTCACACATTTATACCCGGGAATCTAACTGACGGAGCACCTGTCATAGTAAGAAATTGTGTGCAAGAAGTGTTTAGGTTGCATGGAATTCTGGAGAAGATTATCTCAGATAGGGATGCACAAGTCACTTCTAGGTTTTGGAAAACCTTGTTTTTTGCACTAGGGACTCAATTGAATATTAGCTCAGCATATCATTTGGAAACGGATGGAAAACTAAAAGGGTGAATCAAGTATTGAAAGACCTACTAAGAATGCATTGCATGGATCAACAATAAAAGTGGGAAGACTACTTACCCTTAGTAGAATTTTCTTACAAAAATTCTTATCATTCTGCAATAAAGATGGCTCCTTTCGAAGAATTGTATGGTCGAAAGTGTAAAACTCCTATAAGTTGGGATAGACTTTAGGATAGAGTGAGTCTTGGGCCAAAGATGTTGTCTAAAATGGATGAGAAAGTTAAGATTGTTAAGCAAAGGTTGGCTAAAGCTAATGATCGTCAGAAAAGTTATGTCGATGCTAAGAGAGTGCCCCAAAATTTTTCCATAGGTGACAAAGTGTTATTGAGAGTGAAACCTCACAAGAGCTCCATTAAATTTGGAAAGTCTTCCAAGTTAGCCCTATGTTATGTTGGACCTTTTGAGATTCTTGAGGAAGTGAATCTGATAGCCTATCGAATAGCATTCCCACCAGCTCTTGCCAGAATGCATAATGTCTTCCATATGTCCTACCTTAAGAGGTATGTACCCGGTGATAATCATGTGATTGATTGGACTGCTTTACAGGTACAGGACTCTAGAGTGGTAACACTCGAGCCTATCAAGGTGCTCATAATGCATAAACTTTTCTTGCATAATAGTGAGGTTATGCAGTACAAAGTCCAGTGGGACCAGTATGTAGAAGACTTAGCCACTTGGGAAGATTATGTTGAGATTCAACAAAAGTTTCCTCACATTTTAGATGCTTTTAAGAATGCTTGAAACAATATGTTGAATGTTTTTTTTGTTTTATGTTTCTACATAAAATCATCAAGGATGATGATTCACAAGGGGGGGGAGTATGTTACACCCCAATTATGTAAATACTATTTACTATTACTATGTAGGGTAAAATGTGAATGTAATGTGAATTCAGTGGATGAATAAATCATGTGTGCACTTTTTTATCATTGCTATATGAATGAATTCCATCTCATTTAATATTATATGAAGGAATGCATTTATGTGATAGGATGAATATTGTGTTGATATTCTAACTTTGGAGATGTATTATGTATACAACATATTTTGTGAACAGCTGACTATCATGTTGAAGTGTTAATGATTGCAGGTATATGTTCAATTCCTCCAGGCGAAGGGGAAGTATCAATCAGGAGAAGGTCTTGGTCGAGTAACCAGTATCGTAACCTATTTGAGCTTACACACACCATAATAGAATAATTGAGTTAGGTTATTAAGTGGAAAGTTGGTAAGTCATCCTTAGTCAATATGTTTGCATTAGTAAGTCTTTTTTACTTTTGAGTGCATTATTGGGTGATGTTTATCTATGTAAGCTTGATAGTTCTTTCCTTATTACTATGCTTGTATTGATATGTGGAACATATGAGGAGTATGTATGCATACACACATGCATTCCGATGATAGAATATATGCATGAAGGAATGTGTACATGAGGGTACATAGGTAGAATTATCTATGCACACTCATGCACGAGTTGCTTATGTGCATGGAACTATCTAATGGATCTCACGACATGTATATGTATACGTATAGATATATCGCTCATAGGCTCTTCTCGATACCATAGTAATTGTGTATGATTTGTTGTGAGAATTGAATGTGTGTGTATATATAATGTATATAGATATATCCATATGTATATGTGTATCCATATACGCATATGGTGGAAAATGGGCATGCCCATACGAATGTATCGATACATGTATACATATGTATACATGTACATAGAGGCATATACATATATATAAATATATATATATATATATATATATATATATATATATATATATATGTATACACAACCGATATATTAATATAACAATATGATTGCTATCTTGATGTATTCATTTGTATATCGATTTTATATACATGCTTTATTGACATATGATAAATATGGATACATAATATTAACATATACATATATACGTATATGTATATATATGTGTGTGTGTTAATATATATATATATAAGTATATAAATGTATATGTAATATATATATATATATATATAAATGATATTTTCTTTGAGTTCAACTATCTAAAGAAATGATTAACAATTGATTTGTAATTAAATCAAAGGTTGAACTATGAGATAGTAATGACTATATTCTTTAGCCACATTATACTCTTGTTGTCTGTAAAAGAAGAGTTTATAATCTGCAAACATTGAGCATTCATTAAGTCGATGAGTGATAATGGAATAAGTCGATGCCTCTTTTGTGGAAGTCGTGGACTTTGTAAACTCTTTATACTCTATTTTTATGTATGGACCAACATCTGTTAAAGCATATAAATCTGTCAATGACTTTTTCAATCGATTTAATATATGGATTGACTCATTCTATGACTTAGTCGATAAAGGCCTTGTGTTGCAAATCTGATGTTAACTACTTCAGATGAAAAGGAAATCGTGCCATCTATGAGAAAGAATAAGGAGGCTTTGACGCCACCTTTGAATCCTTTTTCTTGTAGATATCTATTCTGAGATGCAAACCAAATTCTATCATGTGGGATTTGAATTGGTCTCTAATTGCTATCATTTAACTAAGTCGACCTATAGCTATTTAATTTGAGCATGTGCTTATATTTTCTCCACCTTTTGAGCTCAGATAGATGTGTTGTTGTGCATGCTTGTTGCTATCTAAACCATGCCTAAATTGTAGGAAAACTAGTTACCAGTTGTTGTATAAAAGAGGAGTAAGTTCATTTGTTTGGATGCATTCTTCTATGCATTATTTCTTGAGCAAGTCTCTGCATTTTACTTACATTTTTGTTTGCAATATTCTATCAAGAACAGTGAATGAGAGCCTTGAGTTTTAGAGATATTTTATTATTATTATTGAGAGAAGTATTTTCCAACTTATGAGATAGTGGTTATTGAGTCTTTGTTGAAGGATCGATACCAAGCTAGTTGCTAATTTGGAAGTGTTGTGATTGCTGCCAGTTAGTTGGAAAGCCTATCACAGGCATGAGAATATTCTTCCCTTGTTTGTATTAGTGTTGAATGATTTTCTTCTTGAATTTTTTAACCAGACTTTTATAGTTACTTGCATATAGGGAAAAGTAATGTTTTCTTTGTAAGAAAAGTGGAATCTATTTACTCTATTTTGTGTAATGTTTGTAATTACTCCATGATAAGAGAGACTGTTTATCATAGGTATTGTTATTATAATTGATATGATTAAACATGGATAGGAGAGACTGTTTTTCATAAGTATTGTTATTATGTACTTGATATGATTAAATATGGATAGGAGAGACTATTTTTCATAGGTATTGTTATTATACTCGATATGATGAAACATGGGTAGGAGAGATTGTTTGTCATAGGTATTGTTATTATACTAGATATGATTAAACATAGACAACTTAAGGGACACTTATAGCTAGATATGTGAATATGCTAGATGGCTAGTAGGTTACTCCTGGGAATGATGCCTAGTGAAGGGAGGGAACTAGTACTTTGCTTAATGAGTTGTGTTGCGTTGGGTTGCGTTAAAGAGATAGGTTATCTCGGAGATTAGATTACCCATGGAGAGGGATTTCCTAAGCATAGATATAATAGCCTTAAGTCAAAACGAGCTTGCTATAGTGTAAGTGAATGGTAGACCATCGCTCAATTATACTAAGTGAGAACACTTTGGCCAAAGTAGTGTGATTTCCTAGGGCTCCACCATTAGTTCGTTGTGTCTATTTAAATGCATGAGGGCTACCTAGCGTAGGTTATAAATCCTAGTCATGTAGGGCACAACATTAAGCTCAGAGTGTTATGTCGTATGGGATTACCCAACCAATACCTTCATCGAAGGGTAGGGCCATGTATCATTAATAGATGTGTGGGGTACTGCATATGAGTCTATGGTTGGTGAAAAAGCACTTGAGTGATGCTTCTCCTCCTCAGCAGGCAACAGAGGACCAAGGTTTTGAAAGGTAGATTCCTAGACTATCTATATCTTATGATATAAAGCTCGAAGGAGCTATGTATGTAGTTTTGTACTTTCTTGGAACATTGTACTTTATGAAATATTGTAATGGAATGGAAATACTTATTGTATATTGTATAGCATCTTCGTTCATATATTTTCAATAAAGGAAAAAAAATTATTGCAATGTCTTGTTACATAGTTTATTTTACTCGCATAGTGAAAACTTAGGAAATTTTCTCCATCATGTTTCAATCATCTTAAAATTATGGACCTAGGATATATATTATCTTTGGCATAAATTAATGGGACTAGGTGTGAATAGTTCACTTATGCTATGGGTCCTTGGAGATCAGATCATAAATTTGTGTGAAAGGAACTTGGAAAATATGAAAAATATCCTATGTCACACCCAATGAGCAAAGCTAGTGAAGCAATATGGGTGACCAAAGGAGGCTAGGGCACTGTACATATCAAAAATTGAACCCTCAATGGTGTCTATGTGTAATAAAAATGGGTCAAGCATCATTGAAATGGATGCACTAATTTGTGGGAGAGTGTAGATTAGTGTTTCCATAGTTGTGATTAGTGTTTACACTAAAACATTGATGCTTGTTTGGGTTAAATGAGTACTTGCACTGAATTAGTGCCTAAATGTTGTAGACACCTAAAAATGACTAACTCATTCCATCTAAACCATCATCATTTCTCACCATCCTTCATCAACCCCTTCATCACTATTAATTAAATAATTTTTAATTATTTAATTAAGCTACCAATATTTCCCTCTTTAATTGAATAATCTTTAATTATTTAATTATTTCATCATTTCCCCTCATCCAAACTAATCAAATAATTTTCCTCCAACCACTTTAATTGAATAATTTTTAATTATTTTATTTTTCCTCATCCACATTAATTAAATAATTTTTAATTATTTTATTAAAACATGCATTCCTCTCATCTAACATAATTGAATAATTTTAATTATTTAATTAGCTAATTATTCCTCTAAATTTAAATAAATTATTTTATTTATTTCCTAAATATATCATTCTATTAATATTCCTCAATCTCTAAATTTAGTGACTATCTCTAAATTTAGTGAGTTGATTGAAAATCAACTTCAGTTCACTGTCACTCACTTCCACTTCATCTACCCATGCAGACAGTCCTTTGATTCATGTGGTCACTTAACTCCTCATCACAAAACTTCATCCTTGACACATGTCACATGCATGTTCCTCATGATCTCTAAAACATCCTCATCCATTGATCTTACCACTCATCTTGCATCGTTGATCAAATATCAATAAAAGAAATAAAACACCTTTCATTTAGCCATTCAATCTCTCCATGAATATGGAAATCCATCCAAGAATTTAAAAAGTATTGCATCCATGCTATACTCATTTTGTGGTGCTTTTACTATCTAGGTTATGCTAACATATTTGAGCAATTCACATACATTCAAATTAACATAAGCGTATTCTACAATGGAGTAAGGGTAGGAATTTTGGTGGAGGTAAAGTAGTTAGTTTAGTTTGATTTAATTTGCTTTAATATTTGTGCACACACTTCATTCAGGAAGGATATTTTAATTATTGAGTTGGGTAACTTTGTTATTATTACATTATTTCCATTTCAAAAATTCAATTGGTCGTATTTCTCCTTTCACACATGTAAGAAATTTCACTTAAGAGAACAAAAATTTTCTTTCACAAATGGGATTCATCTTGCATGGATTAACACTTACATGGAAATGGTTTTTCTTGAACAATTTAGTACTTGATCAAAGATAACAACACACGTCTGCTTTGGAAAAAGTAGGCAAGCATTTGGCTTTATGAGAAACTAACAACTATATTGTAGATGGATGCAGGAGTGGTTACCACCCTTGTAGTAATGCAAGTGAAGGCCAGTAGTGATTTTTTTGAGGGTGATATTGGGAGAGGTGGGATAAGAAATTTTGGAGGTAGTGGGGCTATATGGCATAGCTCATATTCCTTTGATATGAGCACACAAGGTAATGCTAAAAACCTTGATGGAGATATGACATAGTGACACTAGATTTTTTCACTTGCTAATAGGGGAGATGATAGTGATGTTGGAAGATGTTCAAGGATGATATTTGGTTTTTTATTCGCGATGTGATTGTAGAGTATGATTTGGAGGGGGTGAGGGAGGCTCTAGAGTGAGTATATCTTTTAGAGGATTTATTAGTTGCAAAGAAGGAAATGGATTTGATAGTGGGGATGGGGTTTTTTATGGACCTACCCCTATTCATGGGGTTCGTGTCAATGGTAGATTATGATTTGATAAGATATTGTGAGGGTTCCCTATTGGATGGGCTAGTGTGTCAAAAAGGATGTTGGAGAAGGGGAAAGTATATGCATGGGCTCCATGTCTATTGGCATAGTTGTATATAAATATGCACATGAGTGTGTATTCAGGAGGACATTAGGCCATGGAGGGACATTATTGTAGGTGTGGACATGAAGCACCTTACAATACTAAGGTTTTTGGTAGATAGGTGGTGGATAGTGAGACAACCATATGTCTATACATATATAAGAGAGATTTGGTAGATGCAAATGGGTGATCTAGCATATTGGAAGAGGGTAGTGGATGAGATTAATAAGGTTATGTGGATTCCATGGAGGGGTTGTGAGGTGTTTCCAAGTAATAATAAGATCACTACACTTAGTTTACATGGTTCTTGGTAGGGTAGATGACAGACATTGTAGAGTAGTATCTACAATATAGAGAGTAATAAAATGGTTTGTTCTATTGTAGGGTAGGACATGTATAGGAATCTATTATATACATAGGTTTCATGTGATGTGGGGATTTGTGGAGTGTATATGTATAGGTTTATGGAGATAGCTACCTGGGTGAAAGTACAACCAATACCATGGGATCCATGGATAGGAGTGATAAATGTTAGAGTGTTAGTAGACTATCTAAGTGGTGGGAGGCACATAAACCAATGCAATTGGGTATGCTAGGAGATGGATTTGGATCAAATTATTAGGAGGCAATAGAGTAGGGGAAGTAAGAGTAGGTGGAGTAGGGCCATCTAGATCTACAGAAGGAGGTAGAGATGAGGCTAGTGCATCAAGGTCCAAGAGAGGAGATGAGGAGAAGGTGATGGATGTCGATATAGAGTAATTGGAGTAGGAAGATGCATATATTGTTGGCAAGAGACACTACAAAAAAAATTTGGTGTTGTCATTGATGGCAACCCTAGTCAGTTATTCGATCTGCATGTCATCATTTGATCATACCGGCAGAAAGATTGAAGACAATCGAGTTAGAACAGAGCATCCGACAGTTTTGTGTTCATCGATTCATATGCGGATTTTTTATTTTCATTTTGAGTTGTGGATATCAGGGAAGGTTGATTGATGTATGATCTTTCTCATATGTTAATCTTGGAGCATTGTATCGATCTGTGTGCAAGTTAGAAGATCTAGTTAAAAAAAAAATTGTTCATCAGTGCATGAAGGCCAACTAAGTGAATGTAGCGTGTTGTGGATTTTTGAGTAATTATTTAAGTGTTTTTGTGTTTGAGCATTTTGATTTAGTTCCTAACTATGTTGTGGCCGACTTTGGTGGATGCGCATTGATTATTATTTATGATTTGAGCTGACAGTTTGTAAATATTTTTCTATTGAAGCCGACTTGTAGCGATTAAATCTTTAGTCGCGGATATATATAGGTGATCGATTGTATCATTTTGATATACGTTCGAAGTGTATTAGTGTGTTGAAAAAATCAAAAGGGTTGTAAGTCGATTATGCAGAGTTTCACTTGTGCATTGAGGATTTGTGAAGTGAATTAAAGTAGAATGGAGCAGAAGAGCAAAATCAGTCAGAAGGTCAAGAAATCGATTGATGAGCCTAACTAGAACTGTAATCAGGCATATGTAGATGCTACTTTATCAATTCAAATCTTTGCATGTAATCCAAACCTTTTGTAAGGGAGTGCGCCTTCCTGATTTTGAGCAGTGAGCTCTAGGTAGTGTGCCTGAATTCAAGTGCATTCCTATTTTGTAAACATCCTTTTGAGTATACTTAGATAATATTGTGGATTGACCTCCACCGTGGTTTTTTCCCCTCACAGGGTTTCCACGTAAAAAATCCTTTTGTTATGGTGTTGTGGTTTATTGTTTTTTGTTCATGCATCTTTCTTTTGATTGAATGTCATCAACACTTTAAGGATCAGATTAATAAAGTTAAAAATTATAGAACACTAATTCAGACCCCCTCTCAGTGTTCCTTAATTCCAACACATATATGTTTGAGATATGATAATAGTTGTAATTATTAGTTATCAACTCAATTAGGAATCTTATTTTTAAAGTAATCTACTTTGCAACATGATAGATACAGATTGGAATTTTTAACAACACTTTAAAATAAGAGCATTATGGATGCCTTTTGATGAAAGAGACGTCTCAAAAGAAACTGACGTATGGAAAGAGATAAATGAGCCAACTCATGTTGGACAAGAAATATCTTCATCTATTAGTTGTGATAATTTTCATGGAATCTATGGAAACATGTAATTATAATAATTTGTATAGATTTATATATATGTGAAGAAGTGGTGGACCCTTATGTCAGCCACTCTAAATAAAATCAAACTTGAAATAAATTATTTTGTCTATTATGAAAAATTAAGGACAAAAAATGTCAACCAAATCTATTTTGGTAGATACTCCTTACCTTTAATAATTTGGACAAATAAATAAATTTGATGTACTAAAGCAAGTCATGCCATTGTACACCACTTGGCATGCTATTCCTCCTTTGCTTTTATAAAGTAGGTAGCTTGCTAGTATAGGTAAGTTTGGGTGTGACCGGACCCTCAAGTCATTTTAAGGCTATAAATAAGCCACTCTCATACCCATTTTGGCATCAATTAGTTTCCTAAGAGTCTTAGTAGTCCTAGTCTGAGTCTGCAAATATTTGAGTATACTCTACTCATGCACTTAGTGTGAACTTGAGTATCAAAAAGAATAATTGCAATAAAAATTATATTTTTATATATATAAAGCTCTCTAATTTTCTATTATAAGTAATATCCAGAAGTCATATCCATTCAATCATTAGCCTCCATCATTGTTTCTTCCCACTTTCTCCTAGCTATGTTATCTTTGCATCTCAATGATACCATTGAGACTCATATGTCTAACTCTCTTACTATGACAAAACTAAAGAGATTTAAAGCTTTCAGCACCAAGGCTCATATTTTTCTAGAAAGAAGGATCTAATACCAACTAATATATGAATAATAAAGCTCTAATACCATTAAGATGTAGAGTTCATGCAACTAGGAGGAAGTGGGTAGAAATAGTGATAGAGGTTGTGATTGAATGGATACAAATTATGATATACTTATAATAGAAAATTACAAATATTTGTATACACATAGAAAATATAATACTTATGACAATTATTCTTTTTGGTACTTAAGATCACACAAAGGTGCAAGAGTAGATCATACTCAAGTATTTGCAAACTCAGACTAGGACTCCTAAGACTCACTAAGACTCTAAGGAAACTAATTGATCGATGAATCTTATCGATTGACACCCAAATGGGTATATGAGAGTGGCCTATTTATAGCCTTATAATGACCTAGAGGTCTTATCACACCCAATATTACTTGTACTAGCAAGTAATTTACAAACCATAATTTATTGACACTTGTCCTACTTTATTTAAATGAAAGGAGGAATATCATACCATAATGACCGATAGTTTTAGTCCTTTCTTTTAGTACAAATAAAATTTATTTATAGTGGAAAACATTAAGGGCCTACCATAACTTCACACATCACACATAATTTGCATATTTGTACAATAATTATTCCCACTATGTTGTGTTGCACTATCAACCATGATCCCATTCAAATATGTGCCAACATCAATATCTAGAATGAGATGGAGACTTGGTGTATTAAACACATTGTCTAACTGTAGAACATACTAGTATAAATAAGAATGCTTAATTTTATTTTGAGAAAATCATCTAGTAACAAGATGATACCATTCTCCAAGAAGATTTGTATCCTTATTCCTAATGATCCATTCAAGATGGTTGGATGAGAAATGTAATGTAAGATATATAATATCTAACATTGTCTCTTGAACAGTAGCAACCTTATAAGGATTCATCTGAGACAAAAATATTTTATAGGACTGGTTAGATCATCAACACTATGGAAACTAGGAGTAAAATGATTAATAACATCCCTACATCCAAAAATGATATGAGCTTATTTATATTTCCAAACCATGTGCTTTATGGCATCTAATTGTCCTTTCATGAGATCAGGAGATAGGATATGGATCTCTTTAGTGCATGTAAAAACCTATAAATTTCCCCAACCATCATTTTTGAAAACACGAAGATTTTTATAAAGAAAATATTCTAAATCATCCTCTGAAATGCTTCAAGAATCTCCTTGATCATGTGTATTACAAAAGACTATGGATCATCTGGAAGAATATCTCCTAAATCTCATCAAATAATCTAATCATATAAATATAATGTTTTTTCCTGAGGAAGATGATGAAATCCCATTTACTTATGATTTCCTAAGACAACACCAAATTGAAAGAAAGAAAAATACTTAAACTGACTTAGAAAATACTAACCTAAGATAATACCAGATTCCATATGTTTTTGTTGCAAAAAAAGAATATAGAGAATTGAATTCTCTTAGATTAACTAAGACATTGCAAGCCTTCTTTTTTATAGTTTTAATTACACCAAGACCTTGAATAGATATTTTCTGTTGACTCCAATATATTAATGAAAGGATATGAATCTTAGCTAAACTAATAGTAGAGCATGTATCTATAAGAGCAGGGATTTTTTTGTCAAGGATATGACTCTTGGCTAAACTAATAGTAGAGCATGTATTTATAGCAATGGGGATTTTTTTGTCATATGTTGTAGTTACAAGTGCCCTACTAGACATACATGAAAATGTGGAAGCATAGACAAGGAAAGTGAATAGTTTCAAAAAATTCCTCAAAGAAATGTGATATCACCCACAAGGCCCAACAACGATACACTGCAACACCACATAGTTTGTTGTTGGGCCTTGTGGTGATGTGGTGAATCACCACATCACCACAAGGCCCAGCAACAAACTGTGCAATGTTGTGGTGGACCGTTGTTGGTCCTTGCGGTGGAGGCTTTAATATATGGTGTGGAACAGGTAACAGAGGATTTAATAATTGAGCTACCAAATTAAGGATTGGATTATGACCATTATGAAACTTACCATGGATAAGAAACATTTAATATTTTTCACTGAAAATATTGCAGATTAATTCATCTCCCTAATTAACTCTTTCATATCCATCCTACTTGTTTTATGAATTATTTTCTAATCAAGAAATCTATTTAACCAATATGAAGATCAAACTATAGATTGCACTCCTTGTAGGATGTTGGGAAATCATCAAGGCTAGTGGATTCTTTGTAGGTGATCACTAAGACTAATGGAAAACACAAGTTTCTAAGGGGCATTATACAACCACCAAGACCACAAATGAACTCATTTCACCAATATATGTAGAATTTTCATAATGGGGAGTTGTTAATGTGTGTTTCCCCCAAATATGTTGAATTATATATAGAGGTGTTACCAATGTAGATGTTGATATACTATCTCAACTCCATGAAATGTAGGGTTCATGTATGGATAACATTCAATATATGAAGTTATAAACATTCAGAGCATTTCATGATGATAAATTTACCCTATGCATTTATTAATTTACAATGTGCAAAATTTGAAATGAACTAGAATTCATCATCTTGCATACTTCTAGTTTTTACTATGATCATAAATTTGGAACATATCTCTAATATTATGAGTATATAGAGCAGAAAGTAGAATATTTTTCACAGATATGTGGTTAGATAGTATCTATAGATAAGGGTCTAAGGTGTCATCAGTAAATCCATAAGGGAAAATCAATCTACTTGTAGATATAAAAAGTGAACAAGAGATTAAGTGAACCAATGTTATTTTGAATCTTGTTAGTTCCAAAATTAAGACCGCTACAAAAATTCACTTGCAGTCAACATTGTAGCCAATAATTATGCCATTCTTGTTATCCTGCCTGTCAAATTTCCAAGTTGTCAAGTCTTGTTCAATTTTTTTCAAGCTAACAGTATTTGTAGATATCTCAACAGAGGGGAGATGATGAATAAAGGTCATCAAGCACTTAAAATGTTAGTATTAAAGGAATGTGGATAAGAAATGACAAGATATGATGAGTAAAGCTTTTGGTGTTGAAGGCTATGGAGTGGAATAGAAGATGCCACATTGATGAAATATGCAAAGCAAGAACAAAGGGATGTGATAGTTTATAGATTCTCTTTAGCACTCCATTCAAGCAAAACAAATGAGAGCAATAATGCTACAAAGGAAAGAAATTCAAATGGCTACTTCAGGAAAGATGGAAATGAGCAGAAAGAGTATTCATCTAAGGCTAAAATTGAAAATTCCTATACTTTTCCAATGGCTTAGCCAATCCAAAAGTGTGATTTAAGCAGCTGAGTAAGAGAAAATGTGTGAGAAAATAGAAATTTTTAATAAGTTTCGCTAGCAGTTCCATTGAGAAAAGGCGACTTGAGTGGCTAAGTGATTGGAAATACATGACCAAGGAGAATTTAAAAGACAAAGAAAATTACACTCTTATGTTGGCATTACCAGTACAAAACCATAATTTGAGTCGAGAAGCTTGGTAAAAAGCATGACTAGCATGAAGAGCACACATTTGAAGTGATTTTTCCAATAGGAAATCATGCAAAGAATGGTAGGGCTATAAGTAAATTAGGATATGGAAAAATCATGAGGAAAACACATTAAATTTTCACTTTCTAAGTGATACAAATAGTCCAAAATAGCACCAAAGATGGAAAACATGAAAAGATGCTTGATAGTGATTATTATGGTGCATTGCAAGATAATCTATAAGTAGCAAAGATGTGATTTCACCATGATAGGAATTCAACCTTCACAATTAGGCATATGCAAGCATCTACCAATTGTAATCTCAACTTCAATCCCAATGCACAAAGTCCCCTCATTGAAATTACTCATTGTCTTCATGCTTTGACATGTCTTATAGACAATCATATGCATGTGTTTGAAGTTGAAAAATTCAATCAGAATAGTATCTTAAACACAAAAAATCATGCATTCCTCAAATGCTTGCCAAAAACCTATGATAAAAACATTTCTTTGGAGGCTACTATTGTCATACAAGGAACTCCACTTGGCATCAAGCATTGACAATCTAGTGCCCAATCAGGATTGTTGCCTCTTTATTTCTTATACACTGCTCACATCACTTTCCTATTGTGAAACTCAATTCATTTGTGAGGACTGCCACATATAGACACTATCTCCTTGCAACTTGATTCATGCATTGATCAAGGCATTTACATAAGACACCTACCCGCTTGCATTCAAGACTGTATTCCACTGTGACCTCTTCTAGTTTCTATCCTTTATGCCTTTTCAAGAGTCCATAAAATAATAAACCTCTCCCTTGAATGTTGAGACTGTTATAAGCATAGGAAACATTTGGACTTCGTGAAGGATGCCCTACTATGAATTGACCCTCATACATCCAAAGAATCTTACTGTGCATATAGTCATTGTCAAATAGTTATGAGACTCCCTTTGTACTCATTTTAACTATCATACCATTTCATGCAACAAATTCCCTCTCGCACTATACCTTATAGGAAAATTTGCATAACACATTGAGACAATTCATTGCATCCGACTTCAATTCTCCTTTCATGAGGTTTCCTACATATCCCTCATTTTCTAGAACTCTACATTGGTTATGCTATGATCATTGTCATCTTTATAACCTTGATTGCTATTGTCTTATGGTGGTTATGGTTATAGGCTACTACTGTTCTTTACCATTTCAATTTGGTGATGGTTGTCCCTCTTTGAATCTTGGTCACATGACCTTATACCTCAATGAGTAGGTTTCCCTTAAAAAATCATTCAATTCTAGAGCATGTTCTCCATAGCTTGAATTCCATACCTATCATTTTGAATAGCCTTTGCACAGTACTCATCACCTATCTCATATGTCTTTGTATCTTGTGCATCTAATAACACTTTAGACAAAGAATTCTTTTGAATTTCTACCTCTATAGACACATTCATGGTTTACTAACACCAACGTTTCTTGTTGGACCCTCCTTGGAATTCATCATAGTTATCTTCCAAACTTGAGCTCACCTCATGATAGGACTACTACCAAGGAATCACCATACATCCAAAGGACAATAGTGACAATTAAAGACCTTCAATGCAAGGACTTTCCTTAAAATCCATACAAGATTCCTCTCCCCTACACAAATCACTTTAAAAGGAAATAGAAAGTATTTGCAATCAGTGCCTTTTGTGGTGTTAATGCCAAAATCAAGTGCTTTGTTTCATGGAATCAATGAATGACACTAGATTTGTCTCACTACTAATATCACCTTGGGCTACTATCTATTTATGCAAGAGCTTAGGAACCACAATATCCTTTCCTTTCATGTGCTCATATTACACACCATCTTAAGCATTCCTCAATGGTCTTTATGATGATAAATATCAGTGAGGCCACAATCTTCCAATATTGTGACTGCCTTCTACTTCTTTACATAGTCAATGCCTTTTGAAATTTTTTCATTAAACCTTGTTCTCTCAATCTTCAAACCATTTCCACCAACCAAAACCATTTCCCCTTAATGCATTGAAGTTATGATGTTAGGGCAGTCATTCCTTGAGATCACATGGTAACTAAAAATGTAGTGATAAAACACTGTCCTTATATGTTGTTACTTACAGTCACTGCAACCTTACATTGTCAAAGGTTGTGATTGAGTGGCTGCATTATGCATGATTGTCACTATGAAACATAACACTTTCATTTATCACTATATTGTATTGTGTTTGAAACCCCTTTATGTTGTGCCATGCCCAATGTGCATTTGACATCACTACCTTTAGTATTTCATGAATTTCAAAACACTACCCCTTCATGCAATGCAATTTTGTCTCACTCCCTTTGTTGTGCATCAAGAACTCAAAAATAATGTTATCATCCCTACATTATCAATATAGTGTGACTACCCAATACATACCAGTATCTTCATTGCATGCATATGTTTCCATGGACTGCTCATTAAGAAGCACGGCGTTTGGAATAGTTGTAAGGTCTGCAGGGGTATTTGCAAAAGAACTCTCACTATCATTACAACAAGGACTAAACTTCAAGGACTTCCCTATCAATGAAAGACATTTTACCACTATCTTTAACCTTTTCAAATTAAGGGAAACACCTGCTAGCATCATCCATATTGATTAGCTTAGACAAATGTAAACAGTAACTCTTGTGCCTCTTTATTCCCTCTTGCTTGGTCTATCCTCATAATGGGATTGTCATACTTTCAAATTTATAAACATCTATGTGAATCCTTTGAAACCCTCATGAAATATATCCATGCTCATGATTGTCCCACATTTTTACTATGATAGTTCCCTTTCATTTGGATTGTGGAGTCAAAACGCGAACTTGTTGCCTCATGGTCTCATGATCTAGGGTTTCAAAGCTTCATGCCAATTCACCTCTTAATGACTCAACTCTCACAGGTTGCAAAGCTTTGATAGCTCTATCATACTCATTCTTGCATTTCAACATACCATAGGGATCCAAAGGCATTTTTAGATAAAAATATGCATTCTTTCAAAACCTAACCGGTGAATGGAAGAGGGAAAACTCTTAAATAGAAAACCACCATACATAATGCAATGAATGAGAAAGAATGTTGTTTTTTTATTCTCAATCACATAAAGATAAAGCAGTGAAAACTCTAAGGAAAAACCATGAAAAAGGGAAAGAAGCGTTGCATACCTGAAGCTTCTTCCTTTTGCAAAGTTGCAGTTTCCATAATAACTCGAGCTTCCTACCTTGCTTTGTTCAAAAAATTAAGTGAATCCTTTTGCAAGCAAGGAGACACTCATTGCTTTTCTGACCATGCAAGTAGCAGCTATAACCCAAAATGCCTTAGTGACAGGCTAAGGAAATGAGGAATTCAATGAATAATGAATCGTGTGCAATACACTCCCACCAATAATTCCCCAAAATATTTTAAAATTTTTGTCTTATTTGTATTTGTGTGACTAACTATTTAGTCATGTTTATTTGTATGACTAAATAATTTTTTAGTCGATGGCCAAATTAGCCATTTATTTACTCATTTATAGTTGAGTTGCAAAAAAATAGGTAGAATTTAGTCATTTTTAGTAGTCATTTTTATTTGTATGACTAAATCATTTTTTATTCGATGACCAAATTAGCCATTTATTTACTCATTTATAGTTGAGTTACAAAAAATTAGTAGAATTTAGTCATTTTTAGTTGTTGTGACTAAAATTTTTAGTCACATAGTCATTTATTTGCCAAATTCTACTAGTGAACTGAGGATCAAAGATGAAGACATTTTCAAGACTGCCTTCAAAACCAAATGCAAGCATTATGAGTTTATAGTCCTACCATTCAGACTTACAAATGCACCAACAACATTTATGAACCTAATAAACAACAGGTATAGGGATTTCCTAGATAATTTTGTTTTGGTTTTCTTGGATGACATCTTAATTTATTCCAAGAATGAGGATCATTGCAAAAATTTGGAGATAGTTCAACGGTTAAGAGAACATAAGTTATATGGGAAACTCTCTAAGTGTACCTTATTTCAAAAGAAAGTACAATACCTAGGGCATGTGATTTAAGTTGAAGGGATTTCAGCTGATCCAGCCAAAATAAAGGTAGCATTAGAATGGCCAGTTCCTAATAATGTACCTGAGGTCAAAGGTTTTATGGGTTTGGTAGGCTACTATCGGAAGTTTGTTGCAAAATTTTCCAAGATAGCCTTTCCTATTACTTCGTTACAAAGGAAAGGGAAAAAGTTTGAGTGGATGGAAAAATGCCAGGTAGCATTTGATCTACTCAAGGAGAAGTTAACTACTGCACTGATTTTGAAGAAACCAGATCCTGATGGTGACTTCACTATCACCACAGACACGTCGAGAGAAGGATTAGGTGGTCTTGATGCAAAAAGGGAAATTTATAGCTTATGAATCAAGAAAGATGAAGCCCTATGAACAAAATTATGCATTTCATGACTTAGAGTTAGTAGCAATGGTTCACACATTGCTGATGTGGAGGCATTATTTGTTGGGAAAGTCTTTTGAGTTGAATACCAATCATAACAGTTTGTAATATTTGTTCACCCAACCCAATCTAAATACATGACAAAGAAGATGGTTGGAGTTGATATTTGATTATGACTTCAATATCAACTACATCAAAGGAAAGGAGAATTAGTTTTTCGATGCCTTAAGTCATAGTCAGCATATGGCCTCAATGGTGACAATCCAAATTGACTTTAAAGGCCAAGTTTTGCAAAAATGCAAGGAGGATGAGTAATATGAGCAAGTTAAGCAAGCACTCGCGAACAATCTGCAAGATGCAAGGTATGAGGGATTTCACTTTGAACCTAATGGATTGTTAAGTTTTAAAGGAAGAATATATGTGTCTAACTCTGAGGATTTAAGAAATATTGTGTGGAAAGAAGTTCATGAAGCACCATACTCTGGACATCCTAGTGTGACAAAAATGTTGGCCGATGTGAAGTCATTATATTTTTGGAAGAGGATGAAAGGGGATGTTGCTAGAATTGTGGCTAGATGCTTATAATGTCAAAGGGAGAAAAATGAACATCATCACCATGCAAGCCTATTGTATCCACATGATATTTTAGAAGGAAAGTGGCAAGTCATTAGTATGGATTTTGTGCAAGGATTACCCATGTCAAGGAATAAGCATAATTCCATTTTAGTGGTAGTAGACAAGCTTACTAAGGTAGCACATTTTATACCTAGGAATTCAACTGATGGAGCTCATGTCATAGCTCAGAAATTCATTCATGAAGTGTTTATATTGCATGGTATTCCTGAGAAAATTATCTCGGATAGGGATGCTCGTGTGACCTCTAGGTTTTGTAAAACCTTATTCTTTGCACTTGGAACTCAATTAAATATAAGTTCAACCTATCATCCAAAAGTGGATGGAAAAACTGAAAGGGTGAACCAAGTACTAGAATACCTACTAATAATTTATTACATGGATCAACAATACAAGTGGAAAGATTACTTGCCTTTAGTGGAATTTTCATATAACATTTCCTATCATTCTACAATTTACATGGATCCTTTCGAAGCATTGTATGGTCAGAAGTGTCGAACCCCTATAATCTAGGATAAGCTTGAGGATAGGGTAAGTCTTGGACCAGAAATGTCTGAAATGGAGGAACAAGTTAGAACTATTAAGTAAAGGCTAGCAAAAGCCAATGATAGGAAAAAAAGCTATGCAGATTCTAAACGAGTACCTGTGAATTTTGCAGTAGGTGAAAAGGTGTTACTAAGAGTTAAGCCTCATAAGTGTTTTATCAAGTTTGGAAAGTCATCCAAACTAGCTCCACGCTACATAGGCCCTTTTGAGGTTCTTGAGGAAGTAAATCATGTTGCTTACTAAATTGTGTTGCCACTAGCTCTTGCCCGGATGCATAACGTCTTTCATGTCTCTTACCTAAAGAAGTATATACCAGGTGATAATCATGTAATTGATTGGAATGCTTTACAGGTACAGGATCTCAAAGTGGTAACAATCGGGCCTATCAAGGTGCTCAGAACACGTAAGCTTCACTTGCATAATAGGGAGGTTTTGCAATGCAAAGTCCAGTGGGACCAGTATGCAAAAGAATCTACCACTTGGGAAGACATGCTGAAATAGAGAAAAAGTTTCCTCATGTCTTACATGCTTTTGAAAGTGCTTGAAAAACAATGTTGTGTTTGTTTTTGTATTATTCTATGTTTTCAACATAAAATCATTTGGGACGATGATTCACAAGGGGGGAGTATGTTACACCCCGTTGTGTGTTTATCTATTTACTATTGCTATGATTGGTTAAAATACTGAATATGATAATGTATTTGTAACTCTTATTGAAATACATGTGTTTTTACTTTGTTTAT
>VDFB02270651.1:712632928-712680591 GCA_007258455.2 Sequoia sempervirens
CCTTTGACACTGAGCAAGCAGAAGATTTGTTTGTGTGGCTGCCTCTCTCTCTAAATCCTCCTCAAACTGTGCTCTTTAGGTCTCTAGCTCCTGATCATGAAGATAGGCCTGATAAGCCAACTCCTCTTGATGTTGGTTATACTCATACTGCCTCTTGATCTCCTTTAGTTGCTTTGTGAACTCAAGCAATGTACTCTTTATGGTTGCCACTTCCTTCTGTTGGTCTATTTCACTCATTTTCCTTTCATAGTTCAACAATATTTCTCCAAAACTCAAGTCTTCAATGTGTTGGGACTGATTTGGGGAAAATAATGATAGAGATGAAGGTTGAGTAGGGGTGGGTGGGTGGCAATCATAAAAAGTATGTTGGTTTTGAAAAGCCATGGAATTGAAACCAACAGCATGATTATGCTGATATGGTTGATATGAATATGGATACGCAAGAATTTCATGATATGGTGGATGGTATGACATATTATCATGAAGCTTCGACATGCTTGTTTGTATGAAAGCTAAAAACAAGCAAATAAGATCTTTAAAAGCACCGGCTACTTGCCGATGTGGCATGGTGTGATGGTTTATAGGTGGCATTGTTGTTCTTGCCACCAGGTTTTCAACCTGGATTGGGTTATGTATTGTTGAATGGTTGTATCGGTTCATAGCTACGGTCAAAAAGCGTTTACCTTGAATAAAAACATACCAACACTCAATCATTACGAAACGAGAAAAGGCTTCCGGAACCATGCATGGTGTGTCATGACTTTTCTCAAAAGCTGATAATTAGAAAGAATGCATGACCCTTTAGTATTTGTTCTTTTGTGTGTTGTTTGCACTGGATCTACTTGAAAATCAGAGAACGGAGTCGCCAGGTATATTGAAAAAGGGCCTCCAAAAGGCTAAATAACTTGCTGCATACACCAAACAGTAGCTTTAAAAGATTAAATCTTCTCTGAAACTGATTTTCAGAGTCCCGCCCGGCGTGCCAAAAACTTTTGTCAATTAGATTTGCACCCTGCTGAATGCAAGATTCAGCAATCTATTGAAACATGGAAACCTTCTTCAGATGTGGTGATCACGAGCGAAGAAGAATCTCAGTGGTGGTTCTCTGAATGATAAATCATATTATAAATAATTTTGGGAAAAGGGATAGAAGGATGACTAATTAAAACTTAAATCTAACTGGTATTTCACTTAAAGTTATGAAATTCAAACATTGACACTCACAACAAGCTTTCCTATCACAATGAATCTCACAATCCCACTGGCACATACTTCCATCAGTATTTTGCATGAAGATCCTTAAATGAAATACAACAGGCAACCTGAAACTATGCAATTCTGAAACACAACTTACAACAGCAAGACATAAAAGGATTATGATTTGAACCACAAAGACATCAAATTTCTATTATAAAACTGAGACAAAAATGAGAAGGAGAATTTCGCTGCTTTATTAAAACTGAAAGAGTGAATAAGTCTGAACTGAGTACAAAAGGGTTCACAAGCTCAAAAATGTGTATGAGCAGGAACTAAAATCTGAACTCAGAGGAAGAAAAAAAAGACTAAGTCTTTTTCAAAGATATATCTCTAAGAAACCCTAATCCGAGCTCACAATGAAGCTCAAGGAAAAAAGCTTCAAACTGTCTCAAAAATTGCATAAAAGCAGAAAAAAGCATACTGCTTTTATGATCAAACTGTCAAGCCTCTAAAAATAGGTTGAATCTACTTTAAAAGCCAGAAAAACACCTTATCTCTCCAAGATGAGACTCAAATCCGACCAAGAGAAGAAGTCAATATGAATCTGCTAAAAATAGCAAGAAATCATAAAACAATTTATAAAAGATTGCTTTACGATTCTGCTTTACAGGATTGTAGATTTTATAATTTATCTATTTTTGCAATTTAAAAGATTATAAAATATTTTGCAAAAAAGAAATACGTCTTATTTCTCCATTACAATTATTTGATTTTTCTTAAAAAAATATAAAAATATTAGTGTATATTACTCTCTCATGAATATCTCCAATTGATTTCTCTAAAATCAATTAAAACAAAACCCTAAGTAGAGTGAAATTAACTTAGGTCATAAGATATTTACCATTATACCCTCATTGTTTTCTCATAAAAACAATAAAGCTAGGATACTCAAGGTTCTAATTTTCTTTAAGGCACAAATGTGAATGTAACTCAAGCCTTAAAGACTTCAATCATAGCCAACCTAGGCATTTGAATTCGCCCCCCTCTAATATTAAACTTCAGACTTTGAATGAATCATAATGTAAAGGTAAACCTAAATCAAATTAACCTATGTGTTTGTTGACCATTGAATATTCTAGATAATCATAAAAGGTTGGCTCGAATTAGGGCATGAGAAAAAGATGTCAAACCCTAAAAGTGATTTCATTTTTCACTCATCATTTTGAAGAAATTGAGCTCTGCCTGAGAGAGCACGCCGCCATGATTGAACTCAGACTGAGGTCATGTGCTTAAGAGTCTTCACCTTTGCCTTCTAACAGTCAAATTCTTCAATGGGTAAGCTTCAACTTGTATACTATTGTGGTTCTTTACTTAATTCAAAAATAGGAAAGGCCATTAAGGCCGCGGCCTGCTCATGCTTTGTTACTGATTCTTCCCTTACATTTCCTGTGCTACTCCTCTCAGCTGCCATGCACAAGATCGGGCTTTGTCTGAAAGCTTCATGCAAGAGCTTGTAGCCGTGGAATTCACTCCTCCACTGCACACATGGTGAGCTACTGAGCATAGTATCTTTATGACTTTACTTTTTGAGCAATTTTGGCCTCATGGCCGCGGATGTAACACAACTTTTGATGCTTCTTTTTAAAAATTTTTGTGTCTATTTTGCTATCCGGGTTTTCTTGTATCCACTGGCCACCTACCTGAGCTTGAGTTAGGAATTGAAGCTCTGTGAGAGTTGCGTACCTGGTGAGTTTCATGCTCTCATTTGTTCTCTTCGACCAAACAAAAACTTCACATCTTGTCCTTGTAAAGCATGACCGTTCTTTTGTGTTATCTGCAACAAAACTTAATGTGGGTTTTCGAGAAAAGATAAAGAATCACCTGTCTTTGTATTTATAATCAGAACCCATCATGGGTCTACTAGAATATGATGAAATTTTCATTTTGAATACAAACTATCATGTGAGTAAGCTGAAAATATAAGCAAAAAACTATACATTTTGTCATGTATTTACAATTCAGGCTTTTAATCCAGCACGACCTTCATTTGTACTCTGAACTCCTAGAACAAAGACCCATACAAATATTGAGCTAAAAGCTCGAAATTGTGCACTGCATTTAATGTTGATTTAACAAAACTCCCTTATGGGTTTTCAAAAAAAATGAAGAAACAAAATCTTGCACTCTTTCTGTAGAAAACTCAGCTGAGTATCAGGAAATCTGAAGATATTTGTGTTATAATTCAAACCCCAATGTGGGCATATGAAAAATAAACAAAAACCTGCCCATTTTGATCACATTTTGTAGAGTCATTTCCTTATATCTGTATTTGTTTATTTGTGAAGAAAACGTACCTCTGAATGTACTACTGTTAAAACCCTCATACAGGATCATGAGATTCTGGAAATGTGTCTTTTGTTTATATTTTTGATTGTCATCTCCATGTTGTTTCTTCCTTGCACACAAAATGCTTTTATTTAATCTATAAATGAGTTGTTTACCTTGGTCTCCTATGCATTGACAGTTATGTTCCTCATGGATTCACTTCGAACTCTCATTAGACTTTTTACTTTGTAAACTCTGCTCAGCCCAAAATGATTTTTTTTTTACTTGTTGTATCACCATTTGAAACACATGATAAATGAAGAAACATAACCTTAAAACAGTGTACTCCTGGGCTATTTCATCTACCACCAACCAAAAGATTGTATCAAACACACCAGATCACTGCATTCTGTACTTACAAACAAGTTGATTGCTCCACCATCTAATAGATGACTGAACTGCTCATGCTTTGATTAGATGTTGTCACTACTTCTTATCTGACACTCTTCATGCATTTTTATGCTCCATTTAACAAAGCTGTTTCGAAAATCTGAAACAATTCTCTTCATCGAGGCATTATGTATGCCTGTTCACTATCCTCGACTATGGGAAAGAACACTGTTGATCTTCGCATGATATTATGAACATGATGAACAAAAACTATTATGGCAGCAATGTTGAGATTTTCAATTAGTTAAGTCAAATGAGCCTAATTAAATTAACTATCCCCCTGTAGCCTTGAAGCAGTACCTACTTGATTGCTATGAGTGGACCGTTGGTTTGATGGCTTTGACAAATAACTCTGCTTTACTCCTTCAGTTGTATATCATCTCCTTTTTGATGAATATGATGATACAATTTCTTTACTAGCCCACTTGTAATGAATAAGGGCAGCATGCTGAGCTCTACCCTTGTGGGAGCCCGTTTTCCTCCACATGCTTGGTCTTCGAATAATAAATAACATCGTGATTTTCCCTATACTTGCACAAGGAAAAAAACAATGTTAGAATAAAAACAAGATATGACGATCATGTTGATGTTTCTCCTTCAGCTCATTTCTTTTGTACTTTCTTGATTGTTTCAGTGTATGATTGATAGTAGGCTGCATTATTGTTGATGATTCATATATGTATCTTCATAATCAGAGCCACTGACATCTCCCTCTTTCTCTTACAGGTCAATCGGAGCTCGAGCAGAAAAAGGTGCACCATTTAGCATCGACCATCGATAATCAGGCAATGATGATTATGTAGTTACTTATGTGATTTATTCTTTTGCATCTTCCATAGTGTAGTGTACTATTAATGATGCACTGTGACAGTCATAGCCATGACTTGTGTGGATATTTGATTTCATTTTTATGCTTTTCATTTGAAAATAAAATGCATTTCAATGCAATGTTGTAATATCATTTGGATTCTTGTAATCAAATGAAGCTATGTAAATATGAATTATTCCATGAAATAAATGAAAGCATTCTAAAATGCTCTGTTATTTATATGCTCAATTCTGTACTTCATTTAATTTTGGAACATTTGAATAACACTTCTAAAATTCTGATTCTTCTTTTAAATGCACGACTGTCACTTGACGAACATGATGCAAACAACACTTAAACATAATCTGCAATTTCACCTTAAGATATAATAATGTTCAACCAGCTTCACCAATTGAGTGGTGAAAAATTGGTAACAATTTGTAATATTTAAAAGTAGCTAACATAAATCTTTATGGTCATTAACAACAACTAACACAAAAAAAAATCATAAAACTTTGAACTTGTAGGTCAATTTTTTAGAAGGGGTTGTTTTGGTGCAGAGAATTAGTATGACTAAGAAACCCTAGCACTTCTTGTGGAGGTCACCTTGTGAACCAAGGCTACAAGGATTATTGGCATGGAACATCTCCCTATGAAGCCATGCTAGATATGAGGTTTGATGAAGAAAGTTGCTCTAATTTTTGGTAATAGGTTGATGTTGTAGGTCATACCCACACTACAAATGTGAAGGTTGCATACAAAGGAGAAGTCACAAATGAATGGTATGGGTCACTAGTTGGTGTGAAGATTGTAGGTGAATTGTTTATAAACCATTCAATAGAAAATAAAGCTTCCAAGGATGTAAACACCTATAGTAGGCCACGTAGAGGGAAGAGGTCAAGTCTTCACATAAAAAAAACTTACTCCCTTAGATCACAATCAAATGGGTACCTTGAAATCTTCAAAATCACAAGCCTTGACTGCAAAGGATGGGAAGGATTCTAGTGGAAAAGAGAAGAAAAAGATCAATCTTAAGATGAACATGCAACCTAAATCTACTTCCACATAAGAAAATAAAAATTCTTCTTCCTAAGGGTAATCATCTAAGAAGGAGAAGCCCATGTGTGCATGTTGCAAGAAATTAAGACATGAAGAACATTATTGTTATAAGGATATTTGATGAATTGAAAAATCTTTTTGAGATAAATAAAATTAGTTTTCCTTCTAGAATATCTACTTCAAGTATTAATATCATTCAAAACAATCAAAATTTCATAAGGAAAAAGATCATACTATTGGAAAAGGTAAAAGCATAGATAATCTATCTTTGTGCTTCTACAATTCATGGATTAGGGAGATGAATTCTAGATTTTGGAGCTTCTCATCATATGGCTTCTTCACAATCTATGCTCTCTTCTTTTGAGCCTTGTGTTATTTTACCTATTTTGATGGGAAATAGTAATTACATGAATGTAATTGGGAGGGGATCTATTGAATTTGGGGATGACACCTTCAATGGTGTCTTGTGTGTACCTCATTTGTTAAACAATCTCCTCTCCATTTATTAGATCACCCACGATGGAGCACAGAAGAATGTTGAATTTACTCTTGATTCAATCATCATTAGAGATTTGGAGACAAGAGAAATTATTTCTGCATCCATGGCTCTTAATGATTCAACACATTTGGAAATGCATCATCTTCCAAATATAGTGGATTCAAATGAGTACTAGATATACATTACATGTTTGCTTTTTGAGTCCTATCTTGTAGAATTAGATGACACTATTAAGGATATTCATATTCTCTTTTATGTTAGCTCTTATTCAAATTTGCATTACCTTCTTTAGATGTTTTAGGAGAATATTTAGACCCTTAGATTCTTTTTCCACATGATCATTTCTCACAATTTGGCATTGTCTTGGAGACTCTTGAGCAATATTTGGAAGTCATTTTTTCCTTTGGATCCTATTCTACATCCATCTCTATTATATTTTGGATTGTAATATTCATTAGTGTGGCCTAAAACACCTAACTTGGTAGTGGCATCTTTCCGCATCAATATGGAGACACATGAGAAAATTTCAAAGACTTTGTATAATTTGAGTTGTCTTCCTTCATATTTCTTTCATGAATGGGAAGACGTCATGCATACGCCTTTGGTTTTATCTCTTCATAAGGGGAGGAACATTATTCAACAATTATGCGTCATCTTCTCTGTTACACCCCAATTGTGTAATTACTATTTACTATTACTATGTAGGGTAAAATGTGAATGTAATGTGAATTCAGTGGATGAATAAATTGTGTGTGCACTTTGTTATCATTCTTTTATGAATGAATGTCATCTCATTTAATATTATATGAAGGAATGCGTTTATGTGATCTTGGATGAAAATTGTGTTGATATTCTAACTTTGGATATGTATTATGTATACTACATATTTTGTGAACATTTGACTGTTGTGTGCAAGTGTTAGTGATTGCAGGTATATGTTCAATTCCTTCGGGCGAAGGGGAAGTATCACTCAAGAGAAGGTCTTGGTCGGGTAACCAGTATCATAACCTATCTGAGCTTACACACACCACAGTAGAATAATTGAGTCAGGTTATTAAGTGGAAAGTTGGAAAGTCATCCTTAGAAAATATGTCTGCATTAGTAAGAGTCTTGTTTACTTTTAAGTGCATTATTGGGTGATGTTTATCTTTGTGAGCTTGAGAGTTCTTTCCTTATTACTATGCTTGTATTGATATGTGGAACATACGGGGAGTATGTATGCATACACACATGCATGCTAATGATAGACTATACGCACGAAGGAACGCGTACATGAGGGTACATAGGTAGACATATCTATGCACACTCATGCATGAGTTGCTTATGTGCATGGAAATATCTATTGAATCTCACGGCATGTATATGTATACGTATAGATATATCGCTCGTAGGCTCTTATCAATACCATAGTAATTGTGTATGATTTGGTGTGAGAATCAAATGTGTATATATATAATGTATATACATATATCCATATGTACATATATGTATCCATATACACGTATGGTGGAAAATGGACATTCCCATATGAATGTATCGATACATGTATACATATGTATACATGTACATAGAGGCATATATTAATATAACAATATGATTGCTATCTTGATGTATTCATTTGTAAATCTATTATATATACATGCTTTATTGACATATGATAAGTATGGATATATATATTAACATATACATATATACGTATATGTATATATATATGTGTGTGTGTGTTAATATATATATACATATGTATAAGTATATAAACGTATATGTTATATATATATTTAAATGATATTTTATTTGAGGTCAACTATCTAAAGCAATGATTAACAACTGATTTGTAATTAAATCAAAGGTTGAACTATGAGATAGTAATGACTATATTCTTTAGCCGCATTATACACTTGATGTCTGCAAAAGGAGAGTTTATAATTTGCAAACATTGAGCAGTCATTAAGTCGATGAGAGATAATGGAATAAGTTGACGCTTCTTTTGTGGAAGTTGTGTACTTTGTAAACTCTTTATACTCTATTTTTATGTATTGACCAGCATATGTTAAAGCATGTAAATATGTCAATGATTTTGTCAATCAATTTAATATATGGATTGACTCATTCTATGACTTAGTCAATAAAGGTTTGGTGTTGCAAATCTAATGTTGACTGCTTCAGATGAAAAGGAAATCGTTCCATCTATGAGAATGAATAAGGATGCTTTGGCACCACCTTTGAATCCTTTTTCCTGTAAATATCTATTCTAAGATGCAAACCAAATTCTATCAAGTGGGATTTGAATTGGTCTCTAATTTTTGTCATTTAACTAAGTCGACCTGTAGTTGTTTAAGTTGAGTATGTGCTTATATGTTCACCACCTTTTGAGCTGAGATAGATGTGTTGTTTTGCATGCTTGCTACTATCTAAACCATGCCTAAACTAGGCAAAGTAGTTACTATTTGTTGTGTAAATAGAGGAGTAAGTTCATTTGTTTGGACGCAACCTTCTATGCATTATTTCTTGGGCAAGTCTCTACATTTTACTTACATTTTTGTCAGCAATATTCTTTCAAGAAAAGTGAGTGAGAGCCTTGAGTTCTAGAGATATTTTATTATTATTATTGAGAGCAGTATTTTCCAACTTGTGAGATAGTGGTTATTAAGTCTTTGTTGAAGGATCAATACCAAGCTAGTTGTTGATTTGGAAGTGTTGCGATTGCAGCCAATTAGTTGGAAAGCTTATCACAGGAATGAGGATATTCTTCCCTTATTTGTATTAGTGTTGAATAATTTGCTTCTTGAATGTTTAAACCAATCTTTTATAGTTACTTGCATATAGGGAAAAGTAATGTTTGCTTTGAAAGAAAAGTGGAATCTATTTATTCTATTTTTTGTAATATTTGTAATCACTCCATGATAGGAGAGACTATTTGTCATAGGTATTGTTATTATACTTGATATGATTAAACATGGATAGGAGAGACTATTTTTCATAGGTATTATTATTATACTTGATATGATTAAACATGGATAGGAGAGACTATTTTTCATAGGTATTGTTATTATACTCGATATGATTAAACATGGGTAGGAGAGATTGTTTGTCATAGGTATTGTTATTATAATAGATATGATTAAACATAGATAGCTTAAGGGAAACTCATAGCTAGATATGTGAATATGCTAGATGGCTAGTAGGTTACTCCTGGGAATGATGTCTAGTGAAGGGAGGAAACTAGTACTTTGCTTAATGAGTTGTGTTACCTTGGGTTGCATTAAAGAGATAGGCTATCTTGGAGAGTAGCTTGCCCATGGAGAGGGATTTCCTAAGCATAGATATAATGTCCTTAAGTCAAAATGAGCTTTCTATAGTGTAAGTGAATGGTAGACCATCACTCAATTATACTAAGTGAGAACACTTTGGCCAAGTAGTGTGATTTCCTGGGGCTCCACTTTCAGTTCACCATGTCTACTTAAATGCATGAGAATTACCTAGCGTAGGTTAAAAAGCCTCATCATGTAGGGCACAACACTAAGCTCAGAGTGGTATGTCGTACAGGGTTACCCAACCAATACCTTCGTCAAAGGGTATGGCCATCTATCACTGATAGATGTGTGAGGGACCGCATATGAGTCTATGGTTGGTAGAAAAGCACTTGATTGATGCTTGTACTCCTCAGCGAGCGACAGAGGACCAAGGTTTTGAAAAGAGAGTTCCTGGACCATCTATATCTTATGTTATAAAGCTCGAAGGAGCTATGTATATAGTTTTGTACTTTCTTGGAACATTGTACTTTGTGAAATATTGTAATGGAATGGAAATCCTTATTTTATACTATATAGTATCTTTGTTCATATGTTTTCAATAAATAAAGGAAATTTTTTTATTGCAATGTCTTGTTACATAGTTTATTTTTCTCGCATAGTGAAACCTTAGGAAATTTACTTCAGTGAACTTGTGGCATATTACATGTGGTATCAGAACTACCAGGTTTAGCTCTGGAACCTATTAGCTCATCATTCTTTCTGTCCAATGTTATCTAATGTTGTGAATTCTTGTGCAAGGATGGTGCATCTCAGATTAACGACTCGAAAGTTAGTAATCAGAAACGAGCGCTACCTCAAGGCCAAGAAGGAAAGAGAAGCCATTGTTAGAAAAATCAAGGGAACCAACTACGAAAATGCAATCTGGTTGAGTGACACCAAAACATTTAGTCACACACTTTCTTGAATCAGTGATGTGAAGAGGAAGATGAAGATGGAAGCTATATATAACAATCTACCTTCCATCTCACTAGAAAAGTCTGAGTCATTATCACTTTCCAGGGATATGCCCTCGGAAGTAAATGTCATTCTGACATTTATCTTTAGGGACCCTAGAGTTCTTCCAATGGAAAAAGTAATAGAAGTTTCCTCGAGTAATGAGTCTGAGGGATATGTGCCTCGAGAGTAGCCAGATGTGAAATGGTTTCATGAACAAATGTATGCAAAAAGGATAGACTATATTGTTGATGAACACCATATTGGCACTGAGCCTCGTAACTATGTATTAGATGATAAATCTGAAGGCTATTATCCATTTTGGGATAGGTATGAACAATTAAGGGATGAACAGAAAGATAGAGATGAGCAGCAATCTTAGTCTGTAGGATATACTCTCCACTCGACTATCTGAATAGTCACTCCATGTAATCAAATGATATTGAAATCTTATGAAATGAATAAGATTATTTTTTTATCAAAAGCATGTGCTTAATCTTATGTGGAATTCTTTATGTGCATATGAATGCCATTTCTAATGCTTTCCATAAGATAGTTGATAACATATTTTAGTCTAACATGGATAAAGCATTTAGGTAAAACCCAATATTATGAAGATGGTAAGGACATGATCCAATCCTAGTGGTAGCCAAGAAGTTGGGCAAGGACCAACAAGAATTGAAGCTAGACTTGACCAAATCTTGGCAAGGTTGGATAACTTTGAACAAGAAAGAGTACAAGCTAGGGTTGAGAAAGAGGTTCCCGTTAATGAGAATGAAGGTGAAAAATCTTCTCGTGGACATGATGAAATCCATGATCATGAAAAAGAAAGATCACCAACACCATCTATGGAAAGAAATAAGAAGTGCATGGCTTCCGGACTTTCCAAGGATATGAAGAAGATTGGTCCACCTAAGTTTGAGGGAAGCACCAGTGGTGATGAAGCTAAGGCATGGCTTGTTCAAATGGAAAAGTATTTCAAAATATGAAATTACACTAAGACCACTAAAACCACTTGGGGTGCATACCAGTTAGCTGGAGAAGCCTCTACCTGGTAGATGAACAAAAAGCTAGAATTCAATATCAACTCATGGAAACTGAAATGGGGGAAATTTGTTGAGTTTTTTTGCAAGCGATGGTTGCCCCAACTATACTATGACCAAAAACTCACAGATTTCTAGAGTTTGAAGCAAGGAAATATGTCAGTCAATGAGTATTGGGAGAAGTTTACCTGAGTTTTGCGTTATGTGCCTATATATCATAAGGATGAACATTTCTGTATAAGGAAACCTATAATGGGAATTAATAATCAAATTGGAGGAGAAGCGGATATGCATGGTCCTACAACTATGGATCTTGTATATGAGAAAGCAATTAATCAAGAGAAAAATCTTAGGGCTATCTCCAACTGACAGGAAAGTAAAGACCATAAGAAGATAGCAGAAATTCCTAACAAGCCAACTCCAAAGAAAGTAGAAGTTGTGCAAAATGCACCTAAGCAAGGAGAAAAAGGTAACCACAATAGTGGAAAAGAGTCGAGAAGAGAGCGGAAGAGGAATGGTTCCAACAATGCTAGTGGAAATGCTAGTAGATTTGGAGAACCCACAAATAAGAAATTACCATTTACAAGATGCTATACATGTGGGGGAGACCATTTTGCTAGAAATTGTCCTAGTAAGCCTTCTAGCAATTCACTACCTACTCAGCGGGCAATGTTTCAACAAAAGATACATGCAACAGTAAATGACCAGCAAGCAGAGTATCAAGCAACTCCCATTGAAACTCCAAGTATTTTGTTTGGTTTACCCATTTTAGTTCTTATTGATGCTAGTGCAACTGAGAATTTCATTTCACCTAGAATAGCTAAGCAATTATCTAGAAAGGCTAGACACATGGAAACATCTTAGGATGTAGAGTATGCAAACCAGACACGGGAAAAGGTGGAAAAATATTTGTTCGAGGCTAGGATAGAGTTACCTTATTTCTCTACATAAGTAAACCTATATGTCGCACCCTTAGGATCCTTTGATGTAATCTTAGGTATGAATTGGTTGTGGAGACATAGGGATAAGGTAGATTTCCATGAAAAAATAGTTGAATGCTTAGATGATTTTGGTAACCGAGTGAAGTTCCAAGGGATACCTAGAGAAGTCAAGATTCGTCAAATCTTGGCAATGCAACTAGAGAGGGCTAAGAAGAAAGGGTGTAAACTATTTGTTGTTAAGATTGAAGAACTTGAAGAAGATCTTGATAACTTGGATTCCTAGAGCTTCCAAGAGATGGAAGACGGTGAAATAGATGACACTAAAATGTCGAACATGGAAAGGTATCCTATATTGAGAAAAAATTTGGATGTGTTTCCAGATGAGTTACCTAGGTTACCACCGAAGAGGATATTTGATTTCTCTATAGATATAATTGTAGGGTATGAACCTATTTCCAAGGTGCCCTATAGGATGATAACAACCGATCTAATGGAGCTTAAGGCATAGTTGGATGAACTGTTGACAAAAGGGTTGATAAGACCAAATGTTTCACCTTGGGGAGCAGTGATTATTTTTGTGAAAAAGAAGGATGGTACTTTGTGTTTGTGCATTGACTATCATATGTTTAACAAAGCCACGGTGAAGAACAAGTATCCATTGCTACACATTGATGATATTTTTGATCAAATGAGAGGAGTTATTGTGTTCTCGAAGATAGATCTGAGATCTGGATATCACCAGTTGAGAATTAGAGATGAAGATATCTTTAAGACTGTGTTCAGAACCAAATATGGACACTATGAATTCATAGTTTTACCATTTGGGTTAACAAATGCACTTGTCGTATTTATGAATATGATGAATAGTGTATTTAGGGACTGCCTAGATAAATTTGTCTTAGTTTTTCTAGATGAGATCCTAATTTATTCTAAAGATGAGGAAAATCACTGTATACATTTAGAGATAGTTCTACAACAGTTAACAGAGCATAAGTTATATGGTAAACTATCTAAGTGTACTTTCTTCCAAAGGAGAGTGCATTACTTAGGGCATGTGATCTTGGTAGACAAAATATCCATAGATCTAGCCAAGATCAAAGTCGTAATTGAGTGGCCAATACCCAAGAATGTGTTTGAGGTAAGAAGTTTTATGGGTCTAGCAGGGTACTACAGAAATTTTGTGGCGAACTTCTCCAAGATTGCTTTTCCAATTAATTATTTATAGAGGAAAGGGAAGAAATTTGAGTGGACTGAGAATTGTCAAGAAGCATTTGATTTAATTAAAGAGAAGTTGACCACTACACCAATCTTGAAAGTACCAGATCCTGAAGCTAACTTTACGGTTACAATAGATGCATGTGGGGAAGGTTTAGGAGGTGTGTTAATGCAAGATGGGAAAGTGATTGTTTATGAATCTAGAAAGTTGAAACCTTCTAAAAAAAATTATGCATTGCATGATTTAGAGTTAGCAGTTGTGGTTCACGCATTGCAAATGTGGAGGCACTACTTGTTAGGAAAACCCTTTGAATTGAAAACTGGCCATAATGGGTTAAAGTACCTTTTCACTCAACCTAATATGAATGTTGGGCAAAGAAGATGGTTGGAGTTAATAGATGACTATGACTTTAATATCAGTTATATTAAAGGGGAAGAAAATTAGGTTGTTGATGCCTTGAGTAAAAGACGTTATATTGCTTCAATAGTAATGATTCAAACCAACTTTAAGGGACAAGTGTTGCAAAAGCGTAAAGAGGATGAGTACTACTTGCAATTCAAGCATGAACTTGCTAATAATCCACAAGATTCTATGTATGAGGGGTTTCATTTTGAACCTAATGGATTGCCTAGATATAAAGGTAGGATGTGCATACCTAATGTATAGGAGTTAAGGAATCTGGTATGGAAAGAAGTACATGCAGCACCATACTCTGGACACCCTAGAGTGACCAAAATGATGGCGGATGTGAATCCATTATATTTTTGGAAAGGGATGAAAGGAGATGCTACTAATTTTATGGCTAGGTTTCTGGAATGTCAAAGGGTGAAAGTAGAGCATCATCATCTTGTAGGCTTGTTATATCCACATGGCATACCAGAGAGGAAGTGGAAAGTCATAAGTATGGACTTTGTGCAAGGATTACCTATGTCAAGAAATAAGCACAATGCCATTCTTGTGGTAGTATATAAGCTTACCAAAGTCACACATTTTATACCCGGGAATCTAACTGATGGAGCACCTGTCATAGTAAGAAATTGTGTGCAAGAAGTGTTTAGGTTGCATGGAATTCAGGAGAAGATTATCTCAAATAGGGATGCACAAGTCACTTCTAGGTTTTGGAAAACCTTGTTTTTTGCACTAGGGACTCAATTGAATATTAGCTCAGCATATCATCCAGAAACGGATGGAAAAATGAAAGGGTGAATCAAGTATTGAAAGACCTACTAAGAATGCATTACATGGATCAGCAGTAAAAGTGGGAAGACTACTTACCCTTAGTAGAATTTTCTTACAAAAATTCTTATCATTCTGCAATAAAGATGGCTCCTTTCGAAGAATTGTATGGTCGAAAGTGTCAAACTCCTATAAGTTGGGATAGACTTTAGGATAGAGTGAGTCTTGGGCCAGAGATGTTGGCTGAAATGGATGAGAAAGTTAAGATTGTTAAGCAAAGGTTGGCTAAAGCTAACGATCGTCAGAAAAGTTATGTCGATGCTAAGAGAGTGCCCCAAAAATTTTCCATAGGTGACAAAGTGTTATTGAGAGTGAAACCTCACAAGAGCTCCATTAAATTTGGAAAGTCTTCCAAGTTAGCCCTATGTTATGTTGGACCTTTTGAGATTCTTGAGGAAGTGAATCTAATAGCCTATCGAATAGCATTCCCACCAGCTCTTGCCAGAATGCATAATGTCTTCCATATGTCTTACCTTAAGAGGTATGTACCCGATGATAATCATGTGATTGATTGGACTGCTTTACAGGTATAGGACCCTAGAGTGGTAACACTCAAGCCTGTCAAGGTGCTCAGAATGCATAAACTTTTCTTGCGTAATAGAGAGGTTATGCAGTACAAAGTCCAGTGGGACCAGTATGTAGAAGACTCAGCCACTTGGGAAGATTATGTTGAGATTCAAAAAAAGTTTCCTCACATTTTAGATGCTTTTAAGAATGCTTGAAACAATATGTTGAATGTTTTTTTTGTTTTATGTTTCTACATAAAATCATCAAGAATGATGATTCACAAGGGGGGGAGTATGTTACACCCCAATTATGTAAATACTATTTACTATTACTATGTAGGGTAAAATGTGAATGTAATGTGAATTCAGTGGATGAATAAATAATGTGTGCACTTTTTTATCATTGCTATATGAATGAATTCCATCTCATTTAATATTATATGAAGGAATGCATTTATGTGATAGGATGAATATTGTGTTGATATTCTAACTTTGGAGATGTATTATGTATACTACATATTTTGTGAATAGCTAACTATCATGTTGAAGTGTTAATGATTGCAGGTATATGTTCAATTCCTCCAGGCGGAGGGGAAGTATCAATTAGGAGAAGGTCTTGGTCGGGTAACCAGTATTGTAACCTATTTGAGCTTACACACACCACAATAGAATAATTGAGTCAGGTTATTAAGTGGAAAGTTGGTAAGTCATCCTTAGTCAATATGTCTGCATTAGTAAGAGTTTTTTTTACTTTTGAGTGCATTATTGGGTGATGTTTATCTATGTAAGCTTGATAGTTCTTTCCTTATTACTATGCTTGTATTGATATGTGGAACACATGAGGAGTATGTATGCATACACACATGCATTTTGATGATAGAATATATGCATGAAGGAACATGTACATGAGGGTACATAGGTAGAATTATCTATGCACACTCATGCACGAGTTGCTTATGCGCATGGAACTATCTAATGGATCTCACGACATGTATATGTATACGTATAGATATATCGCTCATAGGCTCTTATCGATACCATAGTAATTGTGTATGATTTGGTGTGAGAATTGAATGTGTGTATATATATAATGTATATAGATATATCCATATGTATATGTGTATCCATATACGCATATGGTGGAAAATAGGCATGCCCATATGAATGTATCGATACATGTATACATATGTATACATGTACATAGAGGCATATACATATATATATATATATATATATGTATACACAACCAATATATTAATATAACAATATGATTGCTATCTTGATGTATTCATTTGTATATTGATTTTATATACATGCTTTATTGACATATGATAAATATGGATATATAATATTAACATATACATATATACGTATATGTATATATATGTGTGTGTGTTAATACATATATAAGTATATAAATGTATATGTAATATATATATATATATATATATTTAAATGATATTTGCTTTGAGTTCAACTATCTAAAGAAATGATTAACAATTGATTTGTAATTAAATCAAAGGTTGAACTATGAGATAGTAATGACTATATTCTTTAGCCGCATTATACTCTTGTTGTCTGTAAAAGAAGAGTTTATAATCTGCAAACATTGAGCATTCATTAAGTCAATGAGTGATAATGGAATAAGTCGATGCCTCTTTTGTGGAAGTTGTGGACTTTGTAAACTCTTTATACTCTATTTTTATGTACGGACCAACATCTGTTAAATCATGTAAATTTGTCAATGACTTTGTCAATCGATTTAATATATGGATTGACTCATTCTATGACTTAGTCGATAAAGGCCTTGTGTTGCAAATCTGATGTTGACTGCTTCAGATGAAAAGGAAATCATGCCATCTATGAGAAAGAATAAAGAGGCTTTGACGCCACCTTTGAATCCTTTTTCTTGTAGATATCTATTCTGAGATGCAAACCAAATTCTATCATGTGTGATTTGAATTGGTCTCTAATTGCTATCATTTAACTAAGTCGACCTATAGCTATTTAATTTGAGCATGTGCTTATATTTTCTCCACCTTTTGAGCTCAGCTAGATGTGTTGTTGTGCATGCTTGTTGCTTTCTAAACCATGCCTAAATTGTAGGAAAACTAGTTACCAGTTGTTGTATAAAAGAGGAGTAAGTTCATTTGTTTGGATGCATTCTTCTATGCATTATTTCTTGAGCAAGTCTTTGATTTTTACTTACATTTTTGTTTGCAATATTCTATCAAGAACAGTGAGAGAGAGCCTTGAGTTTTAGAGATATTTTATTATTATTATTGAGAGAATTATTTTCCAACTTGTGAGATAGTGGTTATTGAGTCTTTTTTGAAGGATCAATACCAAGCTAGTTGCTAATTTGGAAGTGTTGTGACTGCATCCAGTTAGTTGGAAAGCCTATCACAGGCATGAGAATATTCTTCCCTTGTTTGTATTAGTGTTGAATGATTTTCTTCTTGAATTTTTTAACCAGACTTTTATAGTTACTTGCATATAGGGAAAAGTAATGTTTTCTTTGTAAGAAAAGTGGAATCTATTTACTCTATTTTGTGTAATGTTTGTAATTACTCCATGATAAGAGAGACTGTTTATCATAGGTATTGTTATTATAATTGATATGATTAAACATGGATAGGAGAGACTGTTTGTCATAAGTATTGTTATTATGTACTTGATATGATTAAATATGGATAGGAGAGACTGTTTTTCATAGGTATTGTTATTATACTCGATATGATGAAACATGGGTAGGAGAGATTGTTTGTCATAGGTATTGTTATTATACTAGATATGATTAAACATAGACAACTTAAGGGACACTTATAGCTAGATATGTGAATATGCTAGATGGCTAGTAGGTTACTCCTGGGAATGATGCCTAGTGAAGGGAGGGAACTAGTACTTTGCTTAATGAGTTGTGTTGCCTTGGGTTGCATTAAAGAGATAGGTTATCCCGGAGATTAGATTACCCATGGAGAGGGATTGCCTAAGCATAGATATAATAGCCTTAAGTCAAAATGAGCTTGCTATAGTGTAAGTGAATGGTAGACCATCGCTCGATTATACTAAGTGAGAACACTTTGGCCAAAGTAGTCTGATTTCCTAGGGCTCCACTATCAGTTCACCGTGTCTATTTAAATGCATGAGGGCTACCTAGTGTAGGTTATAAATCCTAGTCATGTAGGGCACAACATTAAGCTCAGAGTGGTATGTCATATTGGGTTACCCAACCAATACCTTCGTCCAAGGGTAGGGCCATGTATCATTAATAGATGTGTGGGGGACTGCATATGAGTCTATGGTTGGTGAAAAATCACTTGAGTGATGCTTCTCCTCCTCAGCAGGCAACAGAGGACCAAGGTTTTGAAAGGTAGATTCCTGGACTATCTATATCTTATGATATAAAGCTCAAAGGAGCTATGTATGTAGTTTTGTACTTTCTTGGAACATTGAACTTTATGAAATATTGTAATGGAATGGAAATACTTTTTGTATACTGTATAACATCTTCGTTCATATATTTTCAATAAAGGAAAAAAAATTATTGCAATGTCTTGTTACATAGTTTATTTTACTTGCATAGTGAAAAATTAGGAAATTTTCTCCATCATGTTTCAATCATCTTAAAATTATGGACCTAGGATATATATTATCTTTGGCATAAATTAATGGGACTAGGTGTGAATAGTTCACTTATGCTATGGGTCCTTGGAGATCATATCATAAATTTGTGTGAAAGGAACTTGGAAAATATGAAAAATATCCTATGTCACACCCAATGAGCAAAGCTAGTGAAGCAATATGGGTGACCAAAGGAGGCTAGGGTACTGTACATATCAAAAATTGAACCCTCAATGGTGTCTATGTGTAATAAAAATGGGTCAAGCATCATTGAAATGGATGCACTAATTTGTGGGAGAGTGTAGATTAGTGTTTCCATAGTTGTGATCAGTGTTTACACTAAAACATTGATGCTTGTTTGGGTTAAATGAGTACTTGCACTGAATTAGTGCCTAAATGTTGTAGACACCTAAAAATGACTAACTCATTCCATCTAAACCATCATCATTTCTCACCATCCTTCATCAACCCCTTCATCACTATTAATTAAATAATTTTTAATTATTTAATTAAGCTACCAATATTTCCCTCTTTAATTGAATAATCTTTAATTGTTTAATTATTTCATCATTTCCCCTCATCCAAACTAATAAAATAATTTTCCTCCAACCACTTTAATTGAATAATTTTTAATTATTTTATTTTTCCTCATCCACATTAATTAAATATTTTTTAATTATTTTATTAAAACATGCATTCCTCTCATCTAACATAATTAAATAATTTTAATTATTTAATTAGCTAATTATTCCTCTAAAGTTAAATAAATTATTTTATTTATTTCCTAAATATATCATTCTATTAATATTCCTCAATCTCTAAATTTAGCGACTATCTCTAAATTTAGTGAGTTGATTGAAAATCAACTTCAGTTCACTCTCACTCACTTCCACTTCATCTACCCATGCAGACAGTCCTCTGATTCATGTGGTCACTTAACTCCTCATCACAAAACTTCATCCTTGACACATGTCACATGCATGTTCCTCATGATCTCTAAAACATCCTCATCCATTGATCTCACTACTCATCTTGCATCGTTGATCAAATATCAATAAAAGAAATAAAACACCTTTCATTTAGCCATTCAATCTCTCCACGAATATGGAAATCCATCCAAGAATTTGAAAAGTCTTGCATCCATGCTATACTCATTTTGTGGTGCTTTTACTATCTAGGTTATGCTAACATATTTGAGCAATTCACATACATTCAAATTAACATAATTGTATTCTACAATGGAGTAAGGGTAGGAATTTTGGTGGAGGTAAAGTAGTTACTTTAGTTTGATTTAATTTGCTTTAATATTTGTGCACACACTTCATTGAGGAAGGATATTTTAATTATTGAGTTGGGTAACTTTGTTATTATTACATTATTTTCATTTCAAAAATTCAATTGGTCGTATTTCTCCTTTCACACATGTAAAAAATTTCACTTAAGAGAACAAAAATTTTCTTTCACAAATGGGATTCATCTTGCATGGATTAACACTTACATGGAAATAGTTTTTCTTGCACAATTTAGTACTTGATCAAAGATAACAACACACGTCCGCTTTGGACAAAGTAGGCAAGCATTTGGCTTTATGAGAAACTAACAACTATATTGTAGATGGATGCAGGAGTGGTTACCACCCTTGTAGTAATGCAAGTGAAGGCCAGTAGTGATTTTTTTGAGGGTGATATTGGGAGAGGTGGGATAAGAACTTTTGGAGGTAGTGGGGCTATATGGCATAGCTCATTTTCCTTTGATATGAGCACACAAGGTAATGCTAAAAACCTTGATGGAGATATGACATAGTGACACTAGATTTTTTCAACTGCTAATAGGGGAGATGATAGTGATGTTGGAAGATGTTCAAGGATGATATTTGGTTTTTTATTCGCGATGTGATTGTAGAGTATGATTTGGAGGGGGTGAGGGAGGCTCTAGAGTGAGTATATCTTTTAGAGGATTTATTAGTTGCAAAGAAGGAAATGGATTTGATAGTGGGGATGGGGTTTTTTATGGACCTACCCCTATTCATGGGGTTCGTGTCAATGGTAGATTATGATTTGATAAGATATTGTGAGGGTTCCCTATTGGATGGGCTAGTGTGTCAAAAAGGATGTTGGAGAAGGGGAAAGTATATGCATGGGCTCCATGTCTATTGGCATAGTTGTATATAAATATGCACATGAGTGTGTATTCAGGAGGACATTAGGCCATGGAGGGACATTATTGTAGGTGTGGACATGAAGCACCTTACAATACTAAGGTTTTTGGTAGATAGGTGGTGGATAGTGAGACAACCATATGTCTATACATATATAAGAGAGATTTGGTAGATGCAAATGGGTGATCTAGCATATTGGAAGAGGGTAGTGGATGAGATTAATAAGGTTATGTGGATTCCATGGAGGGGTTGTGAGGTGTTTCCAAGTAATAATAAGATCACTACACTTAGTTTACATGGTTCTTGGTAGGGTAGATGACAGACATTGTAGAGTAGTATCTACAATATAGAGAGTAATAAAATGGTTTGTTCTATTGTAGGGTAGGACATGTATAGGAATCTATTATATACATAGGTTTCATGTGATGTGGGGATTTGTGGAGTGTATATGTATAGGTTTATGGAGATAGCTACCTGGGTGAAAGTACAACCAATACCATGGGATCCATGGATAGGAGTGATAAATGTTAGAGTGTTAGTAGACTATCTAAGTGGTGGGAGGCACATAAACCAATGCAATTGGGTATGCTAGGAGATGGATTTGGATCAAATTATTAGGAGGCAATAGAGTAGGGGAAGTAAGAGTAGGTGGAGTAGGGCCATCTAGATCTACAGAAGGAGGTAGAGATGAGGCTAGTGCATCAAGGTCCAAGAGAGGAGATGAGGAGAAGGTGATGGATGTCGATATAGAGTAATTGGAGTAGGAAGATGCATATATTGTTGGCAAGAGACACTACAAAAAAAATTTGGTGTTGTCATTGATGGCAACCCTAGTCAGTTATTCGATCTGCATGTCATCATTTGATCATACTGATAAGATTGAAGACAATCGAGTTAGAATAAGCATCGACAGTTTTGTGTTCGTGATTCATATTTGGATTTTTTGTTTCATTTGAGTTGTGGATATCAGGGAAGGTTGCTTTCTGTTATCCTCATATTAATCTTGGAGCATTGTATCGATCTGTGTGCAAGTTAGAAGATCTAGTTAATTTTTATTTTTTTCATCAGTGCATGAAGGCCAACTAAGTGAATGTAGCGTGTTGTGGATTTTTGAGTAATTATTTGAGTGTTTTTGTGTTTGATCATTTTGGTTTAGTTTAAGTATGTTGTGGCGACTTTGGTTAGTCATTGGTTTATTATGATTTGAGCTGATAGTTTGTAAATATTTTTCTATTGAAGCCGACTAGCGATTAAATCTTTAGTCGTGTATATATATAGGTGATCGATTGTATCATTTGATATATGTTTGAAGTGTATTAGTTTGTTGTGAAATCAAAAGGGTTGTAGGTTGATTATGCATAGCGCTTGTGGGTGAGGTTTTGTGAAGTGAATTAAGTAGAATGAGCGAAGAGCGAATTGATCAGGAGGTCGAAATGGATTGATGAGCCTGCTTGAACTGTAATTAGGCATATGTAGATGCTACTTTATCAATTCAAATCTTTGCATGTAATCCAAACCTTTTGTAAGGGAGTGCGCCTTCCTGATTTTGAGCAGTGAGCTCTAGGTAGTGTGCTTGAATTCAAGTGCATTCCTATTTTGTAAACATCCTTTTGAGTATACTTAGATAATATTGTGGATTGATCTCCACCGTGGTTTTTTCCCCTCACAGGGTTTCCACGTAAAAAATCCTTTTGTTATGGTGTTGTGGTTTATTGTTTTTTGTTCATGCATCTTTCTTTTGATTGAATGTCAACACTTTAAGGATCAGTTAATAAAGTTAAAAATTGTAGAACACTAATTCAGCCCCCCTCTCAGTGTTCCTTGATTCCAACACATATATGTTTGAGATATGATAATAGTTGTAATTATTAGTTATCAACTCAATTAGGAATCTTATTTTTATATTAATCTACTTTGCAACATGATAGATATAGATTGGAATTTTTAACACCACTTTAAAATAAGATCATTATGGATGCCTTTTGATGAAAGAGATGTCTCAAAAGAAACTGACGTATGGAAAGAGATAAATGAGCCAACTCATGTTGGACAAGAAATATCTTCATCTGTGGTGTGATTTTTCATGGAATCTGTGGACGTGTAATTATAATAATTTGTATAGATTTGTATAATGAAGAAGTGGTGGACCCTTATGTCATCACTCTAAATAAAATCAAACTTGAAATAAATTATTTTTCTATTTTGCTAAATTAAGGAAAAATCAACCAAATCTATTTTGGTGGATACTCCTTGCCTTTAATAATTTGGACAAATAAATAAATTTGATGTATTCAAGCAGGTCATGCCATTGTGCACCACTTGGCATTCTATTCTCCTTTGCTTTTGTAAAGTATGTGGCTTGAGTATTGGTAAGTTTGGGTTGATGACCCTCAAGTCATTTTAAGGCTTCTCTGACCACTCTCATGCCCATTTTGGCATCAGTTGGTTTCCTAAGAGTGTTAGTAGTCCTAGTCGAGTCTGCAAATGTTGAGTATGCTCTGCTCATGCACTTGGTGTGAACTTGAGTATTAGAAGAATAATTGCAATAAAATTATGTTTTATGTATATATGGCTCTGTAATTTTCTGTGTAAGTAATATCTAGGGTGTATCATTTTCATTGTGTCATGTTTCTTCCCTTTCTCCTAGCTATGTTGTCTTTGCATCTCAATGATACCATTGAGACTCATATGTCTAACTCTCTTACTATGACAAAACTAAAGAGATTTAAAGCTTTCAGCACCAAGGCTCATATTTTTCTAGAAAGAAGGATCTAATACCAACTAATATATGAATAATAAAGCTCTAATACCATTAAGATGTAGAGTTCATGCAACTAGGAGGAAGTGGGTAGAAATAGTGATAGAGGTTGTGATTGAATGGATACAAATTATGATATACTTATAATAGAAAATTACAAATATTTGTATACACATAGAAAATATAATACTTATGACAATTATTCTTTTTGGTACTTAAGATCACACAAAGGTGCAAGAGTAGATCATACTCAAGTATTTGCAAACTCAGACTAGGACTCCTAAGACTCACTAAGACTCTAAGGAAACTAATTGATCGATGAATCTTATCGATTGACACCCAAATGGGTATATGAGAGTGGCCTATTTATAGCCTTATAATGACCTAGAGGTCTTATCACACCCAATATTACTTGTACTAGCAAGTAATTTACAAACCATAATTTATTGACACTTGTCCTACTTTATTTAAATGAAAGGAGGAATATCATACCATAATGACCGATAGTTTTAGTCCTTTCTTTTAGTACAAATAAAATTTATTTATAGTGGAAAACATTAAGGGCCTACCATAACTTCACACATCACACATAATTTGCATATTTGTACAATAATTATTCCCACTATGTTGTGTTGCACTATCAACCATGATCCCATTCAAATATGTGCCAACATCAATATCTAGAATGAGATGGAGACTTGGTGTATTAAACACATTGTCTAACTGTAGAACATACTAGTATAAATAAGAATGCTTAATTTTATTTTGAGAAAATCATCTAGTAACAAGATGATACCATTCTCCAAGAAGATTTGTATCCTTATTCCTAATGATCCATTCAAGATGGTTGGATGAGAAATGTAATGTAAGATATATAATATCTAACATTGTCTCTTGAACAGTAGCAACCTTATAAGGATTCATCTGAGACAAAAATATTTTATAGGACTGGTTAGATCATCAACACTATGGAAACTAGGAGTAAAATGATTAATAACATCCCTACATCCAAAAATGATATGAGCTTATTTATATTTCCAAACCATGTGCTTTATGGCATCTAATTGTCCTTTCATGAGATCAGGAGATAGGATATGGATCTCTTTAGTGCATGTAAAAACCTATAAATTTCCCCAACCATCATTTTTGAAAACACGAAGATTTTTATAAAGAAAATATTCTAAATCATCCTCTGAAATGCTTCAAGAATCTCCTTGATCATGTGTATTACAAAAGACTATGGATCATCTGGAAGAATATCTCCTAAATCTCATCAAATAATCTAATCATATAAATATAATGTTTTTTCCTGAGGAAGATGATGAAATCCCATTTACTTATGATTTCCTAAGACAACACCAAATTGAAAGAAAGAAAAATACTTAAACTGACTTAGAAAATACTAACCTAAGATAATACCAGATTCCATATGTTTTTGTTGCAAAAAAAGAATATAGAGAATTGAATTCTCTTAGATTAACTAAGACATTGCAAGCCTTCTTTTTTATAGTTTTAATTACACCAAGACCTTGAATAGATATTTTCTGTTGACTCCAATATATTAATGAAAGGATATGAATCTTAGCTAAACTAATAGTAGAGCATGTATCTATAAGAGCAGGGATTTTTTTGTCAAGGATATGACTCTTGGCTAAACTAATAGTAGAGCATGTATTTATAGCAATGGGGATTTTTTTGTCATATGTTGTAGTTACAAGTGCCCTACTAGACATACATGAAAATGTGGAAGCATAGACAAGGAAAGTGAATAGTTTCAAAAAATTCCTCAAAGAAATGTGATATCACCCACAAGGCCCAACAACGATACACTGCAACACCACATAGTTTGTTGTTGGGCCTTGTGGTGATGTGGTGAATCACCACATCACCACAAGGCCCAGCAACAAACTGTGCAATGTTGTGGTGGACCGTTGTTGGTCCTTGCGGTGGAGGCTTTAATATATGGTGTGGAACAGGTAACAGAGGATTTAATAATTGAGCTACCAAATTAAGGATTGGATTATGACCATTATGAAACTTACCATGGATAAGAAACATTTAATATTTTTCACTGAAAATATTGCAGATTAATTCATCTCCCTAATTAACTCTTTCATATCCATCCTACTTGTTTTATGAATTATTTTCTAATCAAGAAATCTATTTAACCAATATGAAGATCAAACTATAGATTGCACTCCTTGTAGGATGTTGGGAAATCATCAAGGCTAGTGGATTCTTTGTAGGTGATCACTAAGACTAATGGAAAACACAAGTTTCTAAGGGGCATTATACAACCACCAAGACCACAAATGAACTCATTTCACCAATATATGTAGAATTTTCATAATGGGGAGTTGTTAATGTGTGTTTCCCCCAAATATGTTGAATTATATATAGAGGTGTTACCAATGTAGATGTTGATATACTATCTCAACTCCATGAAATGTAGGGTTCATGTATGGATAACATTCAATATATGAAGTTATAAACATTCAGAGCATTTCATGATGATAAATTTACCCTATGCATTTATTAATTTACAATGTGCAAAATTTGAAATGAACTAGAATTCATCATCTTGCATACTTCTAGTTTTTACTATGATCATAAATTTGGAACATATCTCTAATATTATGAGTATATAGAGCAGAAAGTAGAATATTTTTCACAGATATGTGGTTAGATAGTATCTATAGATAAGGGTCTAAGGTGTCATCAGTAAATCCATAAGGGAAAATCAATCTACTTGTAGATATAAAAAGTGAACAAGAGATTAAGTGAACCAATGTTATTTTGAATCTTGTTAGTTCCAAAATTAAGACCGCTACAAAAATTCACTTGCAGTCAACATTGTAGCCAATAATTATGCCATTCTTGTTATCCTGCCTGTCAAATTTCCAAGTTGTCAAGTCTTGTTCAATTTTTTTCAAGCTAACAGTATTTGTAGATATCTCAACAGAGGGGAGATGATGAATAAAGGTCATCAAGCACTTAAAATGTTAGTATTAAAGGAATGTGGATAAGAAATGACAAGATATGATGAGTAAAGCTTTTGGTGTTGAAGGCTATGGAGTGGAATAGAAGATGCCACATTGATGAAATATGCAAAGCAAGAACAAAGGGATGTGATAGTTTATAGATTCTCTTTAGCACTCCATTCAAGCAAAACAAATGAGAGCAATAATGCTACAAAGGAAAGAAATTCAAATGGCTACTTCAGGAAAGATGGAAATGAGCAGAAAGAGTATTCATCTAAGGCTAAAATTGAAAATTCCTATACTTTTCCAATGGCTTAGCCAATCCAAAAGTGTGATTTAAGCAGCTGAGTAAGAGAAAATGTGTGAGAAAATAGAAATTTTTAATAAGTTTCGCTAGCAGTTCCATTGAGAAAAGGCGACTTGAGTGGCTAAGTGATTGGAAATACATGACCAAGGAGAATTTAAAAGACAAAGAAAATTACACTCTTATGTTGGCATTACCAGTACAAAACCATAATTTGAGTCGAGAAGCTTGGTAAAAAGCATGACTAGCATGAAGAGCACACATTTGAAGTGATTTTTCCAATAGGAAATCATGCAAAGAATGGTAGGGCTATAAGTAAATTAGGATATGGAAAAATCATGAGGAAAACACATTAAATTTTCACTTTCTAAGTGATACAAATAGTCCAAAATAGCACCAAAGATGGAAAACATGAAAAGATGCTTGATAGTGATTATTATGGTGCATTGCAAGATAATCTATAAGTAGCAAAGATGTGATTTCACCATGATAGGAATTCAACCTTCACAATTAGGCATATGCAAGCATCTACCAATTGTAATCTCAACTTCAATCCCAATGCACAAAGTCCCCTCATTGAAATTACTCATTGTCTTCATGCTTTGACATGTCTTATAGACAATCATATGCATGTGTTTGAAGTTGAAAAATTCAATCAGAATAGTATCTTAAACACAAAAAATCATGCATTCCTCAAATGCTTGCCAAAAACCTATGATAAAAACATTTCTTTGGAGGCTACTATTGTCATACAAGGAACTCCACTTGGCATCAAGCATTGACAATCTAGTGCCCAATCAGGATTGTTGCCTCTTTATTTCTTATACACTGCTCACATCACTTTCCTATTGTGAAACTCAATTCATTTGTGAGGACTGCCACATATAGACACTATCTCCTTGCAACTTGATTCATGCATTGATCAAGGCATTTACATAAGACACCTACCCGCTTGCATTCAAGACTGTATTCCACTGTGACCTCTTCTAGTTTCTATCCTTTATGCCTTTTCAAGAGTCCATAAAATAATAAACCTCTCCCTTGAATGTTGAGACTGTTATAAGCATAGGAAACATTTGGACTTCGTGAAGGATGCCCTACTATGAATTGACCCTCATACATCCAAAGAATCTTACTGTGCATATAGTCATTGTCAAATAGTTATGAGACTCCCTTTGTACTCATTTTAACTATCATACCATTTCATGCAACAAATTCCCTCTCGCACTATACCTTATAGGAAAATTTGCATAACACATTGAGACAATTCATTGCATCCGACTTCAATTCTCCTTTCATGAGGTTTCCTACATATCCCTCATTTTCTAGAACTCTACATTGGTTATGCTATGATCATTGTCATCTTTATAACCTTGATTGCTATTGTCTTATGGTGGTTATGGTTATAGGCTACTACTGTTCTTTACCATTTCAATTTGGTGATGGTTGTCCCTCTTTGAATCTTGGTCACATGACCTTATACCTCAATGAGTAGGTTTCCCTTAAAAAATCATTCAATTCTAGAGCATGTTCTCCATAGCTTGAATTCCATACCTATCATTTTGAATAGCCTTTGCACAGTACTCATCACCTATCTCATATGTCTTTGTATCTTGTGCATCTAATAACACTTTAGACAAAGAATTCTTTTGAATTTCTACCTCTATAGACACATTCATGGTTTACTAACACCAACGTTTCTTGTTGGACCCTCCTTGGAATTCATCATAGTTATCTTCCAAACTTGAGCTCACCTCATGATAGGACTACTACCAAGGAATCACCATACATCCAAAGGACAATAGTGACAATTAAAGACCTTCAATGCAAGGACTTTCCTTAAAATCCATACAAGATTCCTCTCCCCTACACAAATCACTTTAAAAGGAAATAGAAAGTATTTGCAATCAGTGCCTTTTGTGGTGTTAATGCCAAAATCAAGTGCTTTGTTTCATGGAATCAATGAATGACACTAGATTTGTCTCACTACTAATATCACCTTGGGCTACTATCTATTTATGCAAGAGCTTAGGAACCACAATATCCTTTCCTTTCATGTGCTCATATTACACACCATCTTAAGCATTCCTCAATGGTCTTTATGATGATAAATATCAGTGAGGCCACAATCTTCCAATATTGTGACTGCCTTCTACTTCTTTACATAGTCAATGCCTTTTGAAATTTTTTCATTAAACCTTGTTCTCTCAATCTTCAAACCATTTCCACCAACCAAAACCATTTCCCCTTAATGCATTGAAGTTATGATGTTAGGGCAGTCATTCCTTGAGATCACATGGTAACTAAAAATGTAGTGATAAAACACTGTCCTTATATGTTGTTACTTACAGTCACTGCAACCTTACATTGTCAAAGGTTGTGATTGAGTGGCTGCATTATGCATGATTGTCACTATGAAACATAACACTTTCATTTATCACTATATTGTATTGTGTTTGAAACCCCTTTATGTTGTGCCATGCCCAATGTGCATTTGACATCACTACCTTTAGTATTTCATGAATTTCAAAACACTACCCCTTCATGCAATGCAATTTTGTCTCACTCCCTTTGTTGTGCATCAAGAACTCAAAAATAATGTTATCATCCCTACATTATCAATATAGTGTGACTACCCAATACATACCAGTATCTTCATTGCATGCATATGTTTCCATGGACTGCTCATTAAGAAGCACGGCGTTTGGAATAGTTGTAAGGTCTGCAGGGGTATTTGCAAAAGAACTCTCACTATCATTACAACAAGGACTAAACTTCAAGGACTTCCCTATCAATGAAAGACATTTTACCACTATCTTTAACCTTTTCAAATTAAGGGAAACACCTGCTAGCATCATCCATATTGATTAGCTTAGACAAATGTAAACAGTAACTCTTGTGCCTCTTTATTCCCTCTTGCTTGGTCTATCCTCATAATGGGATTGTCATACTTTCAAATTTATAAACATCTATGTGAATCCTTTGAAACCCTCATGAAATATATCCATGCTCATGATTGTCCCACATTTTTACTATGATAGTTCCCTTTCATTTGGATTGTGGAGTCAAAACGCGAACTTGTTGCCTCATGGTCTCATGATCTAGGGTTTCAAAGCTTCATGCCAATTCACCTCTTAATGACTCAACTCTCACAGGTTGCAAAGCTTTGATAGCTCTATCATACTCATTCTTGCATTTCAACATACCATAGGGATCCAAAGGCATTTTTAGATAAAAATATGCATTCTTTCAAAACCTAACCGGTGAATGGAAGAGGGAAAACTCTTAAATAGAAAACCACCATACATAATGCAATGAATGAGAAAGAATGTTGTTTTTTTATTCTCAATCACATAAAGATAAAGCAGTGAAAACTCTAAGGAAAAACCATGAAAAAGGGAAAGAAGCGTTGCATACCTGAAGCTTCTTCCTTTTGCAAAGTTGCAGTTTCCATAATAACTCGAGCTTCCTACCTTGCTTTGTTCAAAAAATTAAGTGAATCCTTTTGCAAGCAAGGAGACACTCATTGCTTTTCTGACCATGCAAGTAGCAGCTATAACCCAAAATGCCTTAGTGACAGGCTAAGGAAATGAGGAATTCAATGAATAATGAATCGTGTGCAATACACTCCCACCAATAATTCCCCAAAATATTTTAAAATTTTTGTCTTATTTGTATTTGTGTGACTAACTATTTAGTCATGTTTATTTGTATGACTAAATAATTTTTTAGTCGATGGCCAAATTAGCCATTTATTTACTCATTTATAGTTGAGTTGCAAAAAAATAGGTAGAATTTAGTCATTTTTAGTAGTCATTTTTATTTGTATGACTAAATCATTTTTTATTCGATGACCAAATTAGCCATTTATTTACTCATTTATAGTTGAGTTACAAAAAATTAGTAGAATTTAGTCATTTTTAGTTGTTGTGACTAAAATTTTTAGTCACATAGTCATTTATTTGCCAAATTCTACTAGTGAACTGAGGATCAAAGATGAAGACATTTTCAAGACTGCCTTCAAAACCAAATGCAAGCATTATGAGTTTATAGTCCTACCATTCAGACTTACAAATGCACCAACAACATTTATGAACCTAATAAACAACAGGTATAGGGATTTCCTAGATAATTTTGTTTTGGTTTTCTTGGATGACATCTTAATTTATTCCAAGAATGAGGATCATTGCAAAAATTTGGAGATAGTTCAACGGTTAAGAGAACATAAGTTATATGGGAAACTCTCTAAGTGTACCTTATTTCAAAAGAAAGTACAATACCTAGGGCATGTGATTTAAGTTGAAGGGATTTCAGCTGATCCAGCCAAAATAAAGGTAGCATTAGAATGGCCAGTTCCTAATAATGTACCTGAGGTCAAAGGTTTTATGGGTTTGGTAGGCTACTATCGGAAGTTTGTTGCAAAATTTTCCAAGATAGCCTTTCCTATTACTTCGTTACAAAGGAAAGGGAAAAAGTTTGAGTGGATGGAAAAATGCCAGGTAGCATTTGATCTACTCAAGGAGAAGTTAACTACTGCACTGATTTTGAAGAAACCAGATCCTGATGGTGACTTCACTATCACCACAGACACGTCGAGAGAAGGATTAGGTGGTCTTGATGCAAAAAGGGAAATTTATAGCTTATGAATCAAGAAAGATGAAGCCCTATGAACAAAATTATGCATTTCATGACTTAGAGTTAGTAGCAATGGTTCACACATTGCTGATGTGGAGGCATTATTTGTTGGGAAAGTCTTTTGAGTTGAATACCAATCATAACAGTTTGTAATATTTGTTCACCCAACCCAATCTAAATACATGACAAAGAAGATGGTTGGAGTTGATATTTGATTATGACTTCAATATCAACTACATCAAAGGAAAGGAGAATTAGTTTTTCGATGCCTTAAGTCATAGTCAGCATATGGCCTCAATGGTGACAATCCAAATTGACTTTAAAGGCCAAGTTTTGCAAAAATGCAAGGAGGATGAGTAATATGAGCAAGTTAAGCAAGCACTCGCGAACAATCTGCAAGATGCAAGGTATGAGGGATTTCACTTTGAACCTAATGGATTGTTAAGTTTTAAAGGAAGAATATATGTGTCTAACTCTGAGGATTTAAGAAATATTGTGTGGAAAGAAGTTCATGAAGCACCATACTCTGGACATCCTAGTGTGACAAAAATGTTGGCCGATGTGAAGTCATTATATTTTTGGAAGAGGATGAAAGGGGATGTTGCTAGAATTGTGGCTAGATGCTTATAATGTCAAAGGGAGAAAAATGAACATCATCACCATGCAAGCCTATTGTATCCACATGATATTTTAGAAGGAAAGTGGCAAGTCATTAGTATGGATTTTGTGCAAGGATTACCCATGTCAAGGAATAAGCATAATTCCATTTTAGTGGTAGTAGACAAGCTTACTAAGGTAGCACATTTTATACCTAGGAATTCAACTGATGGAGCTCATGTCATAGCTCAGAAATTCATTCATGAAGTGTTTATATTGCATGGTATTCCTGAGAAAATTATCTCGGATAGGGATGCTCGTGTGACCTCTAGGTTTTGTAAAACCTTATTCTTTGCACTTGGAACTCAATTAAATATAAGTTCAACCTATCATCCAAAAGTGGATGGAAAAACTGAAAGGGTGAACCAAGTACTAGAATACCTACTAATAATTTATTACATGGATCAACAATACAAGTGGAAAGATTACTTGCCTTTAGTGGAATTTTCATATAACATTTCCTATCATTCTACAATTTACATGGATCCTTTCGAAGCATTGTATGGTCAGAAGTGTCGAACCCCTATAATCTAGGATAAGCTTGAGGATAGGGTAAGTCTTGGACCAGAAATGTCTGAAATGGAGGAACAAGTTAGAACTATTAAGTAAAGGCTAGCAAAAGCCAATGATAGGAAAAAAAGCTATGCAGATTCTAAACGAGTACCTGTGAATTTTGCAGTAGGTGAAAAGGTGTTACTAAGAGTTAAGCCTCATAAGTGTTTTATCAAGTTTGGAAAGTCATCCAAACTAGCTCCACGCTACATAGGCCCTTTTGAGGTTCTTGAGGAAGTAAATCATGTTGCTTACTAAATTGTGTTGCCACTAGCTCTTGCCCGGATGCATAACGTCTTTCATGTCTCTTACCTAAAGAAGTATATACCAGGTGATAATCATGTAATTGATTGGAATGCTTTACAGGTACAGGATCTCAAAGTGGTAACAATCGGGCCTATCAAGGTGCTCAGAACACGTAAGCTTCACTTGCATAATAGGGAGGTTTTGCAATGCAAAGTCCAGTGGGACCAGTATGCAAAAGAATCTACCACTTGGGAAGACATGCTGAAATAGAGAAAAAGTTTCCTCATGTCTTACATGCTTTTGAAAGTGCTTGAAAAACAATGTTGTGTTTGTTTTTGTATTATTCTATGTTTTCAACATAAAATCATTTGGGACGATGATTCACAAGGGGGGAGTATGTTACACCCCGTTGTGTGTTTATCTATTTACTATTGCTATGATTGGTTAAAATACTGAATATGATAATGTATTTGTAACTCTTATTGAAATACATGTGTTTTTACTTTGTTTATCTATATCATTGATAAAATGATGAATGAATGTTAATTTCATTTGATGTTTATAATGAGATGAATATGAGGAATGAATCTTGATTGAATTTTATATTCTAACTATGAAATGTATAATGAAAATGATTGTTTTGATGAACGGCTGACTATGTTTGGAAATGTGCTGAGTTGAATGCAGATATACAATCAAGCCTCCGAAAGAGAGGGGAAGTACCACTTAGGAGAAGGACTTGGTTGGGGAACCTTTAAATGAAACCCAACTGAGCTTTCACACACTCACTTATAGAATGGTTAAGTCGAGTCATAGTTTTGGGAAATGGGTGTCATCTTTAGTCGTGTTTGTGTTCGAATCAGAAAGGATCATGATTTCTATTGAGAGCATTCATGGTTTGAGATAAGTGCTTGGTGCATATGAGTTCTTCCTTGTGTGACTATATTTAATTGATGAACACATGAGTAAATGTGAACATGAGTATATGTAGGTAGGCATACCTATGCATGCTCATAGATGAATTGTGATGGGCATGGGTGTATCGATTGGACAAGGAGACATATCTATATATATACATCGCATGCATATATGTTTGTCGATAAGTTAGAAAATATATGCAATTGATTGTATAAGTAAAAGTATATATGTTGTATATGCATATATATACATATATATACACATATTGATATACACAAATATGTCAATGTAATGGAACGCCCATACAAGTACATCAATATATGTGTATATGTGTATATGTGTATATGTATATATATATATATATATATATATGATAATGTTTATAAAAGATAACATGGTTATATGCATGTGAATATTGAATGGTTTATTATTGAACTTGTTTGTTAATAGTTATATATATACATATATATACATAAAAGCATTTTATGCTAGGTTGAAATATGTATATATATATATATATATATATATATATAAATGTATACGTTGTATGCTCAATATAAAGAATGCATGGCGCTACATATTATAGTGCATTGATAACATATAACCTGCACGTATAAACTTTGTATATAGTGCATTGATAGTGATAATGTGCACATAGCATATTTATGGTGAATAAAGCATAACAAGTAAAGGTTGTGCATAATACTAAGGTCATGGGAAAACATTCTAATGTGCTACATGAAATAATGACAATGCTAAAAGCACTTGGTAAAGCTAAGCCAATGTTATGTGTTGATTGTTTAAGCAAGACAAAGTCAAACTTAACTAAAATGCAAGAAACAAACAATGAGTCTTTTAAACAACAAACCAAAAGAATAGGGAACATGGTGCTTTGGTGGTGCCAAAGTATGAATGGTGCAAATCATATAGAAATCTTGAACCTGCAACGAATTCAAGCATGTGAAACAATATGAAAATATGAATTGGTCAATTAAGCAGTTGGCCAAATAAGTCGACCTGTAGGTGACCATTACCTTGTATTTCTTAACTTATTTCTTATTGTCTTGAGGAATGAGGTGACTCATTCTCATGGTTGTATATGTCTTTGATGGGCATCAATTTATGTTGCCACCTTCTTTGTTTAAGTTGTTGATTCGAGCTAATGAGTTGAGATGTGTCATTTTGAGTAGCTTGGTTGTAGGTAGCAAAGGCTCATATTTTTGTATAAATAGAGGAGAGGATTTCCCCATTTGAATACACATTCACTTTCATTTTGCTATTTTTATCTAAAGATGTTCTTGCTTACTAAGTTGGGAGAAGTTGTGAGGCAAATAGAGTGAGAGTTATTGTGAGGAAATTTTGTGAAGAGGAATTGATAAGTGGAAAGAGATGCAAAGTCAATTCTTAGAGTGGATTTAGTTAAAGAACTAGTTGGTCAATTGGAGTATAGCTTATATCAAGCATGTGATTTTACTCATTTTATGTTTGATCTATTTTTGGAAAGATTGAATTTCTTGTTTGTATTTTTTGGAGAAATGCATTGTATTGCTAGAATAGAGAAAAGATAGGGAAAGGAAAAGAAACTTGCTATTGTGATTTCCTTATAAGTTTTTGTACATACTCCATATTAAGGGGTGGATGTGATCTATAGTATTATGTACTAGGATATGGTGAAGCTTAAGTGGCTTATAAGGCTATGTATTTATAAGTAATTGTGTAATCTTAGAAAGCTCATAGGTTATTCTTGGGATTAGATTGTCCAATGAAGGGGGTAGCTTATGTATGTGAATACTTAGTAGAAATACCATTGTATTTGGAAAAGGGAATGGGTTGTTTCTGAGGTTAAAGATTACCTATTCAAGGGAATTACTTATGCATAGTATTTTGATGGTCTTAAATCAAATAGATCTAGGGTAGTGTATGTGAATAGGATTACTTTCACTCGAAGTATTGAGTGAAGAATACTTTGGACAAAGTAGTGTAATTTGCGACTGGTTGCACTGTCAATTCACTGTGTTCCATTTATGCATACTAGTTCAGGATTGTAGTGGGTATACAAGTTCTAGTTATGTAGGACACAACACTAAGCTCAAGAAGGTTATAGTTATGAGGTTACCTTACCAATCCCTTCATCGAAGGGTAGGGCCATCTTACCATATGTGGTAGATGTGTGGGGGACCGCATTAAAGTCTATGGTTGGTGGAAAAGCACTTGAGTGATGCTTCTCCTCATTAGTTGGCGATTGAGATTTGAAAAGGAATTTCCTGGACCATTTGTATCTATTGCCTAAGAAGCTTAGTTGAGCAATGTATGTATCTTTGTATACAATCTTTGTAAAATTGTAAATGTGATATATTATATTGAGAACAAAATCAATACTTTGGAATTATGTTATGTCAAATATGCTCAAATATTCTCTTTGGAAAAGAATTTTTTTTATTGCAATGGAAATGAAACATAGTTTATTTGCATGAGGTAAAAACCTAGGAAATTTACTTGCATGAAAAATTGGCATGTTACATTGTGATTGAAGTAGAAGTGGCCATTGTAGTGGATGGAACACAAAGAGAGCAGTATTATCAAGATAAAAATCTTGAACTAGGTTACTATCATCTTTGATTATAAAATACTTGCCTCCACTTATGAGCTTTATGGACTGAGAGTCAAGGGAACTTCCCCAATTGTGTGGATCCATGGTTTTCCAAGAAGAAGATTAAAAAAATAATTCCTTGGCATGACATGAACTATGGTAGGGAGGGTGATAGGTCTTAATGATATAGGTAAAGTAATAATTCCTAAAGGATCTCAACCATTATTATTGAAACCCTTAATGAAAACATTAAAGTAAGATTAGAGGTGCCAATATAAATTTGTTTAAGAAAATAAAGACTACAAAAATTAAGGCTAGAACCATTGTCAATTAATGTCCACTTAATTCCAAAAAAAATAATACCAAATCCGATGAAAAGAGGGAGGTTTTGTTGTTTAACATTGCAAGAAAGAATCTCAGATGGAAGAAATGTCATGCTCCTTGTACTAGAATAAGTGTAGTAGATTATAATAGATACTTCATGTGGCTTAACAAAATATGAAATAAGAATATTTTGTAAAGCTTTCTAAAGCATGTCAAGTATGAAGGTAAAGTTTGAATTAGCTCCCAAAGAGAGATCTTAGCTTAATTAGGTTGAATTTTCTTAATAATATCATACTCGGTGTTTTAAGATGGGAGATGAAGAGATTATGGAAGAATGAGAGTTGATGGAGGAAGATAAATAGTCATAGGATTGGAGTACCATTTTTTTTAGTTTTGTATGTGTTCCCAATGGCATGAAATTCATTGAGTGAAGAACTCATGACCTCATCAAAAAATATCAAACTATGATAATTTGGTGAGAAGGTGGAAGTAAATTGACAATTAAATATGGACAATAAGTCTAGGAAGAATCAAAGAAGGTGAACATTTAATATTTATGAAATTATTAAGCATCACCATAGTGAGTGCAAAAAAATAATTCATGAAGCACACATTAACTAGGATATTTGTTGAGTTAGGAACATACAGTGTAGAAGGACTAAAAGAGCAAGTTCAAGATCTCTTCACATATTGTCTAATGTGGGATGAGAGTTGACATTGGAAAATTCCTCATCACTCAGTGAAGATTATCAACATGAAGAGTAGGCAAGGTGATGTTAATATAATGATCAATTATGCTACCATGCTCTAGATTACCCTTAGAAAGGAAAGGAAGCTTTTATAAAGAGAGAGAGAGTAAGTGGAGAAATAATAGGAGGATATATATTAAGAAAAAGGAAAAATAAGGAAGACCCGTTATCAATAAGGGAGAAGTATTCATCAAAGAGAGGGTTTTCATAAAGTACAATTCAATCATGGATATGGGAGACATGATAAAAGGATAGTGATAATAGAAGAGAATTTTTAAGAAGAAAGGTGTATATCATTTGGTTGAATGTTGCCATTTTTCTCCTTTAAGACTATGGAATGGGGTTTGGGGTAATGCTCAAAATTTTGAGAAAATAAAAAAATTGAAATAAAATGAAAGGAGAATAAAACATTTTTGTTTCGAAATGGAAATTTAACTAAAATATAAAAAAAATGTAATTCCTATTTTAAACTTAATTTTACATTATTAGAGATAGGTTATGAAAATAAGGAAAACTAAAAATACAAAATATTGAAGTAAAGAAACTAAAAGCATATATTATAACTAGAAATAATAGATAAGAAAGAACCTATAAATCAATCTAAGTAGCTCACTCACTAGGATGCTAGTGCAACATGTTTTTTTATCCAATCTACATGTCATCTAGTTTATGTGCTACCATCTATAGTCAATGTAAAACTCAATTATATTTTTAAAATGTGTATGATCTACATGTATGAATGTAAATAAACAACAAAAAAATATTCTCAAAACTAATAGAAAGGTATATAGGAATACAAAAATAATATTTTAAAGATACAATTTTAAATAAAATGTTAAAATAATAAATATAAGAAAAAAAAACTCAAACCTCCATGTGAGACAAGCTCCTAGAAAAATCCATCTAGGATAGAGAGGGAGGTTGGGGTTGCTTAGGATATTTCCTTCAAGTTAAGCCCTTATTCAAGGCGTGTGCTTTTAAACCCTATTTCTATTTAAGAATTAAAAAAAAAAGCAATAATGTAGTATAATAAAGGAAAATAGGATTAAACACAAAAAAAACTAATCTTCACAATGACAAAGGAGGATTCCCATGAGGCCAAAGAGGTGTGGTAGAATGTGCTAGAAGGTTCTAATGTGTTCTAGGTTATCTTGAAAATCTCCAACTTGCATGAGGAATGAGGATCCACTATTAAAGGACAAAAGAGGGAATATCAATGGTCATTCAAAGTGCAAAGTTCAATTTTCAATTTCTAAAAACTAGACGAATGATGGTTCCAAAAGAATTTTTGGAAAAAAGTTCATTAGCATGTTAAAAATAGACCTTGTATGACTATATAGTTAAAGGATGACCATATGTTGTGTTGCTAACCAAGTTCGATGTATTCAAAGAATTCATTGGATGGGAACAAAATATAAAACAAACACAAGGGTACATGTGGCAACACATGAAACACTTGATTGATCACACAAAAACATAACATAATATTTGGCATTAAGAGTGGGTAAAAGGATAAGGATAGGCTAAAATGATCAAGTAGAAACTAAATCAAGGAAAATTATAGGTTATGTAATTTTTGACCTTACATAAGGATGTGAAAAGTGAAGATCAAGAAGAAATTTGTAGGAGTTACAAATTTATAGGGGAACTTTGTATCTTTACCACACTTTCTATTTTGCAATTTTCAAAGTGACTTGACTCATGTTCAATTAAAGCTTATGCTTTATAGTCATGCTTGGTATATTAATGGTTATATGTCTTGTGTTGTTGTGTGATATCATGGAACCTAATGCATGTAGGTGTGCAATATGACATGTTGATGTCACAATTTTATTGCACAAAAAATGTTTTTTATTAATGGCTTTGGTGAAAGCATAGGGCATTACAAGTTTGATTAATCATAAGTTATTTAATAAATAAGTGTTTATATAGGTTACATATATTCATGATGTAAAGACCAAGATTCATTGGGTAATTGAACCATCTCCTATGGAAGTAAAACTATTTCCTTGTTTGAATCATTATCCCCTAAAAATTATTAAATTTAATTTTTTTTATAGGTTCTCGATTAGTTGGCATATGACTTGGTATAGTGTGAGCCTTGGGAGTGCCACTTGGACTCTCACATTGATTAATTTTTTTGAATATTGTAAGGTGAAGCTTAGAATGATGTAATTATATGTGTGATTTGGACCTTATGGTATGACCTATAGATGTACTTGACCCTATTCAATCTATGGTTTAAATTATATTGGTTGTATGATGTATGGTTGTTACATGAGTAGTTGATCCCATGTAGTGTGTTATGTACACGTTACTAGAGATGGATGGTTGGCCAAGTTGTATTATTGTGAACATTTGAGAGGTGCTCTATATATCATAGACCACTAAGGTGTTATTGTATGTGCCACAAGCTATGAGAATGGTCTCGGTTTATCACATGTTTGTGTTGTCATAATTATATGCTCTCTCATTTCATCCTTTGAATGACCGCATCATTTGAATGACCTATGTTAATGCCTTTATATAATCCCTAGACATATAATTTAAAATTTGTATCCGACACTTCAAAAAAAAATGGTCATGTTCAATATTGATGGCCTTAGGTATGTAGGCAATTTGTTTTTTTAAATAGAGAACAAAAATCATACCCTATATTTTTTCCACTCTATAGAATCACAATGCTATCTAATCACAAGTGAGAAATATTTTTGAGTAGTGGATCAAGTATTTTCTAAGTGAGATGGCATAGCACCACATAGTGTTGGATTAGGTTTTGGGTTAAAAGTGCATCAAAAGAGCCAACTAGTGTACTAAAATTATACATTATTCATTCATACAAGATGATATAAAACAAGTAGAAAAAACTATTTTGGGTATGAATTTTATCCTTTTTAATTATATGCACATAAGAGAAAAAGATAAAATTAAAAGAAATCAAGATAAGATGAAAGAAAAGATATTTATCATCACAAATATAAAAATTAGTGAATTGTACAAAATCTTTCAACTAGAGAAACAAGAGAAATGTTGCATCTAGTTATTATTGGTGCTTTGGTAAGGTGAAATTCAATTTGGAACTTTGAGCATAGGGGTAATTGATCTATGTAAATCACATAGAATTAAATTACATATAATATTATATCATTTATTTTTATCAAATAATAAAGTTTTTGTGTTTTTGTTAGTGTAATATTAATTTAGTTTAGGATAATGTTTTAATCCTAAGAATATTATTGCACTTGTTTTAAGTTTACATAGGTAATTAGTTCTTAATTACTTAAGTTAGGAAGGATAATGTTGCACATTCATGCGATTTTACTTTTCCTTATCCTCATGGATTTGGAAACTTGGATAAGCGATTCCTCTCCTTTAGATTTTTCCTCATCCTTATCCTCAATGGATTTGGAAACTAGAAGTCTATATAATGTAACTCTCCTTCCATGTTTTGAAAAATAACGAATCAATCATTTTGTGATCAATCTCATTTTAAATATTTAGCTAAATTAATTTTCATTAAGTTAGTTTAAATCTATTTATATGCACTAGATTCTAGTGGTAAATTTGATTTCAAATTCTAGCATGATATTAAAGCATAGGTGCTATGATTTTTATTTTTGGTTTTTACTTTTTGGAGATTGTATGAAATAGTAGTAAATAGGGATTTTGAAGCTTTAATCTAGTGAATTTCTCATAAACAATCAATTTTACACCAAACAAATCTTTCTATTATATCCAAAAGGCCCAAAAACCTCTATTTTTATATAAGATTTATCATTTTTTTGAGTTTGTGGTCCCAAGGAGGTTGAATATTTTTGACCTAGAACTATTCATTCATATAATTGTTCCATCATAATTTTTGTACCTATGCATATTTTTTTCTTGCTATTGTGCATTACTAACATCATTGAATAGATTTCTAGTGTCGTCACTTCAAAAATGCACTCCTCTCCATTTGCTTTTTCTTATTTTTAACCTCGACTTTGAAAGACCATAACTTGAACATTCGAACTTGAAATTAGGTGCATTTTTTTTATTTGGAGTGGATTTTGTGCTCTTCATAATGGTATAGGTGGTTTCGTTATTTCACATTCCATTTTTATATAAATTTATTTTTATCAAATATTTTATATTCAGTTGTGTTTTTTAGAGCTTCAGTTGCTTGTAACTTTCACAAATGAACTCTTTTTTAAGTGTTACTTTTTAAAAGTTAGTGTTGCTAAAGTGGTAATTTTTTATTTCATTTTCTATAATCACATAATACTTTTAGTATTTCAACCACTTTTGGACCATATAAAACTTGATTAAATATGGAATCTTGCATTGTAATTGTACTAAAATAAAGTGTCAAACATTATACTTATTGGGGGTAGTTTTAGTAACTAAGAGTGTTAAAATTGAACAACTAGGGGGGTTATTAAACTTATAAAGTTTCAAATTAATGTACTAGTCTTAGGTAGTGTATACATATGCATTTTGTAATCATGAACTAAGAAAAAGTTCTATTTTAGTGTGTTTCATAATGGATGTTAGTATTGAATTCAATAATTATGTTGTAATTCTAAACTCAAAGGACTATTTTTCCTAGAAACAAGGGATAAATAGTCATTACCTTGAGTAAGATCTATTGCCCTATCTCCTTGGAGTCATTCTTAAGTTAAGTAACTATGAATAGAAGAATGCATGGTTTAAGAAAAATTGCATGGTCAATGGACTAATATATCTTACTATTTTTAAGGATACTCTACATCACATAGAGCACACTAAGTGCCCTTTCACTGCTTGGACCATCATCCAACAATTATAAGGAGAATTTAGATCTTCATTTGATGTGATGTTTCCTTGGATGACCAAATACATGCTAATACTTCTAAGACCCCTTATTGTGTGGAAACATCCTTATCAATCTATTTGGTTGGAATGCATTGACACCCCATCTACTTCAGATCCTCATTCTCTTGTTGCTACTATAAAATTCAAAGCCGCTTCTTCAAGAGCTTCCAATGATTCTCTTCATTATATTTCTTCATATCTATCAGATCCACTTCATTGGGAGTTCTACTTACCAAGAATTTCAAATGTTTTTGGAAACTCACTTTGCAAATATTCACAATAATATTGAGGGAATTTATCTCCTCTTTGATGATAATTCTTCTAGTTGTATCATCTCCTATTCTATATTCACTTGTTTTCTCTCTGCCACATCATGTTGCTCACTTAACACATCCTAATTCACTTTGGTCCAAGTCGCACACTTTAGTGGTTGATGTTCTCAAATCTTGTATGGTAGACTCATAATTCAACATCAACATTGAGACACATAAGAAACTTCCAGATCCATACATCTTGATTCCTTTCTACATTCCGCTTGAGTGGAAATTCAACATTTTGATAGCTCAAGAATTTTTTCTTTTGAAATAAAAATGCATCATTTAATGTAGAGGGACCTATTACAATAATCATCATGTGACATTATACATTATCGTTCTCTTCCTTCTTTTAGGAGGCACACATGGGCCTTGTCTTACAAGTATTTCAAGACACTCTTCTAAGGGGGCTTATTAGTCCTATCTTTTCTCACTTTGGGGGTTATTTTTTTCCTATGGGTTCTCTCCTTTTCCTCATCTATGAGATTTTTTTTGTACATGGGTACCCAACATGCTTACTTGTTGGGACCCACTCTTGCATATCTTGCTTTTATTTTATCTCCCAAAGTTGCACTTAAGGGAGAGTCTTAGTGTAATATTAATACCTTAGGATATGTTTTAATCCTAAGTATATTATTGTATTTTTTTAAGTTTTTTTTGGAAAAAGATGGAGGACCACCTAAAAAATATTAATAAAAATAAAAAAAGATACAAAGGATGAGCCAAGCATAAGTAACTGTCAATAAAGAAACAAAATATGTCTTGGAGGTTAAAATGAGCTAACTTTATCCCTCATAAATGGGATCCTAAATCAACTTGAGAGGATTACGCTTATGTTTTTGCACAATAGTTCATTGATCATCCTCAAAACCCACAAAGTGATCTTTTTTATCCACAAATTTCTCGAGAACTATAGGTTGCTTTAATGGAGCCACCAATGGAACGTTAATTGACTTCTCTTTCAGGCCTTAAGGAGGAAATTCTTTCTTTTTGTGAAATTATGCTAAAGAGGAAGGGGAAAATTTTGGTGTTGCATTCTCTTTTTGAGTTTGTAAAGAACACTAGTAGAATTTGGCAAATAAATGACTAGGTGACTAAAAATTTTAGTCACAACAACTAAAAATGATTAAATTCTACTCATTTTTTGCAACTCAACTATAAATGAGTAAATAAATGACTAATTTGGTCGTTGACTAAAAAATTATTTAGCCACAGAAATAAAAATGACTAAATAGTTAGTCATCAAATACAAATTAGACAAAAAATTTAAAAAACAATTCGGCCAATTATTGGCACGATGTATTAGCGTGATTATTCACGTTCATTGCAAACCTCGCTTCATTCGTTCATTGCAGACCTCACTTCATTCATTCGTTCATTGCAGACCTCACTTCATTCATTCATTGCAGACCTTGCTTCATTCATTCATTATAGACCTCACTTCATTCGTTAGCCTAGCATTGAGGCATTTTTATCAGTTATAGCAGCTACTTGCATGGGCAATAAAGATTTGGAGAGGACCTAGAGACTTCTGAAAAGGTGGGCAAGGAATTCAAAGTTTGTTGCAACAAATTTGAATTCACTGAGGCCCTTTGTAGCGAAGTTGGATTTGGGGATGCCCTCTATAGAAAATTCAGAGGTAATTCAAAACCCTCATTACATTAAACACAAATTCAAAACGCTCATTACAATCTACTACTCTTAATAATGTTCTTTTACAATCTTGCCACTGTTTTGCTTCATAATGTGTTCAAGCTAAATATAATAAAATTTGGGTGTTAGTGCCAAAATAGAATTTCCTCAAACAATTTTGATACATTTTCACTGCAAGTGCAAACTGTCCTTGTGCAAAGTAAACATGTCATAGATTTACCCATGACACATCAGGCATCTAAACAAAGATGTTTCCTGCAGCAGCTTCTTGTACCTATGTAAAGATTTCCTTTGCAATATCAAATTGACCCCTTTCAGCTAGCACAATGGCTGCCCCATTTGCAGCATAAACATTTCCTGGTCTTTGTGCCAACACTTTACAATGCCTACCCCATTTGTAGTATAAATATTTTCACTGCAAGCGCAAATTGTCCTTGTGCAAAGTAAACATGTGTTAGATTTACCCACACATTAAGCATCTGAACAAAGATATTTCTTGCACCAAATTCTTGTACCTGTGTAAAAATTTCCTTTGCAATATCAAATTGACCCCTTTCAGGTAGCACAATGGCTACCCCATTTGCAGCATAAACATTTCCTGGTGTCTGTGCCAACACTTAAGTGGCCGCTTTTATAACATTAAGATCCTCTTGATTTATTATTATACTCCTATTTTCCAAGAGAAAAATCCCCAAGGCCCATGGGAAATGAATGATGAGCATTTGAGTTTGAACTTTGTTTCATTTCGAAAAGGGGACATTATATTGTACAAGATTTTTTTAACAGCAGAATAACTTAATCCACCTACTTGGGACTGTAAAATAAAATAGATGAATTAATTTATTTGCAATTATAGGTTCCTTTAATCTAGAATCTGATAGAAAGATAAAGCATAATACATTGAAGGACACATAAAATGTTCTAAAATAAAGACTAAAATAGGTTGCCCATAAAAAACAAGAAAGAGGAAAAATGAAAAGATAATATACAAATGATTCATTTGAGGTTTTTGATAAGATCTCATTTAACTATTTCAAATGGATTTGGAAGGGACAAAGCATATTTGATTCACTAAAATTTTGAGGTAGCTTATCCATCGTCATTGTATGCATCATCTTCTCTTGGAATTTGTTTCTACAATGCACCAATCCTAGAATTGATTGGGATGCACTTAAGGTGGATAAAAACTCATCAATCTTTATGTATGTGGCAACATGGAATTGAAAATATGTGACTAGCTTAAAGCAAAAGAAACAATTAAATTAGCACACCAACTTGTCTTGGCTTTGATGAAGCAAAACGAAAAGTTGATGAAGAATGAAGATTCAAATGGAAAGGAGAAAGCAAGAGGAAAGAAATTTCATGGGTGATGCAACAAGAGGAGAAATTTGGATGTGTGAAGGAATTATGGAAGAGTAAGCATAAGGACAAGGATGATGATGATGAGGTTGGTCAGTTTGAGAAGAAACAAAAGAAGGAAAAGAAGAAAAAAAGAAGGATAAGGACCACAAGGCTTATGATTCTTATATGCAGGAACTTGATGTTGCCATGGAAGATGGAGAAAATTATATAGTGATAAGGCACAAGATGATGCAGAAAGTTCCCAAGATCTTCTTGCAGCTGTAGGTCTAGAAGACTCTAATGATGGTGAGACAAATTCTCCAGTTTCAACAAAATCACAAAGGAGGCATGCATACTTTGATTCTGAAGATGATGAACCATTGCAGAAACAGAATTCGAGAGAAGATAATCCATATGATGATGATGTCTAGGCTTCTTGATCTTTAACCAAACCTAGCTCCTATTTTCCAAGAGAAAAATCCCCAATGCCCATGGGAAATGAATGATGAGCATTTGAGTTTCAACAAATTCCAAGAGAATATGATGCATACAATGACGATGTATAGGCTACCTCAAAATTTTAGTCAATAAAATATGCTTTGTCCCTTCCAAATCCATTTGAGATAGTTAAATGATATCTTATCAAAAACCTCAAATGAATCATCTGTATGTTATCTTTTCATTTTTCCTCTTTATTTTTCTTTTATGGGCAACCTATTTTAGTCTTTATTTTAGAACAGTTTTTGTGTTCTTCAATGTATCATGCTTTACCTTTCTATCAGATTCTAGATTAAAAGAACCTATAATTGAAAATAGATTAATTCATCTATTTTTATTTTATAGGCCCAAATAGGTGGATTAAATTATTCTGATGTTAAACAAATCTTGTACAATGTAACGTCCCCTTTTCGAAATGAAACCAAGTTGAAACTCAAATGCTCATCATTCATTTCCCATGGGCCTTAGGGATTTTTCTTTCAAAAAATAGGAGCTAGGTTTGGTTAAAGCTCAAGAAGCATAGACATCATCGTCATATGGATCATCTTCTCTCAGACTCTGTTTCTACAATGATTCATCATCTCCAGAATTAGAGTATGCATGTCTCCTTCATGATTTTGTTGAAACTGGAGAATTTGTCTTGCCATCATCAAAGTCTTCTAGACCTACAGCTGCAAGAAGATCTTGGGAATTTTCTACATCATCTTCTACCTTATCACTCATATAATTTTCTCATCTTCCATGGAAACATCGTTCCTCCATATAAGAATCATAACCCTGTGGTCCTTTATCCTTCTTTCTTTTCTTCTCTTTTCCTTCTTTTTTTCTTCTCAAACTGACCAACCTCATCATCATCGTCATCATCATCCTTGTTCTTACGCTTACTCATACATAATTCCTTCACATGTTCAAATTGCTCCTCTTTTTTCATCAACCACCGAAGTTCTTCCTCTTTCTTTTCCCTTTCCATCTGAATCCTTTGTTCTTTATCAACTTTTCAT